>OU426984.1:31252395-31954895 GCA_911387785.2 Aelia acuminata
TGTTTGTTTTTGTTTCCTTTGAAGTATCTTTGCTTTTGTTTTTATGGAGAAATCACGTGTTTTTTTTATTTGCTCAAAAACGGTTTTCACGATTTTGATCAAACTGGATATTTGATGTATCTATATATCAAAGATGTGATAGCAAACATTTCATCAAAATTGATCTTCCTGAGGGGGGACTTTATTTTGATAACTTTTTTTCCAATTTTTCGATTACCTCAAAAACGGCTTTAACGATTTTCATCAAATTCGTCATGTTTAATGAAAATTAGGTGTTATTTAATATCAGGTAAGCGCTATCATTATTCAAATGTTTTGAGGGGATTATAGAGCAAATGAAAACAAAAATAAGAAGTGAATGTGGAAAAATGAGTAACTTTGAGAATTGGCATTAACAAAACGCTTTAATTTCTTATCTAAGTAAGTTGGAAAGTGGAAGTTGTGTGTTGCGCGCACGCACCAGATTTTTTTTATAAAGATAGGAAGATATACTCATGTGAATAATTTGTACAGCTTTATTTTAATACATTGATATTAAAATATGATAAGGAAACCGTATGTTTTTTCTTAGAAAAATATTAAAAGATCTAATTAGAATTCCAGTATTTTTAAACGCCCTTGGATATTATATGTTATGACTCTCACTGTAGTTTTGTCCCACTAGCTTTAGTAGTACAAAGGGAGTAAAAAGAAAAGTAACTATTCGGTTTCCAGAGGATTTTTTTTTTAATCTGAAAACTATCAAGGACTTACTATGATGATCCATCTTAAACTAAATGGTGGAAGTAAGTAAGTAGGGTCAGTGTAGTTGTTGAGAAAGTTTCGATAGATATCAATTTCCAATTTGTTCTATTAAGACAGATGTGAGCGGTGATAAATGACCTTGGGGTGCCCCATGGGCTATTTGATCGCACAGTTTAATCTTATTGCTGTTTTGTCCTCCAAATGGGTTTTATTTTGTGTTGTTATAAGAAATTGATAAAATCTTTTTTAGCTGTCTTTTACCATTGAGTTATATCTTTTTCAAATAATATATAAATCAATTTAAGGTTATCTAGATTTTAGTCGTGTCTAGCTTTTTTTTACGGCATCACCAAGTTATACCTCGAATTGGACTTAAAATGGAGGTCCCGATTTTGTATGATGTCAGGTACTCTTTAAAGATCCCTATCCTAATTATATATGGATAGGCAAAATTTAGGAACCCCACTGTAGCATCGTCCGATTAGCCTTAGCGGTATCAAGTGGTGTTAATAAACAAAAGCCTGGACTAGTTTAGAAGATAATCTTCATACGATGGCTCGATCACGAGATATATTGAGGTATCAATGAATATATATGCAAGACTAACATAACTAAAAAAAATATTTTTTTATTTTATTTTTTATATTGAAACTACTGCAACTGGTCTAAAAATTACAAATATTTATTAATAAGTATATATTTTTTTTTAGTAGATTTTTGATTATTATAAAATTTAAATACTAAAGTAACACATTTGAAAATATTTTGTCCTAAAACTAAAACAGTATAGTATAACATGTACACATTTTGAGTTGTGTATGTATTGCATTAAGTAAGGAGAGAGAATTGGCGGATTTGGGACATTCTTTTACAAACCGAACAGATTTGGACAAAAATTGACCGACACATTTTAGATTTAACTGAAACTTTTTTTACGGGTTCTATATCGAAAAAAAAAGAGATACGTGTAAGAGGATTTTTTTTATTTTCGATATTTTGAAAAATAAACAAGATCGAAAATTCATGAATTTGATGATTTATCGGTAATAGCCTCTTTTTCAAAAATTCATAACTCCGGTTCTGTTTAAGCTAAAAAATCTAATTTTTTTTTATTTTGAAGGTAAAAAGACAAGCTTTAAGAAAAAAATACTTTCAAAACAAATTGTCGAAAAATTCAAATTGTTATTAACAATTTAAATTTTGAAATCGGTTTTTAACAGTGGCTCCACCCATGAATCAACTTTTTACTATTTTTATCGTATTATGCGTCAAATTGTCTATAGAAAACGCTTTTAAAAACGATGGAGAAGTTATTTATACTGTAAGAAAAAAATTAATTGATTTAGCATATGAATACAAATGAGAAGAAAAACAATTGTCCGAACGTTTCCAAAAAGCTTTAACAATAAAAGGAACTTTAAAATATCATTGTATTAATCCGATTTCTTTACAGCAATTGGAAACAAAACGGTTTTCATCTTGCGACAAAAAAGGATATTGTAAGAATTTTTAAACAGAAAATGTAAACATTGTCTTATTTTTAAATATTGTATTTATTATTATATTCCAAATATTGTTCTTATTAACTAATGCATTATCGAAATCTTAATAAAAAAATTTTATTTTCAACAATGTTTTTTATTTATGTATTTTTTCTATTTTTTACCATCTTCTTGGCTAATAAAATATGTTTTTTAATTTAAAAAAATGAAACAATTATTTGTATTTAAGAGATAAACGGTGGAACACAAGAATATGAGCCGTAAAATGTGACCCACGTGTCGATGTGACGTACCCCGCTAAATTAATTAATTTTTTCTTACAGTAAAAATAACTTCTCCATCGTTTTTAAAAGCGTTTCGGATAGAAAATTTGACGCAGAATACGATAAAAATAGTAAAATGTTGATTCATGGGTGGCGCCACTGTTAAAAACCGACTTAAACATTTAAATTGTTAATAACAATTTGAATTTTTCGACAATTTGTTTTAAAAGTATTTTTTTCTTAAAGCTTGTCTTTTTACCTTCAAAATTAAAAAAAATTAGATTTTTTAGCTTAAATAGAACCGAAGTTATGAATTTTTGAAAAATAGGCTATTATCGATAAATCATCAAATTCACGAATTTTCGATCTTGTTTATTTTTCAAAATATCGAAAATAAAAAAAAAATCCTCTTACACCTATCTATTTTTTTTCGATATAGAACCCGTAAAAAAAGTTTCAGTTAAATCTAAAATGTGTCGGTCAGAAAGGTGTTCGGTTTGTAAAAGAACGTCCCATTTTGGAGATTAAATGAGACTCTAGAAATGTAATTTTTTCTGACAGAGGTTTTTTTGAGTAATGGATGTCTTGTATTGAGAATGCGATAAAAAACAAAATCGAAAAAAACATTTTGCTGATTCCTTTTAACAACGTCGCATCTGTTTTTTTGTTTTTTTGTTTTTTTCGTCTCTTTATGCCACTATGGATAATCGGACGATGCTAGAGGGGGAGTCCTAAATTTATCCTATCCAGGTATAATTATAATAGGGGCCTCTAACGAGTACCTGACTTCGTACAGGCTCGGGTCCTCTATTTTATGTCCTATCCGAGGGACGTAGTAACCTAGGAACCGTCATATCTTAAAAATAGGCTATTGCCATGAAAGAGCTGTATATTCTTGGGTCTATTAAAAATTTAAAATTGTAACAAAATATGTTTTGTTATTCTTAAAAAAGAGATAAAATCTGCGTTTTTGTTAAAAGTTCCATGTGAGGCTTAATGAATATTCCGAAAACTTTTTATTTTACTTTATTAACCTTAGATTCACAGTTCTGAAAATCACTTTTTTTGAGATATGACGTTGTTGAAAGGAGCGAACGATTTGAGATACAATACTTGAGGATAATATTGATTTAAAATGCTTTTATAGAGACTTTTATTATATGCTAAAGAGAGGAGAAAGACCCTTGGCATTTAGCAGAAGTGGCAAGTTGTGTTCCGAGTGGTATCCCACTGGGCTGCGGTAACAACCCAGCTCCACCCTCGATACCCGACTTCCATTCAATTTCAGCGTTTGATACTCGCTTCAGCCTTAGCAATGCCTATATTTTTAGCTGTTAATTATTCATTATTATATCAACCGGTTTATCCGATATTAATTATTAAATTGTAACCGGTGAATCAGTCTTCAAAAAAATATAGCACCCTGGTTGATCATAAATATAGAGGCTAACTCCTCAGAAATTTTATTTAAGAAAGATTTGTTCACATTAATTTCTGAGAAAACAACTATAGGAAATTGTAACAAGTTAAAGCCACATAATATTTGGCTTATTTGAGTTCACCCATTCCTTATTTTGTTGTTTGTTTGTTTTAACGTCACTTTATGCTACTAAGGCTAATCGGACGATGCTACAGCGGGAGTCCTAAATTTTGCCTATCCAGGTATAATTAGGATAGGGATCTTTAATGAGTACCTGACATCGTACAGGCTCGGGACCTCCATTTTACGTCCTATCCGAGGGATGGCATAGACAAAGATTTTTTACTCCCATTAAAAAATCCTAGGGCCATCTCGGGACTCGAACCCGCTACCTTTAGTATTGTAGGTTTCTATGCTAACCACTACACCACAGGTGACCCCCATCCTTATTTTAGACTTTTTAGAGCTTTCCTAACGAATGGAAAATTTTTAGAGCATCGAATAGAAAATATCAAAATTAATTCAACGATACGATAGATTAGTAGAATATTTTCCTTATCTGGTTTCACTAAGTTCTTTCCATGCATAATTTTTCTTTTCCATCTTTAAAAGCAATCAAAATAAATCGCGCCAAATCAGCTTTTCACTTACTCAGCAAACGCTCGAAACTACCCGGTTTATTACAAAAGGCTCAGTTATTAGAGATTAATAAAAACTATTTGGACTTACGGAAACAAGCTTTGGCGCTCAATCAAGAATCAGACATCAAGTCCTTCACGCAAAATTCTAAATTTTCCTTATTTTGTCAAAAATAAAATCATCCAAAAAAATCTTAATGATATATGTATACCCGATCCAGATATCAATCCTTCCATAATAAACTCCCGAACCCACATGTTTTTGTTTCCAACATTGCTTTCTTTCCTATTTCAGACAATTATCCTAGGCAAATGAAAAGAAGTACTACCCATGTGCGGTTTTTCTTTTATTAATACCGCATTAACAGGATGTATATACAGTTGTTGCAACTTTCAATATCTAAAAAAATATATAAATAAAGAAAAGAATTGCTTATGGAGTTTCTTGTTTTATTCCAATGTTGGTATACCTAAGTTGTTCGATGCCGGTTTGCGAAGTTCTTATCCAACCATTAAAAGGAGTGTTAGCAGCCTCTTTGTTTATCACCTACTTCTGAGGTAGTTTGGCCTGCGAATAATACCTTCTCTTTGTCAAAACTTTTAATGAACAATTTTATCGCATTTTATGTTGTGTAATAATATTTTTCTATTAAATGTTCGAATTTTGTATGACTGGGGTTCGTCAGTTTATTATTTAAAAAATCTGGTGCGATGCGCGCAACACACAACTTTCACTTACGAACTTACTTAGATTAGAAATTGATGTGTTTCGATAATATGTTAACGCCATTCCTCAACTTCACACATTTTTCCACATTTACATACTTATATTTGAATATCCGTTTGACCAATATTGATGAAATTTCGGCTGTCGCATCGCGGGCATATACGTACATCAAATACCCAGTTTGATCAAAATCGTTAAAGCCGTTTTTAACCCATTTCATCCCAACTTTTCAAAACTTAATATTTCAGGTTTAAACTCAGTACCCAATGAAATTAGCCCATTATTATTGTACGTGCTAAGTATCAACCCAAAAACATCGTCTGGGGGGGTTTTGCCCCCCGCCAAAAATTGGGGCATTGGGAACGAAAGGGTACATGTCCATTATAAATTAATAATCATTTTTTAAAATTACTTTTATTCACAAACTACAAAAAGAGCTTTATAATTTACATAATCAAACACAATTGCATGACATGAAGTAATATCTAAGAGATAAAACTAGGAATAAAAAATTTCAAAGCAATTTGCATGACAACCAACATTACATTTTTTTGTTGTACATCTTTTACAACTCATTTGTTTTACATCACCTGATTTGGGTTGGTCTTGAAATTAAGATATGACCATGTCCCTCGAGCCTAACATCATTAGGAACTCTCTTCAAAACGCTGGTATGAAGCCTCAGTCGTTTGGTTGGTGCTCGTTTTCTGCATTGCATTTTTTTGATTGGATGTTGACTCGGAATTTTGAAATATTTTCATCCAGCATCATTACTGGGCCACAAAAAAAGATTGGTCAATAACTATCTTCTTTTTTTCACTGCAATCCACCCATTGGCCAACTGGAGTGGAAGATATAGTCACCAAATTGTTGTCGTTTACTGATATTTCTGACACTATGTCAAAAATTACAGGTATGTGCAGTATGGTTCGCACTGAACTACTGCACTACACCTTGTACCCAAATCTAATGGGTTTTCCATGGATGTGTTGCTTTGCCCCATGCCGGCCGAAATGAGGCATTACTGCCTCATCGATGGCCAAATCAGGATCATGTTTATAAAAGTTCAGACGGTTAACATTTAGGTGAATATCTGGCCCCTCTATGTACACTGTTGCTCTAAATGCTTCTTCACTAAGTTATTAGCAAAACAGCTCCTTCAAGTGTGAATATTCTCAAAAATAAAGTAAAAAAAGAATATTCAGATAAACGGACCCGGCCGATCCCACTGCCCCAAAAAATGGGCACTCAATAAAACCTATGATAAATCCCCTAAATTACAAATGTTTGATATACTGGTATTACTAATCATAATTACATACATTGTAAAGTAATATTATAGTCAGAAAACTAAAACACAATAATCACTGCTCTTGAAAAAAAATTACTTACTTTTTATTGCATTCCATGCTAATAATCCTTTGTTTAGTGGAAAACTATAAATCACATAAGGAATGTCATCCTGTGGCATTCACAACAATCGATGCTCTGTGGTTCCAATATAGTGTGAAATCAGTTTTAAATGCGAAAAATCGCTTACATTAAACTTAAAGCATGATTATATCACTGCCCCATTTTTGGGGCAGTGGGATAAAACGGGTTAAGTAAATAAAAAAAAAAAACACGTGAAAATGGGACAACGTATAAAAAGTAAAGTGCCCCCTCCGATTGATCAATTTTGATGAAATTTTGACTGTCATATCGTGGGCATATACATACACCAAATACCGAGATTTTTTGACTTATACTCTTAAAGTTCTAACACGTTAGATATATGCTATTAGTATCTTGTAGTTTTCCGCTGCGAAAATCGATCCTTACTGGGGTCTTCCTACGGTACATATATAAGACTTGTTGGTACCCTAAAAAAGACCGATTGTTAAGCCTGATCGTGGCTAAATCACCTTACACTCCTGTTGGCTTAGGAACAAAACCTCTCATCGGGATAAAGCTGCGATAATAAATTATTCATTTATTTTTTACTTATTTATTCGATATGTGATATTGACTATAAGCTTCCTTGAAATGAAGTTTCCTCTATCGGCTACGGCGCTAATACTCCTATACAGGCACCTTTTGGACCAGTGAGCCGTGCCGTCGTGTTAGTTCCGCCTGCTTAGCCGTGTCTCGAACCCCTTTTTAAAACTGAGGGCTCTTGCTAAAAACTACAAAAGCCAGTCTTGATAAAACCCTAGGCATCCGAGTAATTGCGTGAAAATTGTTTAATGGGAGTAATTCATCGGACCACAAATATTTGAAGCTGGAAGATACGGAAAAATCGCAACCCACTCATCTATGTTGTGTATAAAAAATAAATGTAGAAATAATGGTACAACCACCAGGACGATCTCCACCATATTCATCTAAATAAACAATGAATAAAAAATATGTAAGTAATAATAATAATAATATGAAAATTTATAAAGCTAACACTTTTATATAAAACAGTTGGCATTCTATATAATATCGACATTGACATGTGAAATTTAAATTTAAAACACTGTTGTCGTCTGACCCATCGTCCCGGAAGCGTACTGCGGGTCTACTGGCTTATGGTCGACTGCAAGCTCGATCTATTATAATTTATTATGTGTGAGTAGTGTTTCACATGCACTAACGATCCTACTTTAAGGAGAATGAACAGGTAAGCATGGGATTGTCAATATTATATAGAATGACAACTGTGTTATATAAAAGTGTTAGCTTTATAAATTTTCATATTATTATTTTCATATTTTTTATTCATTATATTTTTAGATAAATATGGCGCTGGACGCCGAAACCTCCATGTTATAATATCAAAATATATTTATGAGATCGTCCTGGTGGTTGTACTGATATTAAATATTTTAAACGATCTACCTAGTACAAAGAAATAAATGTAGTTAAATAGTAATAATAATTATTATGACACCTATGGTGTATTGGTTAGCACAGCCAACTACAAAACACTGGATCGCAGGTTCGTAGCCTAGCAGGTTGCCCTAGAATTCTTTAATGTGAGTAAAAAAAAACTTTGGTTCCTAACTGTCTCTTTTTAGGAGTCAGAACTAGAATAATAATTCTCATGTACAGTAGGAACCCCATTATCCGGGGCTCTATTAACCGGGGTCCCAATTACCCGGGTTTCTGAGGAGCGTTAAAAATTACTTATTTATTTTTTTTTTTTTATCAGCTCTTTTTAGCTTTTATGCCATTTATTTAGTATTCATCATATTTATTTAAAAAATGAATATGTACCTAAATATTTTAACGATGACACAATAGATAATTATCTAATGTTCTTAGAAATTATGAGATAAAATAATAAATGGAAAAACTCGGCAAGCTGCTGGTATCGTATGATGAAATATTTCCGGTAACTATTACTCCAATTCATATTCAAGGAACTTCAAGTTTTCAAGTCTTTCTAGGAAACTCTTACTCTGGCCAGTTTGGCTATAAAACAAAATATGTATTCTCAGTTGTGGTGTAGTCTCCATTTAAATAGAAACTAACAAAATGTAGCAAAAAAGAAATCCTTTCGTCTTAACGCTTGAACAGAAATTAACTAAGAATGTATTTACATATAAGGTCCGTTTATTAATAAAAGTGATTTTCTGCACACTTTTTTTTTTTTTTAATTTACCTTCTTTTCTATCACATTGTCAATAAAAGTTTGTAATTCGATTATTCGGGGGTTTCGATTATCCGTGAACCCTTATACCCATCATTACACCGGATAAAGGGGTTTCTACTGTATTAATGTCTCTGCATAGTGGGAGCCAAGAAATTAAAACGAAGATTGACTTTTTTTGATATGTAGTGTTTCTCAAAGGATCGATTCTGTTATAGTTGGACATTTTGTTATAATTATTTATCTGTCAATATTCATGTATACTAATGTTCCAAGCTTAAAGCGCTCCAAGCGTTAATTTAAAATTCTTTACCGTAAAATGTAAAGATTAAAAATTTAAGCGTCTAGGTACTTTCTCGGTTTTTGTGTTTCATAGCAACGTTTTGGTTTAATTTTTTTTTTTTTTTTGAGAAGAAAAAATTAAAAAAGAATGTACCGTCTGTTGAATTCGGGTACCACAACTAGCGCTTACATGGCACTTTCTATAAGCTCTTTTGATCTCCTAAAACTGGCAGTAGATTGTTCCGTCACATAGAAGATGAAGCATGTCCGAGACGTGTTAAACGCCCCTTTTACAATCTCGTGTTTGCCATAGTTTGGTTTAACGTGTAGACTCGGAATTTGTGCATATAGTAAGTTCTATTCCTGCGTTTCATCTTCTTTAAGTTTAACTTGAAACACTGTAGGATATTTTCAAAACTATTTCAATTATTTAATAAATTGGTACCCCTTTAAAGAGCTTAATTCTGATATTAATTTTTGAATATATTTTAACATATTCGCTCTTCATCTTCATCTTTACTTAAAAAGGTTTTAAATAGTTAAACTATAAAGTTATGTTTTTCAAGTTCAAGACGCCCTTAAGTTATGAAATATAGGTCAAGATAATTTTGTTGATTCTCTCATCGTGTGTTAGCAATTGCTGAGTTACTGATTGTTGTTGATTCTCCTGTTGCCTGCAATTGATATGAGTTGACTTTGTTTTGTCTGCGACACTTTTTTTCTTGTTTTTTTTTTTTTTTTGGTTCATCCGTAATAATTTGGATTTATTTATAAATTGTATTAATTTATTTTTAAATATTTTATCTTCCTCTACATCCTTAGCTTTATCTAAATAATTTATTATAATTAAAGATCCTTTCTAATTTCGATGTTACTAATTTAATTTTTAAAAATAACAAATGATGGTTAACTAAGATGGATATTATGTCAAGCGTTAAGTAGATCTACAACGTAAATATCAAGTGAATATTCCAATTATCACTTAAACATCAGGTATCACTTAAACATTGTAATAACTTTTTTCAATTAAAGTTCTTTTGAAATTTGCTGTTATTTATAATTTTTAAATCATAAATGATGATTAATTTTTTTTTTATGCAACCTATGATTGATTTATTTTATTTTTTCATGCATCTTATAAAATTCTAATTTTTTTTTTTTTTTTAATTTGCTTCTGAAGAACTTTGTCAGCGTCGAATTAAGATTAGAAAGCATAGAAGAGCTCATATGATTTTTTTTCTTCTTCAATTCTTCTAAAAATTATATTATTGCAAATTAAATATTAATATTATAAATACTGTATATTGAATATAACTCTAAAATTTACCATTGAAAGGATTTTGCTACAGTACTTCTTTAAAACAATTGCTACTTAACTAATATCATATGAAAGCCACAAGGTGCCACATTAGTGCTCCAAATATCCATTTTTTGTGAATTTAACCAAATTAAATTACCAAACTAATTTAACTTTTTTTTTATAAATATCGTCTTGTTAAATCAAAATTAAGTGAGATTTTATTCTAGTGTTTTTTTTTTTTAAATGACTTCCCTTCTACTTTAGAATCGACTATTATTTAAATTCTTTTGATTATAAACAGATATCAGAGATTATAATTTACGACGGGAACGAGCTTTATCTATTCTTAATGCTTATCTAGTTCTAGATTTAATTTTCTCTTCAATAAAGAAACTATTTCGTTCTAACTATGAATTAATAGGCTATCATGGTATAATTTATGAACCTTTTGGAATCTGAAATCTATATCGGTATATCATTGCAAAAAATATTTAATTATCTACAAATATTTAACACTGATTGGCTCGTGCGAATTAATGAACACCGTAATCAATGACCTTACAACATTAATTTGAGACTAAGTAAGCACATCATAGAATAAAGGAGAGAATTCTTTTATCTCTATTAAAACTATAACATGAACAGGATTCCAAAGGCTTTAACTTCGTAATTAATGATCCGACTTTCATTTTTTTTTTCTTTTTTCAGGAAGATAGAGACCTTTAAATTTCGAAAAATCGATGGTTTTTGAGTTATGCACAAATAAATTATTCATTTATTCATAGGCGTTTTCTGGAGAATGTACCTTTTTTTTATCACCTAGGAAGGGAAGGAAATCTTTAAATTGATACCTCAGTCATCTAATATGATTAACCCTTTAACCGGGCGGGACGTATATAGGCGTCCAACCTAAACAATACCGTGAACGGGCAGGACGTATAAATACGTCCTAGAAATATATGTTGTGCCCTGGAATGGGTGGGACTTATATTTTCGCACAACAGAGGTATTAGTCATCGATACATGTAACGACGTCAATTTATACATATATATTATATACACATGTATATATATATATATATATATATATATATATATATAATTTATAATATTTATAATAATAATATATTTAATTTATATTTATATATATATTTTTTGTGCCCTTTATAATTGGTTAAGGCTGTAAAATTTATAATTTCTTAATTCGATAATTTTATATTTTTGTTGGTATTCCTTTCTATTTGTTTGTCATTTTGTGTTTTCCTTTGTGGTTTATATATAAATAAACGAAAACGAATATATTTTATAGCCTTCCCATTTATTTTAAGCATAAATGAAAAAAATAATAATATGAAGTTACATTGCACCGGGCGTGACGTATATACACGTCCTAGTCAAAGAGCTCGCGCCCGTTATAGGCTGCGTAATTTAAAAGGGAACTCCTCGGTTAAAGGGTTAAGAATCAAAAAAGTTATGGCGTACAAAAAAAAAAAAAAAAAAAAAAAAAAAATATTTAGAAATATGCATAATACATAGGAGATATTGTTTTGCCTGTTGTAATATATGTGTGCAACAAAAAATTTGGAAACATTTGTATTATAATGATCGAATATTTATTTGGAAAAATATTAAAAAAAAAAAAAAAAAAAAAATTGAAGTGGTCCTTCGTTTAAAAAATAAGAAACACCTGATTTTATTACATGTATTATTTTTTTAAATTTAGACTCACATTGGTAAAAAAATATTTTTTAAAATAAGTGATAATGATATAAACTCAATTTTGTTACGATTATGAATTGTTTTTAAAAATTCCAAAATTGTTCGAAAAAAAATGTAGTGTTCCTTATGGCGACATTTAATTATAGATATTGCCAGGTAACTTTAAGAGTAGCGTGTTTAACTTAGATTTCGTGAACAGATATATAACTTCGTAAATCATCATTATTAATTTTTAAGAGTTAAAGGTTTCGGATAAATTACTATTCCATCTGGAAACGAAATATTAAGGATGGCTTTTTAAAATTCTGTTGTGGATTTTAAATATTTTGAAAAATGAAACTGTACATTTTTAAAACTATGAAATTATTATTATTATTTTTTGTCTACGATTATTAATGTTTATCATCGTATATCAACTTATACGTATATCAAATTTTGATTCTTTTCGTAGATATATCAATTCCAAACTCCTACTTTAATATATAGCATGAATAAACCTATCGTTGTGGATAACCAATTTTGTTTTTACATAAAACATTTTTTTTTTGTTAAATTAATGGATGTAATTTTAGAAATGCTAAGCAATATTCCAATGAGGGTCTAATCTCCACAGTTCTCCTGGTCCTCCTCCTTACTTTGCTTATTTAATATTCATGAATAGAAGGAAATATAAATTATAAAATAAATGAGTAGGTATATTTTTCCCTTCATTTTCTTTTACTAGATTAAATTACGTCAATTATATGACGAGAATAATGAATTGATTCAATTTAATATTTGATAAATATATATAATATCGCGATATGGACCAACTTTGAATAATTTAAATTAATTATATATATATATATATATATATACACATATTTGACACGTCAGGTGTGGCTGCGTATTTTAGGGGTATTCTGAATTGAACGGTATCGGAGGCGGAAGGGTGATGCTGTCCAATAGTCTTGTTTTATTACTCAGGAACAGAATAATAAAAAACAACAGAATTTCAGCTGTTAGCAGCATTTTCTGTACTAAAATGCAATAATCTCATTAAAAATCGACTAAATTGAGTGTTTGAAGTGTTCGGACTTTCGGACATTTTCATGTGAAAATCGGCTGCTAAGAGGGGTAGTAATACATCGGACCCCGGGGACCGATACCGCACCTAACGTGTTGAGAAAACATAAAATTATTCTTATTTATTGCTTGTGAATTATTAACAAATAGGTATACCCAAAATATAAATTCAGTAAACATGCCCTATTACAAGGAAGTCGAAACTATTTCAAAGAAAATATTCGCGTATTTTATTATAGATTAACGAAAGTAATGGGTTTTGTATTTACTGGTTTTCTGAATTATGACTCAAATAAAAATTACTTAACTCTTTAACACTTGTAGACTGATATATCAGTTCGAGCGCTGCAGTCCCTATGGCCTGTAGACTGATATATCACCGCTTCAGCGTTAGAAGACTGAAACTGTGTACCTTATTTTAATTGATTTCTTAACTCTTTCCAATTTACTATTGCACTAGGATAAAACCCCCATTAGTCAGCACCTTAAGAGATGTTTTTGTGGCTTTATTTAAAACAAAGATTGAATTTTTACTCTTCGCCTTCGGGTTTATCGTATCATTATTTAGTAATGCAACATTCATAAATCGTATGTGCGACTGCGTGGTGTAATGGATAGCATACCGCGCATGCCACGCGGAAGGCCCGGGTTCGATTCCCAGCGGAGCTAAATCTTTTCTCTTCATAAATAAATTATTTAATATAAAACATTTAATATAACAGTTCTAAAAACTATATGTAAGTATGTCAGCTTAGGTACGTTCCTACACGTATTTTTTTTTTTAATTTCATGAATATTAGAGGAGCATGGCGAGCAAACAAAATGGTTATCATTTTCTTATTTATATTTAGGACGAGTGCAGCACATTTGAAAATTATTTTTACATAATTGGCATTCCCGTTTCTTCAACCCTTTCCAGCCCGTCCGGTATTTTCCAGTGACGAGGTTTATGGGTTCTTCAAAAATTTCCGAGGGTTGTAAACTAATTGACATGGGGTTCTTCCTAATTATTTTTACCTGCACCTTATTCCTTAGTCAAATGGGGCGAATTCTTTAGTCTGTTTTCTGGATTTAAAAAGTATTGAGGCCACCGGGCACGGCAGCCGGTCTAAGATCTCAGGTCCCATGGCCAAAACACACTGGCACTGCTCAGACGCTAAAGGGCTTAGACATATGTATATTAAAAAAAAATCTTTTCTAATAATTTCATTTCTGTTTCTAACATTTTATAGAAAAAATAGGTCTAAAAAACTGATTCGAATAATCCTGAGAACGGGATAAACGAATTTTACTGTAATTTGTAAAAAAGATTGGCTGCTAGTAACTAGACTAACGATAAATATATAATTTTATACAATGTATATATTAATTCAATTATTTATTAGCGGTAACCACTTTTATTTATTTTTTTTTAATAGTTTTTTAATATTTTTATGTTGTGAAATTATTAAGTGAAAAGACTGAAATTGGCCCTGACTGGAACTCTGGGACTTCAGCGTAACTAGTGTGTGTTCTATTACACCTGCAACAACAGGTATCCTAGTCAAGACCCTAGAGTATAGCCATGATTCCCTTAACCCCGATCTCGCAGTTTGCCAATTATATTAAAATTGGTAATTTAAAAATAAAGTCCTGTACCAGATTTTTGGTACTTGATGAATTTATAAAAATTGGAACATGTTTGATTTATTTTGAAGAAGAATGAAATTTCCATTTTTAGTTGTTAAATCCGTCTTGTCCATTACTTGTTGGAGGCGTTTTAACGCGGAGAAAAATATTGATTTGAAAGTATTTCACTTTTATTTGATGTTTTGATTTTTGGAAAATTTGTTGGATTTGGAAGGAACAGGTTTGAACTTCATAACGGTTTTGGGATTTTGATGTTTCAAGCACGCAACGTTACCTATATGGTGTTTTAACTATAACAAAGAAAACAATAATTTCGAAGCAGGAAAATTTAAAGAGATAAATATCCACCATTGGAGATTTTAGATGATTTAAAAAAAAAAAAAATTAAAATTGGTATTCTTGCCTCTTTTATTCCTTCGATTCAATAGTTTCGTACTCATCGAACGTCGAAAAAAATGTTTACAACTCAAAGTTTACCAATTTTGAGAATTACAGAAGTAATCAGGTAATTGGCTTTGGATCAAAATGGCGGATCACGATAAAGAGATTCTAGGATTTTCCCCGGATGAGCTTCGGCCTTTGTGCAAAATTGTATTAAAATTGGCAAAGTAGTTTTGAATCGGCGTACAGAGGACCGACGAATTTGTTTATTCAATTTTTGGATTCTATGCATCTTGAAATGTAATGTCAAATTTTTGAGGGTGGGTGGGGTGTAATAAAACGTATTCTTCGGAACATCATATTAATAAACTAAAAATTTATATTTCTGATTTATAAAAGTACTAGCAGACCCGGCCACGCGTTGCTGTGGCTCAGTAGTTATATCCTAATATTTTTAAACAAGTACAGTAATACCAATATTCATTGATAAAGATGAAAACCTTTCAGCTAATCAAAATCCAACGTGATTGAGAATAGAGCATTACACCATTTAAAAGTATTTGGTAAAGAATATAGGAAAGTTAAAGTTTTTATTTTTTACATCTCATACTTCAATGTAGTTTGATTAAAAAGGAGCTGGTTGTGTTTACGACTCACAGAGCTGCCAACACTATCGCCCTTTTTTTATGGATCGGTATAAACTAACTCGAAATGGCTATATTTTTCCACTAATTTTAAAAAGGATGACTGAAGTAAGGTTTGGTAACCTCAGCCATTGATCTATTGATTATTGGCCTAACACTACTTCAACTTGGTATTGTTAGTTTAACAACGGGTTTAATTTTGCTCAGGGTCATGCCAATCTTGGTTAACGCGTCATATATGTCCTTTTGATAGGCATTTTTCTCAATTTCTTTGAGACCTCGATTTCCCAACCCTTCGCCTAATAAGTGTTCGGTAGGAGGGTGGTGTGTTGAAGCTTTTAATTTAGCAATATATTTGAGTGATAATAAATCTCTTCTTAAAGAGGTTTTTACATAATACAATTAAGAATATTTATTTATTCAAGTACTAATTTGTTCAAAATATCAGGAAAGACACTTTATATTTCGTAGACAGTTCATTTTTCGTCTCTACAACAATTCAGAAATTTTCTGGTAATTTGATAAATTTTGAATTTCGATACAGCTAGCTCTATTTCACCGTTTCCAATATAGAGCAATTGTTTAAAAAATATATCTGCCGATGGATTATTTTGCAGTAGTACTCTCATATTTATGGTGGATAAATCTGAAACTTGAGGTTACCCAAATAACAATTATTCCTGTTCAGTAGAGGTGTAATAATCATTAAATGTAAAATTTAAAAAATGCCGCGATTTGTAATCCTTTCTTAATCAACAATCATTTAAAGATAAGTAAATATCATTTCAAATAATAGCCTACTTTAAATTAAAGAAAGGATTAAAATCTTCGCTAACATTTCTTAAATTTTACATTTAAAGATAATTACAACTTAGGAAGTAACAGCGTCTATTCGATTGGCATTAAATTTTCTCAACTTTAAATTATTGTTGATAAAGGAAGAATTACAAATCTTCACTGACATTTTTTAAATTTTACATTTTAGATCTCGGGATAAAAATGATAAAAAGGTTTGGTAAAATAAAAAAACACTGTATTTAAATAATAATAACAAAACGAATAATGAAAATAAAGAAACTTCTGTTAAATAAATTAACTGAAAATATAATATTAAAGTCTTAATTATGCAGTTCTTTAGCAAATCACAAAGTATCCCACAACACCTAATCAAAACACACCCTTTTTGTAAGGGAGTTTTTATGACTGGTTACCCGCAGTGTAGCCAATTGACTAATTTTCACTATTTTTTGGCAACACTGACTCCCCAAGTCAGGCTTCTATTAGGTTACACCTATGACAGTAGGTGCTGTTACAATATTTATAGAGTATTATTTCAAATAATAGCCTAATTTAAATTATTAAAATGCATTTACTATACTAAAAGTTGATATCAGGGTGGGCCCAGCAAAGCGTTTCAGCGCTTAGCTAGTAATTTAATTTAAATAAAAATAAAAAAGGAAAGGGAAGAAAAAGTACCTACACATTTGAGTATTTATTGTAACCTTTTCTTGATTTATTTATTCTTTAATGAAAATTAACAATAAATACAAATTTGTATTACTATTTGTCTGTGGAAAATAATAATATAGGAAAAATAACTGCACTCACATAACGCAATACACAATTATAATAATGATAACCTGTATTACAATAGCATGCTTATAAACAAAAACATTATGAAATCGACATATGACGCCAATAATGTTAATAAATCGAAACACGACCTACTGTATTTGCAATAATTCGCAATATAAGAATTATTTTGATCACTAATCAAGTTAAAAACTATCCGGTCCGGGAAGTTGGCCAAAACTATATACATTGAGCCAAATTTCATTAAAATCGGTTGAGTAGTTTCTGAGAAATAGAGAGATAAACATCGGGACACGAGATTTTTATATATATAAGGATTATTATTATTGTTTATACCAAAATTATTATTATTGTTAATCGAAAAAAAAAATTCAAAAATAATGATCAGGTTATGATTTGTTTCACTTCTGATCAAAAATAAAAATCATCAAATGATTTTTAAAAATTCCAGATAAAAATTTTGATCGGGTTTGATTTTTATTTTAATTTTAATAATTATCGATTTCAAACCCTGGTAGTAATAGTTCCGTTCACGTAAGGCGGAATTTAACATATTCTCTTATGTTGAGTGTTATCTCAGGTAGAGGGCTAATTTCTTTTAGTTACAGTTGGTACAAGTAGTGCTAATTGACCCAATTTGAGACTCCATAGTCGCTTTTTGTAGGTATATAGTAAAATAATGCAGTTGTAAAAAAATAGTTTTTTGAGTTTTGTCTATCTTCTTGGCTACGTGCGATATCATAAAAAAAAAAAAAAAAAAAAAAAAATAGCAGACCTCTGGTTAATATGACGCGTTTTGATAAAAAAAGTTTTGTATAGTTTAATTACTACTATGTATATATATATATATATATATAATTTGAGTACCTGTTAATAAAATAATTTACCGACTTAAGGATGGGTTACGGGAGGTGGTGGGAGGGCTCCCCACCCCAGGACGTGCCGCCTTGAGTTCAGTTATATGTTAGCCACGGTGTCGGTAAAACCCAGCGGACTCATGCCACTTCGGCCTTCGAGTTCTTCTTCGCCGTCATCCTCCAGGACATAGGAAGAGGTCCTGCGAGATGGGTAGCAGCCAGGACTTCCGCAGCACAGAGTGGGCCTTACTCTTCCCCCTCAAGGCTGGATTGCTCTCCCTCAAGTCCTCTTGCAGCCTCAACCTCGCACCTCCGTCGTCCAAGAGCACTCCGAGGATAAACCTCCGGAGAGGATCGAGTCTATCGGACCTACAATCGGCCAAACTAACCCCTTTGAACGGTTCGTTAATATGGAATACCTATTTTTGTTTTTGTCTTATTTTTTTATATACATTTTCGTCCATTCTTCTAGCAACGCACTCTTTGGTTAGGGATTATAATACATATAACTATCACTATTTTATAAAAGCACATCTTGAGTTAACAGCAAAAATAAATTGTTTCATATTATTAGCGTAACTATATTATTGTTGTGGTTAAATAAATAAAATTGTTAGGAAATGTTTGAATATTTTTAAGAATTTAAATAAATTTCCTTGGGCATGCGTCCGACATCTACGGTATAATCGAAAATAATTACTTTCTTAAATAAATAAAACGTTAGGCAATGTTTTAAAATTTTTAAGGATTTAAATTTTTTTTTTGCGTATTTGTCTGACATCTACGGTATAATTCGAATACTTTTTTTTTTGGTTAACTTAAAGTTAATACTACTTTTTAAAGTTAATACTACGGATTATTATCGTTTCATCGTTGTTACATAAGCGTAAATGTTTTATTTCTGTGGTTAAATAAATAAAAAACGTTGGGCAATGATTGAATTTTTTATAGAATTTAAATACATTTCTTTGGGTATTTTTCTTACATCTACGATATAACTCGAAAATAATTGTTTTTTTTATAAAGTTAATACTACAGAAACTATTGATTTACTATTAGTATATATACTAATGTACTAGTATACTACATAAATTTATTTATGTATTACTTATACATCATCACTTATATATTATTTTCGATAGCTTAAATATGTTCGGGAATGTGTGTCGTCAGTTGATGTATTTTTTTTTTTTTTTTTTGGGGGGGGGAGGATTCGTTTATTCATATCAAGGATATATCATTAATAAAATACTATAAAAAGAATGATTTGTATTTTAAACGATGTATTTCCTTGTCTGGAAATTTTATATGAAAAAGCTATTTATCTATCTATCTTCCTATTTTTATCTATTAAATATCTATAAATATTTTATTTTATAGTTTAATGAATTTAAATAAATTTCCGAAAATATTTGTATGGTCTCCACGATATAACTCGAAAATATTTATTTTTTAATCTTGACACTACAGGAACTACTACTGTACACTGTACATTAGTCATCAAGACCAGTTCTATTTTTCAAATTTTGTACAATTTGTAATTAAGGTAATACTTGGTAAAGTAATACTTGGAAGAAATTTATGTACTTTAAAATTAATTGAAATGATCACAGAATTTAAAACTACCGATATAAAAAATTCAAACCTTCAAATTTTTTGAGAAACAGTTAATTTTTATTTTCTTGATATGCCATATTCTTCTTAATAATTCATCGAATCCGACGATTAAGAAATCATTTGAAGATTTCTTCCCCTACTGTGCTGAAAAATATAAAATGGGAAAAGAACTGAAGAAAAAAAAAATTGTTTGTGCATAAATTAAAAACCCTCGAATTTTTGTGTATTATAGTTTTTTAATATTAGGTCATTGAATAAAATCACAAAACAACCAGTAATTTTATAATGAGAAGTGACTTTATTATATATACGAATAATGCTTTTTTTTAAATTATATTTTCATTACATGTTTTATAATAAATTTACCCAATAACATGCAATGAAATAGATTATTATATAAATTTGTTTATGTTTATTAATTTAAAGTAAAAGGGTCGAATTATCTACTCTGTAATAGTGCACGTGACAGTTTTGCGTTTATAATTTCTTATTGACAAGCTATTACGGGTTATATAAGGCAAATAAAAATATAACTATACACATTAAACTACATACATGCTACTTAATAATCGTTTTGATAATAATAAAAAAAGTTAAGAATCATGCTAACATTTGGCCAAAAAATCAATTCAAGATTAATTTAATAATTTCATTTTGATTCCACTGTACTTTATTTAAAAGATTAGTTATATTTTATCATCATTGTTAACTAATTATATATAAGAAGATCCGTTTTAATTTTTTTTAAATTGATTATTAAAATTTATTAAGAATGGAATGAAATGTTATCTTCCTTTTAAACTAAACCATTAGATATGGAAAATAATTATAACTACACTTTTACATGTTTTTTTATTATGAATTTATATTTTATGAAAATAGAATATATTTGCCTGAAAAAAAAGTAGCAGTCAGGACATGATAATAATGCGAACGTTCTTGACCGACTTTTGCAGATTTTGTTTGTTTTGATATGTTTTTTAACTGTATTATTCTCAGTACTTTTTGTTCTACAGAAAAAAAAAACAACTATAAATATATTATATTAATTTAACCATCATTGTGGGTGACCACCTATTTTTTAAATTATTTTAAATAAATTATTTTTGAAGAGAAAAGATTTTCCTCCGCCGGGAATCGAACCCGGGTCTTCCGCGTGACATGCGCGGTTTGCTATCCATTACACCACGGAGTCGCTTCCAAACGGGGCCAAATCCTTCCTCTTCCCTGAAACCTCTCCCAACGATCTCGCAAGTTTTGCGAGTATTTACGGAAGATGGACAATATTTGTCCAATTTTGGGCATTAATATATATATTTGGGCATTAATGCCCAAAATTGGACAAGAATTGTCCATCTCCCTTAAATACTCGCAAAACTTGCGAGATCGTTGGGAGAGGTGTCAGTAAAGAGGAAGGATTTGGCCCCGTTTGGAAGCGACTCCGTGGTGTAATGGATAGCATACACCTGTCACGCCTGTCACGCGGAAGACCCGGGTTCGATTCCCGGCGGAGCCAAATCTTTTCTCTTCAAAAATAAATTATTTAATATAATTATTTTAAATTTTTTGATTTCGTAATTTTTTTATTCATTATCTATCATAAAAATTAATAATAACTCTGAATAATAGATTTAAAAAAGTACCTCATGCCTGATATGTCATTATTTCCTATTGCCACCATCTCATTCGCTGATTGTCAGCGACTGCCGACAGGTGCGAATCAATAATTGAATCAAAAAAAAAAAAAAGAAAAAAAAGAGATAAAAAAAAGAAAAATGGTACAAATTATAATGTTTTATTTTATGTTTTATGTTATGTATATCCTCTATTTATATTTTTTCTGATATAATGAACCCTATTTAATAAAATAAAGAAATGATTTCTGTTAAATAAGAATTAAAAACAAAAATACGCTGTAGGTATTTAAATAATATTATCAGACAGATTATTAACAATATCTTCTTTAATATATATATACTTTAATATATTTTAACTTTCGATTTGGCAAACAAAACATGAAAAAAAAATGATCAAATGTATCATTTTCTTTTATTTTTTTGTGCAACCGCGAAAATAAAAGATATCCTATACAATATCTTTATTTTATCACTGATACTTCTTGGGACACTCCCAGACTCTATAAGTGGGCTTTATATCTTGACTATAAAATATTATATTTCGCTATGAAAAAACCAAAACGTGCACAACGTTCAAACATCTGTAACTTCTGTATATCAAATTTCCTTGATTGTTTTTCATATTGTGTGAATTAGTGAAACCTCCAATTTTTCCATTACTTAATAAAATAATAAAAAAAGTCCTCCTTAAAATTCAAATTTTATTCATTTTTTTATTTTAGTGAGAAAAACTTTTTATTCTGTCATCGGGGGGGCTTCATCCCTCTCTACCCCTCCCTTGGGTTGAGCCAGTGTTCTGAATTATGGCAAACCACTAAACCCTGAAACTTTCCAAGGCTTTTTTTTTTTTTTTGCACACTTCGTCCAATTGTTCGTTTACAGAATCATTGAAACCGTAAATTATTGTGAATAGAGTGAAATGACATTCTCTCTACAGCGAGCACTTATTGACCTTATTTTTATATTCAGTGAATGTACGTAAAGTAGTTAGTAAGTAGTTTTGTAAACTATCTTTCCTTAAGAACATTCTTGTTTGAATAACGAGTATTAAACTAATATTCCCTTTGTATGTTTAGAGAAGATTGTAAATCGAATGAAATTAGAAAGTACCCTATATAACTTCTTCGAAGTTCTAAAAGTTTAAGTTATGCATACGAATTTCAATTAAGTCTTCCGACTATTCAAAGATATTTCAAGATGTTTTAAATAGCTAGGCACCTACCTAATTTTTTGTATAAGCGACTAAAAGTAAAGTTTTTTTGGGATACAATGGAAAAAAGAAATGATCAGATACAAAGGTGGTCTTGCATGAAAAAGTAATGAAGTGTAGAGTTTATAAACCCCCTTCCCACCCGCATTCTCAAAAAATAATTTAAAAAATCTTGGTGATGCTAACGAAAATTCTTAAAAATTAAGTATTAGGTATTTATCAGTCAGAAGGGGGGAAAAATCTTAAATTAATTATTCAATGATTAAAATATTTTAATATAAAACTCAACAGTTTATAACCTTACAAACATAAAATTACATTTTAGTAACTTTTTAAGAAATGATGTTGAAAACACTTATTTTACGAATCTTTTAAATAAATGACAGAGTTGTTTTTTCTACTTCATCGTTTCTTTATTTATTTTTTCTAAAATTTAAGTAGGTCTACGTTTATTAGTAAAAATATTCAACTAAAAAAAAAAAAAAAAAAAAACTGAAATTATTGACTATTTAAGGCAGAAAAGTTTTTTTTTTTTTTACAATGGCCATTGTTTTTATTATCATATATGAACATTTACAATAAGTACTAGACGATAAAAAAAAAAAAAAGAAAAAAAAAAAGGTTCTTATTCAGCACTAATAAAATGACTCCAGAAATGGTTCACATCAAGGCATCGAAAACATTATAGACTGTATATTTATTGTTTCCCTTTTTCTTATTGATTATATTTTGTATTTACAAATATGAATTTCTAGTCTGGTTCTTTGTTTCTATAATTTAAAAGAAATGTTATCAAATGTTTGTATTAAATAAACTAAAAACGTACGGTCAAAGCTACTGCGTAACTTAAGATTGTGGAATATTGATAATTATCAAATTTCTGTTTGAATGGAATTTTTTACAAAATGATAAGCTCTTTGCGTAACAACTATTAACTAAACTTTTATAGCTTTAGTAAAATACAATTATTCCATCGTTTGAGAGAACAGACCAGTCCGAAAATTGTAATCTATTTCTGGGCTCATCTTTTCTGGATAATGACAAATATAATTCATGAGAATTCTAATTCTAATTCTATTTACTAGTAGTTAGGAAAAAAAAATTAAGGCAAGGGAAACTCTTAGAATTTTTGGGCATGTATGGTTCCTCTAAGAAGACTTATTCAATTATTAAAAAGAAATTTTGTATTTCACCCTGCAAAGATAATTCATTATATTGATTTTTTATTTTTATTTATTTCATGTTTGGATCATTACTTTTTAATTCTTCTTTGCCCTTGAAATTTTTATCTCTTAATCCACTGGTGTTGGATTTCGAAAATTTCCGACGCCATATTATTCCTATAAATATTTCGCTTATAAACGTGTAGTCAAAAACGAAAATCCATCTTTCTTCTTAATTATCTAGCATAAACTTGGTGAAATACAAATATTTTAAAAATTCTGGGAAATATTTCCCTACCGAGATAAAAGGCAATCATTTCGCTGATATCTTCAGATTGCCCTACAGGGTTTTGCAATAAACGGTCATGTGCATTTTATATTTGTTTATTTTATCCATGGAGGGATTTATTCCGATTCAAAATATCTTAATTTTTTTTTTAGTTTCTGGTTACAGAACTCTATAATAAATACTTCATAAATATATATATATTATAAAAAAAAATATTAGCACACGAATAAATAAAATATACAAGTAAAATCTTAGACACCTATACTTAAATACTAATAAATGCCTTTCCTGATTAATGTTTCATTATAAAAATAAAATATTACTGTCAGATATTGTAATTTTTTAAAAATACAGGAAAATGACTCTGTTTTGTCATTTCAATTACAATTTACAAATTAGTTTCAAGCATAAAGTCTTTTACTTGCTCTTCTAAGTAGATTCTTGAAGTTATTTTCGCCTTAGTAATTTAAGTTGGTCTTTCTCCGGTTGGGTTGACGGCTATGTCTGTTAAAGTTTGCTTTCAAAGGAGCGTGTCTGTTACATAATTTACCAATCAAGCATCAACACAAATCAGTCGTGTATAGCAGAATTGTTATGAACGGGGAACATAATATCCTCTTATGTCGGCTTCATATTCTGTATAGGTATAGATTCGTACAGTTTAATTTAGAGTATAAATGGTACAAACAAAACGATTTTTATTTTTCACGTCTTGATTTTATATTTAAGTATGACTTTAGGTTTAACCACAGTTGACAAATTAGTTTGGCTGTGGATGAAGTTGGGTACCTGATAGGTGTCGGCCTGATTCCTGCATCACTATCCAGCTTTTATTCATACAAAATCAATAGTCATTAGTTGAGTATTTTTAAAAAATGATTACATCTAAAGTGTAAAAAAAATGTCGGTAGGGTCATTAGAGAGAAGATTAATGTGGCACGGATACAGATTTTGTGAAAGAGCACTAAAACTGAGACACGGGTTCCGATCCCGGCTAATATTTCTATTTATATAAACTTATTTATGAAATTAATGATCGAATTTGATAAAATTAAAAAAAAAATTAACTTATTAAATTCCAGTGAAAGGAATTTATTTTCATTCTGTTTCAATTTGTTACCGATTGAAATTTCAATTATTTAAGTCGGAGAGTTTCTGTAAGCGTCCATAACCTGACTTGATCTAATTACTTTAAAATACTTTATTGTTAAGTGCCTTAAGCGCAAGAACTGTAGTCGATTTTGCTTCCTCGAATGCCAAATGTACTCTGGAATGACGACAAAATTAAAGATGATCAATGCCTTAGAAGAGATCCTCCAGGATAACGAAAATAAAATTACAGTTCTTTTTGAATTCCTCATGATAAGCAAATACTACCGTAAAACGAGGTGACTTTGTGACTAATGGGGTGACTTTGTGACAAGCCTATTTTTCTACAGTTTTTAAATTTCCCTCTTTCAAAAGAATCAGGTTAGGACATGTACCTTTCAGGTAGTCAGTAATGTGCTGCAACCTACTGGCCACTATATAACTTCTTTCATTCCGTTTATCATGGTGCTTTATTTCAAATTTTCAAGTAAATGAAAACAATCAAGCATATATGAAATAAAGCATCATGTTAAATGGAATGAAAGAAGTTATATGTGGCCAGTAGGTTGCATGATTTTTTTTAAGGAGGGAAATTCAAAAACTGTAGAAAAATAGGCTTGTAACAAAATCACCCTATTAGTCACAAAGTCACCTCGTTTTACGGTATATTTGAATTTAAACATTGCAATAGAATGTGCCAATAAACATAAGGACTAGAGGCGAAATAAATAAATTCCTGTGACGTATAACAGCCAATTAATTATTTTTGAAATATATCTGAGGAATTACAAGTCTGATACAGCTATAATGCAATACAAGAACTAAACCGATAGTTGTTAAACATCGATGACGTTGTTACAAGGATTAGAAGTTGTTAATTAGTTGAAGCTGAAGTGGGCAACGATAGGCGATAGCTTGTTAGTCCAGGAGTTGATGCAGGGATCAGGCTGACACCTATCAGGTACCCAACTTCATCCACAGCAAACTAATTTGGCAACTGTGGTGTTCAGGATTCCTTCTATAGTTCCATGGTTTATGAAAAAAATCAGATTCACAGTGTGAAAAATAGGGTTTGAAAATATTTTTGTCCAAAGATGAAAATTATAAACAGTAGCAGGAAACTTTCAAAAATAATAGGAACTATGTCATAGGAAAATTGAAGTGAACCTATTTAAATATTTTTGGTCGGCTATAAGGATGTATGGAGAAGAAAATCGGACTTTGGATCAAAGTAAAAGGAGCTGAATATTTTGTTGGAATTTCGTTATAAGAAAAATTAATCGCATAGGCGAGTAAATTAACCCCAAAGCCCAATCCCTAAAAAATTATTCAAAGAATATTGAGAAGAATCCACGGTTCAATATTACTGAAATAAAAAAAATTATTTACCAGAAATAAAGCTGATATCTTACGGAAACGTGATAACAATGAATCTTCACAGAGTCAATAGACGATTTTCGAGAAAGCGATGAACATGAAGAATCTAGGATCATGCTCAACGAATAAAAGAAAACCGTTTAAACTTAAAATTAGCAATAGAGGCTACAAGGTCAAAGAATAATCTAGAAAACAATTTGATTAGTTAAATATCATAGGTTAAATGATGGTCAGGAATTTCAGTTTTACAATGATTTTATTGTGGTAAGCCAACGTTTCGATCCAACTTGTGGATCTTCATCAGGGCTAAAAGAAAACAAATATATGAGTATCTATGCTAGAGGGTAACAATAAATGGATACATTACAGAACTGATAATAATATAAAAGATGATGTAACATGAATATTAAAAAAAGTGGCTGGTTAACAAGATAAAATAGAATCTGATATTTACCTACTGAGTCCAGGTGGATACTAAGACTAAAAGTAAAAATAAGGTGAGAAGTAGTGGTAGGGGGTTAGTTTGCCGACTTCAAAGGTTTATGACGGGGAAATCCAACGCTTTTGAAGTGAAGGCACATGACAACTGAGTGAACAAAAATATTTTAAAAACTAACAAAATAAATGGTACTGCATACAGATAGTTGTGTCTGGACTCAATAATAACATAAAAATGAGATAATACATAATGTAACAATGCATAAAAAATAGGAAAATATACAGAAAGAAGTATACAATACAAAAAAATAATAATAGTACAAGAGGTACAGAGATAATTGCAGTACCTATGAAATCAAAACTAGGATTTGAGGATGCGGAAGATGTTAGAATAAGTGGATGAAATTATCTCTTTATCTGTTTTGTGATTTACCGGGTTATTTTTTTCCAGATGGATGAAAATGGATTCCGAGAGGAGTCGTTTATCATGGTTTGGTACAGTAGCTAATATGGAGGGGTTCTTAAAGTCGAAGGAATGGTTGTGGGCAATGGCATGTTCTGCTAATTTAGACGTAGACGAATTACGCGTGGAAATACTGTATTTATGTTGATAAATACGTTTTTTTAAATAATTTTTGGTTTCACCGATATAGCAACTGTTGCAATTAAGCTTGGAGCACTGGATACGATAAACTACATTACATTTGTCTAGGAGAGGTACTGGGTGTTTGAGTTTGGTATACAGATTTTTTAATTTATTGTTATTTTTTAATACTAGGCGTATGTGTGGGAAACTCGATGAGAAGGATTTTTTAATTTTGTTTGAGAGAATGGGGATTTTAATATTCATGTTACATCATCTTTTATATTATTATCTGTTCTGTAATGTATCCATTTATTGTCACCATCTAGCATAGTTCTCATATATTTGTTTTCTTTTAGCCCTGATGAAGATCCACAAGTTGGATCGAAACGTTGGCTTACCACAATAAAATCATTGTAAAACTGAAAATCCTGACCATCATTTAACCTATCGTAATTGAAGAACAGTTGACTATCTCTCACCTCTATGATTAGTTAAATATCTTTGATAAATACTATTTTACAATTATATTGTTATTTTATCTTTGGGAATTGGATCGTGGCCATGATCTCAATTGAAAAGACACGCTTTGGGTTTGTTGATCCTTTTTGAGCGAGCAAAGCGAAATTCGAAATCTGTGATCGTATTGTAACAAAGCTAATCAAGGCCCTGATTATAACTGAAAAGGATGCGAAGTAATTTTTCTAATCTTTTTAAGTGCGATTAATGAAAGTTCCAAAGTTCTCCCATGATTGTTTCAATTTTAATAATTATGTAAACTAACAGAAAAAAAAACACACACACAAAAGAAAATTAAGTAAACATGCAAAATCACAGGAACGTACGACCATAAGAAAGCAAGTGATCTGATAAGCAGTTGCAATCTGCCATTTCCGTCCGTAAGTACCGCTAAAGTTTCTTGTGAATGAATTAAAATAATACCGTAGAAAGGAAATGGAAGGAATCAAGGAGGGTACTTCACTCTTAGAGAATGAAATACTCTTGAAAGGGATAAATAATATTTTCGTGATCCATTTCTTGTCTGTTTGCGAGAAAAAAAAATAATAAGAACCAAAAAGATGAGTTTTTATTGTATGACAAGCGCGAAATGAGCTTGTGTATCTGAAAACTCTAGATATTCTGGTATACGCCTGAAAGACCTATACAACAACCAGCGTGTTGGATGTTAACTACTGAAATATTTAATAGTTCATGTGAAAGATTCTTGATGGTAACTTGATTGTTTTTATGAAGTCGAATTTTTTATTGATTTTTTTTTTTTTTAAATAATGAGGAGATATATTCGGGCATAAGTCGACAGCTGTTTATTGATTTATTTTATCCAAAGAAATTCCAGATAATTCATCGGCTTTCTATCCTAATATATAAGGCATTTAATACTTCCCTCAACTGAAAAGAAATTGAAGAGGACTCTTAAGAACTTGATTCTCAAAGATGTGACTTCTCTTTGTTAGGCCCCGAGGGTAAGACCTTGTAACCTTGTTTATGTTCTTGAGGGCACTTTAGCGCGTTAGCACGTTCCCACCTTTTCTTGTTGTTTCCAGAAGCATTAACGTCGGATGAACCGTAATATTGCTTTCAATAGTTGCCCGGATGAAATTTTATCACAAACATTATGGTTTTTTTTGTGTGTTTTCGCTTAAAACCGCCATGGAGATACCATTGAAAAAAAAATAATGCGTTTAGTAAAAGTTTGTTTGTTTATTGTTTATTTGTTTAACGTCCTTTCATGCTACTAAGGCTAATCGGACGATGCTACTTTGGGAGTCCTAAATTTTTTCTGTCCAGGTGTAATTAGGATTAGGGATCTTTAACGAGTACCTGGCATCGTACAGGCTCGGGACCTCCATTTTACGTCCTATCCGAGGGACGGCATCCGAGGATTTTTTAATCTCATAAAAAAATCCGAGGGTCGTGAACCCACGAGCTTTAGTATTGTAGGTTGCCATGCTAACTACTACAACACAGGTGACCGACCCCCTTTGGTAAAAGTAAAATTCAGTTAGTATTTTTGTTGGCATTTTTTTTTTTTTTTTTAATTTATCATATTTATTTATTTAATTTATCATATCATATTTTAAGTTTACCCTAAATTAATTGTCCTTAATTCCAGACAACCATCATACCTTTAATTTCTTATTTTTGTTTGTTTGTTTGTTTAACGTCCATTTTTATGCTACTTAGGCTAATCGGACGATGCTACAGTGGGAGTCCTAAATTTTGCCTATCCAGGTATAATTAGGATAGGGATCTTTAACGAGTACCTGACATCGTACAGGCTCGGGACCTCCATTTTACGTCCTATCCGAGGGACGGCATAGCTAAGGACTTTTTACTCCCATTAAAAAATCCTAGGGCCACCGCTGGAATTGAACCCGCGATCTTTAGTATTGTAGGTTGCCATGCTAACCACAACACCACAGGTGAACCCATTTCTTATTTTTTTTTTGGAAAATGAAATACTTCAATATCTCGTAATATAACGGTTTTAACACGTAAGGTCGCCCCACCTTATTAGGTATTTTAGGGATATCCTAAATTGGACGGTATCGGTCCCCGGGGTCCGACTGATGTGGATGAGCCACAGACGGTATCGGGCGTCGGGGTCCGATGGGAATGCTTTGACGAAATTGTTATTTTTTTACTGAAAAGTGAATTAAATGAGCTTCTCAAGGGTATTATCTCTTGGTAAGGATTAGACCTAGACCTAACAGGCGCAGGACAGGCCTTCGGGGTCCCACACAGGATTTACGCCATACTTTAACGAAAATAGCATTAAACTGCTGGAATATTAAATTACCATCCATATTGATAATTTTTGCAATGTTAAAACGATTTTTTGGAGTCTTTTACTGCTTTACAACCACTCTATGTATGATAAAAAAAAATTCTTTTTAAAGAAATGAATTTATATAAAATAAATAAACCAAATATCAGTGTTTTTTTATAATTAGAGACTTAGTAAGAAGTATTAAAGATAACCATAAAGGTATTCTTTGCAATGTTATCGGACGCGGAAGTGTGATGCCGTCCAGTAGTCTTGTTTTATTACTGACGGCCTATATCGGACCCTGTATCCGATTCTAAAAAAAAAAAACAGAATTTTATCTGTTAACAACTTTTACTGCACTAAAATGCAATAATCTCGTTAAAAATCGACTAAATTGAGTCTTTGAGGTGTTCGGCCTTTCGGACATTTTCATGTGATAATCGGCTGTTAAGACGGGAATGTAAGACATGTTAAATAATGTAAAGAAAGCAGTGATAAGAGTGATATGAGAGATATATGATTTGTATATTTAAATAATATAAAGTTGTGATGTTTCGAAACTAGTCGGCGGTACATATTCAGGGGAAAATCTATTATTATTAGAATTATTATAGCGTAATTCAGATTCATTTTTATCATTAATAGAGTTAAAGGTACTAATAAAAAAATAAATAAATATAGAAATAAATGGATAGCCGTTAGCATTGATAAGTTAACCTAAAAGCTATATTGAAATATGTTATATTTTAACTTGGAAATATACTGAGTAATATTCAAGAATACTTCATCGAAAATGCTTAAATTTATTTAAGCCCACTCTTTGTATTACCTTGTCATTTTTTAAAATCTATTTTTCATAGACATTGGAAATAAATGTTTGGTTAAAAATATCGTATTCATCCTAGGACATTAATCTCGATGGGGCTTAGGGATAATTAATTTAATTACTTGATGGGCTTATTAATTAGACACTTAATTAAAGAGATAATTTAATTACATCATAATTAGTTCTTTAATATAACGTTGTACTCCGTTATAAGTGTTTAAATTATTTTTTATGTTGCTTGTCCGTTAATAATTTTTTTCAGAAAAAATTTTAAATCAATTAAAACCATTTAAACACACACGTTATTTACATAATCACTTTGCAACTAAAGTTAAGGTTTTTTTTTGGGGTTCTTTCAAGAGAAGCCAATTACATTTCAAACAGACTCTAATTCACACTTCGGAAGCTTCTTTTGTTTGACTTTCTCTAATAAAACTACTGTTAAGGTATGCTGAAGCTAAAAAAGTAGAGCTGATAAAAAAAAAAATCTGATTGCATCATAGGAATCCGTGCCCCAAACATAGTTAAAATCAGCTATAAAATTCTAGGCATCGAAAAAAATTCTTTTTTTGTAGAGCTGTGCTATCCTTGCTAGGATATACTGAGCCAAAACTAGAAATATCAAAATTTTAAGACATGTCGTTGTTCATTGGAATAAACGATGCGTCAGATTGGTTTTTACCAAATTGATCTGTGACGTTTTATAGTTTTAAATTATTTTAAGCAAAATCAATGATATTTTTACTTTTTTTTTATTAAATAGTTTTTAAATCTATAATTATTACTTCGTGAAACATTGGGGAATAAATGAAAAATAATAGAATATAAAATTTGTAAGATGTAACTTTTGTAATTTACATGACCGTGCATATTGACGTCAACCAGCCAACAGTCAAACGACACTGAGCGACACTCTAGAAACGTTTTCACACTAACTTCCACGGAAATATCAACCGCCTGATAATGGGCATGGCTACAGTTGACGTCCCTATAAATACTGGGAGGAGATCAAAAAGGCGTTGGATGAGAGATCTCCTTATTTAAACAGCTCCTGTAATTGAATCAAGCCAGGAAGGGGGTGCTGTTGTGTATTTTCCTTTCCCATGCCAGTTTTCTCATCCGGCCAGCACATTCGCTGATTGCAGACAGATGCGAATCAATCATAAAAGCCAAAAAAAAAAAAAAAAAAAAAAAATTAGAAACTGAAGTTGGTGAACTTAGAATAATGTTGAATCTAGGTAGCGTATAAAATCCTGTTATTTATTTTTCAATTAAAACAGAATTTTTTATTTATTTAAAAATAGTTTTTCTATGTTTTTTTAAAGTAAAACATAATAAATCAATTTGGGGAGTCCAAAAGATTGATTGCACTAATCATCAATGATTACCCGGGTATTGTACTACTTAGACGTAAAGTGTTCGGATAATGACTTCTTCGATCGCATGAGGCGGTTTAGCTAATGCCGGAACCATCGCATGGAACGACGAATACTCGTCCATTATCACGCTACGATTCGTCCAAGAATTTGCATAAACGTTTAAGCAACAGTTGGGGGCACTTAATCTGCATCTCAATGCACGTTAGTACTGAAAGTTCTATCAACAGAATATTCTGGAGTATTTAATCTAAGACGGATTAGTAAGCATCATAAATTTAGTCCGAAAACATCCTTTTTTTCGTACCAGTGATTTAAAATTTTCGATGGTTTACACTGTTAATAGTTTCGATATTATAACTGGCGTAAACTATTTGTTTATATATTTTTTTGGATATTAACGCTTATGAAGTGCAATGTGCATGAACTACTAAGTTCTATCAACAGGATATTCTGGTGTATGTAATGTAAGACGCATTAGTAAGCATCAGAAATATAGTCCGCAAACATCATTTTTTTCGTACCAGTGATTTAAAATTTTCGATGGTTTACACTGTTAATAGTTTCGATATTATAACTGGCGTAAACTATTTGTTTATATATTTTTTTCTTTTGTGGGACCAAAAAGACGGCATAAAAGCCTGTAAAAAATCATGTTCTTTGGTGGAAGACTTCATTGTGTCTGTTACGCATCTTCCCTTCGCAGCTTTTCCCACTCGGTTGGATACCATTTCAGAGCCAGTATTGGATCCAAAGTGGGAGCGTTCTTGTTAAATTGAGTTGCCAATAATTACCCAACCAATTTTGATGATTTTTACTTGTTTGAATGAGTGGAAACAGCCCTACCTTATATATTGTAACATTAAATCAACAAACAAATAAAAAAAACATATGGTGTAAACTCCCAGACCGTTTGTTGGAACGAAATAAGCGGTTGGAACGAACTGTTTGGGTCTAGATCTTTCGCGCCTAGTCCGCGAAGACTTAGAGCTGTCCACATTGTTCTGGAACATTCCAGACCTGACCATTTACGATTATATTTAAGGGGGGAGTGACTGAACGAGATAGTCTAAGTCTGAGAGCTGTGTCTTGAAAGTGAAGTTCAAGTCATATGATTCTGTGTTATAACGTTATCATTTTTGTAACCTGTTCAAATAATTAATTTGTCTCAATTTGTTGGCTTGATAACTGTATATTTTTGTTTAATAAATATTCTTTGAAGCTATACCTATGTAGTGACGTGAAATAATAAAATAAAAACAGATGATAATTTCTGTTACAAATATGAGTTACAGAAATTTGTTGGAATCGTTACATAACTATATTAGTACGTAATCAGATGTGGCGGGAATATTCTGGGCCTTTCTGGAATGTTCTATTCCGAAATAAATAAAATAAGCAATGGACTAGGGGCTTAGTATTGCCTTGAACATGGAATCAGAAGGTTACTTTCGAGTCACATGTAGTTACTATTTGTAACGTTGTAGCTTGAATTATTTGTAGCCTTTATTATTTTTTCGATGTTGTGAATTACGATTTTACTTTAATAAAATTTATTTTATTAAAATAAATAAAATACCATACAACATTAGCTTTTCTAGATTTTTTTTTACAATTTTCAAAAACCATTCACTCTCATTTTAACACGTTCAGGCCTGTAATTCATGCTTCTCGCCCATTGGCGGCTTACCTTAATGAATTTCGCTCTATCGGATGGGAGTTATTCAAGAGCATTATGCAGTATTAACAATCCAACAATAATAAAATAAACAATGCAACCCTACCTCGTTATACATCGTCGTGGAAAGTTTTGTGATTGAATAAAGTGTCCGATGCGGCAGTCTAGAGTGAGCCACCGGTGGTACACGCCGGCGTAAACGTGTTAAGTGGTTAGAATGTTATGCTCAAAAATAATTACATTGTTTTTCTCTCGTTCTTAATAAATTAAACAGTTCCTGACATTAATATTTATTTATTTCATGAGTAAAGAAATCTACACCCCTCATTTTCCTTGACATTGATTGGTATTACTGCTGTCTGGCAAGGTTAAGATCCTACTGGAGGAACTAATGATCGTTTCATTAACTTAATGTTCAGAGTCCTAATGCTTTGTGGTAACGGCGCAGGATTCAAGCTGCTTTGTCAAGTTTCTCAACTGTGATGCGTTGATCCTTTTCTCTACTAATACTACGGAATCTCTTGAATAGTTTTAGTTACCTTGCTTTGCTATCACTCATAATTATTGTTAATAATAACTTACATAATCATTTTTTTAGCTGTGTTCTATCATTAAGCCTCGAAATATGTTTATTTATGTATAATCAGTAACACCTTATGAACTATTGACGGTCTAAGGCACATAGAAACTATCAAAAAATGTATTAATTGGTCCTACTTGCTGAAAAATTAATTTGTAGAGCTCAAAGTGCGGTTTCCCCTATTTAATTTGTTGAACTCAAATCGTATAGTAGTTTTTTCTGTACGATAGTAAAATACACTTTGTTAAACCCAAATAATAGTTTTATTTTTAAAAAATCCGGTGTCCATTTCATTAACGGTTAAACAGAGAAATTGTTTTCTATGGAACATTTTTTATTTTAAAAATATATATATATAATAATAAGTTGATGTTTTTGAATCTGGATTGAATCCTAATAAACAGAAAGACATTATATTTCCTGTTAATTAATATATTAATTAAAGGAATTCTTCAATCAACTTTAAACAAAATAAAAATAAAAAACATATGGTTTGGAATGGTTTTATACTTATTGTTGAAACTAAATAGTTGTTGGAACAAACTTTCATATCACATGTTTGTGGCTACGAAGTTCGAGTACCATCGTCGCAGGCCGAGAACGTTCTGGATTGTTCTCTTTACGACTATGTATAAGGAGCGATGGGACTGGAGAGTTAGCCTTTGTTAAAGAGAAGCTCAAGTTATATGTTTATCTGTGTGTACCAATTTCTTTAACCTGTTCAAATATTTGTGTTGTTATAATTCGTATGGCATTGAAGACTGTTATTTTTGTTTGAATAAAAATTGTTAACCCACATAAGTGTTACTATAGTTTAATATTAGAGTGAAAAAAAAATAATCCTTTATTTTTTTTTTATTACTCGATTGTTTACCTATGTTGCGGGATACACTACCGAATCGTCAGGACTCTCCTAAATTAATATTCTTACATAAGTCTGTTGTCAAGTTTTTTACTTTTACATTTAATAAAATTAATTTACATTGAGGAAAAACATGTTCACTTTCCCTAGACCATTGAACAAACCAGTTGTGACAAAGATACCTTCATATTGTTGTAAAAGTGCAAATGTTTTTGTTTTATATAAGTTAATTTTATTAAATGTAAAATTGAAAAAAAATTACAACATACTTGTGTATAGATATTAATTTAGAAATGCTTTTTATTATGAATCCGGATGATGGGGTAAAGGTAGACAAACATGTTATAAAATTAAAAACCAGAGTAATTGGAGTTCTTTTTATTTTTTCACTCAAATATTAAATAAATTTCATTTTCCAAATAACTAATACATGGACGTAAAATAGTTTTTTATAACTTCTAAAAAAGATTGGAAAAAATTATTTAAACGATTTACATAATTTATAATTACATACGGCGTATCTTCCGCAATATCATTAGGCACTTAATCCGACTTTTATTAAAGACTATAAATGGCGAAAATTTCTATTTCTCTTTATTTTAACGCTTTAGGAGATTTTCGATTAAAAAAAACAATTACTTGATCAATAAAAAAAAAAAAGAACAATACTGCGTTTATTCAAATAGAGTGGAAAATAAATCATTTTCTATGAGACTTTTTGGAGTAAATTTTTTTTGTCATTCATTGGAACAAAGCCAATAAATATATATATATATCATGCTTTATCCGATCACCAATTATATGTCAAGTTAATTAGAATTATACGAAATTATGCCCACATATCACCACAGTACGAGCAGCCCTCATCTTTCCGATATGGGGGTCGAGATTGATTTCATGTTGGACCGCTTGCATTTTAATGATGATAATCTGTTGAATAAGTTATAGCACTACTCTTTATCCTACACGGGTTCTGCCAAGGTAGTAAATTATTTAACTTCATTATTTAATAAAAAGTTGTTAAAAGTATAGGCAAGGCTTCATGTAAATAGATGGTTATCGCTTTTCCAGAGAACCAAGAATAATCGGTATCTACTTACCTCTGATTTGTTTGATAGAAATAGGTTTAATTAGAAATTAAAAATTCACCTGTTTCAACTTAGTGCTAGGTATAAAGAACATAACATTTTCTTACACCTGTATTATTCTTTAGGTCACAAATACATTTAACTGTTACAAATACATTTTTAATACTACGTTGCAGTCCCAAGGGAGGGATCCTTCCCCTGGATCTGCCAATCAGCTTTTTTACTTTTAACTATTTTCTTTTTAACTTCCCCACATTTAAAATTCTACTTGAATGGCAGATTATTTGTTCTTTACTTTCTTACTTTTACTGCAGTTAAATTTTATCTTTAAATGACTCAAAATTGTCGAAAGCGGGTTGGGGTGCTGCTCCCAGAGCTTTCCTCTGGATCCACCAATGGGTGAAGAAGGCTGGTTTAGGCGACTTAAGATCTACAAGGTTCCTAAAGCCAACAAGAAAAATAAAATTTTTGAGGAGTTAATCTGTTGGCCTAAATTGTTATTTCACCGGTAGAATGAATGCGTGCATGAATGAATGAAAATATAACTTTATTCTGGGAACATACTGGTCGGTGGGATGAGATCTCGTGTTTAATAGGTGGATGGATGTAAGGAGGTTGAGGATATAGGTGGGTTTTTTTGTTCTAAAGGATTGGAATAGAAAGGAACCAAGGAGATATTGTCGTCTGGATTTAGGAAAAGGAAAACCTTGCTCAGTATACAATTGGGAGACGTAGGAGTGTCTCGGTAGATCGAGAAAAAATCTGATAAGGCAGTTTATTAATCTTTTTAATCTCATCTCTAGTTCCCCAGACAGACGTATATCAGGCATCCATAATTAAAGTGAGGGAGGATGAGAGAGGAAACTAGGAGATGGCGGGGGCTTCTGGGGAATCTAAGGAGCTGTTTTAGGACTGCAATGTATTTTCGGGTAATTTGGGATACTTGGTTGGGATACTGCATCATGCTGAGATCAGCCTAATTATTCATACTTGCGTTTCTGACTCTCGACAGAGTTCCTCCCCTCTGTTCGACTGACATACTTTTCCTTGAACATACCAGTGAGGAAAATAAATGATTAAAACTTTTTAACAAAAGAAAATTGTTGAAACCAGCATCCATCCAGAAAAATTCAAATTAGGTTTGTTTTCCTTCTGGAACATTCTTTGGAATATTACTTTTTGATCTAGCATTAAAAGCATGCAATGACTCGCTCTGAACTTGTAGGTAGACATTTCATGACCCTCTTTGCCGTGTCTTTACATTTCCTATTTGGGCATTCATCCCTTGACCGTCAGACTTCCTAGTACATGGTCCGGGTCATAGGGGCGCTAGGAAGGGAACGAGGAGTCCGTGACACGTTCTCGTCATTATCAGCGGCCCTCACCTTGCCAGGAGATACCAGCATGTGTCAGCCTTATCAAAGTCTAGTCCATTACCGCAGTATATCTGTTGCCAGCCAAGGATTAGTTATATCTGTATTACTCTTAGGCCCGCTTTCTCCAATTTAGTTTAAACTTAGATTAACTTAAACCGGATTATCTTTAATCCGAGGTTTAAACTCTGATTCACTTTCTACAGCCTTAGTTTAGTTTAAGCTCGGTTTAAACCTAACCATGTGAAGGTTATTATGTTTTTTAAAAGGTTGGTACATATTTGTTTACATTTCCTTGTTGAAACTTCTATGGAAAGAGAAGGTAATGTAAGGGTTATGGAAAGATTATTTATACATATTACAATTTTGTTTTTACCAAAAAAGTAAATAAGGTGAAAGTGTTCTATAAAAATGGAGTAAAAAGAAGTAAAAACTTTTCTCAGTGTGAAATTAATGCTCTTCTGGCTCTTGTGGAAGAGAAGAGAGACATTTTTGAAACCAAAAAAACAGATTTCGTCCATGTCAAAGAGAAGGAGGATGAATGGAAGAAATTGGCGAATAAATTCAATGAAACGAGCGGTGCTGTTTTCAGATATTTAATTTGTATTTAATAAAATGTGCTTTATAATATGATATCATTATGCCAAGAATAATATCCTCTATTACATTTCATAATTTTTTTTCAAATAATAATTATTATTATTATCATTTTGTTTAAATAATAAATGATCTAAGTTGAGTGATATATAATTATTATAGCTTATAATAATAAAATTACATCATTATGAGATATTCAAGTGAAAGATAATTTACAACATAACCTTGATATTAATTATGAACCAATTACAATAAAAATAATGCACGTTAAGAAACATTTTTTTCTCATCTCAATTCTACTTCACTGATTTAACATATTCTGAAAATATTCTTGGATTAACTGATTGCGTCTATTGATGCGTCTCTTTGGCAACAAAAACACATCATAATCTTCTTCTTCCATGTCATTTAAAATTTCAATTATGTATATTTTCCATTTTTGTATTTAGTTAAGTGCAAAACAATAATTCTTGAGTAACAAGAGCGAGTATGTTATCACACAAAATGTTTGTTTATATTTTGCAGTTTAAACCTAATTCAGAGTTTAAACCGGGAAAAATGAAGGATTAACTTAATCTAAGTTTAAACCAAGTTTAGAGTTTAAACCGACTTGAAGAAACTCACATCTGGTTTAAACCAAGAGATAATCCGGATTAAATTTAAACTCGGTTTAAACTAACTTGGAGAAAGCGGCCCTTATTGTTTGAAGTTCCGGTTACTAATTATACCAGTCAAGAATTTGGAACCAAGTTTAATTTGGAACCGAACGTTACTTTGCTATTTGACCGGCAGGTGCAATTACAATGGAACGAATAGACCTGTTTACTTGGTTAGTTATTGATCAATCTTGGGTTGGAGTTATTTACCTATCAAACGTTTAATAATAATAATTATTAATAATAATAATAATAATAAACGGTAGTGCCAATAGTAATATCTAGGAACGGACTGATTCCTAATTCCATGATAATGGGCACAGAAAACTTAAAATTGCCTCTCGATGTACTGATAGAGGCTCAAAAATCGACTCTTCTGGACACGGCTAGGATTGTTCGTAAATTTTTGAATGTTTAAAAACATGTATGAGGAATAGATAACTGGAGGTGGTTGGAGTTGTCCCCCAGCTCAGTTAATCAACCCGCAGCTGCGAGATAATCCGCAAGAAAAAATAATAATAAATAGATTGATAACAACAAAACTAAAACGGGTAAACAAGAATATTTGGTCCATTCTAATCACCCCTGGAGGTCAAACAGTGAAGGAAAGTTTGGTTTCAAATTTCTTTTCTAAAATTTAAACTTGTAAAAAAGCCTTTATGAGTAAATAGTTGGTTAGCAAATAATTCCTTTCTATTTTCAGGGTGAAATAAAACTCTTATTATTGTTATAAAATTTATGTATGCATCAAAATTTGCGGGTTAGCCCATTAATTCGAAATGAATCGAGACTTCGTCTGAATTATAATTAAGCTCTGTATAAAATTACTTAAAAAAGGCTAGCAATTATAGAGGAAATCAAAAAGAAGAAATCGAAACCAAATAATATAAAAAGGACTTGCCAAGCTGGTGATACTTGCCCTGAACTTCCAAATACATTTGTCCGCACCAGACAAAGCTTGTGGCGTCTTTCGAGATGTTAAACAAATCGGTTGACAGATCTTCTGACTGAATTTACACTTATTTGCAAGTAAAAAGCTGAGGAAAAGTAGACTAACGTGAAAAATGAAAAACTTGAATGAAAAGAAAACTGGTGGAAGACTAACTTGTCTTAAAGAAAATGGAAGGGAAAGCCTTGATCTAGGTGTTAAAGCCACGGAGACCAAAAGTCAACAGGATGAGATTACCTGTGGTCAAGTAAGAAAAAATAATTCACGCTCTTTATCCGTCGACAGAAGGATTTTAGTTGCCACAAATATCCATTACATTATAGGGTTAATGCGCTATTTCGCAATTTATTTCAAACTTAATTTATAATTTACAATGAACGCCAAATGGCATGAACAATTTATTTTAATCTACAATATATTGACCATTATTTGATATGAATTTTTCCCATCTTTTCACTAACTGCATAGTCTCATTTTCATTGAATAGCTATTAAAAAAATTGATCCAAGTGGGTTTTGATGTCCTCTTCCTTTAGGAATTTCTTTCCATTCATGGAGTTCTGCAGAGACTTATTCCGGTAGTCGCTTGGAGCTAGGTCTGGTGAATAGTGTAGTTGGGGCAATAATTTTGCATACCTACCAATTTAGTCAGGTGCTTTTGCCAATTTGCCAGGTAAGGCATCAGCCCCATAAACATTCCAAAATTTTCTATGAGTTTATGCAACGCGCTTACCTATTTTTAAAAAAATACAACAAATTATGGCGATAATGAATTATATGTTGTTCCATATTTACAGTGCAATAACAAACACAATACTAATCTTTTGCTATATATATTACTATACAAACTAACCATAGGGAAGATTTCACAATTAAATCCACCGGGTGCCAATAACTAGATTTGGCACTTAATTAACAATAAATATTGCCATATAGCAAAACTATTGAACTTTTGACCCAATAAAACCTCTTGAGTCTTTATAAGAATAGATAAAGAGGAGTTATAGGAGGTTTCAATTCGATCCCTTCATAAGTATTTTTTTTAATGCCACCCCAGATATTATGTCTTAAGGGTGCCAATAACTGTACGGTTTTCCCTAATATCTTTTATTTAAACCTTACAAATTAAAATAGTCTAACGCCAACGTTTCAGACAATTTCGTCCATCTTTAGGGCAATATTCTCCTATTTTATATTTTCTTCTCTTTTTTTGTGGCACAGCCAATTATCTTATATTCTACATATCTTTGACTTGTCGATTACAACTGTAATAGGTCACATTTTTTAAGGATTATTTTTCACTTTTTTTAAAACATTAAAATGACTCAGATAAATAGGTCTATGTATGTTGTAGTAATTTTAATGTTTTAAAAAAAATGAAAAATAATCCTTAAAAATTTGACCTATTGCAGTTGTAATGGACAAGTGAAAGAAATATAGAATATAAGATAATTGGCCATGCCACCAAAAAATGAGAAGAAAATATGAATAGGAGAATATTGCCCTGAAGATGGACGAAATCGTCTGAAACGTTGGCTTTAGACTATTTTAATATGTAATGTTTAAATAAAAGATATTATTGGAAGACTAAAATTCACCAATCTGTCTATAAAAAATACTAACCTTGTTTCAACAAGAGTTAAAGGGTATAGTCGTTGACACGTTTAAAACACTATAAACAATCCACCCATTTATTAGGGGGATTAATTCATCTGATAAGAAGTGTATCATAGTTACATAAAAATAAACAGGAAAACCGAAAAGAATTATTCGCCAACCCAATATTTTTCTTCATTCCTTTATAAACGCATGTATTGACAAAATATTTCTAAAAAAAAACAAACCCAGACATGGAATCTGGTATTATACTGCGCTGTTGTTCAGGTAACTTCATTATGTGATTTAGTCACGCTATGTTAGAAAAGTACGTTATAAATACAGCGACATGCCTTTTGTTCGTCGCAACAAAAATAATAAATTATCGTTTTCAATATATATGTTTGATGTATATTTTTCATCCTTTTTACCCCTATAGGCATTATAAATCATTTAAAAAGAGAGGCTTATATCAAAATATTACCCATATACTCCTCGAGTATGAAACGTTAGCAATCGCATGACTCACGCAGGCCTCCTGTATAGTAGCGCCACAACACAACAGGTCTGCCTTCCACTCTTTTTTCGGCCACTGCTAACTTGATGAGAGGGCTTAGTGTGGGCTGAAGTACGTGTTGCTCCCTCTTCAAGTGCTGTGTTGTTGAAGAATCTTTGTTTTTACGTGGTTTTATTTTATCATGTGTTAGTGGTGATGCTGGTTCGTAAGTGTATACATTACTAAATGTTGCTTATAAACGACGTTTCCGTGACTATTTTTAAGTATATATTATTAAACATTAATAGTTTAAACTTAGGATTTGAACTTTACAGCAATTAAAGACTTTTTTTTTTTTATTTATTTCTACCTGGTGTACTTGTAAATGTTCATAAATCAAATTCATGAAACTATAATAAGATTTTGAGGGTTTATCAAGTACTCTTTAATATCAAAAACATTATTTTATTATTATTTTCTTTTTTCGTTTATTTTGTTAATACACCAGGTACAGGTGTATTTACGGCAATCAGCAAATATTCCGGCTTTCAGAAAAGAAAAAAAAATAAATAAAATAGAATAAATAAATAAAATAACTTTTTTATTATATATCTACATTATTTGATATTTTTAAAGTTTGAAAAGTTCGTTTTAAAATTATAAATAATAAATGAAAAGTTATGTTTTGATTTGTTTCCTGCAATAATTTCAGTTTGGAGAACTGAAAATTTTATTATAACAATTTTTTTTTTTAATAATCGTAATATCTTAATTACAAAATAAATTTTCATTCATATCAAGAAAATGGCTATTGCTTTTGACAAAAAAATTCTGGAGATTGTGAATAGGTATTCAAGACTAAAATTTCAAATTAAAATGTTTTATTTTTGTCTAAATTATTTTGTTTTAAATTTGATATATGTAAATTTTTTAAAGTTCGTTTTAAAATATTAAAAGAAAATATTATGTTTTGATTTGTTTGCTGCAATTTGAGAAATTGAAAACTATATCTAATTATATATTTTTTTTTAAATTAATATTATAATAGTAATATTTTAAATACAAAATAAATTTTCATCGATCACGTTCTTAAATATAATTCATTCCACACACATTGATGTCACTTTAGCCAAAAAATTGATATTTCTTGAGATTTTGAATACGTATCGAAGACTATTTCAAATTATTTTTTTTTTTTCACTTAAATTATAGATCCGAACTGGTTGTACGACAATGATTAAATAGTTTGGGAAAACCTCTTAGTTTAGCAAATAAAATTTTTGTTTTAATATAGATCTATTATATAGTCGTTTATTCTTTATATATGAACATTAATGGGTTTTCGTAAATACATTTTCCTTTGCCAAAGGAATAGATTGTTGTAATTTCTTTACTGCATTTGGTGTTAATTTCTTGATAGATTACGGTAATTGGGTAATAGTTGAATTAGTTTATAAATTTAAGAACTAATACATAATACAAATAATAAGTTGAATCGAACCACGTTTTTTTTATGTATATATTTTTTTCAATTTCAGTACATAACAAAACAAAAAAAAATAGCCTTAATTCAGAGGAATGAAAAATAATTTTAGTATACTGGACAAATGTTTTATATAAAACCAATTTAATACTAATTTATATAAAACCCGTACTGAACTATGTACAGCATAAATCGTAGTAATATTTTAAAAGAAAATTTTTTGATTGATCTAAACCAGGCTGTTAATTTTCAGTTTTACAATTAATAGATATTTTTCTTCTTTAAAGCTTTTCACCGATTTATAAAAGTTATAATTGCCGATTTTGGGGATAACCTTGTTTGGAAGGAGGGAGCGATGTCATATTACTTATAAAATTATTTTTTCTTCATTTTTTTTATAATTAAATTTGTTTTTTATTTCTTTTAATAAGCACCCAACTTACTTTCTTCAAAATATTTTTTTTTTTTATTTTATATCTATGCGGGGATTCGGATCTTATTGTCCATTATAGTCAAGCATTCAAAATGTTACACATAAAGACATTTAAAAATAACTGTTTATATAACCTTATAATATAATCTCATAAAAGTAGCCTAATATCTAATTAAAATGAATCACCGAAAGATACCTCAAATGTTTTGTCTTTTTATTGCTTGTCAAAACTGTATAACACCGTTATAGATATGGTGGATATATTATATGATCGTATAAAAGTTTATTTTTATATGTAATTGTTTGTATATATTTTTTTTAATTTAAACGTTCTCATATAAATGCCGATGAGTCCCGGAACGTCGCAATACATTTTGAGATAAATGTGGAAAAAAATATTTTAAAGAGAGTAAGTTGGATGGTTACTATCCAAAATAAAAATAAACATGAAATATACAATTGTATATTATAGGTATCAGTGTTAATTTTTAAATTATTTACAAACAATGGCACGTTATCCGTTCAAACTCCGCTACAGGTAGGAGAGCGAACGGGAGCGCCTTATCAGCCCCGGTAGATCTCGGGAGGTCGCTCTATTGTGTCGCTCGACGTGGAGCTTCTCCAGTCCTTTGACCGCTGTCAGCTCGTTCGGATCGCTATTTGCATTGTTACAAACTATTAGCTGTTATGACGTTGTTGTCCGTTAATTGGGAAGTAAAGCCAAGTGATGTGTTAGAATGATATAGTTGTATTTTATAATATTCTTGGAGAACTCTAATAAAAAAAAGTGCGTTGAGCTAGAAGGATGGGCGGAGTGGTTAGCCAGATAGCAAGCCAGATTTCGGAACTGATAGGTGGACAGCAGCAGAGCCGACAGTACCCCAGCGGGAGTATCGGAGATCTTATGAACATGAAGGGATACTGCGGTTCTTCGGGAGATGTGAGGGACAGCCTGATAGCGAGGACCGTGCCCCTGTCCACCGTCTGCAAGCCGCCCAGCAGCCATCAGAGGACGCAGCGTCTCAGCAGGCTCATCTCACAGCAGAAGAACTCGCAGAAGAGGAACAGGAAGATTGCAGTGAGTGTTGACCACTTTGTATTTATTTACTTACCTTAGAATCATAAAACTTGCTTAACCTTCTTCCGGGCGCGCCTCCTAACATAACGTAAGCAGGCGCGTGACGGTAATTTACCGCATCACCAGTTTTACGCCTTTTTGCCTCAAATCTTTGCCAAAAATATTCAAATTTCTGCATTTTCATTTTTTTTTAAATACATTGACCTATAAAGAAATGTAATTGAAAGAAGAAAAGGCTTGAATAAAATTCAAACTCCGTTTTTTACATGTCTTATAAATATTAATGAAACATGCAAACTACAAATATTATTTGCAATAAAACTGTATATTTATGACATTGTAGAACAAAAGTAAGCAACAAAAAATTTAAAAGTTTAAAATTACTGTATAAATAAAAATTTAACTTGCTATCATAACACATTTGTGGCAATAACATCATAAAAAAGCATTTATCATATCAAATAAAGATATTTCCATTAAAATTATTTATTTTTAATACTTACATTTCGCTCCGATGTTTAGAGATAGAAAAAGATACATAAATGGGCGCGCGACGGTAATCTACCGACACCCGGCACTTTCGGAGTTAAAACACTAAAAGAGAAAGGACACTTCTCAGAAGATGTTGATTCTCGTTTCTGTGATGAGTGATAAGATTCAATTAGAGAATACATGCCCCTCCCGCCCAGCTGTGACTTGTCTGATAAAACCTGCACGAGATTTTTTAAATGTGACGGTAATCTTCCGCGCGCGCGCCCGGAAGAAGGTTAAAACATTCAGTATTGACTTCCACCTTATTCTTAGGGTTTATCGGAATACACTGTCGATTTTTATGCCTATACATTCGAATCCTTTTTACTAGACCATAAAGGGAAAATTTGTATTGTCCCAATTAGGCGGAGGGCTTAATAAAGCGGAGATCATACGCAGATGCAAAGAAAAGAAATGCCTAAATGCGCCTTATCACTGGGCTACCGAACAAGTAGAGTTATTGATGCAATAAATTGGTCATATTTGTATGAATACCAACATAATGGATTCATTTTGGCGTATGTATTCTCGTTTATTAATTTAAATGATATGGTCAAAATAATACGATTAATGAAACTTTTAAAATGTATTTTTATTATCTAGGCGTTCTATATTATGACAAAATATGTAAAATGACACAAATTAAAACAACTATTTGTGTATAACATAAATTATACTTATATAGACAAAATTTCGAAACAAGAAATGATTCAGAACGTGTTTTTTTGTCAATTTTTTTAGCAGGAAGGATTCAAGTATGCATTTTCACACTTTAATTTTAGACTTACGAGACACAAAATTAGCGCACTTTTTTTCGGGCGTCTTAAGGACGTTCTTAATTTTTTTTCTAAAAAAAAAGCGACTCAACTTTTCGGTGCAATTTCTTGCTTCTGGTAGAGAAACAGGCGTGATCTCATATACTTACTGAGGTTATTCGATTGACACTGGAGCTCATAGTTTGTTACATTATGTTTCTTGAAAATGTTAAAGTTGCAGAAAGTTTTGGCCCAATTAGCCGATGTCTTGTCCCAATAAATCGGTGATGTTTTACCTATATTTGATTCCGTTTTATTAAAAATGGCTTAATTAAGCGATGGTCCCAATTATCAGATGACCCAATTAAAGGAGTCGACTGTAATCGATTTTTCAATTTCTAAGTAGATATCGCTCATTCCTTTCAAGAACGTCGTGTCTCAATGAACATGATGTATTCAAACAAACTTTGAACCCACATGGACTTAGGTTATTGAACTGTCAAGTTTAAAAATCCTTTCTCAGCTCAAAAATCCTTTCAATCGTAATAGTAGCCTTGGTAAGACTTAATATCCCAACAGTTTTTGCAGTATCCAAAAAAAACAAATCTATTAACTTTCACCAAGACAGACTAATAACATTAACCCCCTGACAGATAATTTGAAACGTCCCACTGTGGGATGAAATCATAATTTCGGGGACAAAACTCCATAAATCACAAACGATATGAAATATTTAACAAATGATTATTGATCTTTATACCTTAATTCTTGCTTAATCATATGAAGTTGGGCATGTCCGATTGCCGAATCTTACATTCAAATTTAAGGGTTTAAATAAAAAATTATTAATCTCAAAATGTTATTTTTCAATACTTTTGATGTGCTCTTACAATTTTAAAGATGTTTAATCGAACAAGTCTTAATTCAGTCGATATTAGAAACAATGGGGCCAAATAGGGTGTTGCAGATGAATTGACTCAAAACATGTTCACTTCTATCTCAGCTTCCGTATAATACGTTTACTATAGAGGATAAAGAGGCCAATATTAGATATGCATTAATTTAAACGAAAAAAACTTTAGTGATAATTATTATTATTTTTTTTTTAAACCTTCTACTGAAATCCAATATTACTGATTATGCAAAAAACTTGTATTTTAGGGAGACAATAACTTGAATAGTATTCATGGGTTTCCGATTCTGGTTAAAGTTATGATTTATTATATTTGATGATATATTTTGCATTCAAACATCATTTTGTCCCTGTTTTTAGCTATTCGTCCCACTGTGCGTCCTAACAACCCGTAGAGCCCACCTGACGACTACGAATTCAGTAGCCAAGTTAATTATCATTCCTGATATCAGTTGTATTTGTAGTTAGTAAATAAAATTTCTAAAGCTACATTCTAAAGATTTTGTAATTTACTCAATATTTATTTGAATTGATTTTTATATTTTCTTTGCGTTACACGTCATTTAGAAAATTGTATAATTTTTTTTCGGTGTGTGCCTTGTTTAGTTATATCGTTCTTTCAGACATTTTCTTTTCATGCCGGGTCGACTGGGCAACTGGGATTAGGAAAGGAAAGATACGAGTGAATTAAGATGATTTCGATTAAAAGAATAAAATTCGATGTCCATCGATTTATTTAATGCCTCCCACATTTACATATTGTTCTCTTCTTGTATTCTTATAACTTTGCTTCTTAGTATACTTAGGGTAAATTAAAATGGTTTGCTCTAACTGCTTCTCTCCACCCTTATACCAAAGAAACGAAGTAATTATACCTATTAAATAGCTGGTGAAATCGTCCTCTGTAGAGTCCGCTTTCCATCAGTAGTTTAGCCCTTATTCCCTGGAAAGCAGTCAGGAATGTCGAATCTTCGTTGATAGGTGATATAAGATTTATCATGGTGCTTTGATAATTTTTCGAAGCATTCTTGACTGTGTTGTTTGTATTTTGTTGATATCAATATAGTTTTCTGAATCCCATAGCTTCAAATCGCTGACTCCTTTCAAGAATGCCTCAACTTAAAATAAACATGATTTTTCAGGAGAGTGAATTAAAAGTTTAAAAGTAGAGTAAAATTTGTTTAGAATAGTTATTAAGTCTCCGATGAAATTTCTTACTATCTCAGCAGATCCTTTTAGATAATAATTGACTGTTCTTTTCTCTGCTTGAAGAACAATAAATGCATATCTTTTTAAATTTTAAACAGTTTTTTCTGTTATATGATACTTCTGTGCCATTTAAAAACTATGTACGTTACCTTGGACTGTATTTGGACAAAAGACTCACTTGGAACATACATACAAAACTAAAAAGACAAGAACTGACCAGACGATATAAACAACTGTCACACCTGGACTACAGGTCAACACTTAACTTACGAAACAAAAGACTAATTTACAACACGATATTAAAACCTATTTGGACCTACGGAGTAGAACTTTGGGGTTCCGCAATACAAGTACACATAAACAAAATTCAAACCACACAATCAAAAATTCTTCGGAAAATCGTAAACGCTCCATGGTACATTTCTAACAACACAATACACACAGACATGGACATTCCAACAGTAAAATCATACACTCACGACAAATACTCTACCTTTCACAGTTCAACTCACAACCATCCAAACCCACTTGTTTCTTCTCTTTCTTCCTAGTTACCCGTCCAACGAAGATTAAAAAGACAATGGCCGAGAGATATGCTCGAGCAAGTAATTTAAATCAAGCAAAACGAAGATAAATTTCACACTATCCACAAATTTGCTAGGTGCGCTACAGCGCAGGCGCAAATGACTTGGAAAAAAAAAAAAAAAAGTTTTTTTATATTAATAAGATTCACGTTTAAAATGATTGATGGTGCTTGTATTCATGTTCAAAAATTTTCAAGATTACTAGGATATTACAAATTTATATTTCAGTGAAAAATCCAGTCTTCCTTTTTGATAATATACATTTTTTAATATGTTAAAACATCACAACGTTTCGAGGCTCATTGCCTCATCTTCAGGTGTACTGCAACTTTTTTTAAAATTTAATTTACAATAATTATATAAATTTAGAATAATAAAAGACCAAAAGGGATTTTTAAAAAAGTCTTCCAGTATAGGATAAACTATCAATAGGATATTACAATTCTTTCAGCGCATTCAGAAAGCAGTCTTTATAACAAAAATCAACTGATTTTTGAAATATGACATTGTTGAAAGGAGTGATCCATATGTACAAATAGGTTTCAATGGAGCGTTACAGATTAGTCATGTATAAGTGAAGTTGTCATCTATAATCGAAAAGGTGTATCGTCTTGTTATTTTTCTTGTGTGTGTATCCCAAGTGTCTTATTTTACCATAATTTCACAAACACAATAATTTGGGGACGCATTAATCCATGTTCAGGTGTTCATTATCTTGAAATACGTTTAATAAAAAAATTAAATTGATTAAAAAAAATTAGTTTTTATATTTTATTAGTTATAATTCTTGGCTTAAAACTTTTTCAAATTTTAAAGCTTAATGAATTAAAACGATTAAATTAAAAGAAAGTCGTACATAAAATTTATCTGAGTAAATTTAGTAGTTCATTTCTTATTCTTAATCATAGCTTTAAGTTTCTTTTCCTATTATGCAAACGTATTTCGAAACTTTCTAAGACTTAGCAGCTCACAATTAACTAAGCTGTCTAAAGTTTGAAGAGTGCTTCGAAAAGCTCCTTTTGTGTCGTTGAAAGCCATACCGTAAACTGTTGATAGACTTTACATTAGCTGAGAAAAATTTATTTCTTATGATTCAAGTCCCACTGGGTAATAAATAAAATAAAAGTCTATTGGTAATGGGGGTTATATTTATATTCTATTCTTTACCACATTTGGAATTAATCAAATAGACTAGATTTTAATTTTCCTAATTATTCATTTTCTCTCTGAATACCATATTTGAAGAAAAGAAATTAGAAATAGATGATTGGAAAAATTAAAATTAAAATAAAAAAATTAAAATCGGCTGATTTTTTTTGGGGTATTTAATTTTTGCCTCATTAAGTTTAAGTTTGTTAATTTTTTATAAATATATAATTATTGAATTAAGGTCTCGCAAAGAAATGGGGATCAGATTTTTGAAAGTTTCAGGATAGGAATTATAACAGAGGTTACAGGAAGATTGTTACCCCGCGTGCGCATACAAGAAACCAGGGATGGTTCATGAAGTTATTTTTACTTTGACACCATCAGCCAAAAATCTCCGATGAGGACATCAAATTCGATTCGTAACGACGCACAGTGGTCCCGATTCACGCATTACGGTGCGAAAAATCCCAAAAACCAACTTTTTTTTCTGGATCTAATAATTTTTCTTGGTTTTTATATGAATGCTGGACCTTGAAAATATAGTTGAAACAAAAATAGAATAAACTTGTTGGAATTTACAACATTTCAAAGTTGTATGTTTCTAGCTTCTCCATCCGCGCCATTTTTGCAGCCCGTTAAACAATGTTTGTACTATTCGCTAGTTAATTTCTATCAATTTTTACTTATGTCACCTTGAATGTGCACTCCATGTACAATATACAGCCATCCAAATGATTTCTGTATCGAGTGATTTAAGCGAAAGAACTATTTCTTAAAGTAAACAATTTTGGTCACCTATTGTTCATATTAGGGAATGTCTGAAAAATTTTGTCCACGATTTTCTGCGATTGTTGTGGCACTAAACGTTACAGAAATTATATGTGTTTCAATTGTATAAGCTTCACGTCCATCACGATCCATCAACATTAGGAAAAGGGGAGTTTTTAGAGATAACGCATGAGTCACGGCCGGCCGGGTCGAAGGGTCTGCTACCTTAAATTGATATTTGTTTTCCTAATTTCTGTTGAGTTAGTTAATAAATCACTTATTACAGGGAAATGAAATGTTCTGTGTTTAATTTTTATTTATAATATTAAAATTCTAAACTTATAATAATTGAAATTCAATATGGGCATTTTAAAACGTGTTCTTTTTATTCCACTGTTGAATACACTTCAAATTATTCCCAGTGAAAATTCTTATTATATTCTTATGTAAATGTACTCATATGTTTTTTTTTTTTCGTGTTTTAAAATGTCGTATTTATTAAATTATAAAAAAATAATGTACCGAATACACATGCTCTAGTGATGACTTATTACTTTATTATTAGTAATTCTGAAAAACATTAAAAAGGTTATTTTAACATGATAAGTTAATATAAAATGAAGTATGAACCTATATAAAACAATTGTGCAATCTACTAATAAACACAATAGAAAGTTTGTACAAGCTTTGTCCACTAAAAGTTATAATATTAGTAAGAAAATTTCCCAAAACCACCCTCTTACCCCCATCCCCACCCTTACCTATTTTCATGAAACAAAACCTATTTCATGGATTAAAAATAATACCAAGTTTGAACAAGATCCGTCAACTGTAATTATTTTTTGCACCACGATGGGCAGATCGGGACCACTGTGCGTCGGAACAATGGAATATGTGATCGTGTTATTTATTTTGACCTAACCATCTCCTCTTCATTAATCCCTGTTTAATCCAAACTGTAATCTGATGTAGCAGCTTATTAGCGTTCTGTTTGAGACGATATTGGATGGGCTAAGCGGTAGGCGTTAGCTTTGATGTGATGTATGCAGCTGTTGTGGTCTGCTCACACAAGCCCTTATTGGTGTACTTACTGTACCTTGTGGTACCTCACCGAAATAGACCGACATTGTGGTATCGGCTCCTGCAACTTCGTGAGCTACAGCCCAATTGTGATTTTTTTATTTTTTAGCAGTTCACATTTCGTATTTTGGTAGTTTGAAATTGAGACGAATTTTGAATGAGTTGATTCAGTGTTTTTGAAAAATTTAAGTGTGGAAATGCATAAGGGTCTAAGTGCCAAGACAATAAAACAAAGCTTTTTTTTTTTTTTTGCCTAATTGTTATACTTGCCAAAGCCATTCTTCAGAAATGGGTATAAGTAATGTTTTATTATTAGGAAAGATTTTATTGAACATATGAAAGATGGCATGGGTGTAAGCATGTAAGCGTTCACCCTTGACGGCAGATTTTTTTATTTATTCGCCTTTCCATAAATCTTAAATTATGAACATATTAGGGTTCTCAAACAATGACTGAAAGTTTTTGATATTTTATTCGTATTCAATATTCCTCTTTTCTTATGAATTCTTATTTTAGAAATTAAAATACGTTGCAAATAAATAAATAAAAATAATAAAAAATCTTTATGTTCAAAGAAAGTTATTCTTTACCCTCAACGTAAAGAATTCGAAATGTAAATGATTAAAGCTTTATATGAAAAGCATCGATATTATTTACAAGGTACACCCTCCTATTAATTTCATGATATATATTCCTATAACTTATCAGCTACAAATGTGAAAAAAAAAAAAATTTACTACTACAACCCATAGACGGTCATGGACTGAGAGAGTGCTGTTTATGGGAGAACTCATTCTTGATCGGCGTTCGTGCAAGGAGGTGATTTGACCGTGATCTCGCTTAACCGTAGATATTTTTGTAATTAAGTGCTTTCACTTTGTAGAGGCTGAATGTGATCGATCCACCAGGTTATCACGATCACAGAGACAATCTGTGGCACAATAGAAAATATATTCTGCAATATTTTCATAGCAGTTCGCTGTAATATATTGAGCTGCATCCAACTACTTTTTGAAATAGATATAAATCATTTATTACGTCATATTATTAAGTATTGATATTACTCATTAAAAAAAATAAAATAAAATAAGTGAATGATACAATTTTGTTCTTAACGTACTAAACACAATGGACCTTTAGAAGTAATTCTGTTTAATATAGTTCCTACTAGATACTATCTTATCCATTCATTCAATTTGTTTTATTTTATACTGTTGTCTCGGAACATTGTTGTCTTCTTTCTTCTCTCTCTCTCTCTCTCTCTCTCTATATATATATATATATATATATATATATATTTTTTTTTTTTTTTATTTCTCTTATTGTACTTTTAGATTATTTTGGCATGAAGGGATGCACTGTCTCCGTTTCTGAATTTATTTCATTTTAGTTTTATATTATTCGCAGGTATACCTTAATTACCAATTTGACAGGATAGTAAAATTATGTTTCATTTCATTTATAGAACATATCGCGTAACGCTATTCTAAAATAGCCTAACTGGGGCAACGTCAAACCATAACGGAGAACTGAAGGAAGGAAAAGAGTGAACGATAGTGAAGTAACAGATAGGAAGATAGTAAGAAGTAGGGCATGCGACTAGGAAAGAGAGCTTCAAGATAGTTTTGCCTAAGGGAATAGTCAAATCGTTCAATCTCTTTTTTCATATTTTCTAGTTTTTCTCTATTTCTTGCTCCCCAATCTTCCCATTGTCGCTCCCATGAGAAACCCCCATTGACTTTCTAAAAAAAACGCTAATTGTTGCTATTATTTGCTCTAAAGTCTAGTGTCTATAGTACTATTTATTTATTTATTTATTTACATCCAATCCTCTCAGATTTTTACGAGTTGGGATATTCAGTAGAATGCTTAAATCCCAACGCCTATTTCAGTTCTTTGTTTTTATATGTTCCCAATATTATAAAAGTGATCTAATTATTTTTTTCGCTAAATTTTATATAAATTGCATTTGATTAAATTAAAAAAAATTAGGTTATGCAACATTTTATTTAGAATTTTATCATTCCTGATCAATGGATACTAATTATGAATGTGAATTTTTTCGTGAAATTCATACGATAATATACTTTTTAAAGGTTGAAGTCACTTCAAAAATCACTTTCACTATTAACGGACGAATTTCCTATAAATGAATAAAAGCAATAAAAACTAGTGTTTTACAGGGAAAAATAGTTTTAATGAAATAATTCATGACAATTTATTATTTATTATTATTTGTTATATTTATTCCCCGTAAGAAGTTGAGAATTAATGATTTTCAAATTAGAACTGAATGAATTCCATCACGCGCGGTCCCAGTAAAAATGTCGGATAGATTATTAACTTACTAATCTGTAAAAATAATAGTAACTTTATTTAATTCATACACATAAATACTAGAAATTTTGTAATAAGATGTTTAAATTTACTCATTTAATAATTTTTTGTTATTCGGCAGGCTTATTGTGTAGTTCAAAAACGCGCCAAAAAGTGACACTTGTCATTTTAAAGTTAGGTTTATTTAATTCCCTTATGTTTAGATTTAGACTATTTTTTTATAAAATAATAAAAGTAATATAAAAAAATACTAATATTTTTGCAATTATTTATTGTGTCATTAATTATATAGTAATGATATCAATAATAGCTAAAAATATTTTTAAAAACACTAATATTTTTGCAATTATTTATTGTGACATTAATTAAATAGTAATGATATCAATAATAGGTGAAACTATTAAAAATAAAAACTAATATTTTTGCAATTATTGATTGTGATTATCAATTAAATTTTAGGACCATCAATTTGAAAAATTATATCGTTAAATTACATAAATTTTATTTAATCCCTCCCTGAAATAGCTTTAAAAATATTATTTTTAAATGCTGATTTAGTGCATTGTGTCCCTACCTAGCGGTGTTTGTAAGAAGCCGACATCCCTGGTACGTAGTTCCCGTTATATCCGCTAGAAAGCGCTAATATGAAGTTAAGCTTAATATCTCTACCCCCTGAATTAAATAACACCATGTTCATTTTTTTATTGAATTAAATTTAACAATTTACAAAAAAAAAAAAGAAAAAAAAAGTTTATATTTTTTTCGTCGTTGTACATATATTCAGCATGATTAAAGGTGTTTCACATTTTTATTTACTTACTTTAATAAGTAATTGTAAGTATCTAACTTGGTATTTAAATCCAAAGTGGAAAATTTAATTCAATATAAGAAATATGCACCGTGTTAATACCTCTGAACATAGCAGAATGATTTTCAGATTTCATTAATAATATTTGAAATTATAATTATTTTTAAACGATTTTATTTATATATTTTTAAAATTTACTTATCTATCAGTGGTTGAATTAGACCTATTTATCCTAGACTAGATAATGATCAAAAATATTTAAGATCAATTGTGAACGCGATCAAGAATTAATTCTTTCAAATTATGAGGGTTTGTTTGATCTTGGAATATTTAAAAAAAAAAAAAAAAAAATCATTGACATTATAGAGGAGTGAAACGCTATACTGTTTTTCATCTCAACAGAAGTTTTCATATTTATTAATGTTGTTACTGATTTATAATTTATGATTGATATATCCAGCTTATATATAAAATTTTATTAATTACTGTTTATATTTTTAATAATATGAAATCAAGATTTTAAATTATAAGATTAAGTTAAATATTGGCTCGAATTCGTAAATTATTACTTTTTAGCTACATTTATCACAGATGGATCTCATTATTTAAATGATGTTTTACATTTAGTCTTTTAATATTTATTATGATATCATTTTTTTCATGATCACCTTACTGTTTTCAAGTGTTTTTTTAGAAGTATATTGTTGATATGCTGTCGCGTTCAATCAACTAAATTGAACACGTGGATGTGCCCGGAAAATTCTTGCAGATGAAATGGCTTAAATTAGTTTCCCGAGATAGGGGTGTAGTAGTTTTCAATTTTAATTAATGCATTCTGTCAAATACAAAAGCTAAATTAGTTATTAGCCTGGTGAAGCATGGTCTTTGATCTTGAAATGAAAGTTGAGCTTTTGTAACTTTGTTTTACGTACAAGTAATTGTTGTTTTGAGAAAAGGAGTTGGTGTTTTAATTTTCTCGAAAATGAAGTATGTGAGTTGGGATCTGGTGAGTTGTCAACATTTTCATGATAAATATAGTGTTACCCTACTATCTTGTACTGTTTATTTTTTGTTTATTTCAAAAATCTTTCGGTGAATAATTTCTCATTAATATATTAGGTTATTTTAGTTATATTAGGTTTTTACCTTATTTACTCTCATTTAGGCTTTTCTTTTCAATACATTATTAAATAATAAGCGATGTATGTGGGGAGAACACGGGTCTCTGAACTACTCTTGCAGCGTTCTAACAAACGGAGCCACCAAGGATGCTTATTCCAGCCAGGTCTGCCTTCTCTGGTCAATGATACAGAAAACTCTCTGATATCGCCTATGTTATCAGGGGGTGTGAATCGTCCAAAAGTTGAATTTATAAGTGACAGAATGTAATAATAAATGTTTAATACTTTCATTTTTAAATGTAATTATTACAATAATTTTATAAGTTAACACAAATTTTAACAGAAAATATTGGGCATGACCGGGATTCGTACCCCGTTCTGTTTGGCTCTTTTTAAAATTAAAATTGGTGTTTTATGAAATTTATTGGGTGTAACCTAACATTTGTAGTGTCTAAAATCTTCGGGAAAAAACAAAACAAAAAAAAACATTATATTATCGGGCGATAAGAGCTTTTATTTCATCCTCTAATCCCAGAAATGTAATTGGCCTAAATACTCGAAAGTAAACCCTAAAGTGCCTAGATAACCTTAGCAATTTATTCTTAAAGGCGAATTCAGGAGCCGCACACATTTCTCTTTACTAACGTTTTAACTTGAGGCCTGAGGTCTATAATAGTTATTGTAAATACGTATACTATATATACGTATGCACATACATAATAAATATAAGCTAGAAATAATTAGCTATAATACAGTGTACATTAAGCCGATTAAGGACCGAATAAAAACCAGAAGACTCCGCCATTGGACACGATGGAAGGGTTTCCTCTGGGTCTGAAATAAGAGCCCATTTCTAGCTAGCTGATATATTAGTAATGACGAGGGCCCATTAAAACGTTTATTAGCCAGTGATAAAGGGATAGGGCTCAATAAACTTATTTATAGTATAAATTTATAATTATCAGTGTGTGTTGTCATGCCCGTGCAGTTTAATTCAATTTATTAAAGTATATAGGCAACGTCACTTTATGCTCCTTTGGCACCTATTAATGGCTCAGTTCTGTATATTACTTTTATGTTGATAGCCTATATTAAAGAAATAGCTAAATATATATCAATTTATTTAATGATTGATATAGTAATAAAAATAGAATAATAATAATAAAAGTCTTTATTCATAAAATAGCACAATTACATAATCACAATAAGATTTACAAGCTGAAGACAAACCTCATGGTGATTAACATCTGAGGGGAGTCAAGCAAAAGCTTAAATTAAAAAAAAAAAAATAAAAATAAATAAATAAAATAATAATAATAATAAAATAAAATATACATAAAATAGCATATATTTCTCTCTTTTTACAGATTAATATTCTTCAACGATATAATACCTAAGTAACACAAAAACTATTTTACTACATCTTAAAAAAAAAAAAAAAAATGATATATTTTCCATTATCAATAACAATTTAGGCTTATTTGAAGAAATTAAATACACCAACAGAAAAATAACACTAATTCCAATCAGAACGTGATATCATTGTCAGGGCTAATGATAGCAAGGCACATAATGAAATGTCATTTTTCTGTTGGTGTATTTAATTTCTTCAAATAATCCTAAATTGTTATTTCTTGTAGGTATTAAATAAAAGGAAAAAAAAATGTACGTTTATGTAACATTAGGTAATCAGCAAGAATTTGGGTCACCTCCCCCCCCCCCCCCCTTTGACTCCCTATAAATAAGATTATTATTTTTTTGGAGGGGGGGAAGGGTTGCCACCTTCACAAATCTTTACCCCTCATCCATATCGACAAGAATATAACATAACTAATATTTTTATTCAATCGAGTAGTTTTTCTAGTAGTTACGTGAAGCAATCAAGTATTTACTCTCTAGCGTGTTTTTCATCAGAAAAACTTCTTTTAGACTCAAAAGGTGAAGTGAAATTGTATCATGGGTTACACCATTAAAAGCTAACTGAATTCCGCAGTTTTTAGGAAATTTGACAGCTCTTAGGGTGCTCCAGTGAGGAGCGAGGAATTTTCAAAATCTATTAATAATTTAAGTTTTAATAAACGTTTTTTGTTTTGCGCGTTAAAAAGCCCACTGAAACTAACTCATATTTTAGGAAATTTAATGCTGATTAAGAAAATATCATTGTTTTGTTTCTACGCTAAACCGAAGTAGAGAAAACTGCCATTTTTTAGAAAAAACAAAACAAAAAAAATTCTATCTCCTCAACAGTTTGAGATAGGAAACTCGTTTCTGCGCCATTCTACCCCGTTTAGCATGCATATTACCCATTTTTTTTATATATATATAGTATGGTGTAGGCTTTTTTGCGCTGCTAATTTATATTCCCTTATCAAACCTACTTTTATTTTATCAACAATCTCCTCTACATTAAATTCAGCGTTCTCGAAATTGCCTAATTAAATGTTATAACGAAATAATGATTGATATATATCAATGTATTTCTTAATTAAATTAAATTAATATTCTTTATTGGATTATATTCTTTTTCAACAATTTTATTTTATTTAGTTATTTAGTTTTTTGTTATTATAACTTATTGCAAATTCATTTTTTATGTAGATTTTTATGATTTTTCAGATTGTCCACATGAGAAATTGTTATATATTCATTGTTACTGTACAACAGAAATGACATGTAAATTAATTTATTGATTGGAAGGATGATTTCCAAAATGATGTACAAAGCATCATTAATCACTTTAAATCATTAAACACAGTACAGGTTTACATAAGTAAAAATAATAATAAGCATGAGATAATTATTATTATAAAAGTAAATGTTTCGTTATTTTTTGTTTGTAGCGTTTAAATGTTTTCTTGGAATTGCCTACAGTTTTTATTAAAGTATTTCTTGAGACTATTCTATTACTAAAATACGTTTTGTTTTGAACATTTTTTTTTAATAGAAAGATATGACAGAACTTAGTCTGATTTATTGGTTTAGTAATTGCGTGATGAAAGGTAATGAACATTTTTTTTTAAGCGTGATAAAACAGGTTTTATTATTATTATTATTTTATTCTGTTATTCCGTTTGTATTTAGCTCGGAATCAAACATTTACCATAATTATGCGCAGTGCTATGGTATTAACAGTCATTTTATCAACGTTTGACTGGGCAATGTGTTTTAGAGGTTTCCCTGGCGGTCAGCTATACATCTGTTGCTTCCCCTTTCTTGTACAGGATTGGAAAACGATTCTCTCTGGGATAGAAAACGGGTTGTGTGCTGTAAGCCACTGTGGGAGTATACGCCCCCACAAACTCTGCAGAAACCGTTTAATATTTCAGCTGGTTCAGCGCCAGTTGTGTGCTAAAACGTCCGTGAATTCTACTTTTGTCTACCAGCTAACTGGATATTTTATGTCTTTTCGCAAACTTTTAGCGACGCTATTTTCTCTCGACGGGGTTTTTTTTTTTCTAAATTGCATTTGGATAGGAAAATTAACATTTGAAATAAATTGTTCTGATTCAAATCTTTTTGGAAACAAGAATTACAGTTTTTAATTAAAAAGATTTTACTTTCACTTACGTATATATGAAATAAATAGTAAGGGAAAGTATTGCGATCGTGAAAAATTTCGACTTCGGTTTTCAACGGAAATACACGTTTTAGGGTCCCCTGAGTCTAAAAAACCAAGTCCCGCGAAATGTGTATGTGTATGTGAACAGACTAGCTTAAAAACTATAAACCGTACTAACCTAACATTGGGCATTTGGTGTATTTGTATATGCCCGCGATGTGACAGCGAAAATTTCATCAAAATTGGTCTAATGGAGGGTGCACTTTATTTTATAACTTTTGACGTTTTTTTCGATTTTCTCAAAAACGGCTTTAAAGATTTTAATAAAACTGAGTATTCGATGTATATATTTGCCCGCGATATGACAGAAAAAAATTCATCAAAATTGGTCAAATGGAGGGGGCACTTAAATTCATAACATATTTTCCCATGTTTACTTTTTTTTCGATTTTCTCAAAAATAGCATTAACGATTTTCATCAAACTCGTCATGTTTAATGAGAATTAAGGATTCTTTAACATCATAGTAGTTTAGTAAGTATAGTAAGCTTTATCATCATTGAAATATTCTAGGGGGGATGTATTGGAGAAAGGTCCCTTTTTTGTTTTCCTACAAAGTATCTTTGTTTTTGTTTCTATCGAAAAACTAACAGTCTCTCATTTCGCCTAAAAATAAGAAATGGCTAAATATGGGATATGGAAAAAATCGAGTAACCATGCACAGGTGAAAAGAAGGAAAATATTCCGGCAACTCATGAAACACACTGAGCCCACGCATGCGCAGTACGCCCTTAATGACAGACCATTGTTTTTTTTTTTATAATTAAAGACGTTCTATTCATGGGAAAGAGTTGTCAACGTGCATTGAAAAGTACATATTTATTGGAAATGATTAGTTTCCATGGTAACTAAATGAAGTTTTTAACAACTAAATAGAGAGTTTTAAATTGAAGGGGTCGGGGCAAAATAGTGCCAAGCAACATTTTTAACAAAAATAAACTGTAGCTGCAGTCTGCTGTATATTAAGTAGGACTATATGTCTATGATGGAAATGCCACCTAAATATGACTATATAGAGCTTCTATAGTCATAGTTAGGTGGCATTTCCATCATAGACATATAGTCCTACGTAATATACAGCAGATTGCACCCACAGTTTATCTTTGTTAAAAATGTTGCTTGGCACTATTTTGCTCCGTACCCCTTCTATTATAATAAAAAAATGTATTGTACTTTTGAGATTTAATACAAAAATAAATAACTTTTTATTGTATAAAGTCATATATATACTATATGTTGTATAAAGTCAATATTTATCAAAACACATCAATTTCTAAACTAATTAATTTGCTAAGTGAAACTTGTGTGTTGAGCTCATCGCACCAGATGGATCAAATATTAAAGTCTTATGATTTTCATTCATTGAGTCATTAAGTCTTGTGATTTTCGTAGTACTGGTATAATTCCTGCAAATTTGGGTCTTTTTTTTCTGCCAAAAATGAGTTTGCATATACATATTCAAAAAAACCTCCTTCAAATAAGTGACGGGGTCACCTGTGGTTCAGGAGTCACCTGAATAGCATAGTTACCAAGTAAACCTTTAGAGTAATGAAACCTTAAGAGGCACAATTTAAACAGAAAAATAACTTGTAATAATAAAAAATAAAATATAGTTGCTGCTTCGGATATATTTACAATTAATACTAGTATATTAAACACTTGTATAATTGGTAATTCAAGGCAATACTTAGCCCTTAGTCCATCCCTTCTTATATTTAATCATGGATAGAACATCCTAGAAAGGTCTAGGATATTCACGTCACAACTACAATATGTGATTACGTACTAAGAAGGTTATGTAACGGTTGCAACAAAAGTCTGGAACTGTTATTTGTAACATACATAATCATAGTTTTTTTTTCACTTCACAATATATTTAAAACAGATATTGCTTCGTACAGACCTAACCTTAATGGGGATGATAGTCTAAATTCATTTGAGACCAAACCTACTGGAAAGTGTTTTAGCATTTTCTATAACTTGACGTTAAATACATTTACAAAAACAAATGGGTGACTATGAAACATCACAAAAAATGGGATGAATCCACAAGCCCCTATGGAAAAATCAAAAATGCTAAATTAAACTTAAAGGAAGTGAAGAAGAGATATGTGTGGATGCGCCAACCAACAAAAAGTTTTTTTATTGTTCTGTAGAGGGCAGAAAAAAAGTATTTGCTTTTGATCCTTTAGCATTTAGCATGTATCAAGGTAATTTTGAATGTAATAGGTGATGTGAGTATTAATGGATCTTACAGAGCTTACAAAACCTCCCCGGAACAATGAGCCAATATTCTCCGCTAATCCTGTAGAAAGACGAGACCGAAATCCATTGTCATCGTGTAACCTCTATGACCTCCCTCAGTGGCCGAACAGATCGGTTTTATAATACTGCTCCTAGCGACCCCTTTTGTGTTCCTTCTACCTTCGTACTAAGGGCGTCACAAAGGATTTTCCGCCATTGTATTACAAAATACAAAAAACAAAAAAAAAGTGAGAAAAAACTAAGAGTGAGTGTCGTCGATTGTGAGCTCGTGGACAAGAGATACGAGATACGATATAAGAGATTGGCTCGCCAATAGGCTGTCTCGGCTGCAAATATCAGTATCTGGGCCTGCTTTGTGGAGCAGTCTATCGCTGGTCGTCAGGCAGGCCGTACAGCCGGATTATTCCCCATTGTTGTAACATCAATCTTTTCAAGCCTAATAAATGGGATATTGTTCGCTTTTCGCTATGTTTATATTTATACTATGGACGTAACTCAATGCTAGAGTGGTTTTATTGAATCACTTTGTGGCATAGACACAGTGGGGAATTTTATACTTATCACCCACAATCAATGTTACTGGAGTGAGAAAACTGGAGAAAACATGTTTTGAGAAAATGAAGAATGCTGTTTTCAAATTTCTTTTCTTTTTTCCCAATACTTTCTAGTAATTAATCCTCTATTTTTTTAATTGAAATTCTGTAGATTTCACAGCGTTGCATTATCTATTCCAAAGACTATTCATGATGGTACTCTTTTGGCTTGATTCAATTATTAATATAAATGAATTTTTAAATAATTTATTTTTTGAAGAGAAAAGATTTGGCTCCGACGGGAGTCGAACCCGGGTCTCCTGCGTTACATGCGAGGATGCTAACCGCTAAACCACAGAGCTCGGCTCAAGGCAGAGCAAATCCTTCCTCTTCACTGATCAAAAAATAAATTATTTAAAAATAATTTAAAATTGGTGGTCATCCACAATTTAAGATTGGATTAATTAAAATAATTTAAAAAATTGACTTAAGTCAATAAGTATCATAAATTGGACAAAAATTGTCCACCTCCCGCTGCTACTCGCAAAACTTGTGAGATGGGGGGGGGGGGGGGGGGGTATCAGTGAAGAGGATTTGCTCTGCCTTGAACCGAGCTCTGTGGTGTAGCGGTTAGCATCCTCGCATGTAACGCAGGAGACCCGGGTTCGACTCCCGGCGGAGCCAAATCTTTTCTCTTCAAAAAATAAATTATTTAAAAATAATTTAAAATTGGTGGTCAGCCACGATTTAAGATTGGATTAATTAAAATAATATAAATGAACATTTGTTGTTGATAATTTTAGGCTATGGATCAGATATTTACGGTTATTATTTATTAGAGAGTGGATATATACCAAATATGTATGTTAGTTAAAATCAATTTAGAATTATAGACTTTTTAAAAAAGAGTTTATATAAATTCAAATAATTTAGTGGTGAGATTTTCCTTTTATCTTTCCTGCATTTTATAATTTTTATTAGGTCCTTCAACAGTTTTATTCTCCCTCTCCGTAGGTTTTTTCTTCCCCTCATAGGTTTAAAAAAATGTTTAAGATGTGACTAATTTTTTAATAAACATATAAAAAACAAGGAAGATTTGATATCTCATCACTTAATTATTTGAATTTAATAGTGTTTATCTTCCGAAAAACAACATTAAATACATATAGTCGTCACCAAGCTAAAGTAACCAATATGCATAGATTTATGCATTTTAGTTGCACATTCGTTACTTTAGCATGGTGACGACGATATATAAGAATTTATTAAAATTTTTACATTAAATAACATTTAAAAGATATCAGAAGGAAGAATAGCCTGGAGCCGGGCTCTGGATAGACTGAACAAAATGAGAGAAAGTTCCCACGAGGAACGAAAGGAAAAATATGATGTAGGGGAGAGCGGGGTTGGTTGGCCTTTGGCTTATAATTTCCGACACACCTGTTTTGAAGTCGCCACAATCGTACTATGTGACCCGTTAGACCTCGGGAGTCTTGTCCTGAGGTTTCAGTCCGATGCTAACAGTGTAGAGAAGAGTGTGCTTCATTAATTGATTTTACAACATTTAAGTAAATTTTTATATTTTCAGTAAATTTGGTTTTAAGGCATGGCAAAACATTTGAACCCGATGGTCAAATCACATAGCCCCAAACTCCTGTGAAAAACTTTCAACTAACCAGTTTCTTGTTGGTTGTTCTCCCCTGTCCTAGCAGCCATCTTTCATATGATTTCTCCTGTGGGGTTAGTTGGCTATCTTCAAATGGGGTTCGTTGGCGCAGTCACAAAAGTAAGGTAAACATAAACAAAGGCGAAACTACCACTTGTCTTTAGTTCCAGCGAGGAGGAGGATAGCAATATTTCCTATGTAGAAAGTGACGACAGTCTAAACTTAAACGGAATTTGACAATGAAAATGATAATTACACTAAAGATCCCCTTCAGCCGCAATCGAAGCTTATTGATGAACTAGCCACACCTGGCTACCATGAAAATGAAACCAGTGCACCGCAGACACTTTCTCATGATACGATTAAAGGACCAGAGAATATTTATCCTACCTAAAGTTTTAGAAGATGTGTTGAATTCGTTTTGTTTTATGAAAAATTTGTTTATTATTGTTTATTGTTATCATTGTTTATTATTGTATAATTTGTTTATTATTATCATTGTTCTTACGCAATGTTACTTCTATGCCATTACATTTTTCTAATTTCTGCTGTTTGAAATGTTATATAATTTTGTTCTATTGAAATAAATATGGTGAAATACAGCCATTTGTCATTCTATTTTCCCTTAATATCTGTTAAAAACCGGTCAAAATTATTATACCATTATAGTGCAGCTTTTAATAACAATATTATGTGTCAGGCAGTACTTGAATGAGATGGCCAAACAACACCGCCTTCTAGGCCAACCTGCCCCACTTGGGATTAATTGGCATACTCTGGCTTGACTAATTTTTAAATTTTCTATGATTGTAGTGTTAAAATGTGTTGAAAAAAATACTTGAAGTACTCTAATACTTGGGGTTTACAGTGGTATCGGCCCTATTGGGGTTATATTAACAGGAATGAATTAACAATCAAAAAAGTGGAAACTGTTGCCAACCAACATCGCTCTCCCCTACTATTAAATAATATAATGTCTAACTTGTATATATTGTAACGAAAAAAAAAAAGGTTTTAAAGCCTAAATAGGATTTGGAACAAACTGTCATAGCACGTGTTTGGAAATACGATGTTCGAGTACCATCTACGCCGTTCCACGATGTTCTAGACTCTTCTCCGTACGACTATATATAAGGAGCGATGGACTGGACAGTCAGTCTTGGTTTTAAAGCTCAAGCCATATGATTATTTGTGTGTTACAAAGAGATAATTGTTGTAACCTGTTCAAAGATTTGTGTTGTTATAATTCGTTTGGCATTGAATATTGTTATTTTTCTTTGAATGAAAATTGATACCTCACATAAGTGTTGCAATATTATTAATATTTTTGTACTCCTTTAGACCATCTCCCAGAGTCTATACTCGAGGTCGAACCTTTTATGAAACGAAGGGTATGATTAAATAGTTTTCATTAACGTTACAAAATTTCCATTACTTTCATATGTGAACCGTAATTACAGCACTATGTATTGTTCTGTATGTTTGTCCAATCTTTGAAATATTAAAAGTAACCTAAAAAAATAAAAATTCGCGTTCAAAAGAGAAAACTTTTGAAAATAATATACATTAAAGAAACCTGTATTGATCCCTTGGAAATTCAAGCCCTGAGAGTATGAATGGAAGATTTATCTGAGCCGTGTTTGACAGAAGAGAAACTAGTTGGAAAGAAATAAGGGGGAAGGATAAATTGTTGGGAGAATGGATTTAACTTTGAAAAGTACTCCATTATGGTAAAATATTGAGCGTTTGAGCTATATCCCAGCATATATTTTGTCCCTTAAGGCAACTCAAATGCAATCTAGAAACTCAAGAACGTTAGGTATAAGTAGTACCATTTCTTATATTATCATATTTCAAACCTAAAGAGGGCGCAAGGGTTCATTTAATTAGAAATAAAATTACATATATATAATTTATTGTATATTTAAGTGCTATATATATATATATATATATATATATATATATATATATATATTGCACTTAGATTTACAAGAAAGTATTAATGTTTAGCTAAAAGAAGCTGTTTTTAAATAACTATTGAAAGGCATATTTTAATAGGAAATAGAGGAAATTTTTTGATTGATTGTTGATTTTATTCCTTTAAAAAATATCAATGTTTCGTAAATTTGACATGAACAATTTTTTTTTTTTAAATTAATAAATTCAGCTTTTAATTTTTTTTTGTCGTAAGTGGATCGGAACCCACATGACTGGTGACTCGTTTTATTTTGGCCTAAGGGTCAGACATATACGGTTATTATTTACTAGAGAGTGATAACAACCATATATGTATGTTAGTTAACATCAATTTAGTTTCAAAGAGTTTATATAAATTCAAATAATTTAGTGGTGAGATCTCTTTATTTTTTATATGTTTATTAAAAAACAAGTCAAATCTTAAACATTTTTAAAACCTACGTTTCGATTAGAATAGAATAGATTGAGATTTTATTTGGACGGTCTATTGCTCGGATATTACGTCCTTTTGATTTTTAAATTTAAACTATTTTAATGTTTGTGTTTTTATACTTGTCACTTTTTGGCTTCCTTTTTTTATAGTCTTTTTTATTGCTATTAAGTGAAATATATATAATTATTTTACGTGTAGGGGTAATTTAAATATAAGATGTATGAAATATTCTCGGTGTTTTTTTTTTAACCATTATTATTATTATCCTTTTTTTTTTGTTGTTATTCTTTTTTTTCTCGCTTTTTTTTTGTATTCATTTTACGTTTCGATTTGCTTTCATATCCAGGGTTTTCTTTTAACATTCCCACATTTTAAAATTTTTATTAAGCCAACAGTTTTATTCTCCCTCTCCATAGGTTTTTTCTACCCTCCGTAGATTGAAAAATTTATTATTATAATATAAATAATGTATTTATATATATATTAATTAATTAATTAATATATTATAATATAGAATAATCTTAATATAATAATCGTAAGAAATATTATTATTACATTCCCCTAGCAGGTTTGGAAATATTTCCGTGGAGGCGCATCAAGCAAAGTGATCTCTTTTATTTTTGCTTTGAGTTTCTTGATAATTTTAAAAGGTTTGAATTGCTATAGAATATCTCTTTTTCACTGATTTCACTTTTAAGCTGATGTTGAGGCTGAAATCGTGAAATTCGGTTTGTGTTGATGTGAACGTGTTTTCTGAACCCAAAATTTCTGCTACGTATGTCCAAATAGGTCTTAGAACGGTGGTGTAAATTAGTCGCTTGTTTCTGTAGTTGAGCGATGATCTCTTGTCCTGGAGATGTGAAAACTGTTTGTACCTTCTGGTGAGATCTGTTTTTTTTTAATTTGCTATGTATGTTCCAAGTGAGTCTTTTGTCTAAGTACAGTCCGAGGTATCTAATGAAATTCTTTGTTGATTTTGTTGTTGATTGTCACTGGTAGACAAGTAAATTTTCGGTAAAGAAAAACTGTCGAATAAAAGATATTATGGTATAAAGGAAGAAAAAGGAGGATTTTAAAAGACGATTTAATACTACATAAGAGGCCTTTTTTTTTCCTTATTTTTGTTTTTGTTTTTTGAGTAGGCCTGAAAAATATGTCAGCCACTGGTACCAAATCTTTACACTTAAAACACCTTCGGAGCTAGTCTATTGTGACGAAGATGTGTTTTGACTTTTCTACAGATTTATTTTTTATAACAATATTCTAGTTATCTATTTAATGTCAAACATCACAATTAGATTTGACTGAACAAAAGCCGAAATAGATGGAAAAGCCCACGAGGAAAACTAACTTGTCCCATAGAAGTGTTGAATAGCCCAATTAAAGGCGACACTGGCTCCGTATCCAACTTCGTCCTCAAAGCCGCACCAAACTTAACTCAGAAAATTGCTTTAATCTTCAAGTCTTCTTAATATCTGTTATTGTTGAATTTCCTTTCGAGTTGAAGAGAAATTTTCATCTAGACTTAAAATTTCATCTTCCTTGCTTCTGTGTATTGGACGAAGTTTGATAACTGAATCAAGAAACTATTTGCAGAGAGTTCCTTAAACAATTTAATTATTTGAGTATTAAATCTTTATTTTGATCGTCATAATCCTGTATATTGGTGGAGGCCACGGAAAATGTTATACACGTACTTTACTGTAAGGCCTAAAAGCCCGGCCTAGAATCGGCCCTAAAAGCCCCAAACTTAAAGCCATAAAACTTAATTTTATATACCGAGTATAAAAAAAAAATTAAGACATATTTCTCACACCCAAATTTTAATTTTTGAGAATATTTTTAGGGGGAAATAGAGCCATTCCATAGATTCTCTTTTAAGTTAGTTAAATTGTAAAAAAAAAATGCTTAGATATTCAAAAAACTACCCTTGAAAACTATTCACCAAAAAAAAAAAAAAAAAACCGTTTGTTTTTATAGAAAAAAAAACGTTTTTCTATTTTTTCGAGAGTCTGAATTCGGATCTGATGCCGTTTTTTGTGTTAAAAATTTTGAAAGATAGTTGCTTGAAGATCTCATTTTTTTTTTTTTTTTTTTACGATTTTATTGACCTTAAACCTTACCTATGGAAAGGATGTATATTTTCCTAAAGATGCACTCAAAAATAAAAAAAAAGATGCAAGAATAGTATCGATACCATTAATACGAGATATAAAATAAAGTCTATTTTTTTTTTGTCTCCATCTGGGGCTCACAGGCGAACGGTAAAATACGTGTTTTATATTTTTCGACCAGAAACCCCTCCCCGTGAAGAGACCAAAACACACGAAAGTGGAAATATGGAGATTTCTTTTTCAAAAAAAAAAAAAAAAAAATAGATTAGGAATAAGCTGCTTAATAAGCTGTTCCATGTCTTTTCTGTTTTCTTGAATTGAATGTTTACCTATCAGACAATAACTAACTATAGTAATACAACATAACCGGTTATAGGTTTTTTTTTTTTTCATTTTATTTTTATTTTTTTGATTTTAGATAACCAGCCGGTTTTTGATATCTATATTCCTGCTTTTAGCTGGGAGACCGACTTAGGTAAAACGAATTCTGCCGGAGTTGCTATGCTAATCTACAAAAATAAGCATTCTACATTGATACCGATTCAAATTGCTCAACGATTCCTCCCGAACTAATTCGTTCGATTTAAGATGATTGAGGACAATTTTTTCCTGTATAGTCGATTTATCCCATATAAGAGGCGCTTCGTAGGAAAGAATATCTTAAACAGCAGTGAAATAAATAGCCTAACAAAATGTTTGCATTATTATGATAAAGGTCCCGGGAGAGAAGGTTTTGCTTATAGACAGGACGCTATCAGAGGGAGGGGTGTAAGGGAGGGGTTGGGAGTGGGAGAGAGGGGAAAGGGAGGGACGAGGAGGTTGAGGAGCGCTTTATGCTGTGGTATTCTCCTCCTCGCTTTTATCGCGCCTTTACAACGGGTCTGTGGCTTAAGAGATAAAGTAGCGCACCCTATGTCTCAGGACTGATGACTTAAGCAATCTCTGATGCCGAAGTTTTATTTTTGAAGAACGTTAGAATCCCGACCTACATTTAAGCTCATCGCCTAAGCTGATGTTGTAAGACGATACCATAGCATAAGCAGTAGGGTTTACTATTGATGTAAAACTATCGACAGCCTGGATACGATCAGACGTGAAATATCGATACTATTCTAAGTTTAAAACTATTCTTAGTTACGTTGACTAATTATTTTTAGTTCTTAGTTATGTTGACTATTGTATTATAAAAGGTGATTTTCTTGAAAATGTTTTTGGTCTTAAAATTAAGTGATCCTGTGTCAATTTTTGCAACATATCAGATTTATTCGATATTGTGATCGAAATTAGGCCAGACCATATCATTCTATGTTACCATATTATGGTAACATATTACTGGACCTTAATAATTATCTAAGTAACCAAAAAAATCAATAAATCGGCACATTATTGCGCAATCTTAAATTGATGTAATCAGAAAAGTAATGTGCTGAATAATTAGGTGAGGTTTTTAATTATCAAATGGAAAACCATTTTTTTTAATTCTTAATCACTGAATACATTTTAAAGTCAAATAATTTGTTTTATTTACTTCTTATCCATTGAATGCATATAAAATTGAGTGATATATTTTAATGATCTATTAATATCTACAAGCTCGAAGGGTAGATGACCACTATTGTCGATAAAAATTGAAAAATACAAAAAAAGAGGAGTTGGTGCCCGTTATAATATACAAACTGTTCATGATATATTGGAAGGTAATCCATTATCCATGTGAAAAAAATAAGTGCAGTAGCTAATCCGCTTCTTGAAACCCAATGGAGACACTTTAGCAATCATACCTTGACGTCTACCTTGTTAAAAAGAATGGAAACTGTAAAAAGAAATGAATTTCGGACGTAAATAGCTTTAAGGCTCGCTTTATCGATAAAATCGATAAAAATCGAAAAAGGCGAAAATAGGGGGTATTTATTTTTCAAGGAATAACAAATAAATTTATCGCACCATCAATGCAAAGGATTTTTTTTTCTTTTTATTTATTTATTTATTTTTTTTTTTAAGATCCTCCTAGACTGATATAAAATTTCCTTTATATTGATTATACTGTAACCCTGTTATGTTATCAACTTATCATTACACAATCTTCTCCTCATGACGAGTGTCAACGAACACTTACGAACCCACTACAAAAGATTCCAAGAAAAATTAACAAGGACACACCTAACCCATAATAACATGGCCACAAACCTCATGCCAGGTAACACCCGTAGAAGGCTGAAAAGGAGCTGGATGAGGGACCCCCTTGTCTAGTAGGTAGTCAAACCTCCAAGTAAAGTACCAATCAATTCTGTAGATGCCGCAGGGCAATGCACCCTCTCATGCCAATTTATTATTTCAAGATTAACAAACTCACAGATTGTTGATGTTATTATTGACAGGTGTGATTAAAAGTTATAAGTTAAAAAAAAAGTTTTCTTTTTTAAAAACTGTCTTAAGCCAGACTAGTTTATAATCGAGTACAAATTTGAATGTTTTCAAATTCCCCATAGATTTTCTCATAACAATCATCTCCTTAATTTTATCATTTTAATGTCTGTCATTCATGTAAATGTTGTTTAAGTAATTTTTCGCTTCCATTATATATTCTTCAGTATTGTACATTAATCTTATGAATTGATATTGTTTGTTTTGATTTTTTTTGTGACTGAATTGGTTGGGGGTGCGGTAAAATAAAACATTATATTTTACAATAGCATATATTTTGTGCCGACGTTTCTATCCGAGATTCAGGTCATCATCATGGCTGTCGAGTCGGGGTGTAGACAGTTTGCCTATTATTATCACTTATTATTTTATGCTAATTTCATACTATATACTATATACCATACTGTTTATAATTATATGCTGTTATTATATGCTTATTATTTATTTTCCTTTCGAATTTTCCAAATTTTATATTCACAGAATTAATCAGTGGAATCATTAGTTCGGTGATTTTTTTTTTAAATTTCTGTTTTTATATGTTTATATTTATGTTTCAATGGAAAACATGATACAACTTTATTTCAACGTGAGCGGATACAATTACTATAACATAGAGCACATTGGGATGTATCGTGCTCGCCGCCGCCCCTATAGGGGGATGAGATGACACTCACACTAAAAAGCTATCGATTCCCCGCAAGGGTCACATTCTGCCTAAACAATGTTTACATAATCAGGGAAGCCGGTTACCATCTTTAGCCTCCATCTCTACCCCCACCCCTTCTTTGCATATCTTTCTCCGCAATACACTCTGCGCCAAGATATTTTAAATAAACATCTAAACTCTTCTATATTCATAGCTTTAAAAATTTACTGTACGACTTTATTTATGTCTGTATTAAACAGCAACTATTAGTTACACGAGGTTCAATGAAACTGTATTTCCGCAGACATATTTGCAACCCAGATTAAAATTGCAAGAAATGTCCTATATATGTGATGTACAGTCAAGCACCGAATAGTCAACCTTGGAGTACTTTTACTAAAATAGGTCTAATAGAACATCCTAGCCGGTTCAGACGGGTAAAAATCTGTCAGAATGGAAGGTTTGCAGGAAAAGATGGTGGTATATTACGAAAATATACACTGTCTAAAGGTAACTAAGGAACTGAGGAATCATTGGTGGAGCAGAGGAAACGCATGTTTTTCACTATGGAATGACTGGGACCCGGTTTGATAAAAAAATAAAAACAAGCATTGATCAATATATTGTTTAATGCAGTTTTGAAATATACATTAATTAGTTTCGAAAAATAATGTCTTGGAGATGACGTCCTTCTTGCTGGATACAGTAATGGATCCTCTCCTGAGTAACGCACGACTCTCACTAACATTTCATTCGGCACGGCTTCAATTTACTGAAATTCTTCATGTCGTCGATTGTGTAAGGCGTGTTAATGTAGACTCTTGATTTTAAATATCTCCACAAAAAGTGGATTTAGACGGAATTTCAAGAAGGACGTCATCTCCAAGACATTATTTTTCGAACCTAATTAATGTATATTTCAAAAATGCATTACAAAATCTATCGCTCAATGCTTGTTTTTATTATTTTTATCAAACCGGGTCCCAGTCATTCAATAGTCAAAAACAGGCGTTTCTTATGCAGTATTTACTTTAGCAGGTCCTGTCCCTCAAAGAGTCCCCTGATTAAGTGGGAGGTCCCTCCATTTCTCTCTATCCAACCAGTCCCCTTCCGCAAGCCTCTTTTTTCTCCACGCATTACTTCCACAGGGTTCAGGGTCTTCCCCTTCTCCGTCTTCCTGGCTGTTCCCATAGTTGAAGTCTCTTTGGTCCCCTACGTTCTGGCATCCGCTTGCAGTGTCCATACAATCGCAGTCTGTTCCTCTTAATCATCTCCGAAACTCCTCCGGTCATCCATATCTAGCCCTGAATCTCCGCACTCCTGACTCTTAGGCGGGTAATCCTAAGGCATCTCCTCCAGAAATAAACCTCTGCCCCGATACACATACACATACCGAAAATACAGTTAAGCTTTTCATGAAAAAATATTTGAACATGATACAATGATTTAACTTTAAATAACATCTCTGGATATGATTTATATTGCTTAGAAGACTTTTTAAAAACTTTGAGCTTTATTTTCAAGTTTTGGACGTCGTAATTAACTGAACTCAGGTTTTAATAGGGCCTTCAATCGAGGGCACTTATGCCTGTCATTTTCAGACTCACTGAATCGACCCATACAATTCAAGAACCTGTAAATTTTATATATGAGAGTGTCAATCACAAATAGATTTTCCGTTTAAATATGAATTTCATAGTTTATGTTATATTTTAGCAGTAATTTTTAAAGTTCATTTTATAACAGTCCTATGTTTGTTTATATATTTAGATATAAATTTAATTATTTATATATAAATAAGGCACATAAATACATATATTTCTGAGAAAAAAATATAGTGTTAGACATTATTGAACTGGCAGTAGATTAACTTTCTGTATAGTTCAAAAATAGGTCAAGCCAGTGACAGTTGGTCCCTGATTGGATCTCGAAAAAACTATTTTTCCGTCTCGATAGTTAAGCTGCAACTGAAGGCAATCAAGGGATAATATATATAGCTGAAATTGAATGCTATTCATATCTCATCTTTTAGCCATTTAATATTATTTTTATGATGATAATAATAATCATAAAATAATATTTTGTTAGTATTATGAAACCAAACTTTGTAGTAAATATGTAAAATTGTGATAAGCTTGGTAGCTATATAAGACTATGCCACAGATGCATATATACATTTACGTATTTAATATGTATAGTTTAATTTATGGGTCATTCCTTATCAAATTATATATAAACTATATATATTATTTTAATATTAATATATATTATTTTAATATTATATATATAAATATAAATTTACGTATTATATTTCATATTTATAGCTTTATTTATGGGTCATTCCATATCAAATCAGCGAGGGTCTAAAACTATAGGTCGTTGATATTAATATTTGTACTTTTTCGGTTATTCGTTGCAAGCGTAAATGTGAAAGAAAATACTTAATTTCAGATTTTTCCGACTTTCGTCGCTGCGAAAAAAGTGCGTTTTTAAACAGTTTTCGGGATATACCTATAAAAAATATTGACTTGTAATACTGTTTGAAATAGTTTTTGGTTAGTTCTTAAAAACTATTTATGTTAGAAAGCTAGAACAGGCATTACTTTTTTTTTTCTGATATACATTTCCATGTTCTAGAAAAGTGATATTTTTTAAAAAAAATCTGAAATATTCTATTTTAAATTTTGAAAAAGAATGTAAGTACCCTTTTTGATTTTTTTGAAAGAAAGGATATATAATTCTTCCATATGGTGGCTAAAGGTATGCTAAATTTTACAGCCCATAAGATATGGGTTCACGAGAAAAAAATGTTACAATATAATTCGTTATTTCTTTTAGGTCATAATAAAAAAAATACATATAACAATTGTGGAATAGAGACTTGAAATTAAAATGAAAATTGAATGAACAACTGTATAATTTCTAGCAATGGACGTTGGTCCGCCATAAAACAAGTCAAACAAACAAATTGCTTAATAGTAAAATACTCAACTTGAAAGTTGGAAAAATTGAATAATTATGCAATTACGAACAGACAAAATGGGCTAGTTTATTTATTGAAATAGAGTAAAAATGAATCCTTTTACTTGGTCTCCTGAAAAGTTAAATCTTTTTACATATATTCATAAGACCTAACACGTTAGATATATTGAATGAGTTCTGTGGAATGTGATAATAATGTAAAATAGTTACCAGGAGTCCCCCCTACTACTATATGATTTAATTATTTATTTTATCATTTTATTTTTATTTATGTTAAAATATACATAGATATTTATTTTACATGAGTTCTTATGCATGTTATCAATAATTACTTAGATGACGAACTTTTATTTTATTTTAATTAATAAATAAAAGACAAAATATATAATGTTTCTTTGTTTTTGCTTTTTTTTCCAGGTGAGTAACTTATACCTCTGATCTTGAACCTGATTTGAATGTAAGTATTTTTTTTTGCTTATATACGTCTTTTTCGATTGTCATACAAGGATTAACTTATTTCGTCCCGATATTTTTTTTGTATTTCTTTGTTAATGAATGTCATAATATATGATTGGGGAATTTAAAAATTAAGCCCCCCCCACATGTTGTTTTTGCATCGCTTTAATTATTTAGATTATCTCTTAAAATTGATTATCATTATTATCAATTTAATTAACTACAGATACAAAACATTTTAAGAAATAATTTGTCATGGTAATATTGAAATAATGATTTAGTGTGAATTTTTAAATTTCACATTTCTGAAGTGCACATTTGAAGTTTTTCAGGTTTCCGAAAAAAACATATTTTAAAAACATTTAAAATGTCTTTTGCATTTTATAAAAAGAATCTGGAACCTTATAAATTAATTAAGTACCGAAATAAAAACGAAGCTCATAATAATATATTAAAAAATTGATTAAATTATTACTAGTGCGTAAACGGATTCCCCTTTTGTGTTCAAATTCTGATACTTTCGCTTTATCAATTTTGAATGTTTTAACATTATTATATTTTAATTAATAATTGAAAGAATGATGCCCAATTTTATTTTCGCATGTATAAGTAATAATCATCGTATAGTTATTTGGCAAGAATAGTGACACATGTCGAATTTATACACAATAAAATTTAACAAAAAAAAAAAAAAAAATACATTTTCGTTGTTACGATATTTATTTATTGACTCTCTATATAAATAAAGATGAAATTCTGTTTGTTTGTTCTTTATAGAAATCCATACTGTTTGTCCTAAATTCTCCAAATTTCGCTTACTGATTCTTTAATACCAGGTGCGAACACCTGTCCATATTGAAATTGCATAACTTCAGCCAATCTTTGGGTATATTCTTTATAAAATATCGTTAAAAAAATCTTCATGATCTAGCTTTACATTGGAGACGAGTCGAAATTCATCGGGTGAAACCGGGATATACAGCTAGTAATCTAAGATAAAATACATATAAATACATGTTAATAACAAAGGACTTATGGTTTGCATTAATGTACGAGTAGTGCTGCCATTTCTCGGTAAACCAGTGCTCACTTAAAGTATTAGAGGCAGTCAGTTCTGTTTTGTGGTACGAGTATGCAACTAAATTTGATTCATTTCCTGACGATGATGCTGACAGTGTTCGTAATTGATCCCCACACTCTAACATGTAATCCAAGGAACCTTATCGTACCGGCGTACCACGAACAGTAATAAAAAAAGATGAATAGTAATAAAAAAAGATGAAGATGAATAGTAATAAAATAAGATGAAGATGAATAGTAATAAAAAAAGATGAAATTCTCTTTGTTTGTTTGTTCTTTATAGAAATCCATACCGTTTGTTCTAAATTCTCCAAATTTCGCTCAGTGGTTCTTTGCTACCAGGTGCGATATAAAAATTGCATAACGTCAGCTGATCTGGGTATATTCTTTATTGTTACAGAAATCGCTTTGATCTCGCTTTACATTTGTTTTTACGAAATCGACCGTTTATGTCGATAAAAATCTCACATTATAGATTTCATAGATTTAAAAAATGAAATTCTCCGGGTGAAACCGGTATATACAGCTATTATTAAATAAATGTAAATAGATAGGGAACAGTATGGCTGATATATTAATGCCAATTTTCTGACTTGAAATTTACTATATTTAATTCAAGCAGACGCAAAAATAAAAAAAATTATATAAGTATTTTCGTTAGTACCGACCTGTGAATTTTATAAGACTGAGAGTAAAAGCTCAACCCTGAGCATAAAAAGTACTTTCTTATGATTATATATTTTTAGAGTTATATATATATATAGGAGTTTTATATATGTGTGTTTAGGTCATATAAATACATGAACTTCAACAAGTTGATAGTTCGACGGAGCTTGTAGTGGATTAAGTTGTGGTCAAACTTTTCTGGAGAACATCCTTACCGAAAAAAAAGTTTTTCGATTAAAAAACAATTTACCGAGTGCCCTTAGAACCAACGATCCTCAGTGTGAGTATACCGAACCTTGGAACAGTAAATCAAGGAACTTGTTGGTTCGATGAAACCTGTTTTCTAGAGTCTTTTATTTATTGGTTTCGATGTAATGCGTTCTTTAGGGATTGGTCTTATTTATAAAAATGTAAGGGCCGTAAGTATAAGTAGCGGATGGATAAATCTGAAATTTTTTACGTAACGCTGATATTTAGCAAAATAATAGCCATATATGTTTTTTATGGCAATATATCATATAATATAATATAATGGAAAAAATCTTAACGAGAATAGAATTTTTTTTGTTTTTTTACTTGGTTTTCAATGTTTCACTTTAGTGAGGAAGTGTGGTTTGTTCAAGGATTTTCTTTAATGAAGTAGTCTCTTCCATGTGTTATATGATATTTAATTGTCCCAACATTTCGGGCTGTTGGCCCATCTTTTGGGGTTATCTATTTTACAAAATTTTTAGTTTCATCGCCAATTGTCCTTATTGAAAGTTGCTATATATGAAAATATAATTTTCATATCCTTATTTTTCATTATTAGCTTATTTTTAACACTTTTTTGGGATCTAGACTAATTTCATGGTCAATTGTTATAACTGTAGCTACTTTGTGGACTCTGGGTTTTTTGTACATTATTTATATGCAAAATTATAGTTTTCTTTCTTCGTTGAAATATAAAAAATAATCACGGAAATAGGGCAATTTTTTTACAGCTTATTTTATATTTTATCACATTTTTTTTCTACCGCCATAACCGTTAATATCCTCAATGAAAAAAATGTATCCTACTAGAATTTCAAATATTCCTTCCTTTCCCGTAGAGGAGTTTAACTACATTTTTTTTTTTATATGACTAATATTTTTCGACGGCTCTAAGATTTAATCTTGAATTTATGCTTACAAAGTCGGTAGCCGACCCTTCAATAGGCTCGTAGAAAAAAAATCACTGACTGGGATTTTATTAGAAATTAAATATATATTTTTGAAAATATTGTAAGCTTTGGTTACTCACAATATCATGGGGTGGATACGATAAATACTGACGGATATCTGTAAAGAGACAAGGGAACGTAGAATTGAAGGATGAAGTTACGGCTGTAGACGACACCCCACTTCACAACTGTCAGAGGCCATGACTCGCCGACCCTATTATAAGTGAGACTGGGCGAAAAAGTATAAAAGTGATAAAAAGAATTTGACTTGAATTGTCTGCCTTATCTGGCAGGTACAGTTTTTACGTTGTAAATGTGTCGTTCGTTTAAATAATATGAAGGTTATCTGGCTTGAATTTTTATGTGGTCACTGCGAGGGATTGACTGGGATGTGTGCCTGCTTCTTCCTTGGCTCTACAATCCGCGAGGGATTAAGGCCACCTGAACTAAGGTCCGGTTTAGTGCTGCCGATCTCCAGTTCCGGATTCCCAGAAGGCTGCGTGAATCCTTAGCTACCACGTCCACCCTGCGAATCCTGGGTCACCCACATCTTATGGTGGAGTGGTTATCTCTTCCAAGAGCCTGCTTGGTTCTAAGTTAGCACTCGTTCAGGCTTCATGACCAGCCCACCTGAGCCGACCAACCCTGATGAATCTCATCTCATCGCAGTCACTATACATTTCTAATATCGTCATTTTTCCTGATCCGCTTAGCTTGATCGTTGGTATCGAAAATCGCTCCAAACATTCTTCTGAGGACCTTCCTTTCGAATCGGAGGAGTTGATTTTCTTGGAATTTGGATAGTTTCCAACTATCTGCTCCATATATAAGTATTAACCTGATCGGAATTTTTATATAGGCTCAATTTGGTTGTGCGAGAAATATACAACTCTCCATTTATCGCACTAGCCCGAAATAACATTTGTTGGCTTTGAATTTCTTTGAAGTTTCTTTCCGATTTCGTTATTTTGAGTTATAAAGGAACCAAGATAGACGAATTCCTTGACCCTATCAAATGCAAACCTATCCACTATATATAGCAAGGGAGGAAGGAAGCATTCCTTGTGGGTTCATCCCCATGTATTTATATGTGTCTTGTGGCTCAAATGGCAAAAGTCCCTTACTAGTGATAAGTAAATCCGGGTTCAGATCCCAAGGCCAATCTTTTCTCTTCTTATAAAAAATATTTAAAAAAAAAAATATATACATATACTTTTTTTTGCAGTATCAACTGACCTAACTAGTTGCCTTTAAGGGCGTATTAGCAAAAGGTTCAGAAAAGTCAGAGATAAAAGTTAAGCTTTCATGACTGCAGTAATCATAAACTTTATTGCTGCCATGAAAGTGTAGAGGGGGAACACCTATTCTGGAGAAGATTGTGTGTGTCTGATCTGTACAATATCCTTAGAGCTCTTGTCTTAAGTGTTCAACCCTCCAACATATGTTATTGTATGCTTTCATGCAAGTCAGTGCTATTGTTTTTAATTAAAGTGAGGAAAGCAGTTTTTTATATATTTTATATATTTTTATTATTATTATTTAGGAGAGTTGGCTAATTCAGTGAGTAAGGAACTGTACTCCAATTCTTTTAGCTTTGTATCGACCCTCTTAAAAAGATATTTATAGCTCAAGAAATAATTAATTGAGGGAGAAAAACTGGCGTTTGAGCGTGGTTTCAGTTGAATCACCTTCTTGCATTACTTTTGGCCAAGAAACATAAACATCTCTACAAAGTACTATGCCCAACATCCTCGATGGCCTGTAGTGGTACAGTTTTTTTTTTTTTTTTTGTTAATATTATTTGACTTAACTATACTTGACAAATGTTTACTTAATTATTGGTTTTTGATGTAATATCTGAAATCCGCGTTGAAATAAACGCCATAGAATATCGTTGTTTATGACAACATGCAACAATGTTTTACGAACCGCATGTGGTTTAGTTAATATTTATAGCGTGTTGAAACTGCGAAATAAATTTTGATATTCTAGCTCTGTTTAAGGCAGCCCCATTCTTTCGTCTCTATGAGCCATTAAATAGAAGAGAAAAAAAAAAATAAATAAAAACAGACCATTTCGCTTGCCATAATAGTTCTTTCCATCAGTATATTTTTTTAATGTACATAATAGTCCTGGGAACACTTTACCTTACGAAAGGTTGAGTGAACGTTTTTTTTTTTATTAATCTTGTGTAAACTAGGCCAGCATGAAAAATAAAACGAATTTTCAAACAAAATTCCCCTAAAACCCACAAAATGTTTAGGTTTTTCAACTTTTTTGCAAATAACTTGAAAACATTCCATGGCACAGAAAATGATATTCTCCTTAAAGTATGAGATCATTAAATTTCGTATCGAAAAGCATACTTTTAGGTTGCATCGATTTAGTCTTTTCGCCAAAAGCGATTATCGTAGGTCGGGGATTTTAACTATTTCGGTTGGAGCATTAATAACGCTGAAGTTTCAATGGCTCCTACTAGAAAACGGTTGCCCCAAATGAAATAAAGTTAATATATGTCATAAGGAAGCTTTAAATTGACATGAATTTCAACTCTCTATCTTTCCTAGAAGAGCTGCAATTTTAATTTACAGATGATGCGACAGGTCAAAATTGTGCATTTTTCAATGAGTTAACATTTATTTTTACAAACTATATTTTGAAAAACGTTTGAGATATTGAGATGAAATTTGGTATTTTTTTCTAGTCTACAGGAAGGTAACGTCAGTACTAAATTTCATTAAAATCTGAGATGGTGAGGGAAAACGTGTGTGTAATGTGACATGGAATGACTCATTGGTCATACTCGCGAACCTCCGCCTGATTATTTGGCTTGCGGAACTTCGCTTACCGTTAAACACAACTTGACAGAATGTATAGCGAGGAGGAGTTTTTGCCCCTAAAACCCACAAAATGTTTAGGTTATTAAACTTTTTTGCAAATAACTTGAAAACACTCCATGGCACAGAAAATGATATTCTCCTTAAAGTATGAGATCATTAAATTTCGTATCAAAAAGCATACTTTTAGGTTGCATCGATTTAATCTTTTCGCCAAAAGCGATAATCGTAGGTCGGGGATTTTTACTATTTCGGTTGGAGCATTAATAACGCTGATGTTTCAATGGCTCCTACTAGAAAACAGTTGCCCCAAATGAAATAAAGTTAATATACGTCATAAGGAAAGTCATATATTCAGCTTAAAAATAACATAAATTTCAACCCTCTATCTTGCCTAGAAGAGCTGCAATTTTAATTTACAGATGATGCGACAGGTCAAAATTGTGCGTTTTTCAATGAGTTTACATTTATTTTTGCATAATTTGAAAAACGTTTGGGATATTGAGATGAAATTTGGTATTTTTTTCTAGTCTACGGGAAGGTAACGTCTGTACCAAATTTCATTAAAATTTGAGATGGTGAGGGAAAACGTGTGTGTAATGTGACATGGAATGACTCATTGGTCATACTCGCCTTACTAATGGCTCGCGAACCTCCACCTGATTATTTGGCTTGCGCGCTTACCGTTAAACACAACTTGACAGAATGTATAGCATATGACCCAGATAAACTTTTCAGAAAGCCGCTTTTGAGTAAATAAAAAAAAACACGTGAACATAAGACAAAATTTATTAAGTAGAGTACCCCTTCAAATTAATCAATTTTGATGAAATTTTGACTGTCATATCGCAGGCACATACATGCATCAAATATCAAGTTTAATCAAAATCTTTAGAGCGGTTTTTGAGAAAATCGAAAAGAACGTAAAAACTAGATAAAATTCTTTAAGTAAAGTACCCCCTCCGATTCACCAATTTTGATGACATTTTTGCTGTCACATCGCGGGTATATCCATACACCAAATACCCAATTTCAGGTTCGTGCGGTTTATAGTTTTTGAGCTAGTCTGTTCACATACACACACAGACCATATTGCGGGACTTGGTTAATTGGACTCAGGGGACTCCAAAACGTGTATTTCCGTCGAAATTTTTCACGATCGCAATACTTTCCTTACTATATATTTCATATATAAGTAAGTGAAAGTAAAAAAACCTGTTATTTAATATTTTGGGAGATTTAATTTTTCGAGAGTGTTAATGTTAACCGTCTTAGAGTTTTTAATTTATTCTACTTTTTTTCTCAATGTTTTCTACCCCTTCGAAAGAATATTTTAACATATTGAAACAGTGCATTTGCTTATTTATTGTATTTTTTAATATTTTTCTTGTATGAGAAATAAGCGAATATTCTGTTGTTCTAAATATTCAGGCCAAAAAAGGACAGTGCTATTTCGGTTTCCGTTGGTAATTTTAAATCTCTCATGTACAAAGGAGCCCTTCCAATTTCCTGCTTTTGACATGCTTGATCAATACAAAACCAATTATTTTTCTTCGGGTCCCGTATGGGTTTCTACCGTACTTTCGTTTGTTTGTTCATCAGAGTTAGTTGTTTGGTATCTATATCATCTCTTTGGACATACATATACTATATTGATTTAGTCAAATTCAGGCAGATTTAATAACAAAAAAAAAAATAAAAATAATAATTCGCTGCCTTTGAAATTTATTCCATCCTGTCAAGCTTTTCAATTTTTTTTTTTTCGGTGTATTTTACAAAACATATTTGGAGCTATGCCTTTTTTAAATGTTATTCCCCAATGTTGGAATTTCATTGGAATTTTAAATAGATTACAATTATGTATATTTATTTAATCTTTTAAATTTAACTTAACATAATTCTCAAAGATATAAGAAAATAAATAAGGAAAAATACCCTCCCTACTTCAAACTACGTACTTTAAAAATTCAACTCAAAATTATTTACGCGCGGAGAAGTTTTGTAGTTTTTTATTACCTTTCATTGTTCCCACAAGAATTGGATTTTTTTAAATTACACCTACTATATAAAATCTGTAATATCTAATTGCTCCATTTCTTTAATATGTAATAGATCCACTTAAATAATTTGTAAAAGGGTGGTTTGTCCGCCTTTAAGCTGATCGGGGTGGTTCCTCCATATCTAAAAAAATATAAAATATATATTGCTAATGCATTAATATTTTATTAGTGAGATATTTTATTTTGCAAGCATACTGCTGCAACCTGTTAAACAGTCTGGGTACAGGGTACTATTATAGCTAACGTGTTAGGTTTTAAAAGTAAAGTAAAAAAAATTACTGTTTCTAGATTAAAATTTGTATCAAAAGGCTTAATTAATAGGTATCTTTCTAATTATACTACAATAAGAACAAAATATTATTCAAAAACAATAAACCAATTTTCTCTATAAGAATGAGTCACGAACCGTAGCGGTTCTGATAAAGCAAGTCAACCGAAGAAAAAAATGTGTAATAATGAAATACTCGTTTGGTATTCGGAAAAAAAAAAAAATGAATAACAATCCAATTACGAACAGGCACAATAGACAATACTAAGTTTATTTGTAAGAAAGAAAAAAGATGAATCCTTCAGCTTGGTCTCCTGAAAAGTTGGAATATTCGACTTACAATGCCTAATACGTTTGATTAAATTACATTGAAATAAATTATAAATAGATAGATAAAGTATAATTGGGGGTTGGGTAGCTCTCAGGCGAGTAGTTAATACTCTCCTATCACGAGAATTTAAAAAAAATATTTAATTAGTGGCTAAATTTAACGGCACACTTTAAATTTAAACACACACACACAAACAAGGGACTTGGTTATTTGGACTCAGGGGACCCAAAAATACGTATTTCCGTTGAAAACCAGAAGTAAAAATGTTTCACGATGGCAATACTTTCCCTTGATATATATTTCTAATAGTATTCTCCTAAAAATCTATAGGACTAACAAGCTAAAAGAGCATGTAAAATTTTTCAAATATACGGTTAAACTATAATAATGATCACTGAAAGCTATAGGAACATTTTGAATGTAACGAAAATAAAAATCTGGTGCGATGCGCGCAACACACAACTTTCACTTACGAACTTACTTGGATTAGAAATCGACGTGTTTCGATATTATGTAAACGCCATTCCTCAACTTCACATATTTAAGTATATACTAATATTTGTAGATCTCCATAAGTTATAGAGTATCTGTATATCAAAATTTGGTAATTCTCAGCACTTTTCGTTTCTTTATTGCTAATTTATATATGAAGGGACTAATTTCATCAACAGTCTAGTTTTTTTACTGCTTGCTTGTTTTTTACTACGAGATGCTTTTTGCAAATACATCGCGAAGGTGAATCGATGATATTTTAAGCCGTTTTTGAGTAAACAAATAAAAAAAACAAAAAAAAACGTGATAATGAGACAACAGGTATTAAGTAAAGTGCCCCCTCCGTTTAACCAATTTTGATGAAATTTCGGCTGTCGCATCACGGTCATATACACACATCAAATACCAATCATATACACACATCAAATACCAAGTTTGATTAAAATCGTTAAATCCATTTTTGAGTAAATAAAAAAAAAACACGTGAAAATGGGACAACATTTATTAAATATAGTGCCCCCTCCAATTAATCAATTTTGATGAAATTTTTACTGTCGCATCGCAGGCAATTTTACACTAAATACCGAGTTTAATCAAAATCGTTAGAGCCGTTTTTGAGAAAATCGAAAAACACCTAAAAATTAGTTAAAATTCTTTAAATAAAGTACCCCCTCCCTTTGAGCAATTTTGATGAAATTTCTGCTGTCACATCGCGGGCATATACATACACTAAATACCTAATTTTAGGTTCGCACGGTTTATAGTTTTTGAGGTAGTCTGTTCACACACATACACACACACACACAGACCATTTCGCGGGACTTGGTTATTTGGACTCAGGGGACCCCAAAACGTGTATTTACGTTGAAAACCGGAATTCGAAATTTTTCACGATCGCAATACTTCCACTTACTATATATTTCATATAAAGGTAAGTGAAAGTAAAAAAATTATACCTTTTGTTTTTTATATATTCTACTTGTCAATTGTAATTGGATCTAAATTATACATATACACAAAATAAATTAAACAGAATACAGGCACAGCCTCGTCGAGAGCCTTTACCGACCTTAGAGTTGTGATTACTAGATCATGGAGTTGACAAACGAGGTCAATAACTCGATAAAGCTGCGGAGGCAACCATCGATGTTGGAGCTTTAATTAATTAAATCGATACCATTCATTATCCACCTCTTGGATAGTAATGACTTATATCAAACTGCTAACAGTGGCTTATTAATTCGGAACACCGCGGCGGCCTTGGTCCCAACGGACCCAAAGACCCGAAGGGGGAAGATAATAAACTAACAATCCCTCTAGCTAATGCACTAAAACTATTATATAAACCTAGGAATCGATATTAGGCCAGCAATCGTGATTTCCCCTTGTAAAGCTCATATACAATGAGAGTGAGGTCAATATCGACTTTTTGAAAAGACTCCATTCTAAGAAAATGCCTTGGTGTTTCAATAAGGACAAAAGGTCATAACAATTTTACTTGGCTTATATGTTGGCATCATTGTGGATGTTATTGTAGATCCTTACATAAAATGGAATCATTTTTGTTTTCTATTTCCTTTTACGGTTTATAGTTGTATATATTGAAACTTGTGATTATAAAAATATACATTTTTAGGTGATTAAGGTACGTACAATTATTATGGGGAAAAGATAGGAACTTCATGCCACTAGAGCTAATCGGACAGTGGATGCTACAGTGGGAGTCCTAAATTTTGTCCATCCAGGTATAATTAGGATAGGGATCTTTAACGAGTACCTGACATCGTACAGGCTCGGGACCTCCATTTTAGACAAGGATTTTTTACTCCCATTAAAAAATCCTAGGGCCACCTCGAGAGGTGAACCCGTGACCTTTAGTATTGTAGGTTTCTATGCTAACCAATACACCACAGGTGAGCCTGTGGTATATTTATTTTTTCAAAAAATAATAATTTTACACTACCTTTGACAGAATCAACAATATTTTTAAAACACCAATAGGTTGGTTTTGTATTGCTGAATGCCGTTCAGTTTTATGGTTTAGAATTATAAGAACCCATATTATATGTCTAATGTTCCAGTGGATAAGTGGTTAAGAGAAATTTAGCCCAAAATGGGTTAACTGGTTAAAAAAGAAGCATGGGGCCGGTTTTTTTCTTATAATTGGCCGAACAATATATCTATAATATTCTGATGGACAAAATTAACGCAGCACCTTTATTATTTTTGAAAATTTCCAATTTATGCAAATTTTGGCCTTAAAAAGAATTTTGGTTAAAAAAGTCATCGGTTTTAATACAAAATATTTTACTTTACGTAGATAATATAAGGTACAAAAATGATTAAAGAAAACATTGAAAATAAAAGTGACAAACTTGAAAAAAAAAATTATAAGAAAAAATAATTTTTTACAGTTATCTAGAGGCTTGTTTATCAATAACGGGTATTTCTACCTCCAATCACATCTCGTAAACACCTTTTAATTGTATTGTAAATTTGTAAATTGTATCCTGAGGAAAATCGTCCCATTCTTCCAAAACAGCTCTTTCCAGTTCTTAAAGTGTGGTAGGGCATGAGTTCCGTTGTCTTATTCTTCGCTTAACTCGGCCCCGATGTGTTCAATGTAGTCAATATTGCAGTATAGTATGTCTTAATATGTTCGGTTACATTTTTTATTTTTATTTATGATTTAAGTCGCTTCGCCTGCCCAAGCCATTTGCGGCGACTTCTCTTCTTAAATGTAGGGCATTAATTTTATACTCTTGAGGTACCTATCTAAGGGTTTTTCCCATACCATTTGTAAGGAAATGAAGTTATAATGTTGAGGTCGCGGCGTGTTCCTTTAAGTATTTTCGACGTAGGAAACGTTGTTCTGCCGTAAGTGGTGTATTATCTCAAATTTAGCAAGTTGAGCGGTAAAGTCCTACAAGCTGGTGGATGTGAGTCAGCTTTGTGTGACCAATTCTTAGCCTGGCGATTTGTCGTATTGTCGGAAACCTCAAAAAATTAAACCGAAATAGGCGGACTTAGATATTTGACGTACCGTGACTCAGAAGTTCTGATATTCTCTCATCCCCGCGAACGTTTTGTCCCAAAATCGAACAAGAACCACAAGCAAACAAACAAAGGGGCTCCTAAAAATAAGTTGTCTATTGTTGTTGGAATGAAAAGGATACGTCGATAAATCTACTCCTTTCATCTTAGCCCCCTTCTTCTTTTCCTGGATAGTGGATATCTTCAATCCACCTCTCTTTCTCTCGGGTAATGATATCCCAAGTTTTTCTATAATGTTTAATAGATTTTCCCTCAATTTTTTTTTATTTGTCATTTTAGCCTAGGTAATTACGATGTAATGTGCATGAAAAGTAATTTGTTACAAAAGTATATTTAAATAAAATGAAACAAAATAGTTATCTCTAAATTAAAGCAGGAATAGTGGTTGTTAACTAGCTACGTGTCTTTGAAAATGATTTTCTTTAATAACATCCATCAAGAGCTGTGAAGGTACTATGAGTACTAAACAATGCTAAGCTCTGTAGTGTGTTATCCTAGAAAAACCTGTAAAAAAAAAAAAAAAAAAAAGAGAGATCAATCAAACACTTTAGAATGAAATAATCCGAGTAAGGTATATCGCCCTATTCGAGAAGGAGATCAATGGAGGATGAGAACAAATGAAAAGCTGATGGAATTAGATAAATCTATAGATTGGATAGCTTAAAGGAAGCAAGGGTTGGATGTTTAGGTGATGTAAACACAGAATGAATGAGAATAGAATCCCCAAGATGATAAAGGGCACCTAAGAGGAAACAGAAGGAGATGGAGAACCTAGACAGAACTTGAAGTTATAAGATAAAAGAGTTTGGCCGAGGACTGGTTGGAGTGGAGCAGGCCTGGGTTCTAAATGGACAATAGTGCCTTCGTGTTGTTGCTTTCAGTCATCTAAAAATACTTTGTTTTCATTTTTTTTGGTTGTATTAAAATACGCGATTTTATGTCCTCAGCAGACTTTCAGCTTACAAAATTTGAATAGCCCATAATTTTGAAAGATGACTGTAAATGTACAGTTTAAGGGAGGTTGAAAAATTAGACGCGAATCAAATCAAATCAACAGAAATTATTTATAATAATTGAAAAATATCAAGTAAGAAAGAAAGAAAGAAAACTAGAAAAAATTTATTTTGAAAGGACCCAATTTTTTAGTTCTGATTGAATTTTTTTTTTTAGTTAAACTGAATTTTTTTGTATATTGCCATAAAATCTTAAAAATTTTCATTATTTATAATCTATCTTAGATTTTAAATAATGAAAGTTATAAATGCCCCAGTTACAGTATTTAAAAATCAAGAATAGCTTGACCGATTTTTATGATCTTTGATTTGTTGGATTGGTCTACTGCTAAGAGTAAGTCTTAAAACATTGAAACTTTGGGAGGGGAGGAAGGTGATTATTTATCATTTTATCCGATTTCAACAAAATTAAAAAAAACTCATTTCGTTCTCTGGTGTTATAGCAGGGTAAACCATGCAGTTATTGACAAACCACCTTTAAATAAAAGAAATAAGTATACAAGTCCTAATTTTATTTTAATATAAACATGAATCGAATGTTTGAAGGGTCCTCTAAGTCATCTATGAAGAAAGACTTTAACAAACTAACCGTAGGGAAGATTTAACAATTAAATCCAAAGGATGTCAAGAACTAGTTTTTGCACTTTTAACAATAAATATGGCCATATGGTAAAAATATTGAACTTTTGACCCAAAAAAACCTCTTGAGTCTTTATAAGGATAGATAAAGAGGAACTATAGGAAGTTTCAATTTGATCCCTTTATTGAAAGTTTTTTTTTTTTTTAATTTCACCACAGAAAAGTAGTCTTAAGGGTGTCAAATAACTGTTTGGTTTACCCTAGCATAAGGTGTTTTATTCTACTTAAATATTATCATGGATAGGTTTGGAACAGTTTTTCTATCGGTTTATCCGATTTCAACGAGTTTTTACCCATTGGTTTAAGCACACGTATTTAACCATTAAATCATCTACGATCTCTTTCTTTACCAACCAAAAAAATTGTGGCTACTAACTCGATTTTCTAAAAAATATCATTGTCTTAGGTCCACAAATATAAACTATTATCCTTTTTGATGAGGCTATTTTTTACGAAAACAATCTCCCAGACTTTGCCGGAGGGTGAATTTATACTTTGGTGGCGGATTTTGAAAAGAAGAGAAAAAGAGGGATTTGAAACACATCAGCTGGGACATCTTTGGCAGCCTCTAAGAACCTAAAGCCCCAGACCTCCGTAGAATATAAAACTATACGAGATATCGAAGAGCTTAAAACTTTCATTCTAGTGTTTCCCCGTCAGCTTCTTTACTACTTTTAAGTAGCCAAATTTTTAAATCAATGATGGAAAAATAATGATAACGATAATCCTGATAAGTCCTTTCGGTTTTTCGAGGTGAAATACAACTCATTGTATTATTGGCAATAAATTTATTTTATTCTGCAATATATTGACCATTATTTAATATGACTTTTTCCCATCTGTCCACTAACTGCATACGGCCATGTTCAGAATGTCTGAGGTTTATTGTTAAAAACTGATCTATGTGGATTTTGATGTTCCCTTCCTTTCTGAATTTCTTTCCATTCATAGGGTTCTGCAGAGACCGGAATAAATGGTTGTTGCGTGGAGCTGGGTGTGGTGAATGGGGAGGGTGGGGCAAAAGTTCCCATCCAAGGCTCAATAATTTATTGCGAGTGACCAATGAGGTCACCAATGGGGGCAAGCGTTGTCTTGCTGGAACACAACACCCTTTCGATTTGCCAGTTCTTGGCGTTTATGTTTAATTCATTGGTCAAATTTTATTAATCGTGAGCAGTTGAGAGTTGAATCAATTCTTTGTCCTCTTGGTAAAAGCTCATGGAAAATAACAGCCTTGAAATCCAACATATTGAAAGAATTATCTTCTTTGGATGCAATCCGGGTTTTGACGTTCTTCTTGGAGTCACTACTTGGTCGCCAAGATTTTCTACGGACTAAATTATCGTAAAAGATCCAATGGTTAAGGCATCATCCCCATAAACACTGCAAATTTTTCTATGAGCTTCTGTAGCACGCTTACCTTTTTTTAAATAATGCGAATATAACAAAATATGATGATAATGAATGATGAATGATATTTTGTTTCATATTCACAGTGCAATAGCGTTGTCTGTTGAACTAGAGATGAGGTTAATAAACTGCCTAATTAGATTAATTCTCGATCGACCCAGACACTCTCGCGTCTCCCAATTGTATACTGAGCAAGTTTTTTTTTTTCCTGAATCCAGATGACAATATCTGCTTGGTTCCCTTCTAAGGATTGGAATACCTTTAGAACAAAAAAACCCATGGACCTCCTTACACCTCGTTCGTCCCTCCACCTAATTAACACAAGACTAAAAGTCCTATAATTAAGTTATATTTTCATTTCATTTCATTTCAATAGCAAATACTATACTAAGCTAGTTTCAACAAGAGTTAACCGGTATAGTATTATAATATTATAAACGGGATAAACATTCCATCTTAGGGATTAATTCATCTCGTAAGAAGTGTATCATAGTGAAATAAAAATAAACAGAAAAAGCGAAAGGACTTATTTTCCAATACAATATATGTTATAATACTGATGTATAAGGTATAGCTTTAGACTAATCCAACATAGTGTAATGTGAAACAAAATACAAAACATTTGGTTTAGAATAGCCGCAGACTTCTAGTTGGAACGAAATAACAGTTGCAGCACACTGACATACTACATGTTCGGGAATCCGACGTTCCGAGAGTTACTCTTGTTCTGAAGCTCAGGTTATTTTTGTGTTACTGCGTGATTATTTGTGTTTTCATAGATATTATAGGCCATTCAAAAATCTTATTTTCATTCAATAAAACTTATTTCAACCCACACATAAAAGTCGGCCAAGCTGTTATTTATTTGTGATTTATACGTGGTGTAACTGACTTATAGTGTAGTTTGATTTATTCAAAATGGATAAAAAAAGTCACTTTGACCCATTCCCTTCTTAGATGAAAAATAAATGTTTAAAATAATAAACGGGCATATATTTATACGATGAGGAAGTAAGTATTTTCTATCATAATTTCCTAGTTTCGTGAAGTATCGTTTATTCATTGAAGGAGTTGATGTGAAATAGATCGACAGGAAACACGAATCTGCATGTTACTGTTATCGATTCAAAATCCATCTATAAAATAATACTCCTTACTAAAAAATACCGCCAAGTCAATATTACTTAGGTGATAGTTTACTTGGATTTTGAAATGTTTTTTAAGCACTAATTAATTAATGAGCAGTATATTTTGTTATAATGACCTTTTGGGTTCAAGTAATTTTCATTTTTACGAAAAGGCACTATTCACAACGCAAAACCAACAATAAAAGTTCTAATTAAATAACAACGTTACAAAAATTAACTTGTAGTGACAGAAAAGTAATCATATGCTTCGATATACAGACCAAGACCAAGCACGTAGTCCATCGCCTCTTATATTTAGTCCGAAATCGAACATTCTAGAAGAGCGTAGCACATTCTCGTAAGGTACACAACGTTTACTAACACATTAATGTAACGGTTCCAACAAAAACTCTTTTCAATATAACACACTAAATAATAATATGATTTTATTTCACTTAAAAATATAATTGAAATTTACTCTATCACAAGATAGGGTGTTCATTATCAAGACATCAGAAATTATTTATTTATTTTACTTACGATATTTTGAAATGAAGTGTTGTGTTCAGATCTGGTTATTATCTTCCAGTTCCCTGGAACCTGGTTTATAGTGATTTTATTTAGTTTTACATAGAATAGAATAGAATAGAATAATGTTTTATTACAAAAAATATAAATTACAATTACAATTAAAATTTTAAACATTATTAGGGCTTGGTTCGCGACCGTTAGCCCGGAGTTGGCCTTGGCCTTACTTCTAATAGATCTTTCCCTGTTCTTAGCTAAGAATCCACTTTATTAAAATATTACTATATAAAAAATTTTAAAAAATTTAATTTTAAGACCAAAAAGAGGGGCTTGCTGTAATCTATTGTAACATGGAAAAATACTATAATCTAAACTACATTTTATTCTACCTGTTAACACTATTTATATATTACGCTAATACCTACAAACTATATACAATCAACAATAATGTGCATTAAATAAACTAGTCAATCGACATATGACAGTAATAATATCATTACCTACTACAGAATTATAACCTATTTACATTTTCGCAGAACGCAAATATTGATGATATATTAATGAAACAGAAACACAACGCTTCATGGTTCATTCAATAATTAAATTCCTTAATAAGTTGAGATCTATAATTCCATGCAATTTTACAGTATTTAATTAAACTCAACCAATTTTTACAGTTTAAATATTCTATTAATTCGTCGTTTTTTAATTGATTTTTATTAAAACATTGTTTACGTAATTCGGATAATATTGTACAGGAGGCTAAAAAGTGTTGCGTATTTTCGATTTCTTTGCTATTGCATAGGGAGCATATTTGGGTTTCATCTTCCTTGTATATTTTATAATTTAAATCTAAAAGTTCACCTCTTGTTTTGAAAATCCATTTAATATCATTAAGGTTTTTAATACAAAATAAATAACTTTCTTCTAACTGATGAGATAACTGTTTGTATAATAAATATTTTGATGAATTATTCGCCTTTTCTATTAAATTATTACAAAAGGATTCTTGTAACTTATTTCTAAGCAGTGAGAATAAATCTTTTAGGCTATTAGTATTATCTATTATTATTTCTTGTTCTACATTGAATCTGCTTATCAACTTTTTTAAATCAGATACCCAAAATACATTATTTTTCAACACCTCTCCAGCAAAAAATTTAGGTAATCTATTTTCATTCATACTTAAAACATGTATAATATATTCATGATGTAGTTTCAAAGTATAAAAGAAAAGGGGTTGTATCTTGGTCTCTAGATGTATTATATAACGTGGAGTATATTGCGGTAAGTTAAATAATTTTCTTACAAAAAAGTATAGTAACTTTTCTACATCATCGAATTCCTGGTATCCCCATACTTGTGCTCCATAACCCATAATTGATCTAAAAACGGTGTTAAAAACTTGCATTTTTGATGGATAAGATATTTTGTTATTGAATATGAATTTTTTCCAGACTGTGTTAATTCCTGTTTTAGCTTTTCCCAATTTTTCTTGAAAGTGCTTATTTAGTGACAATCTGCAGCTCAAGTTAATCCCTAAATATTTATAGTTCTTAACTACCTCTATTTTTTTCTTGTTTATGAACCAATTTTCTTGTTTTCCCAACTTCCCTCCATTCCTAAAAACTATTATTTTTGATTTATCTAAATTTATATTCAATCCCCATTTTTCACAGTATTTTTCTAAATTGTTTATCATATATTGCAATATATTTGGGTTGGATGCCAGCACAACGATATCGTCTGCATACGCTAAAAGTCTTATGTTCTTTCCATTAATCCAAAGACCTCCCCCAATTTCATCCTCCAGATCATTTATATAGCAGGAAAATAAAAATGGACTCAATATACAACCCTGTTTAAGTCCTACATTAACCTCAAAAAAGGAAGTCAAACCTTCTTTGCACCAAACCGTCCCCTCCACATCCGAGTGTAGTCCCTTAATTGTGTTCACTGTTTTTGTGGATATTCCTAATTGATATAATTTATATAGTAATGCCCTTCTATCGATTCTGTCAAAAGCTGTTGAAAAATCAATGAAAAATGCATAAAATTTTCCCCTTTTTTTACTAAGCTTTAATTTAATTATACTGATTAGATTAAATATATTGTCTATTGTGGAATATTGTTTTCTAAATCCCGCTTGTGATTCTTTAATTATATGATTAGTTTCAGCCCATTGCGTCAATCTTAGATGCAATAGTCCAGTAAATAATTTTCCCACGGTATTAATAAAGGATATCCCTCTATAATTATTCGGATTACTCTTGTTTCCCTTTTTATAAATAGGATAGATTATTGATTTTTTAAACTCCTTTGGAATTTCAGCGGTATCATAAATTTGATTGAATATATCTAGTAGTGTATTTAATTTAGTTTTAGATATGTAAGTAATATTTTAAGAGTCAAACCACCATTTTTTTTTATTTTTTTTTGTTGCAAAAGAAGTTCGTTTTACATAGGGTAAACCATACAGTTATTGACACTCAGTACAGTTATTGACACCCCAACTTTAACTTAAAGAAATAAGTAAACAAGTCCTAATTTTATTTCAAGATATACTTACATGAATCTAATGTTTGAAGCTTCCTCTAAGTGATCTATGAAGTAAGACTTAAACAAACTAACCATAGGGAAGATTTCACAACTAAATCCACAGGGTGTCAATTACAAGTTTTTTAACAATAAATATTGCCATAAGGTAAAAGTATTGAAATTTTGACCCAAAAAAACTTCTTGAGTCTTTACAAGGAGCTATCGGAATTTTCAATTTGATCCCTTCATAAAAGTTTTTTTTTTTTTAATTTCACCACAAAAATGTATGCCTAAGGGTGTCAATAACTGTAAGGTTTACCCTATGTTTCTAAAATTTTATTATTACGATCATTAGTTTCTTCTGTTAATATTAATTTTAGAATAATGTTTAAATGACAGAGTAATAAGTTTTGTTCTAATTCTAGTAATCGATTTACGCTATGATTTTGTTCTTCTTCTTGTTCTTGCAATATCATTTATTTAAATTGAATGGATAGATAATTTGTGTTTACTCTGACCTAGGTGTCCAGTGCGACATCTAATCTTTGTATGTACTTATTAACATTAGGTTTGGATATAATGGTTAGCATAGCAACCTACACTATTAAAGGTCTCGGGATCGCGCCCCGCGGTGACCCTATGATTTCTTAAAGGGAGTAAAAAATCCTTAGCTATGCCGTCTCTTGGATAGGACATGAAATGGAGGTCCGGAGCCTGTACGATGGATTAAAGGATAAGGAGGAATATCTCTATCAGAAATGAGGGGGCTCAAGCCTATTTATATATAATCCAAAAATATTATAATTATGAAGCAAACAAAAAATTCTAATAAAAATATATAGGGTGGGTAACCTGCGGTGTAGTGGTTAGCATAACCTACAATACTAATGGTCGCGAGTTTAATGGGAGTAAAAAATCCTTGTCTATGCCGTCTCTAGGATAGGACGTAAAATGGAGGTCCGGAGCCTGTACGATGTTTGGTACTCGTTAAAGATCCCTATCCTAATTATACCTGAACTTGCAGAATTTAGGACTCCCATTGTAGCATCGTCCAACAAACAATTAGGTGTGGGAATAATTATAATATGATCGTTAGTTCTTTTTGATGACTAATATTTCTTTTTTTCTATCTTTTTCGTTTCATTCATTCGATTCAAAGAGAAAACGTGTTCGCGTACGATACAGTTATACGATATCAGAATCAGCTTACGATACCGTGGTTCGAGGAGGATACCGAGAATAGTCGAACGATAAAAACGTAGGAAGAAGACTGAAATATAAGAACTATTAGGAGTCAACAAGTGAGGAGGAGGCGGGGAGGATATGTGCCACTCCCAGGAGTGGGTATCGATCCCTCCCCGGGGTTATTGGGTTAGCGCTCCTCCTTAATGGGTCCAACTTCATTCATCTCCTCTATTCATCACTACCTTCCCTGTCTCTCTCACCCACTTCCTCTCCCTCTCTCTGTCCCTTCCCTATATTACTATCACTCTTGTGTGGCCTATAATTCCTTTTAGGCATAATGTAAACCGCGAACCTTTGGTGATTTCGCTGATATAATGAAATATGGGCTGCATAATGGTCAGTGAAGAAAATAAATAACATATTAATCAAACAAAATGTGATACTGTATTCATAAAAATATGGAGAATACTGTCTATGACATATGGCCGAAGTTGGTGGAATAGGTTATTTGTGGTTAATTTATTAATTTTGAATTGAAAATTTATTGATGACTGCCGTCCATTGGTGGCAATGTATGATGAATAAGGTTTAATTAAGTTGTCTCGTACCTCGACTGTGATGATCGCTGTGGAGCGGGTGTTTTACGAAATGTAGTAGAGTAAGATGTCTTTAAATGAACTGAAATTCTGCTGGCCAGCATTTACTATCTTCATCGTCTTTCTTCCTGAGACCCACTAGGATTTTCAAGAAATATTCGAATAAATAAATAAGCAAATACATTTCACGTCCAAAGAATCATCTGCCCATGCGGTCTTGCTTTGAGTCTTTGCTCACTCCGTACCTCCTCCGTTGAGTCAGTGTCGCCAACCCTTTAACATTTATTCTGAATTAACACGTTCACGCCGGGACTGTTTAATGCTTTTCGCTCTATCGGACGGGAGCTATTCCAGGGCATTATGCTGTATTGGCAATCCAGCAATAATAAAATAAACAATAAAAAATACCATCCTACAAGTTATGTTTATAATACGATATTAATTATAATTGTTATTAAAAAATAAATGGTTATTCTTTTATAAGTATATGAATATAAATATAAATAAATACAAACAAATGAATTTTCATTATTTTCACTTTTATCTATATAGAAATTATTTCTACTTTCTTAACACTGGCTGCCATGTCACCTGAAATCGAGTAACTGTTCTCTTGTCAGAGAATTAAATATTAAAATTGAGTCGAAACGAGAGCGTGACTCTCAGGTATTCTTTTAGTGAAAGTGTTAAAGATTTAATTATTTGTCCTAGGAGGACATTCTAGTGTGAGCCACCGGTGGTACACGCCGCCCGATGAGGCAGTCAATTGTGAGCCAACGTGTTAATTAGTGTTAATTAAAGTGTTAATTATAAAAATTATGAAAATTAAAAAGTTAAATTACATATTATTTTTCTTCAAAATAAAATTATTTAAACCCACAACTAGTGTTACAATATTATAGGAATATCTACTTCTTTACTGGCGCGACAGACGCATAAAGCGGTACTTGGCCTGCTCTATCATCTTGCCCCACATGGTCCTGTCTGAAGCATGCGCTGTGCTCATCCCTGCATATCGTAGGTCTATAAGGACGTTATCCTTCCAGCGTGATCTGGGTCTTCCTCTGGGTCTAGATCCGCCTGGTGTATTCTTGTATGCCTTTAAAGGGCCCCTGCATTCATCCATCCTGAGCAAGTGACCAACCCATTTTAATCGCTGCAACCTGGCAAAGTTGGAGATGCTTAGATCTCGGTACGCAGCGTACAATTCCTCATTCCTGCGTAGACGCCAAGTTTCATTTTCCTTAACTGGCCCGAGGATGCGTCTCAGGATCTTCCTCTCAAAACGATCCACCTTTAGTGATGCTGACTTGTTGAGCGTCCACGTTTCACATGCATAAGTCGCTATAGGCCTTATAAGACATTTTTAAAGTCTTATTTTTGTAGCGCGGCTCAGTAGTCTGCTTTTAATAAGCTTGGACAGAGAAAAGTATGCTCTATTGGCTGCTGCTAGTCTGGAACTTATTTCAGCTTCCTTTTCCATCTTTTCAGTGATTATAATTCCCAGATACTGGCAGCATGGAACAACCTCAAAAGCATACTCTCCCAATCTAACTTGTCGTTGTGGAGCTACATTATTTTTTTGGATGCACATCATATTAGTTTTATTGGTGTTTACCTTGAGTCCCATAGTTTTCCCTTCCTGTTCTATCTTGCGGAATACATCCTCTACACCAGCTTGTGACCTCCCGATAACTGCGACGTCATCAGCATACGCTAGGATTTGTACCATTCTTGTAAATATTGTATTGCCTTGGTTCAGTCCTGTCCTGCTAATAACTTTGTGTAGGACTATATAAAATAGTAGAGGTGCCAATGCGTCACCCTGTCTTAGTCCTGTCTTCACCTCAAACGAACCACTATTTTTTCCACTCATCCGGACTTGGCAGATATTATTTTCCATTGTACATCTAGTTAATCCAATGAGTTCTATAGGGATACTCATTTCTTTCATTGCGCTTTATAGCCCCTCCCTGATCACTGAATCATACGCCGCCTCTAAGTCCACAAAAAGAATCCACATAGGGTGGCCGAATTCATACATTTTTTCTCCCAGTTGTTTAAGGGTGAAAATTTGGTCTTTTGTGGACATGTTCTTCCGAAAACCTGCTTTATATTCACCCACTGTGCTTTCCATGTAGGGTATTAACCTGTTATATAGTGCAACAGAAAATATTTTACATGCAACATTATAGGAATATACAGAAACAACAAAACAAAAAAAAAACAAATAGGATAATTCAGTGGAAGTGATTATCTTTATTTTTTTAAGAAAACATCTACATTTTTACAATGTATTTACATATATGTACCTGCATAAAAATATTATAGCAAATTACAATTTTAAAAGTTATTCTAAAGGCCTGATATTAAAGGATGGTGGCTGGATATGTATAACCATAAATATAATACCATAAATATTTTCACAGAGCAACTATTAAGAGGTTATTCACTCCCAGACGGTATATAAGGAATATCCTTATATATATATATATATATATATATATATATATATGTATATAAGGATATGTATATATATATATATATATATATGTATATAAGGATATTCCTTATATACGGTCTGGGAGTGAATAACCTCTTAATAGTTGCTCTGTGAAAATATTTATGGTATTATATTTATGGTTATACATATCCAGCCACCATCCTTTAATATCAGGCCTTTAGAATAACTTTTAAAATTGTAATTTGCTATAATATTTTTATGCAGGTACATATATGTAAATACATTGTAAAAATGTAGATGTTTTCTTAAAAAAATAAAGATAATCACTTCCACTGAATTATCCTATTTGTTTTTTTTTTGTTTTGTTGTTTCTGTATATTCCTATAATGTTGCATGTAAAATATTTTCTGTTGCACTATATAACAGGTTAATACCCTACATGGAAAGCACAGTGGGTGAATATAAAGCAGGTTTTCGGAAGAACATGTCCACAAAAGACCAAATTTTCACCCTTAAACAACTGGGAGAAAAAATGTATGAATTCGGCCACCCTATGTGGATTCTTTTTGTGGACTTAGAGGCGGCGTATGATTCAGTGATCAGGGAGGGGCTATAAAGCGCAATGAAAGAAATGGGCATTCCTAGAAAACTCATTGGAATAACTAGATGTACAATGGAAAATAATATCTGCCAAGTCCGGATGAGTGGAAAAAATAGTGGTTCGTTTGAGGTGAAGACAGGACTAAGACAGGGTGACGCATTGGCACCTCTACTATTTTATATAGTCCTACACAAAGTTATTAGCAGGACAGGACTGAACCAAGGCAATACAATATTTACAAGAATGGTACAAATCCTAGCGTATGCTGATGACGGTCGCAGTTATCGGGAGGTCACAAGCTGGTGTAGAGGATGTATTCCGCAAGATAGAACAGGAAGCGAAAACTATGGGACTCAAGGTAAACACCAATAAAACTAAAATGATGTGCATCCAAAAAAATAATGTAGCTCCACAACGACAAGTTAGATTGGGAGAGTATGCTTTTGAGGTTGTTCCATGCTGCCAGTATCTGGGAATTATAATCACTGAAAAGATGGAAGAGGAAGCTGAAATAAGTTCCAGACTAGCAGCAGCCAACAGAGCATACTTTTCTCTGTCCAAGCTTATTAAAAGCAGACTACTGAGCCGCGCTACAAAAATAAGACTTTACAAATGTCTTATAAGGCCTATAGCGACTTATGCATGTGAAACGTGGACGCTCAACAAGTCAGCAGCACTAAAGGTGGATCGTTTTAAGAGGAAGACGCATCCTCGGGCCAGTTAAGGAAAATGAAACTTGGCGTCTACGCAGGAATGAGGAATTGTACGCTGAGTACCGAGATCTAAGCATCTCCAACTTTGCCAGGTTGCAGCGATTAAAATGGTTTGGTCACTTGCTCAGGATGGAGGAATGCAGGGGCCCTTTAAAGGCATACAAGAATACACCAGGCGGATCTAGACCCAGAGGAAGACCCAGATCACGCTGGAAGGATAACGTCCTCATAGACCTACGATATGCAGGGATGAGCACAGCGCATGCTTCAGACAGGACCATATGGGGCAAGATGATAGAGCAGGCCAAGGACCGCTTTATGCGTCTGTCGCGCCAGTAAAAAAGTAGATATTCCTATAATATTGTAACACTAATTGCAATGATAATAATTGCAACTAAAATAATTTCAATTCGAAGAAAAATAATATGTAACTTAACTTTTTAATTTTCATAATTTTTATTAAGAATGTAGGGCACCTCAAGTGAAAAGTTTAAAGTATAAAAAAAAGGCTTTACTTAGCCAAATCATAAAATTGCTTTTAAAAGTAGAAGCTAGAGATCCGGGTGGGAATTAGCTATTTCCTAAGGACCTTGCATTCTTTAATTATGATAAAAGGGTTGAGACCACAAGGGAGATTAGCACTTCAGCTCCTTTGACTCGCAAAGTATTAGCCTAATTCTCTCTAATCCAACTTAACCTCCTCAATTAGTTGGGAAAGTAGAAAGGATACAGACTAAATAAGGATGAATAAAATTATAATTTAACAAATACTTATAATGAAAAAACATAAGATTCTCGAGAAGGGTAAACCGTACAGTTATTGGCACCCTTAAGACTATATTTCTGTGGTTAAATTAAAAAAAAAACTTTTTATAAAGGGATCAAGTATAAACCTCCTAGAGCTCCTCTTTATCTTTCCTCGTAAAGACTCTATAATATCTTTTGGGTCAAAAGTTCAATAGTTTTGCAATATGGCAAGGTTTAATTGTGAAATCTTCCCCTATGGTTAGTTTGTTTAAGTCTTGCTTCATAGATGACTTAAGAGGAGCCTTCAAACATTAGACTCATGTATATCTTGTGATAAAATTAGGACTTGTTTACCTATTTCTTTAAGTTAAAGTTGGGGTGCCAATAACTGTATGGTTTACACTATGCAAGTGTGTCCAGCGTGCGGGAAATTTTTGAAATATGAAAATCATACAGTAATTTTCTTTGGTGGGAAAACGTCCGTAAATTTTTAATTTTCGAACAGAAAATACGTGAATTTTATTCAACTTTTTACTTTAAATTTTATCATTATCGAAAAATATCTTCAGATTAATTTAATACAAATAATTTAAACGATGGATCCCATTTCGTTGTCTTTTTAACATTGGAATATGATGACGTAATTGGTAAGATTTCAAATTTTTGGGGTTGTAATATTTCAACTGCATTTGAAGTGAACGCCTGACTTATTATTCCCAATGAATATACCTTCATCATGTTTCGTTTCAGTTTTTATTCACTGTTATAACAATAGTTATTCACTGTGATACAAATATGTTCTTTCATGTTTCAGGATATTTTGTACATTATAAGTAGAAACCGAAATGAAGTTTCTCTATCTATATATGCATTAAATTTATTTGTAATTTTTCCTTCTTTTTTTTTTTTTAATTATTTCCACTGAACAGTTTTTTCGAGTATTGTAAAAAATCATAAGGAAATAAAATTTTAAAACTTCACTACTCTAGTGAACAGTTTTATATTTCGCGAACTCGAAAATCCTTATTTAAATTATATATAATTGAATGCATAGTAATTTTATTTATGTGCCTCTTGGTATTTTTAAGAGATTTAAAACTTAATTTCTTAAATAACAAGATAGGTAATCATTTTATTTTATTTTTAATTGAGGATTAATACAACAAATTTATATTAAAATTTAGAAAAATAATCGAAAAATAAAAATAAACCTTTAAAGATGATCTATTTACTTATTAAATATTATTAAGATTTGTTTCCCTTTTTACCAACAAGATGATAGAAGTATGCGTAGGTTAAGTTATTGAGTAAAGTTCTTCGTTAAGCCGTTATAGAACGCTTGAACTCTCCCCTCGAAAGTCTTACTTTTTTAGAATTTTACTTATCTTCTTTTATCCTTTTTTTCTTATTTTTTAAGAAAAGTTATATTTTAAATATTAATAATGTTAAGAAAGAAAAAATCCTTTCCCTAACTCGAGAGAAGATATACCAATTAAGATAGAAAACTGAGATGAGCTCAAGAAGAATACAAAGACACTGCAAACACAAAGAGAGTCTCCGAACAATATCTGGATTGTATTTTTGGTATATTACTTGCTCTGATTGCCTCTTGGACCTTTATACACAGCCCAAAACTTATGAATGTGACACTGTTCTTATTAAATTTATTTTTAATGTTTGGGCTATGTATTTTCGTTATTTTATTATCCTGGGATAAATAATAGCTAATAAACAATTATAATATAAATAATTTAAATATAATGATTGAATTAATTGTACTAGATAAAAAAACAAACAATTACGATGATAGAAACAGTTTAACTTTATTTGTTTAATAGGGTTTAAGGGCTTAAAAATGCTTGGTGATCAACGCCCGTTTGTTTTGTTTAGTACACTACAAAGAAATATGCAAGTACATAAAAAACAAAAAATAATAAAAATAACGAACAATATAAAAAGCAAGATAACAAGGATTCAAAAATAAATACGTAGATTAAATAAAAAAATATGTAAATTTAAATAAAATGTTGGTAATTCTTTTTTTTTTTTTTTTTTTTTTTTTTTTAACGTCCGCTTTATGCCACGAGGGCTTATCGGGACGGGTTATCTACGGGTAACCAACCTCTTCTAATCCATGGCAAGCCGCTGAGTCTGTTCAGTGAGGCCGTCCCAGAACAGAATCGAGCGGGCTCGGGCGGGATTCGAACCCGCACCGCCAGCGTAGAAGTCGGAGACGCTATCCCCTCGGCCACGCTGCGGCCCTGGTAATTCTTCTTAACAAATTTTTAAATATTTTAACAACAGAACAGGAGTGTAGGTATATCTCTTTTGCTGGATGTCGCGTAGTTGCGACGGTTGCGAATAAAACTTTGAAATAAAAAATGTGGCTAATTGTGAAATTTTAATAATGTGACTATCAATAAGTCAAAGCTATTGATTTATGTTACTAAATTTAAAAATCTGGTGCGTGCGCGAAACACACAACTTTCACTTACTGTAAATTGATTCGAGAGGTTCAGTAAAACCTTTACTCTGTCTCAATCTAAGTATGTGTTAGCCAAATAAATGTGCAGGCCAGGGTGCTTAATAATAAACAACAGAACCTGTTTTAAAAATATTATAAAGTATTTATTAAAAAAAAAAAGGAACTTAAAACAACAAAATAAATCGGAAATGAACAATTACAATTTTTAAAAAAAAAATGAAACCAAAATGAATAAAAACGCTGATTATGACCATTTATGTAATTAAATTAAATTATTAATCATTGTGTGCTTAAAAATAAGAAAAAGAAAGTATCTACTAGAATATACAAAAAAAAAAAAAAAAAAAAAAAATCCCTTTAAGTTTCTTATTAAACTAAATTACTTTATGTTTAGAAAAAGTAAAGTAAAAAAAAATATTATAATTTTGGTACAACTACTAATTTATTAAAATGAAACTATTCACATATATGTAATTAGAAACAATATTGAAATAGAAGTTCATTCCTTGATTTATTAAATATTTAAATTGTCCACAGTGCCTGAAACTCTTTAAATTACGCACTAAAAATTACTAGTATGAAAAAGTAATTACTAAAGTTCATCAACTATGGGAACCTGATTTTTTTGGAAAATTGTAGAATTGATGGGGCTGATCCTTGACCCCGAGATGAGCCAATGTGGCCTAGGCAAAATATACTGTGATAGCTTGAGTAATAGTATAGAAAATACGTCTCACCATGGTAAGAGCTCCTACCCTCTTCGAACAGTCAGTGTTCACAGCTGATGATGCAAAAATAAGATCCTGATGAGGACAAGTTGAGTGCCATCACGTATTTTTTCGACGATCAGTTTTCAAGCTCGACGACGAGTAGGTCCCCTTGTGGCTACTTGCGGCTTACTAAAGCACGGCCCACTGTACGGGAGTGGGGCAGGTAATCCCATAGTGGCTGTTTACGTGCGTACATAAACAGTTATACTGTTATAATTTAAATAAATATTACACTTCATTAATGTTATGTTCTAATTTAACAAAAAATTGAATTATTTACAACAAATAATATTAATCGAAAGTTTATTAACCTACGTGGCTCGAACATCCCGCCCACCAAAATTTTGCTGAGGAACAAAATTTTATTTCTTAGTAGAGTATTCATTAACTGGGCTGAGAGGAACGAGTTTGGACACAGGTCGTTTGTAGATGCCCGTTGGGGTTTTGATCGTAACCACTCTAACAACACCGTCTGCCCCCGTATGCGTTTCAATGATCCGAGCCAGTGGCCAACTTTTCATGGGGGAGGTTGGTTCCTTGATGATTACTAGATCACCTATTTGACAATTCCGGCGTTCTTTGGTCCACTTGTTCCTTTGCTGCAAATGGTGCAAATACTCCTTTCTCCAGCGAGTCCAAAAGTGCTGAGCTTTTTGTTGAATAAGTTTCCAACGCTGCAAGGGACTAACAGCACCAGTGTAGACTTCTTCGGGTAACGCAGTAATAGGTCGACCAATAAGGAAATGTCCTGGAGTTAAACAATCGACATTGTTCGGATCATTTTCTTGAGGAGCTAACGGTCTCGAATTTAAGATGCCTTCAATTCGACAAAACAGCGTAGTTAGCTCTTCGAAGGTCAAAGCAGATTCCCCAATGACTTTGTACAATATAGTCTTGCAAGACTTCCCGCCCGCTTCCCATAATCCTCCAAAGTGTGGGGCTGAAGGGGGATTAAACGACCACTCAATACCTTGAGGGACGGCATGATTTGTTATTTTTTCTTTTGTCTCTTGGGATCGCATGAGCAGAATAATTTCTCTCAGTTTGTTAGCGGCTCCTACAAAATTAGTTCCACAGTCGGAATAGACATGTCTCGGTTTTCCTCGTCGAGATATGAATCGCTCAAACGTTGCAAGAAACGCATTGGTCGAACATTTCGATACGACTTCCAAATGTACTGCTTTTGTGGTCATACACACGAATATGCATAAATAAGCTTTTCCCAGAGGTGCCTTGCGTCTCGATGATTCCCTGATTAGAAATGGGCCAGCAAAATCAACACCGACATAGGCAAATACTTGGCCTTCTTTAAAGCGGGATGACGGTAGATTCCCCATAATAGGAACTTGTGGGGAGCGCATAGCCTTGTAGCACTTTATGCAGTTGAAAACTCTTTAGCGAATCAATCTTCTTGCTCCTACTATCCAATATCTTGAGTGTAACATGGCTTTCAAGGCTGTTGGCGCAAGATGTAAGTAAGCTACATGGTAGTAATCAATAAGAAGCTTGGTATATGGGCTGTCGGCTGGCAACAGATATGGATGCTTGGCATCGTAAGGCAAATATGAATGCTGAAGACGCCCGCCCACCCTGACCAATTCGTCCGAGTCGATGAAAGGCCGGAGTGAACGAAGTGGCTTAGAGTCAATAAGAGTTCCATCTGGGTTTTTGTATTGATTCTGAACGATTTTCAAAAGCGATTTCTCCGCCTGTCTGTATTCCATAACTGAAATAGGTCCTTTGAGACGAGGTTTATGTCTTAAGGCTCCAATGAATCGTAGAGCATAAGCTGCACTTCGTACCATTTTTAAGTATGAGCTGAACCGTAGCATCCAGATTAGTATTGGTGAATCCTGATCTTCGCTCACCTGTAGAGCAATTGCGTTCTTGTTCTTCATTTCTGGCAGGACTGTAGGATAGTCTGAGACTGCACTCGGCCAGCTGACATTAGACATGGAAAGCCAAGAAGGTCCGTGCCACCATAATAAATGCGTTATGAGTTCCGCTGGTAGTAAACCTCGGGAACTGCAGTCCGCAGGATTTTCTTCGGATGGTACGAATTTCCAGTTTTCTCGGGCTGTGGTATCTAGAATCTCAACCACTCTGTGGGCCACAAATGTTTTGAGGGATTCAGGAGGCGTCGCGAGCCATCCCAAAACAATCTGTGAATCTGTAAAAAGGTGTATGCCAACTATGTTCAATTTATTATGTAGAGTCTGAGTTGAATGATATAGTCGACTGAGTAACAATGCCCCTGACAGTTCTAGGCGGGGTATTGTTGTGGGTTTGATAGGTGCTAGCTTCGTCTTTGCCTTGAGTAAGGACACATGAAAACCTTTGGTGGTTTCGGCTTGCAAGTATAAGACTGCTGAGTATCCTTTTTGTGATGCGTCGCTAAATCCTACCAGTCGAAAACGAGCTGACTCAGTGGAGCAAAGATATCGAGGGATTCGGATTTGGCTTAGATGTTCAAGCTGATGGAGAAACAATTTCCATTTGTTAGATATCTCCGGAAGGACAACATCATCCCAGCGTGTTTGTGCCATCCATACCTCCTGCAGGATAGTTTTTGCATAGAAAACGACGGGTGATAAAAAGCCCAAAGGATCGTAAATACGTGCAATACATGATAGGATTGACCTTTTAGTGGGAGTCCATGGTGGAGTTGATATTGCGTAACTAAAGACATCAAATTTGGGATTCCACTGTATGCCCAACACTTTGATTCTAGAGTCGGGCTCATCAGACAAGTTGATGCGTGCTTCACCCAACTCCGTGTCACTGAGAGTACTTAATAGCTCGGAACAGTTGCTTGCCCATTTGCTGAGCTGAAATCCACCCTTACCGAGTAATGTAACTAAGTCTTCTTTTAGTTGGATTAATTTTGGGGCAGTGTTTGCACCAGTTGCAATATCATCAACATAGATGTCTTCGAGTAAGGCCTGTGCAGCTAGAGGGTGAGTTGTACCTTCATCATTGACCAATTGCTTGATAGTTCTCTGAGCGAGAAAAGGTGAAGCCTTCTCCCCATAAGTTACTGTACACAACTCGAATTCCTGTACAGCATCATTTGGGTTGAATCTCCAAAGGATGTGTTGGTATCGGCGGTTTTTAGGATTAACTAATATCTGACGATACATTTTGACAATGTCTGCGGTGAAAACAAATTGATGCATCCTGAAGTTAGTAATTACGTCGCCTATCTCTGATTGAAGCTTGGGCCCTGCATACATATGGTCGTTGAGAGAGCCATTTCTTGTCTGGCAAGATGCATCGAACACCACTCTTAGTTTGCTTGATCCATTGTGGCGCTTCAAGATTGCATGGTGAGGAATGGTGTACGTAGCTGTTTCTGGAGGGGCAAGCTTCATGTGGCCTAATGTGAGATATTCCTTCATGAATCGGTGATATTCTTCTTTCAGCCAAGCGTCTTTGGCAAGCTTGGATTCAAGATTTAAGAGACGACTTAATGCTTGCTGTCTTGGATTGTTTAAAGTGTTAACAGACTCTTTTAGTGGTAGGGATACTACATAGCGTCCGTCTTCTAATCTGTAGTGTGTAGAAGAAAAATGTTCCTCGCACATCTTCTCCTCCTCTGAAATTATTGGTTTCTTGGTAACTTCTTCCAATTCCCAAAACTTCGTCAAAACATCTTTTATTTCTTCTGAAGATTGAACAACAAGACTAGATGTATGCTCAGGTACATAGTTACACTTTAAAGGTCCACCAACAACATAACCCAATTTGGTAGGAAGTAGACGAGGAGCATTTGTGTCAATGGTTACAGGTCGTCCCGTTATCACATCATAAAATGTGTCGCCTCCTAATAAAAATTCCACAGGACCAGAATTCCGGGTCCGCCAGAACGTAGGATTTGTAAAGTTCCTGTCTTTTCGGTGGTATAGTGGTATGTGGTAGATCACCTGTAATACTCGGAACATTCCAATTTTCCTGATGCTCCTTTGAGAGGTTGCTGTCCAATCCCAGATATACTTCGCCTACATGGTTGTACTGTCAGACTCAATCGTGCAGCACAGTGTTCAGTTATGAAAGAATGTTGACTTCCACTGTCAAGGACAGCTCTGATCGGAATCATACAGCCTTCTGCATTGCTAACTTCTATCATTGCTGTACCTAGTAGCACATCATTTCCATTCTGACTGCTGCCCAGTGCAATACCGCTTGTACTCAAATTCGTCCCGTGATTAGTCTCTTTAGTGTCATCGCGTGCGCGCTGTATATGCAACCACGTGTGATGATTTCTGGCACATGACTGGCACCTTCTCTGAGATGGACACTGACTCTTCGAATGCTTGTTAGATAGACAGTTCGTGCAGCCATGCCAATCCTTCAAAAGAGAAAGCCTATCTTTGGGTGTTGCCTGTTTGAATTGGAAGCATTGATATAAAGTATGGCTACCAGAGCAAACAGGGCATTTCCATTGACCATAACGTTGATTACCTGGATTCGATGTTCTGTTGTCCGTGAGAAGAGATGTTCGAGGCCTCGGTCCCTTTGCAGGCAACTGGCTTCCAAATTGTTTGCCTTGGGCAGAATTTGTTCCATCAGTTGTGAGTTCTAATGACCTCCATTCTACTGTAATGAAATCAATGAGATTTCGGTATGTTGGAAATTCGGTGTCAAAATACTTCTTTTCAAACGCTCTTCTGATTTCAGAGTCTAGACATTGCAACACCAGACTAAATAATATAAAATCCTCAGCGTTTGGGATTTTTAACTGTTTAAATGAATCTACACTTTCACCGACAGTGGTCAAAAGAGTTTTTAAATCCGAAGCAGAAGGTTTGTTTTTAAATGGAATGAATTCTAAAACGGTTTTGAGATAGCTATTAGCCAATCTTCTTCTATCATTGTAAGTCGTGGTGAGTAGCTTCCAGGCCTGACGATAATTAGCCTACTGTAACTCGATACCCTTTATCAATGCAAGAGATGGGCCCTTTAAACATGAAACTAAAAATAAAAATTTCTCAATGTCAGAGAGGGTTGCTTCTTCATGAATTAGCGCAAGATAAGTGTCCCGAAATAAAGGCCATTCCTTTTGATTTCCATCGAAGGTGGGCAAATTTATGTGAGGAAGTCTAGCCCGCACCATTCGGGATTCGTTTAGAGAAGAATGAGAAAGTGTAGTCTCTTTCGGACGTTCAGGTGTAGGATTCATGTGCATTTCATAGATGGCACAACATTCATAATAATACCGCTCTAAGTTTGACTGCAAGTTCTGATCTGACTGAGAAGGGAAAAAATCAGTTAATTTCCACAGTGCTGTGAGCTCAATCAGTTTATCCCAGGTGGAATTAAAGGTGTCAAAATAAGGTTTTAGCTCCTTGTACATACCCTTGAATAAAAACAGTTGAGACGGGTCATTTGCTATCAGCCGCCCTTGGTCTGTTATCGCCTTAATTTTAGCAGTAATACTGGCCAGTTTGGATTTAAGAGGATTTATTTTAGCTAATTGCTCTGGTTGGAGATTTTCCATTATGATTACGAAGCAAATAACTAACGAAAAAAATTAATGTAAAATTTAAAGATTAAAAATATAGAAAACCTGAGAGAAAAAAAATCAGTAGAAATAGAAGTTATAACCGAAATTCTAGGGAGCGAGATGTTGAACCCAAAAATACAATAAATAAAAGGAAATAATCATGTAACTGAAAATACATTAAAAATTGCAATCAAAATAATATATTAGAATATTATGTTTATATAAGATATTATAATATTATGTTTATATAAGATATTACGAGTATAAAATTATGTTATTAAGCACCAAGTTGCACATCCGGCACCGGAAGGACCAAAAAAAAATGTAAATTGATTCGAGAGGTTCAGTAAAACCTTTACTCTGTCTCAATCTAAGTATGTGTTAGCCAAAGAAATGTGCAGGCCAGGGTGCTTAATAATAAACAACAGAACCTGTTTTAAAAATATTATAAAGTATTTATTAAAAAAAAAAAGGAACTTAAAACAACAAAATAAATCGGAAATGAACAATTACAATTTTAAAAAAAAAAATGAAACCAAAATGAATAAAAACGCTGATTATGACCATTTATGTAATTAAATTAAATTATTAATCATTGTGTGCTTAAAAATAAGAAAAAGAAAGTATCTACTAGAATATACAAAAAAACAAACAAAAAAAGTCCCTTTAAGTTTCTTATTAAACTAAATTACTTTATGTTTAGAAAAAGTAAAGTAAAAAAAAATATTATAATTTTGGTACAACTACTAATTTATTAAAATGAAACTATTCACATATATGTAATTAGAAACAATATTGAAATAGAAGTTCATTCCTTGGTTTATTAAATATTTAAATTGTCCACAGTGCCTGAAACTCTTTAAATTACGCACTAAAAATTACTAAAGTTCATCAACTATGGGAACCTGATTTTTTTTGGAAAATTTTAGAATTGATGGGGCTGCTCCTTGACCCCGAGATGAGCCAATGTGGCCTAGGCAAAATATACTGTGATAGCTTGAGTAATAGTATAGAAAATACGTCTCACCATGGTAAGAGCTCCTACCCTCTTCGAACAGTCAGTGTTCACAGCTGATGATGCAAAAATAAGATCCTGATGAGGACAAGTTGAGTGCCATCACGTATTTTTTCGACGATCAGTTTTCAAGCTCGACGACGAGTAGGTCCCCTTGTGGCTACTTGCGGCTTACTAAAGCACGGCCCACTGTACGGGAGTGGGGCAGGTAATCCCATAGTGGCTGTTTACGTGCGTACATAAACAGTTATACTGTTATAATTTAAATAAATATTACACTTCATTAATGTCATGTTCTAATTTAACAAAAAATTGAATTATTTACAACAAATAATATTAATCGAAAGTTTATTAACCTATGTGGCTCGAACACTTACCAATTTACTTAAATTAGAAACTGATCGAAAACAAAAAAAGCCCCTTACGCATTTAAGCCCCCTCAGAACATTTTAATAATAATAAAGCATACCTGATATTAAAGAACACCTAGTTTTCATTAAACACGACGAATTTGATGAAACTTGTTAAAGCCGTTTTTGAGATAATCGAAAAAAAGGTAAAAATTGGAAAACAAGTTAATAAATAAAGTGCCCCCCCCGTTTGACCAATTTTGATGAAATGTTGGGTATCACATCTTTGGCATATACATACATCAAATACCCAGTTTGATCAAAATCGTTTAAGCCGTTTTTGAGTAAATAAAAAAAAAAAAAAAAAAAAACACGTGAAAATGATACAAAATTTATTAAGTAAAGTCCCCCCTCCGGTTGACCAATTTTGATGAAATATTGGGTGTCACATCTTTGGTATATAGATACATCAAATACTCAGCTTGATCAAAATCTTTAAAGCCGTTTTTGAGTAAATAAAAAAAAAACACGTGAAAATGATACAAATTTTATTAAGTCCCCCCTCCGGTTGATCAATTTTGATGAAATTTTTGCTGCCACATCTTGGGCATTTTAATAAATCAAATACTCAGTTTAATAAATATCGTTAGAGCTGTTTTTAAGAAAATCGAAAAAAACGTAAAAAGTTATTAAATGAATTACCCCCTCCCTTTGACCCATTTTGATGAAATTTTTGTTTTCATTCAAATTTCACATCGCGGGCGTATACATACAGCAAATACCCAATTTCAGGGTTCGCACAGTTTATAGTTTTTGAGCTAGTCTGTTCACACACACACACACACACACACACACACACACACACACACACACACACACACACACACACACACACACATAGAGACCATTTCGCATGACTTGGTTATTTCGACTCAGGGGACCCCAAAACGTGTATTTCCGTTGAAAACCGAACTTCCCCTTACTATATATTTCATATAATTAAATATAAGTTCATATAATATATACATATATATTTCATAAGTGAAAGGGCCGGGACAGCCGAGCGTGTAGGAACGCGACCCGTTGTTGCACGATCGAGCCGGACGGCGGCGGTTCGAATCCGCCCTGGGAGGGTTGACTTTTATTTCGTGGAGGCCCCACGGAATAAATCTCGACCCTCCCACCATGGTTAGAATAGGCTGGTTACACCTGTAGAGTTACCCCGCGTATGCTACACATGGTAGGGCTGACACATTGCTGGGTAGGGGTACTGAACAAAAAAAAAAAAAAAAAAAAAATAGGTAAGTGAAAGTAAAAATTATATCATAATAAATAAATAATAATTAAATAAATAAATTTATTGATGCATGTATTTAAATTGGGTAAAACGGACAATATTTTTGGGTGCGACATTCTGTAGATCGTAAATAAATTTAAATTTAATGATGTTAATTATTTATGGTCTTTGGTTTACTAATTTTTAAATTATTTTATCTTCTAATAAAAATTTTTAAATTTAAATGATTATTAATTATTCCCCTGTTATTGCATTCTACTCTATTATATTATTAAATTAAATAATAGTGATATATGTTTTCAGTTGATTAAAATTTAAATTAGAATCTTGATTGATGGTAATATTAATTATTTAGTAATGTTTCTGTTGCATCACTAATGTAATATCTCTCGTTGATAAGGTAACTCCAGTAATTACAGCCCTGAGACGGCATTGTTATGATTCAATGCTTACTATTGTTCTCTCTTGCATCTTCTGCCCATAAATCACATTTCCGTATATATTCCTGTTGTACCATACATGATGTATCATGTAACCAACTGCAATCAATTATTTATCGAAAATTGAATATGATTTAGTGATAGTAATCAAAGATAAAATCTAAATGCGCTGGTCATAACAAGATAAATGAGCAATATTATCGTTTAATGCAACTATCTGTAAAAAAAAAAAAAGTAGTTAAACCCGATAGTGATTAAGATAAAATCCTTTCATTACGCTATTATAGTTGGCGCTATATCTCTGAAGTGAATCGTAAAAAGGAAACGAGCTGGACTAATATAATGTAACGGATTGGAGAAAAACATTAGTGGTATCATAAGATGATCTAATATATACATTAAATTAAATTTTAATTTCGTAGCTATAAATTGAACTATAATATTAAACATTATGAAAAAAAGATATTCGGGGTTTAATTTAAATATTTACGAATAGAAACTGATATTGAAATAAAGTCTCGCATATTCTATTTATGTCCAACGTTTCGGCATTCTAGCCATTTTTAAGGTTAGATTTCCTTTGAACCTATAAAACTTTTACCATTTAATAGACTAAATGCCCATGATAAACACAAATTACAACTAACGTAGCACAAATATAATATTTTCATGGAATTTATTTATTATTTTAGTTAGATAATCAATCTTGAATTTTGATACAGCTTTAACTAATAGTAGGCTTATTTCGCTCAGTGAATGTTTGTTCATGAAATAATATATTTTTTCAATCCCCGCAAAAAAATATATCGTTATCATTCTCGTTGATCTGGCCTGGCTCGGTATATCTTACAAACACAGAAGCTGTGGGAATTGATAGGAAGTAAACTGAATGAAAGGCCAGTTGATTGATGACTATATAACCCCCATTCAGACCAAAATCCCATTTCACTTAACCCTAGCCGATCCTGCAACTATAAGAATCAACCGTGTTGATCTTTATAGCGTTTTTATTGTTCAATACACTAATATTTTACAACGGTTCTTATCTCAAACTAATAATTTTTTCGTAATATTTAAAATAATTTAATTTTTTTCTTATGAAACTGAAGAAACCTACTTTGTTTGCATTAACCTTAAAAAAATTCTCTACCACTGCAAACCCAGAAGGGTCTTGGGTACAGTAATGTGTAAGGAAGTACTGTTTATTTGTCAGCGGACATGAAAAGAGGTGAGTTGACCCTGATCAGGCTCAACCACCAGGGTTTCTCCTTACTTTTACAATTAAGAACACTAACTATTTAGACGCTGGATTTGCCCCAGGGCCCATTGATGCCTCTCGGCCCCATTGATGAATATTAAGGATATCCTTTCAAGCCAGATCCGAACTCAGGACTTTGAACATAGCCAGCTTAATAAAATCTTACTCCATATACGAATCTGATCTCATTAACCGAATAACTCGCAGTCAACGAGGTAAACTTTATTATTATATATTTTATAATTCTAAAGAGAACCTTGATAAACTGGGAAAAATAAAATGTGGGACAAAAAAGAAAAAATTAAATATTTTGAGAATGAATGACGGCGCTCAGTATCTACTAATACCGCACAAAATACCAGTGTTGCGGGCTTAATATACTAAACTCCTGTCGCAATAATATCTAACCCGTGGAATGAGAGAGAGATATTTGAATTTATATTTTATTCCTCTTTATTACAGTACTTAAATATTTTAAATTCATGGATATATATATATATATATATATATATATATATATATATAAAATATAATGTTCTTTATTGCTTTAAAGGTTTTAAAACACCTTGTAGCAAGGAGTTTGTTTTTTTAACAAATATACAAAACCATTTTTATACATAATACAGTATATAAATATCAGTTTTATGTATGGGTACAATATTGTATCTTAATTATATTATCAATAATATACCATTTCCTTATAATAATTTATCTAAATTTCACCAAAAAATTCCGGCAAAACAGACAAAAATGACGATAAAAATTTAAAAATCATTGAATCAAACATTAATAAACTTCTTATTTTTAAACCTTCTACAATGAAAATAAAAATATCTTTAAGTTTATTTAATCCGTTATTGTTAAGATGCCCTGAAACATTTGTTTATTAGTTTTTTTAATGTTACAGTATTTTATAAGAAATTGGTTTCTCATCGGATTTAAAATGGGACATGATGTGAAAAAGTGTTGAAAATTGTCTGGTTTATTCTTGTTGCAAAGAGGACATGACGATTTCGGATCAAAATTATATAGGACTGAGTTTATGAGTCTCTGAAATTTGGAACCTGCCAATCGTATTTGTGAGATTAGTCTTATTTTATTTATGGGGCATCGATATTTTACATAATCTTCACCTAAGGCAAGCGTTGTTATATTTCTGTATATATCGCTAAATGGGGATTGTATTGCTTAATCAATATTTTTGCTTAAAAGGTGATTAGCCATCGTTAGTACCAAATTTTTCATCTCTTTCAGAAGGACGTTTGTATCTTGAGCCTTCCATATTTCTTTGGCTCCTATCGTGTAAATAGTATTTTTGACTTCAGTAGCCCAGTTATGTGGTATAGCACTAATTTTTTCCAACTCTTTCTGACTTCTGTAACATTGGAATGGCAGTCTGCTTTCTGACATTGAGAGTACTTTGTGCCACCATTCAGCGTTCGTTTAAATACTTTTAAATGCAAGGGTCTATATTCATGGATTTATATGTGAAATACAAATAGTGTGAATTTAGATGTTTAGAATTTTAAATAAGTTTGCGCCTTTTTATTTTATTGTTTTGTTTAATTCGAAATGGAAATTTTAATAGTGAATTCAAATTATGATTATTAGGAACATTTTAATGTATAAGGGTGATTAAAATCTTTTCTTAATTCTTTTCACGTAATTCGCAAATTTTTTTCTTATTAATTTTTTTTATTTTTTATGACAATCCATTTTATGTTCTTCTTTATAATGTTCATTCTTTTTTTGTCATTTTTTTTACTACGGTTATGAATGCCGCATTTGTCATCTGAATGTCGACAATTAAAGGATCTTATGGCTTGCTCATTAATCCAATAATGAGATGTCATGTATGATTCCAACATGGGGAAGGATGTCACCCGGCATTACCTCTTCCCTGCTTGTTTCAATTTTATTTGTTCGTAAAAAAAGTAAATCACTAATCCAATGATATTTTCCTCCTTTTTTTTGTGGGTATACCAATTATAACCATAGCTCTTATAAGTAGGTTTATATGTCCGTGTAACATATAAATGTGTATGTAAACATTTGTAAAGAGTCTTTTATAGGTTGGTCGACTGTTGGCAAGATGTTTAAAACAGTGCGTATTTTTTTATTTGGTTTAATGCCGTATATCGGTACGATACTCTATTTCCATACAGGTTTAAGTAATTATCTTTAAATGTTATTTTTTTGTCTCAGTGTTAGTTTAAAAGTGTTAGTTTTTAATTTTTTTTTTTTTCCAAAGTCGAATCAATATGAAATATCGATTTTCATTAAATTTTTTTTGTTTTGTGGTCATCAAACATCTTTATAGATTTTTTTTTAAATACTCTTCCTCTATGAATACAACTGGCAGCTTAGGTATGATTCCTGTTTAAAAAAAAAGTTTCTATAAAATACTATTACACGGCTCATTTCATTCATTACATTTTATTGCTCGATCCCCCCCCCCCTCCGGCAGCAAATATTTTTATGACCACATAAAAATAAGAAATTGCATAAGGTTAAACGTGTAAATAAAAACCACGAACTCTAGAATATTACTCATTTATACCGGTAATATTGATCTTAACATTGTTCGTTTAGGCAACGAATTTCATAGACGATCTGTTGATATTTTTTCCTTTGCATGTGCCATCAAACAAAAAAAGAAGAAAAAAAAATGACTTCAAAAAAGCAATTGGTTACTGTGGACATTGCCCGGGGGTTCTGTTGCTTGGTTTGGGCAATCCGCCAACATTGGCCTGTTAACCAGAATGGCTAAATATTTCTCTACCCGTCTCCCTCTAGCTAAAGATATTAGCCTCGATTTTCCGCTTATATAATTTTTGCTTTGATTTAAATGTATTTATAAATCCAGCTAATAATAAATAATAATTTTATACTATATGTTTTTTCTATTATCACACACTTCACAGTATAAGTTTAAATGTTTATACTTGGGAGCTGATATGAAGCAATTGAATTGAAAATTATAAATAATCATTTCAAACAAATTATCAAACTGTAAATTGTTAAATTGACATACATGTATTTTTGGTCATAAAAAGATATTTCATACATTCTTTTAAGCTAAGATCTGTTAGAGCTCAGCTAAAATAAAGAGTTATTATTATAATTAAAATGTTGACTCCTAAATATTTCCTTAATCATTTAAGATATTAGTATAGGTGCATTTACCTCTACTCTTGCAGTTATTATTAGCGTATTATCCGTAAGGAACAGTTTAACCGCCTTAGGGGTTGAAGGTACTGAGCTCAGAGATATAGTTGATGGTTGGTGGAACCCAGAAGGAGTTTCCGCTAAGTTGGCTAAGATACAAACTCCCTTTTACTCTTAGTGAATTATAAATTAATTGAGGAGAGAGGGTCGTAGGTGGATAAACCAATATGGAAAAGGGAATAGGTTCGTTTGTCGTGTAAAAAGGGGTAATTCCGCGTATTTGAAAGGCCTTTTGCCAGTAAGGGAAAGGTTAACTAAGTTCTTTATGTTTCGTAAATGAAAATTGCTGTGTTATGTAAAGACTGTGGTGAACTGCCTATGAAGATAGGCAAATTATTTACATAGAGGCTTATAAATTGTTGTGTTATTATTTACTCATTATTTGAACGCTGTGTGACTAACGTTGTTTAATACTAGGTTGTTACAAAAGTCCTTGTGCATATCAAGTTGTTTACATTGAGGTCTCTAATTTAATCCTTATTTAATCTCTGACGAATACAATTCTTATGTCAATGTTTACATTAACTAATCCTCTAACTATCTATTTACGCCAACTGTCCCTGCGTTTCATTCAGTTTATTAAATTTCACTAGAAATGTCGGAAGAAAAATTTGTCATCCGCGGCCTTCTTAGGCATTATTGGAAAAAAGGTTTTTGTGCAAAGGCCTCAGCCGAGGAAATTTGTGCAGTGGAAGGGGAAAGTGTGGTGCATCGTAACACGGCCGCATTTTGGTTCAGGCAGTATAATTATGGGAATACAAGCCTTGAAGATGAACCTAGATCAGGTCCTCCTTCAAACGTCATTTTGCACTTTGAGCTGGTTCCAGAGGGCAGGGCTATCAACGCTGAGCTATACTGTGAACAGCTCGATAGGGTATATGAAGTTTTAAAAGTGAAATACCCCGCTTTGATTAATAGGAATGAAGCGAATGAAAAATTATTTCAGCAAGACAACGCCCCTGCTCATCGCTCACGATTAGTTGAAGAAAAATTTTCAGAAATGAACGGGATTAGCGTCTTGCCCCACCCTCCTTACAGCCCAGACGTCGCACCGTCTGACTATGGACTTTTCAGGTCAATGGCGCATGTTTTGAAAGGTCGGCGCTTCGAAAACTTCGATCATGTCAAATCTGGATGCGAGGAGTTCTTTGCCTCGAAAACTGCAGAGTGGTATCAACATCAAATACAACTTTTGGCTGAAAGATGGGTTAAAGTAGTTGAAAATGATGGCCTGTATTTTGAAGAATAAATTTGATTTGTAAATTTTGTACTCACATTTGAATAAAATTAATTTTGTGAACAAGGACTTTTGTAACAACCTAGTATAGTATATATTAAACCCTCGAATTCCCAAGACCTGCTAAAAGAGACCACTTTTAGCTTTATGAAAGACAACTTTTCTTTTGTAACCATTATTTGAGATAAACCTTCCCTCATGTAGAAGATAACTTCCAGGTAATGTTTCAAAAATATATAGTTTAAGGCAAACGTTCCTTTGTTGACATACTTAGCGATTACAGAAAAAAAATCTGGGAAAATTTATTTTATACGGTATTGTAACACCAAAATGGGTTTGAAATAATTTTTACTTAAGTAGAATTATAATAAACGACAGCAAACAAATAATAAAAGCTTAAATCAGTAACGGAGTTACAAACAGTAACTACATGTGACGCAACTGTGACTCGAACCGAGTAAAGTAAGTAAAAGTAACCTGATTCGATGTTAAAGGGGAGACTAAGCCCCTAGTCCTTCGCTTCTTTCATTTCATATACATAATCATTTTTACAGCTCGAATTTATGTAAACATATTTTTCATGTTATCTGATTTTCGCTTAACCGAATTCCGGTTGAAATTTTACTTAACTGGAAACAATAATCTTCTTCTGAACGATAGGTATGGCTAAGTGAGGAAGGAGTCTTAACTTAGACTTCAAATGTAGGAGCTATGAAAAAGTTGGTTCTACCCATGACTTTATAGGTGAAAGTATGGTATCCTGTTTTGGAGGAATAGTTGCAAGCAGCATATTATCATAGGGTAACCGATAAGGCTTGGCTTCAAAATTTGGGCCTATGCCGCTATCAGTATGTTCCATAAATGAAACCCGATCACCAGAACCTTCAAATAAATCTCCACAAAGCCGTCAAGCTTTTACGAAACTTTGCAAAAAGCATACCAATTATACTTGCGAAGATACCCAGCTAGATCTCCACCAGCATTGTTTTTATAAATTTCATAAAATAAATACAATGTAATGTTATCCTGTTGTTTAAATGTAAATAAATTGAAGGAGTTGGAATAAATTCTCAATTTATTTTATCTCACTGCTTTAAATATGCCATCCTAAGGCCTCCTGTACAGGATCACTTCATTTCTATTGACTAAAAGCTCAATAACTAAAAACTATCCCCAAAATGCATATATTTTATTCCTTCTCAAGCAAAACATTTTACTTCTTCTTTTTCTTCTACCGGCTCAACAGGCACATGAAGCTGCCCTTGACCTGCTCAAAAGCTGCCAACCATCAGTTTCTATCTCCCGCAAGCTTGACCAGAATCTTCAGTTGACGAAGATCCTGCCCTACAGCATCCTTCTATCGGCCCATCGGCCTTCCCTGTTGGCCTACAGCCTACTGACCACATGCTCATCACTCATTCTTAGTACATGGCCAAGCCATTTAAGCCTTTGTATCCTGATTTATGATGAGATATTTAGGTCGTTATACAAATGGAACATTTCAAAGTTTTTCCCTCGTCGCCACTGACCATTTTTGTTTACTGCACCTAGAACTCTCTCAAACCTTTCTAGCATTTCTCGTTCTTCTTGTTCAGGTTTCAGCGCAATACGTGACAACTGGTGACAATATGCGCCTTTAGCAAATAGACAAGATTAGCTTCGAGATGGTAAAATACGCTCTATTTCCTGCTGTTAACATCTGTCTTACCTCCTCTTCCTCTTCTAGTTTTTTGTTAATACTAGAGTCGAGATACTTAAATCCTCCGACCACTTCAAACTTGTAGGCTCCTACTTCATAAATGCTCTGTATCTGAGCTTGATTTCCTATAACCATGAACATTTTACTTGAGTAATGAAAAATGGTTATAAAAAGAAAATACATAAATATTATTTAGTAGTATTTAAGATTTCTAAGGCTTATAAAATATATGAAATGATTATAATTAAAAAGTATTTCTATATTAATTTGAAAGAGTGAGAGGAAAAAATATTTATAAGTATATGTAAACCAATTGAATAGCCGGAGTAGTCAATGTAAGTCTTCAATAAAATTTAAACAATTAGTTAATAGTTATATTAACTAAGTTATAGTTGAAACTATAAGCCAAATTATTACCACAGAGAGTCGGTTTTTCTTTTGTGCGAATTACGGTTAATGAGATAAAAGAACTGAAACTTTAAATTTAGTTAGGATAACTTTTCTTATTTTATTTTTCAAAGCTTATTTCTTAGCTTCTTAAGCAAACCAGACCCTACTTTCTAATTAAGTCACTAACAATTAACAACAGAAGAGATGCTTCCTATGCAGCAGCTGTTAATTTTGCACATGCATATGTAATGCAGTAAAATGCAATCCTCCCTCCTTCTTCTCCCTCCTATAACTCCTCCTAGCAAGACATGTTTAAACAGTGTACATTTCTAAGTCTTGTTGTCATTACTTAATTAAACTTGGTCTAGGCCTGGAGCGAGCGCATATTTGAATTGTAGATTTCAGGCCGTATCGTAAAAGGTCCTTTATAACATTCCAAATCTATCTTTTTTATTTTATTTGAACAAAAATTTAAATATTACTGAATAAATTTTAATATCCCTTATTATTATAGTAAGTCTTTATTCCATCAGCGTTACACTTCAAACTCAGTAAGAAATGAAAATAAATAATCAAGCAATTATATGAGTTAAGCGTATTGAGATCTTGATTAATCATAAAATATCTTATTTTATAAAACTGGATTTTACCGCGTGTTTCAAACCCATCAAAGGTTCTTCCTCAATAGAATTAAATTATAAGAAAAAATTCCAACTATTTTCATTTTTGATTTAATTCTTATTTCTTTTTTAGAGAAGGTGGTCGTTTACAATCCTATTGTTATATCCTAGTGGTATTTAATGAAAGAAAAAATTAAGAGTTCGGACTGCTTACTTCTTTCAATGTCAAATACGTGGAAAAATAAGTTTTTGAGAGTTAATCCGAAGTTGAAAAAGTAGAATAAAAATTATTCAGAATAGATATTAGCCTTTGATTGAATGTTTTACTAATTAGCAGATCGCTTTAGATATTAACTGATTGTTTTTCATTGTTTGAAGATTTTTTTTTTAATTTATGACGTTGTTGTTCAAAATTCCGTATATGGTGGATTGGATTGAGTTAAAAGTTTCACGATTGTGCAGGAATATGCAAGATCGTCAAACTCAGCTCTAAGCATTCAGCTTTTTTACAGGTGTTATAAAATAAAAAACGTCCGATTTTGAGATGTGACGTTGTGGAAAATGAGCATAAAAGCAGAATTTGATTAATTTCTTACCTAAATAAAATTAAGCGTTAAGCGTACTTAAATCTTTAAGACTGTAGTTTTTGTAAATTTGTCGTTTTCTTGCTAAACCTTAAATCTGCGAGGTGCATAGGTTATGATACTCATACTTTTTTCTGTCTGGTTTTAAGTTTTTATATTAGTAGGTAATGCAATAATATTAGCTCCTTGATTTTTCATGTAAAACCAAAATTATTTTTATATTTATATTTGTTCTAGATTAAGCAAACTGGAGGAGTAAAGCAAAAACGATTTGGTATTTTTTTAAATCCATTTTTTTTTTTTTTTTTTTATAAAAATTATATTAAGTGTAATAAAGAATAGGTTGGTCGATTATACTGAGCAGCTGTTTTCTCTTTTTTTTTTCGGGTAGTTTATATCTATCTACTTACGAATAGATAAAGTCCTGAGCTTTTTATTTTAAGAGAAAGGCAACGTTCGAATGAAAAACTGGTGAAGAAACGTTTCCAATAAAAATGGGTGAGGAATTCTAAAAAGGGGGTTTCACGAATAAGAAATAGATTTGTTGAAAGTAGCCTTTCTGTTTGAACGAGTATTAGGGTCATGAGGTTGTGATTTGGGATTCTAGCAGTGGCCAGAAGAACCCTTGGTAAGATAAAGTGTACAACCCTTTTTTTTTGTTTCATTTTTTTAACAACAAGGCTATAGTGAATTGAAGACTTTGCCCAATCGGGATAAAATAATCTTGGCTTACCAGGTTAATGCTGGAGTATCTACAGTAAACCCTGATTATTACGAACTCACACCTCGATATAGCAAACCAAAATACTTTCCCCCCAAAATTACCATTAAATTTTTGTTGAACCCCTCGTTATAGCAAATTCCCTCGGTTAGTGCGAACTACGTATTAAATTTGATGCCTCAGAATTATTATATTCTGTTATAACGAACTGCTAGAATTTTTTATAATTTTTTTTTTTTTACTTTATTACGCAAAATAAGCGCGGGAAGACAAAGTAACTCCAGTTCCTAGAATTGAGGTGTTTTTTTTTACTCTTAACTAATCCGATTTCCTTTTGCTCTCTCTCAGATTCCATTGACTTTTTTCTCAAAACTAGCTCAGTTCTGTTTCGACCTCTGTATTATTCGAATCTGTGTTCTGTAGTCGTTTATACTGTTTTTTTTTTTAATACACAATGAGTTCGTTGGTATACATGTGTCATAAACGTAGATCCTTATCAATCGAAGAAAAATTGAAAATTCTCCAGGATATTGAATCGGTATTCTAAGTAAGAAAACCATCGCAGAAAAATATGGAATTCCAAAATCAACATTGTCAACCATTAGATTCAACCGCAGCCCAAGGATTAACTTCAGCATCAAATAAACGACTGCGCTCTGCGGCTCATGAATATTTGGAAAAAAATTGATAAATTTCTTTAAACAAATGAGATCTCAAATACCAATCTCAGACCCTCTTATTAAAGCTAAGGCTAAAGAACTCACAAGTGAACTTGGCAGGTAAATTAATGAATCTCATTATTTAATCAATAAGTACTTTATCTAAAAATAGATTACATACATGCGTTTTAATTTAACTAGTTCTAATGAATGAAATTCCTTCTAAATACGATCAAATTAGTGCGGACATTGGCTAAAAAAAAAAAAAAAAGAACCCTCGGTTATAACGAATCTCGTTACAGCGAACTATGAATTTCAAACCCCCTACCACTTCGCTATATCGAGGGTTTACTGTATTAGGCGGAAGAGGAAACAAAATCGCTCAGGACTCGAATTCCTCTGTTACTATGTTGGGGTTGGACTTTTTAGAGTATTGAATTATTTCAAAGGAGACATTGATTTTTTATTTTTTTAAATCTGATCCAATAATTGTTTTAATATAATCATTAATATTGTAACGAAACACAAATCATATGATTTAGAATAGGTCTGGACTAGTTGTTGGAACGAACTAACAGTTAAAACAAACTGTCATAGTACTTGTTTGTGCTACTAAGTGATAACTTTTGTAAACTGTTTAATTATTTGTATTTCCATTGTTTTTGTGGCATTGTAAATCATTATTTTCGTTTGGTATAAATTGTTTTACCCACATAAATGTTACAATATGCTATTATTATCATTATAATATAATATGAGAGGTATACAATTTTGGCCACGGAATCCCAAATTTTCCCACTTAGTGTCGTTGAGTTTTCTGTAACCACTTATTTCTTTCTTGCTCGCCAAAATCCCCTCTAAAAAGGACAATTCCTGCTGAGAGGTGAAAAAGACACAGTTCTAGTGGGAAGCAGAAAACACTTTACTCCATTGTCTCCTTGTCAAACCTCTTCAGTTGCTTCTAGGATCTATTAGAGAAAAGTGGTTGATGGCCATTTTCTAGTGCTCAACTTTGGCAATACGTGCAAGATTTATGTTTCTTACACCAAATGTATGGTTTATTATATATTTTTTTAATTTATATAAGCTTGTAGGTTTTTTTTTTGCTTTAAAGTTTACATCCTTAATGCATTTTAACATATAAATTTAAAAAAAAAAAAAAATTGCTTTATTTTTTTATGTTATATGTATTGTAACTCTTATGTGGGTTAAAAAATATTTATTCAACAAAAATACACAGTTATCAATGCCAAGGAGTTAATAAAACTTAAATATTTGAGCTGGTTACAAAAATGATAACGTTATAAAACACAATCATATGACTTGAGCTTCACAGTCAAGACACAGACTTAGACTCGGAATCGTTCAGTCACTCCCTCCGTATTTATGATCGTAAATGGCCAGGTCTGGAATGTTCCAGAACAATGTGGGCAGCTCTACGCCTTGGTGGACTAGGCCACGGAAAGATCTAGATCCAAACAGTTCGTTCTAACCGCTTATTTTGTTTCAACAAACGGTCTGGGAGTTTGATTTAACGTTACACTTTTTTTAATAAGTCTTTCTTGAATGACTTGGGAACGGTTATTACAAGAAAAACTGTTTATTTGAGATTAGTTCCATTTTCATCATTAGAATCACAATTAAGTATAAATAAATAAATGTTTTTAATCGCTTTTTCACTCACGCCCAAGTATAATATCGATTTTCGAGCCTTGTTTCTTTTACGACTATATGCTACTATTCCTAAAAAAATGGATTCAGCTATTTTTAAAATAATATATTTTTTTATATTCTAAAAAATAAAAGCAATAATTTCATAAATTCAGTTCTTACATTTTATTCTAATCCCGACTTCCCTTGGACAGCACTTAACAGTGGTCATTTCGTCAGTCCAGGAACATATGAATTTCAGGATTGTTTTGTAATCCAACTTGGATCCCTCAAACCATATACCAACGATTTTTCTACAGTCAGCCTTAGAACATCCTCTTGAATTAATTGAACATTATTTTACGCTCGGCATAATTCAATGTTCCTGAAAAAAAAAAAAAAAAAAAAAAATCTTTAGCCTAGAAAAATTCATCGTGAGGAAGAAAGATTCAATACCAAGAACAAAGAATACAATGCCTATTGTATATGTTATTTGTGTTTCATACGATTTAATGAAACAACATTATTTGTAGGCTAGATAAAACTGTTTTTGAAGAATCTCAGGTTAACAACATTGAGTCGTTAAACAAATAAGACCCGAAGGTTCTTTTTAATTGGTTCCTCGAAAACTTTGAAATTCGTAGTTTGTAAAGTTCATAAAGTTGAAGCTTATAATGCAGGTTGATAAAAAAAAAAAAAAAAAAAAAAAAAAATTTGGCCACTATAATCACACAAATTCCACTTTATGAAAACAGATGATCCCATTTCTTGCCACTATAATGCTGCACATTTATTAGACAACTGATATTTTAAAAATACGACATATACGAAGAGACAACATCCTCGAAGGTGAAATTTCATGGAATAAAAACTCTTCAAAGATAATACTTACTGTAAATTTAGTGTTGGGAAATACCAGTAATTCAGTGATAAGAGACCATGCAATTTCTAAATATTTTTGCCTGAAGAGAAAATATTGGCCATGATTGGTATTCTAATCGAGGTCTTCGCAATGTCATTTCGGTGCATTAACCGATTACATTACCATGGACCATGTTTACCATCTGTCTCTTCATGGATTGAAAATGTAATTCCTATTTGATGAAATTATGACTATAAAAATACATATCATTGATATATAATAAATGAGCACTTATTAAAAACAAAAATACTTTTGTTTAAAATGTTTGTTTTTTTACCATTATAAAAAATTAATATAAAAAAAAAGTTTTTCATCAGTGTATAAAGGGCATCTGTAAATTTGTATATAAGATCAGTATACTTTTAAGAGAATTCGAAATTCTTATAACTAAAATGAATTTTAAAGTTATATTTTATTCACATGTTAAAAAAAATTAAATAATTAGTACATACAAATTTAATATTTCTTTAAAATAGAAGTGTAATTAGTAAGTACGATGTCTGTTTGACAATAAATATTTACATATCTCAAGGCCATCTTCTTTTCAGATATATTCAAAGATTTCTAAGAACCGATCCTGTAGCAGGAGGGAAACTTTTGAGGGAAACCAGTGTTCGTTTAAATTTCATGCACATATTTATGAGTTAGGATTCAGGATTCAGTAAATTTATTAAACAAAGATAGAATCTCCTGTGCCTCTTCAAAGTTGGAAGTAGCCATAAGTTTTCCGTGCTTGGAATACTTCACTGCAACGTTTTAGCAGTTGCCGTAGGACAAAGCAAAAGTTATCGTTATTTAACGACGGTATGTACGGCGTTTCATCTCAAATCCACAGGAATTTGTCCTTAATTTTTTTTATTTTTTTTATTTATGTAAATGTATGTATACTAAGACGTAGGGAAGAGTGCGGTCCATATATTAGGGAAATGACACCCCTCTCTCAACCCGGTCATTACTCTTGATAAATATCGCCCTTATTTTTTTATTTTTTTTTTTTTTTTGAGGGGTCTCAAAAAATATCGACCCAAGTCATATACATACTCCACTTCATAAGAGTGATGCTTTCTTCCCCAAGTAAAAAAAAAAAAAATAAAAAAATAAAAAATAAAAATATAAAAATTGGCGCCCAACATTGACACTAAAATTTTTAAAAATGTATGAAAATTTGTAAATCTATTTAAATATTAATCATGAAATAGCAGTTTTTTATTAAAAACTACTCAAGAAATTATTCCGTTGATTAGGTTCGGATTCATTCATCAATTTGGGCCGAGTATTGATCTTCAAGTTGGGGTGCGAGGGTTAACAGACGAGGGCTGAGTTGGAACTATACTAGAGTTCAATTTAGCCGAGAAGTTAGCCACTATTATCCCCAGCAGTTCGATACCATAGCGCACAACTTACTCGACTGAATTGATTAAGGAAACCATAACCGTGACCCAAAGCCAAACTATGCAGTAACCAAATTAGCCAACGCCTTTGTACAAATTGGTGCATAATTATAAATAGGTAACACGTCAGCCGTATGTATTCCAATTTATTTCTCTAAAATAAAAATAAAAAGAGCATGTACGGAAAATTTGCACATCAAGAAATTGTGTTATACTTAGAACACATCTGGCTCACTTACCAAATATAGAACACTATTTGGGCATTTGGATACATATATAAGATAAAAAAAAAAATAAAAAATAAAAACTCTTGCTCACCAAAGACTGGAAATCTTACAACTCCAACTCACTTAAAATTATTTTTATCTATCTGTTAAGATTGGCCATCCGTTTATTCAATAATCTAAAAAAACCAAGAAACAGTAAGTAGAAACATTTAATCGAAAAATTGAAAACTCAAAAACAAAATGTTAGAATATAATTATAATTTCCGAACGCACAGAGTTGTCAATGTTTCACTAAATCTGGCATTATAGAATATTTTAGCTATCTGCACATTTTTAAGGCCAAAACGCATCCTTCAGCGATCAATCCACAACATCGAATTTCTGTCAACTAATGTTTTTAGGAATGGAAATTATCAGGTATTCTTTTTTTTTTTTTGTTTTGTTTTTCTTTTTCAGACCTCTCTATTTTTAATTACATCATCGCTTTAAACTGAATATGATAAAACAGTATTAGGAATCTCAGTTCTTTTATTTATTTAAAATATTTAAATTCAACCCTATTTTTGTTGCCTGGTCATATTTACTTGTCTTATCTTATCTTGTAATAAAGTTGTTAATTTTAATAAATATAATAATTAATAATTATGTGACATTGTTACATGCTTTTTTAAATGAATGACTTTAGCGCAGGGAAGAATATAGTCTAATGTCAGTAATATGTTTACAGAAACTCCTTATTACTCTGAAATTTATATTCCAAGCAATAAGCATGAACACATTTTCCTTGATGATAAGAGGTAGTGTGGGAATTCATGTTAACATCATAAAATTAAATCGAAGCTAAACCTTTTTAAGCTCAAATTGAGTAAAGATGGTATAAAATTGGAATTCCATTCCCACTTTCATCCGTAATTCCAATACCCTCTCCACCTTTAAATCCCGCCTATATCATCACTTCATAGCCATCCAGCGTCCTTTTTAAACCGATGGAAGATCTTATTTTTCTTATATATTTAATTTTATTTTTTATTATCATTTTTCTTTTTCTTAGAAAATATAAATACTATTTAACCAATCTGTAAATATGTATATATTATTATATGTGAAAACTAGTTTCTTTTCAACTGAGCGAATATTTAATGTGTAGTTTATTTTCTCTTTTTAAACTAGAGGTTCCCTAATTATTTGTAGTTATTTTGTATGATTTTATTTGTTTATTTAAACTTTAAGGCTCTATAGCCCCCTTTGTATATTATTTAATTTTGTTCTTAAGGGACACGTCCCAGACCAAAAAAAATAAAGAATTTATTTATTTAAAATTACACTATGGTGGCTATAAGATGTGGTTTTCACTATGTTTTTCTAAAATTATTTTATTTTGATATATATATAAAATTATTCGAATTATTCTGAGAAAACAATTAACCTTTTTATTAGAGTGGGAAACTTAAGTTATGAAAAAAACTGTCAAACTGGCATAGTTATAGAGTCTAGCTTTAGGAATTAATGGGAACTCTGGACTTGCAATATCAAGGGAATAATTCATCTGTAAACAACAGCTTAATAACTACAGAAGGGAATATTACATCTCTCTCTCTATTTCTCGCTCGAGGGGCCTGGGTTCGAGACCGGCTCAAGAAAATTTAATATCACAAATATGCGGTGTTTACTCCCGGGGAATTGTGCTCAGTTTGAGGGAGGGGAGCGGATATTCAGACGGCTGAGTTTTAAAGAGCTCCTTCAATGAAAGGCGTGTCGTGGTAGAAAAGTTTTCGCATTTCTCATCAGCACATCCGTCCATAGGGGCCTCCTCCTGCATAAATTAGGTAGGCCTCTCTCCGGTCCCTTTGTCCCCTTTGTTGTTGTTGGGATCCCGGCGAATTTTAATCATCAAAGTTTCCATGTCGGTATGTACAAACTCCGTTGATTATGTTGTTAGTTTTTTTTTTTTTTTTTTTTTTTTTTTTTTTGCAAAAGAGAAATTCTCTTTTGTCTTGTATATAATTATTGTGTGTTAAAATAATGTTTTACTTGCTTTGTAAATCTGCTAACTTGCCGTAAATAATCAGCAAATATTATGACACTCACCGGTAGCTCTTTCCTGTTTTGCTTTTTTCAATTAACTTTCCGATTAACACGTTCACGCCGGCGTGTACCACCGGTGGCTCACACTAGGTCACCTTTGGTGTAGTGGTTAGCATGGCAACCTACAATACTAAATGTAGCAGGTTCGCGCCCACCGGTGGCCCTAGGATTTTTTAATGGGAGTTAAAAATCCTTATTCATGCCGTCCCTCGGATAGGAAGTAAAATGTAAGTCCCGAGCCTGTACGATGTCAGGTACTCGTTAAAGATCCCTATCCTAATTACTTGGAAAGGCAAAATTTAGGACTGCAACTGTAGAATCGTCCGATTAGTCTTAGTGGCATAAACTGACGTTAAACAAACAAACAAAGAAAGTAACAAATTAGGAAACAAAAAATAGGTACTTGCTTATTATGTGGGCTCCGCTTGGATTTCTAGTAATCTTGCCACATGGTACCTACCAACTTATGAAAAAGAAACAGGTGATTTTGATATCACTTTTACACTTGTTTTCTTGAGGTTCAAAAATTATGTGGAGAAATAAAAATAGGAAATACTCTTTTAATGAAATCATCAGTGATTTTTATTAATTTCGGATAGATGTCAAGAAACAAATATAATTCACTGCAAAAAAAAACAACAAAAAAAACCAAGTGTTTTTGAATTATCTTATCAGTTTTTGTAACTAAAAAATTTATATATATATTATATATATATATATATATATATATATATATATATATATATATATACATACACGAAATTACTTTTTTAATTATTTTTTGTTGAATAGCTGTAAATAAAAATATCAGGCCAGTCCAAAGAAACTTTTAAAGGTCATAGTTTCCCATCGATTTGCACACTCAAACACATTAAAAATTAAACCTTAAAGAAAAAAAACATATTTTTTAAAAATTTAACTTTTTTAAAGAACTGTTTCATGAATATTTTATTTTATTAATGTTTTTATGTATTCCATTGCTCTAATTGTAATGTCTTCATGGATTACAGGAAGAAAGCTCTCCACTATCTCTATTAGTTCAACTCGTCAACATTTTACAGTCAATTTTTATTATTTCATATAAATAATTATATGTACCTAACTACCATGTACATATGTATATATGTACATAATTATTTCATATTATTCCGAGCTGCTCTGAATTAAAATAAATAATAAATAACTTAACAATTCCCTACCTTGCACATTTTTATTTTTTTTTTTTGGCATTTAACAAAATTTAAGTGTGAGAATTGTAAATACTTAGAACATATATTTTATTCTTGCTATTTTATGTTTCGTTAAAAACAGTTCATTTCATATTTACTTCTGTCTCGCTATTCTGAAAATTTCTTTCCTTATTAAGGGTTTCCTCCTCTCTCTCTCTCTCTCTCTCTCTCTCTCTCTCTCTCTCTCAACTTTATCTTATAATATAATTCAAATCCAAGAACCTTTGAATAAGAAAAAAAAACAGAAACGGGTTGTATGTTCAAAGGATATAATTTAGAGGAGTAATAATTCAACTCAAGGAAACTTTAGCAAACATCTGCATATAATTATAGTCCTCTCTTCTGTGTTCTATCTCATTAGACCTTGTTTAATTGAGATCCGTTGGAAAGTAAAGGTTTGCTTCTAGATGGAAACAGTAATGCTACTTCAGGGAAATTATTATGTTAATAAAGGGATGCGTATACTCATATAACTCATACAGATTGAATTAAATGAATTTATAATTTGCTTCTTTTTTTTTTTTTAATATATATTACAACCCAGGCTTTAAAAAGTAAAGGAAAAAGAAAAAGAAAATTCCTCTGAAAGGTGTTCTTAGAATTACACTTGGTCCCCCCATAGTTTATTCATCGTGCATTGTATTAATGCATAGGTTGAGGTTATATTACGAATCGGTATTATGCAGATCCGAGGTGCAAGTATTCTTCCTTCATGAGGATTCTTTTGACTTTTCGATGCTAAAAGGGGGGATTCCTCATTTCCTTTTTTTCATCTTCCGAGGCTGAACGTCTAAATCGTCACTTGGAAAATAATCAGTCTAAAATTCAACATTTTACAAGATGTCTAGCGTGGGGGGAATGTGTGAATCTCGAAAAGTATACGGATATTTATAATTTTGAACCAATTGAAAATGCGGTGATTTTTTCAACAATTTAGATGGTATCGACAGTTTTATGTCCCATACTATCGAAACTATCGATAGCGGGTACTATCGATAATTTTTCATCATTTGCTAAAAATGATCACTATGAAACGATGTTCCAAAATATTTCAAAATGCTTCGCAAAAGGGCGAAAACGGAGCGAAAATTGCAAAAATAATTCAAGTTTAAGGTATCGATAGAAAAAATATAAGTTTTTTGTTTTTTATAATTAATATCTCTTTTGATCATATCGTTTTGTAAAAGTTACCACGTACTTGAAAAGTTTTTTTGTTTATTTTTTTCAGTGATTTTTTCTGAATTCATTACTGGCACTAATTTTAAAAATACATATAAAAAAAATCAGCGATGTTTTGGGGCTGCCTAAATAATAACCTCGCATTTACTTACCGAATTCAAAATTAAATACACTCTACAATATACAACAATTAGACTCAATCATGACAAATCAAAACACACCACCTTCACGCTTAGAAAACACCTGCCCCCCAGTTTATATTGACAATAACCAAATTCCACAGACGGACACAGTACACTATCCGGGACTCACTTTCGACAGAAGGATGACATGGAGCCCACATGTTAAAATGAAAAAAAAGGACTCTTGAAAAAAGACTCAAGCTTCTCATTCACCACTTTCTAAATCATCAAAACTAAAACTGAAACAGAAACTAAATACGTACTCTTACTTACTCAAGACCACATGGACATATTCCTCAAAGATATTTGGCATTGCTATAAAGACTAACTTTCAAAAACTTCAAACATTTCAATCAAAATTGTTACGACTTATCACAAAATCACGCTGGTACGTGACCAATAAAAATTTACTTACAGACCTCCATATACTAACAGTCGGCCAGCATATAACTACGCTATACAAACGATTTTTTACTAATTTAAACGGACATCCAAACACTTTAATCAGTAATATGGCTGACATACCCATGGGTATGAGAAGACTAAAAAGGCGCTGGATGAGAGATCTGCTCTCTTAGACTACCGAGGTAATAGACTCAAGCCAGGAAGGGGGTGCTGCAGGGTGCTTTCCCTCCTCATGCCTCACATGTCATTATTACCTATTGCCACTATCTCATTCGCTGATTGTCAGCGACTGCTAACAGGTGCGAATCAATAATTGAAGTCAAAAAAAAAAAAAAAATAGACTCAACTACATATTGTTGAACTAAGGTGGGCTTAAATGATTTTTATTAGAGGAAAATTGTAATTCTCAACGCCCAAACAAACAATAAAAGCTCAAAGTATTGAAAACGTTACAAACTGTAACTAATAGACAAAGAAAAGGTATCATATGCTTCGATGTACAGAGGAAGGCAAAGCCACTGGTACTACAATGGTCTGATATAGTCCGTAATCGAACATTCGAGAAGGGCGTAGAACATTCTCATAAGATCCAGAATATAGACTAATTCACTTATGTTACTGTTCCAACAAAATTTTTAAAACACTTTTCGATGTAACAGAGAAAATTATATGATTTTATTTCACTCCACAATTATAAATAAATAAAACTGGATTTACGAATTTATCAATACGATATCTATACCACTTTCGAATAATTTCAAGAATGGCCTCTATAGGAACCGAAATCCCTTTATCTAATCGGATTAAATTATTGGACCCCTTGTATTAAGTAACTTTAATATGCAATTTGTTATGAGATAACTTTAGAAGAATAAATTTCTGCTACCATCTTGAATCTGCGTTACCTCCCATTATATCTACTCTTAAGTAAATCTTTTTTTTTCTATCGTGGTAAGAGGGGGAGGTTATAAGGAAATTTTAGATGCCGTCACTGCCAGACGTCTTGTTTTAATTCAAGAGTGAATACCTTATTGTCATCTTTTTCATCGTACATACATACATAGTACGTGGGCCAGACCCCCCTACCGTGCACCCCCCCCCCCCCACATCCCTATAAATTGCACATCGTTGTGTTCCTTGTGATAAAAGATTAAGAAAAAGCCAATGTTTCCAAAAAAAAAAAGTGGCCGCACTTACCCAAAATGGCGTTCAAACATGGCGGAATGACGAATTTGATTTTAGTTAGTTTTTTTATTACTGACATTCACCCTTATGCTTAATTTCGCCATAACTGGTCTTTTATTAAAGCTAGATAGTTCTAGATTCAGAATAAATAAACAAACGTTCTAAAATAATTAGTCTTGACAATATAAAATACCTTTAAAGTCAATTTTTTCAAGTCACTCGCGTAAAAGGTAAAATTTCAAGTTAATTTGTGATTAAACAGCCATCGTTAACGAAAAACGCCCTGAAATAAAACATCTGGAGCAATTATTCTTCTTTAAAAATCAGTGGTCAAAATTCAAAATATATCAACTATTTTTATAGAAAACGGACCTTAGCGGCGAAAAGGCGCCAGTGGCCCGGGCGCCTCCAGTCCTCTACCACATCGTTCAGTTCTCATACACGATATAATTACAGCGGTTTTAGGATATTATTTCGAATGTATAATCGAGCCTATGTAACTGCAAGTTTTTAATTGACAGAAATAATTAATATAACAATTTTTTTTTTATTATTATTTTATGCTAAATTTAATGGTCTAAAACTTTTATCTGTAACATTTTTCATTTAGAGTACATATTGAGGAGTTATAGGCGTTGGAACATTAGTTTTTACCAAAATGATAAAAATTACCGATCATTGATGTTCGAATTTGGCTAAACAACTAATCCGATTTCAACTTCAAATATTTCATTTTATTTGTATTAGTATACCCTTTTTTCGATAAAAAAGAGAAAGTAAACTTTTTGGGGTGTAGTAATATATAGGAGTGAAGATGTAGTTAAAAGAATGAAGTAAGCGCTACGAATACTTTCACGTTTTCATTTGTATCTCTACGCAGGAATAAGTTAATTTTAAAATAAATAAGCTTATTTTATGCTAAATTTAATTTCCTAAAACTTTTATCTTAGACATTTTTCATTTAGAGTACATATTTTCGAGTTACAGGCGTTGGAACATGAGTTTCCACCAAAATGGTAAAAATTACCGATCTTTGATGTTCGAATTTGGCTAAATAACTAATCCGTTTTCAACTTCAAATATTTCATTTTATTTGTATTAGTTTACCCTTTTTTGGAAAAAAAGAGAAAGTAAACTTTTTGGTGCGTAGTTATATGCCAGAAACCGAAAAAGGCCACAACTTCGTTGATTATAGACCATTAGATGCATGAATACTTACATGTATTAATTGGTTTTCCTTTTCAGTAGTGGTTTAATTTTAAATTAATCATAATAAATATATATATCGTGTAACTGTTAATTCATTAATTGTAGTGAGCTATTAAATCGTGTTAGATATATACTTCCTAAATTGTATTATGAATAATTTCTGCATATCTACCAACAAGCAGAACTTTTTATTTATCTTTTTTATTTTGAATGTTTTTAAAACTGTAAATAATCAATACTTTGCAAAAATGCATTTATTTCAAATTTCACGAATTATCAGAAGCCAGTGTCTCTAACCCAACTACTACTATGAGAACATTATTATTTCATTTCAAGATAACCAGTTCATGTCAATATAAGTGAGGTTTAGATAATGTGCAAACTGCGACTAATTGATTATTATTTATCATACTTATATCCTTTATTTATCATATTTATATATATGTATATATAATAAAAAAAAAAAAAAAATTGTTATATTAATTATTTCTGTCAATTAAAAACTTGCAGTTACATAGGCTCGATTATACATTCGAAATAATATCCTAAAACCGCTGTAATTATATCGTGTATGAGAACTGAGCGATGTGGTAGAGGACTGGAGGCGCCCGAGTCACTGGCGCCTTTTTGCCGCTAAGGTCCGTTTTCTATAAAACTAGTTGATATATTTTGAATTTTGACCACTGATTTTTAAAGAAGAATATTTGCTCCAGATGTTTTATTTCAGGGCGTTTTTCGTTAACGATGGCCGTTTAATCACAAATTAACTTGAAATTTTACCTTTTACGCGAATGACTTGAAAAAATTGAGTTTAAAGGTATTTTATATTGTCAAGACTAATTATTTTAGAAAGTTTGTTTATTTATTCTGAATCTAGAACTATCTAGCTTTAATAAAAGACCAGTTATGGCGAAATTAAGCATAAGGGTGAATGTCAGTAATAAAAAAACTAACTAAAATCAAATTCGTCATTCCGCCATGTTTGAACGCCATTTTGGGTAAGTGCGGCCACTTTTTTTTTTTGGAAACATTGGCTTTTTCTTAATCTTTTATCACAAGGAACACAACGATGTGCAATTTATAGGGATGTGGGGGGGTGCACGGTAGGGGGGTCTGGCCCACCGTGTATTCAGTGCATTTCAAAAATTTTGTGTGCTGGTGGAAGAAAGCGGTGGGCCTAACCCACTTCAAGATGAGTAGAAGAAAAGGAGCTCCAGGGAGACCGCCGGACAGAGGAGGCGAAGAAGAAAACGGAAGAGGATAATGAACTGTAATCACTGTTGCAAAAATCCGTATTACCTGAGAGGTACGCTTGGGTGGAATAAATAAATAAATTTTTTTCATCGTATCTTGGACAGAAGAGTTAATCCTTCTTGAAAATGGTCCTGCTGAGAAATACGAAGGTTGAGTTTCTAGTGTTCTTTGGAGGAGAGTTGGAAAGGTTTTTCGGTGGAAATAGGTTTTCACCGGATTCCCGAACTTCCATTAAAGTCAAAGTAGGAGCCGGGAAATTCCTCTCAGCGGCTACAGAGGACGGGCTCTTCCCTTTGCCTTGGATCATATAGACTCTATTGATTCCTGGCTCTGCGATGCTTAGGATAGTGGCATAGGTAATTTTGCCGATTTAGCACAACTAAGTTTATGTTTTTTCTATATTCTTATTAATTCTAATCTAAAATTCTATTTAATTATTAAACTTCGAAACCAGCTCCGTCCAATTTAAAAAAAAATATCAGGATAACTTGTGTTGAAGACAGATTCAAGGAAATCGATTATTCATAACATTCGCTTGTTGCAACAATATCATTTTCTTAAAAATAAACTCCATTGATTTTCAGAATTTGGAATTTAAAGATCGCATTAGGCTAAAAATATATTAAAAACAAAACTAAAACAAAAGAACCAACATCAAAAATCGACGATCAGAAGGAATTCAGCATAAGAGAAACAACCCATAAGATAATAACAAAAATAGTTTTAAAAGTGCTTGTAACAGAAAAATCACTTTATACTTTTAATAAAAGGGACTCTCAATTAAAGGAACCTATTTCGTGATTGAGGGACGAAGCTTCCAAATTTAGAAAATTTTCTAGTTTAGATAAATTATTATTTGTATCGAACATGAGCTACCGTCCATGATCATTTCAAGGAATTTTCCCAACTTCAGCAATTTTAGGTTCCTCGGAAATGAAATTTCGGATGGAAGCTGGTTTACAAGCTAACTGGGTGATTAACAACAATTTGTAGGAATTCTTGTGAATTCTTTAGCATCTCGATGGTCATAATTATTTTTTTAAATGAGTATTCCAGAGAAATGCTAGCTAATATTGTTACCTCGTTAGTTCCGGAAACATTGCTTAATTTGCCGCTCTAAATGCTTTATCATTTCCAGAGATCCCGTAGTGTGAACGGGCCAATATGAAAATTATATCTGTCCCTTGCTCCCTTAATTGCCCTCTAGTTATTTCTTATTTCTATTATTAATTCATTTTTGGGCTTGATATTTTCAATAGCTGCCAGTACACTTATAGAGTCTGTTGCCACAATTACCGTATGACTTGTTTAAGACTTCCCTACTTCAAAGCTGATGAAATCGTATAACATTAAGATATTTGGCCTCTCTCGATGTATTCGTATATATAAATATAACTATATATATATATATATATATATATATATATATATATATATATATATATATATATATATATACATAGGGTAAACCGTACAGTTATTGGCACACTTAAGACTACATTTATGTGGTTAAATTAAAAAAAATACTGTTTATAAAGGGATCAAATTGAAACTTCCTGAAGCTCCACTTTATCTATCCTCATAAAGACTCAAGAGGTTTTTTTGGGCCAAAAGCTCAATAGTTTTACAATATGGCAATATTTTTTGTTAAAAGAGCCAAATCTAGTTATTGGCACGCTGTGGATTCAATTGTGAAATCTTTCCCTATGGTTAGTTTGTTAAAGTCTTACTTCATAGATGACTTAGAGGACCCTTCAAACATTAGACTCATGCATATCTTATAATAAAATTAGGACTTGTTTACCTATTTCTTTAAGTTAAAGTTGGGGTGCCAATAACTTTATGGTTTGCCTTATATATATATATATATATATATTTTTTTTTTTTTTTTTCTTTTTTTTTTTTTTCTACTTTTAGTTTTGCGGTATATACTTCTGTATTTGAAGGCTTCCATTCGAGAAAGGTCATCGGGGGGGAACTGTGGAGATAGCGGGTCTTGTTTGGTTTAGCTAAGTTAATTAGGAGTAAACGATGGATGTCCTTGCCCGAAACATCCTCTCTCCTGTCTGATTTGTTACTGCGCTCTGCTCCCTGATTTTATCTTTTGGTTCATTTACTTTCTCGTTACTTTGATTTACATGCTCTTATTAGAAGAGGCAATGACATACTACATAAATGATGTTAATATTTTTGATTTAATAAAAATAATAATAAAAGTGGCGGGTGAACTTTTAGACCTAAATAACAAACCATGGGTAAATGGAGGTAGTTATCATTGTACCATTTGTAATGAAAATGAAATAGAAGACGTTGTGCATTTTATTGGAGTATGCCAAACTTTTAATTACATTAGGGGGAAATATTTTAGAAAAATACAGATCAATAAAGATGAGTTATTAGTCTTGTTCAACAAAAATAAACTAAATGAAATTTATCGTAATGTAAAATATGCATTAAGATATAGAAGACTATTGTTATCTGAATTCTATTAAAATTTTAAACTATAATCTGTATTTTTCTATGAATGTGCTGTTACTTTTAGGACTCCGAGCAGATGCGTCTGGTATTAAATATAGCAAATACCTCTCACAAAGGTAAATATCCAAAATGTCTTTATTAGGTGGGGGAGTGGTGGTTGGGGCTTCGGCCCCACTCCCTTGACTACCACGACCGACTTTGTCTATGCGAGCTTCTAGTAGGTTCTCGCGAACATAAATTTCCAAACCGTAATTAATACGGTTTTTTTTTTTTCGTGACTAGTTACCTCTCGCATAGGTAATTAGTCCAAAAATCTTTGTTAGTTTGTAAGACTAAAGATTAGGGAGGGGGCGGGTTTTCTCCGACCCCACCAGGAACCTTAGGGATGGGGCGGGTTTTCTCCGACCTCAACAGCAACCACCACTATCGCCAACTCGTTGCCCTCGCGCTCTAGTTAGCTCTCGCACACGTAAATTTTCTTAACTAATAGATATTGCGTCTGCTATATAGATATTGCGTCGCCGTCTAGACGGCGAAAGCCATTTTTTGTACTTAGATGTGTATATAGTTTTGTAAATGCTTATTTTTTTTTCTTTTAAAAAAGGACTTTTATATTCTATTCTATTCTAGATGAGATAGTTTTACGTTGTTTAAACTACCAAACCTCTAAACCACCAAATACAAAATTTTACAGAAAATTATTCATTCTCCTTTCTATTTATTTTAGAGGATATATATAGAATTATATATATATAGATAGATTATATCTATATTACTCAAAAACAGTCCTAGTTGAAATTACATAACATTTTAGCCAAACATAAGAGAAAACGGGAGGGGGTGAAATAACATAATTATATCTAAAATAGGATTATTTCTAATAGAACTAAAATAATAACTTGTGGAAGCCATAAAAAAAGACATCAAACATGATACTGCTGATCACTATGACTAAATATACGAAATTGCTAGAGTTGTATCCAAATATACAAGTTGCATTCGATGGATTCATTTATATTTGTTTTAAACTTCATTTGTCATTAAAGCTGAAGTGCCTTATAGTTCCTTTTGTTGTAGCTGGTTGCTGTATAAACTTGACTTCACAATTTGTATGTATGAAGTGAGTGATCCCCTTTTTAAGACCTGAGACACAAAAACATTTGTTCGAGCTGAAAAAGAAAATGCGAAAAGGAATAAGATGGAGGAGTGGATTAAACTTTTCACTTACGGGGTTTAGTATACATAACTTTTGTTAAGTAATGTTTGTTGTAATTTGCAACTCTAAATATACATATATGGTACTTAGTCATTAAAAAAATAAATAATGATCATATATATTTAAACAATATATATTAAACATATATATAATATATTTAAATTTAAATAATAATAGAAAATATCGTATATATACGATACATTATAGGTTGGTGAATTCCAATGCATTTCCAATAATGGAAATAAGTAAATTAAATATCGGCCCCTCTTGAGGGAAAAAAAATGCCTTTCTGAATGATGTTACAGTAATATATATATATATATATATACTTACTTTAAGGATCAATGTATAGAAAATGAAATTTGGAATATTTACTGGTTTACCTCATTCGAATGTAAATATTTACTAAAGGTGAGTAAGGTAGTTGACATGGTAATAAGCAGTAACACACATTTTCCTCAATAAGTGTTCTTTTCATTCCCTAACAAGGTTGACAGCTTGTACACCTCCCAGGCTTCCGTTTATTTCAGTAATTGGAACAGGGAAAAAAATATACTCTGGTTCAATGGAATTCATTTTTTCTTTTATTGAAAAAAAAGAACACAGAAAAAATTTAAAAGTATTTGAAAGGGAATACCTCATAATTTAATACGTTTTAAGGGTATTGTTTATTATTATTTTCTTTTATTTTTATTTTATTAACACTAAACCTACCGACATATTATGTATACCTAATTATACCGATGACGGTCAAATGACCGCTTTTGAAATAAACATTATAGTCTTTTCTAGTTTTTTGTAATTTTAGCAGTTCCTACTTCTAATAGAAACCTGCCTTTGTCAGTGTTGCCACAAATTATATAAATGTATTTATACTTAAGTACTCTGCGGGTAGCCAGACATGTAAACTCTCTCAGAGTGTGTGTTGATTACATGTGTGGGATAATGTGACTTGCTAAAAAAACTGCATATTAAGATTTATATTATATTTTCAAGTGGTTTATTTATTTTTTTCAACTGAAGTTTCTTTATTTTGATTATTCGTTTTGTTATTTTTATCTGAATACAGTGTTTTTTTTATTTTATCAAACGTTTTTATTATTTTCATCCCGTACTGTTACTAATAGAACTAATTACGTCGCAAATATTTATAATGCCGCGTACAGAGCCAGTAATCTAATTTGAATGATCGCCATTTTGCCTCACCTCGTGAGTTACCAGCAGTCGCTCTGTACCCATCATAAAACAAACTGTAAGCATATGGCATTTCCCCTTTGTGTTAAGTTTGAGATTTCAATTTAGATAACTTCATAAAATTTCATATATATTCTAACGATCAGAAGGCCGCTTAGTGTAGACAACGGTAGAGTACATATTATTATCAGGAAAAACGAAACAAGAAGAGAAATATATATTGAAAAATTAACACAGAAAAAATTTAAAAGTATTTGAAAGGGAATACCTCATAATTTAATACGTTTTAAGGGTATTGTTTATTATTATTTTCTTTTATTTTTATTTTATTAACACTAAACCTACCGACATATTATGTATACCTAATTATACCGATGACGGTCAAATGACCGCTTTTGAAATAAACATTATAGTCTTTTCTAGTTTTTTGTAATTTTAGCAGTTCCTACTTCTAATAGAAACCTGCCTTTGTCAGTGTTGCCACAAATTATATAAATGTATTTATACTTAAGTACTCTGCGGGTAGCCAGACATGTAAACTCTCTCAGAGTGTGTGTTGATTACATGTGTGGGATAATGTGACTTGCTAAAAAAACTGCATATTAAGATTTATATTATATTTTCAAGTGGTTTATTTATTTTTTTCAACTGAAGTTTCTTTATTTTGATTATTCGTTTTGTTATTTTTATCTGAATACAGTGTTTTTTTTATTTTATCAAACGTTTTTATTATTTTCATCCCGTACTGTTACTAATAGAACTAATTACGTCGCAAATATTTATAATGCCGCGTACAGAGCCAGTAATCTAATTTGAATGATCGCCATTTTGCCTCACCTCGTGAGTTACCAGCAGTCGCTCTGTACCCATCATAAAACAAACTGTAAGCATATGGCATTTCCCCTTTGTGTTAAGTTTGAGATTTCAATTTAGATAACTTCATAAAATTTCATATATATTCTAACGATCAGAAGGCCGCTTAGTGTAGACAACGGTAGAGTACATATTATTATCAGGAAAAACGAAACAAGAAGAGAAATATATATTGAAAAATTAAACAGCTATATATTATAGAAAAAGTCATGCAGTAAGTTCAAGAAAAATAAACCTGGAATGTAACAATTTAGATTAAAGTCTCAAAAGCGGTCATCTGACCGCTCTGGTAGGTTTAGTGTTAATTATAAAATCATATAAAATTAATGTTGTATATTTTCTTTCGGTAAGTAAAGGGGTTTGAGTTTATTATTAAATTTTACATAGCAATTTTATAAATTGCTTATATACTTTTATAAAATAAAAAAAGTTCAGATATTTAGTTGTGAAGATTTATTGTTGGTAATATCTTCAACTTACAAGATCAGGATAGTTATCAGAAGCTTTAAACATCTACCAATAATTAAATGTTTTGTGATATTTTGTTTAATTCTTCTTTGGTATTAATTTATCCTACTGTCAACTAAAATGTTACGGGTTGCTCTTACCTATTCAATTAAACATAGAGCCCGATTGTTTATTTATTTAGTCAATAGAACACCAAACAACAATCGTTACAAACAATTATTTTTGTTGAGATATAGTTAAAAATTAATGAGCTCATTTTTTTTTATAATTATAGATATATTTTTATCTTCGAGGATTGCGTTTCTTATTTATTTCTTCTATTTTTTTTTAATTATTTTACTTAGGGGCATTTATATATAGTTAGTGGGTGAATGAGTTCTTATAGCTCTGATATCAATGCCCTTGACTGTGGCAGAATATATTATGTCTTTCAATAAAAAACTTTGTCAAAAAAGAAATTAATGTCAATACTGTTATTTGTTCTTCCTGTAAAATTTACGAATTCAAGGTTACGTCCATTCCCCTTTAGGTGAATATATTCTTACGGAAGAAGCCAAAACAAATGTTTATTTTTTTAACCTTGTAAAAAAAGCTCTAGACTTGTCTGATAAGGATTATACAATGATTACCACGTCGTATGTTATGAAACATTCTCAAACAGCACAAGACCGTTCTATGCAGACAATGTAAAAAAGGAGCTATCAACTAGCGAGTCAGTCTAGTCTGAATATTGGAATTATACAGTTACTATCAGTCACTGTTAAACTCAACTATTCCGTTACTGGATATATTTATTTTTTTTTCTTCGTTGTTTTATGATTTTTTGTAACTTCCTCTAAATAAGTAATTGGTTAAATCCGAAATAGTGATACTACACATAGCCAAGTATTATTTATATACTAAATAACTAGTTCTATTTATATGTTTTCATTCTTTCGAGCCAGCTAAAACCTACTAGATACCTCACATATCTCGTCGAATTCCTCGGCAAAGGTCCTTTTTTAGTTTTTCTCATATTCCTCCACAACATTCGTAAGTTCTCCTAAAACAGCACTCAGTCTTTCTGAATTTGAATACCTTTAGTTAGAAGTTACAAGCCCATAGCCACAACTGGTTAGTCGGGTAATGAAAAGCAAACAGAGTGTAATTGAAATTCACAGAACACAACAATTTGTGACAATGGCAAACCCATCTCTAATTGAAACCCGTATTCTCTGCATACATCACTCGGCGATTAAAATTCTAAAGGTCTTATCTCTCAATGTTTATTTATCATACAGGGCTATTCGGCTGATTTAGTTTACAGTCTTCTCTGTACGTTAAAGAACTAGATAATTATTGGTTTAAACTGTATTCGTAAATCCTTTAATGTACTCTATAGGCAATAAATTACATATTTCAAAAGAGGCTCTTTTTAGCACTCTTTCATATGCTGCAATCAATTTGTTATAAATTAAGTGTACCAGGAACTATAAGGTTTTTTTTTTTTTTTTTTATTAAGCGAAAGATAGTGAAAATTTAGAAGAAAACAAAATATATCTCTCAAACGAATAAGTGTTTTTGAAAATTTTTGCAAGCTATCTCTTATTCCTTTTGTACTGAACAATTAATTTCCAGAGTTCGGATATTGAAAAATGAATCCAGTATTATAAAACAATTTTCTATTCAGAAAATTCCATTCCAAGGATTTAAATAAATCGGAGTCTATTATTCAACCAATCCCTTAATAAACTCCAACTTCAGTAACAGGAATTCAATGCTTGCTACTTTCAGAAGTTTTTCTCAATCATCGTCAATTGTCAATCAGGTGGCTAAGGAAATAATTCACGAAAATTCTCGTATTTATCGAGAAAAATAAGTTCGCGTTGCTGTACTTCAAGAAAGTCGCTTTTATTGGTGAATCTAATAATGCAAGGAAACCTAAATAATAATCTACATAGTTACCAGAATTTATTTATCTTAAACATTATTTTTTTTTTTTTTTGTAATTGTTTTCTACAAAAATAAGGTTACACATTGCAAAAATACGGATACAGTTACCACTAACACATTAATCGACATGCAAGTAAAAGGTCTTAAGACAATATTGTTTTCAATAACTATTTCACACATAGTTATGATGAGAGTAGTTTCTTTTTTCAATTTTCTTATTGATCCTACACCAGAGCACGCAAGAATCTATTTACCGTACGAAATCGTAATGACCTATACAATGTAATTATGGACACGTTTCGCGTGCTGAAAATATTTACTAGAATCGAGTACATTGTGTTAAGGTTTCATCATTACTTTACCATTGCGACAATTTTTTTTAACACAGCATATTTCTCTTGAAAAGTAGCTCGTGTCTTTTTTAAAATAGGCACACATTTCATTTTAGCCAAATACATTTGGTATAATGATTACTTTTTTAAATCACTGCTACAAGGTCACAAATCATATGTTTGTGAAGGTTTCTTTTTAGTATTGGTTTCATAGTACGATTAGTATAAATATTTAACCTAACTAGTGAAAATGAATTTAATTAATCTCAATGTTTTGATTTCAAGCACGAAGATTGCTGTTAAGGCTTTACAGAGATATGGATTAATCCATCCAGAAAAGAAATGTTCAAGACTTCATCGTATGAAAATCTACTATAAAAAGTATAATATAAAAATATAAAAAGAAGATATAAAATAGAAAGTGGGACAAGAAGATCAATTTTAGATTCATATTTATGTGAATTTGTTTGGAAAAGGAGATATCAAAAGGAAGATCTCTTCGAACAAATTTTAAAATATATTTTAAATTATTGGGCTCTCCATTAACTTTATATATATTTTTTTTTTTTAAATTAAAATGTCTTAAAATGTTTTATTTCTTTTTCTAATGTACACTTTGTTTTTTTTGCTCTAATTTTTATAGAAATAAATCATATGTTGCTTGCAGATACAGTTACAACTGTTACTAAATATATCACTGTTACTGGTGAAATGAAATGTGTGCCTATTGTAAAAAAGACCCAGTAGCTCTTTTTTCGTTGTTTCAAAAATTTCAGTTTGACTAAAATTGTTTAAAATAAACTGCCTTTAGAATATTTAAACTGTAATTTATTGCTAACAATCCCCTCCCCCCACCTTCTTCTCGATCTACGTACCCTAAGAAGTTCACCAGAGAATACTACGGAGAATATTAATCTTTCAGGCAGTTCTTGACTGCCCAGACGTGCAATTTTACATAGCGACTGGCGTGCGGCTACTGCCTCGTATTAGTATTAACCATTAATACTTATTTATAAGGTCACAATCAATTCTATATATTTTTTCCGTCTAATTTCTGCGGGTGATTCATCATTCTTCGTTCCAAATATTCTACACACATTACCACGTTACAACTCGTTATTTTATAAAACTTTAAGTTGTTGCTCGTTCCTTAATAAATGTCGCCGTTTTTAACTTCTTTAAACAAACGTTGAAATTATTATATAATAGTTTAGTTGCATGAGCATAATTTGTAAATTTATAATAACAATGAAAGCTTAACGAACCCAAAGGTTCGATGCCGACACCACAACTTCAGCAGATCTGCCTTCACGCAATCCTCCCGCATCCATCTCGGCCTACCCCTCGGACGTTTCCCAGTAAGATTATTAATGTTTTAGGGATTCGCTCAGAACCAAGTTTCGCCGCGTTGCAATCACCCTTATTATATTTATTTATTTATGTTACAATTCAATCAGTTCAGCGGTTTGTAAAGTAATTCTCCGGTTGATTCGCTCCTCTTTCGTCCAAATATTCTACGCAATACCTTATTTTCAAGAACCTTCAGCATTTGCTCATTCCTCAATGTTAGCGTCCACGTTTCGCTTCCATAAAGGACCGTAGAAAAAATGTTAGTTTTGTGAATCATAATTTTTAACTATCGGGACAGTAAAAACGAGCTTAGCGAATTCGCGAAAAGTATATATATATATATATATGTAATGCTCTTATGCTTCAATAAATAACTTTAAGCCGTATTTATCCCTAAAAGGTATATTTATTAAACATTAATCAAAAAATATTTAACATTAAACAAAAACAAAACATTTAACAATTATCACAAAACAAAATAGTAAACATTAATTACAAAACAAACAATTAAACATATATAATTACAAATATAATCTTACCTAAAAGGTAAATCGGTTTTTAAAGTTTATTAATTATCTTCAATCACAATACTACAATCTGAATCTACTATAAAAACAAAAGCAATCAAAACATATGTTCTTAATTAATATAACCATAAACAGGGCTTTCTAAATAAAAGTGAATATTCTCTACTATAAAAACAAAAGCAATCAAAACATATGTTCTTAATTAATATAACCATAAACAAGGCTTTCTAAATAAAAGTGAATATTCACTTTTACATCTCCCCCCCTCGAAAGGGTAAAAGTTTGCTACTATGAACGAAATCAGCTTGTGAACGCCTTCGTCCATAATTAATTTCATAAATTTTTGAAGATACCCTACGTCTGATTTTGAATGGTCCTGAACGTAAAGGATCCAATTTTTTCAGGTTTAATCGGTTACCTGTTTCTAGATAAACCAAGTCACCAACTTCGAAATCGTAGTCTTTCTTGTTCTTGTCTGATCTTGTTTTATTGAGAAAATGGTGGGCTTCTGAATTTTGAAAGGCTCGATGCCTATCTGCTTCTAAATCTGGCGGAGGATTCAGAGATGGAGGGGTAATTAATGATTGTTTTCCAGTAAGTAGATAAAGTGGTGAAAACTTAGTCACACTGTGAGTTGTACGATTATATTCTTCCGTACATTCTGCAGCTAACTTGGGCCATGGTAGGTGTGGTTTTTCTCTAATCTTACAACGAATGCGGTTGACTAGTGTTTGGTTTAAGCGTTCGTTTAAACCATTTGAGAATGGACAATCTACTGCTGTAAGGATCAATGTAATATTCATTTGTTGAAGAAAAGTTTTGAAATTCTTGGATTTCATTCCAGGGTATTGGTCTGCGAGAAGGATTTTTACTCTATGTCTTTCGAAAATTGGACGTAAGAATTCAATCAAGTCTTGCGTTGTCTGACCTCTAGAAGCGTAGGTATATGCAAATCGAGTGAAGTGATCCACCAAAAGGTGCAGATAACGTTTAGGTGATCTATTTCCTGCAAAGCCTCCAATTGTATCCAGAGACATAATCTCATAAGGCTCTTTGGCTGGGCCTAATTGAGATAAGTAACCAATTTGTCGAGCTCTTCTCGATTTGTTCTTTTTGCAAGTTTCACACTTATCACAGAATTCTCTAATGTGCTTGTCCATATTTTTGAAGTAGTAGAAAGGTCGTATCATAGCTGCTATGTGACCTACTCCTATATGTCCATAGTACATGTGAATTTTCTTAATCAATGATAAGCCAAACTCCATTGAAACAAATATGCGTTCTCTCCCTCTTATCTTTTTAAAAATTAAATCACCTTTCTTGAAAACATTTTTGACGGAAATGATTTCGTTTTGATTATCTTCCTGGTCATGTTTCAACTCATCCATTCTTATTAAGTTCACTATTTGAAGTACATCATCATTGTTTTCAAAACTTTCTAATACTGGATTTCTTGAAAGAGCGTCTGCTTCTTGATTTGATTTTCCTGGGGAATAACGTAATGTGAAATCATATTGAGATAGGTAGTATACTAATTCCCCCAACTCCTCATCTGTTCTAGCTTTGATTTTTAGATTTTCTAAGGGTTTATGATCCGAAATTACTTGGAACTTATGGCCTAATAACCAATGTTGCCAATAACGGATTGCTTCTCTTATTGCTAAACATTCGAGATAAATTGCTTTTTTCTTTGCCTGCCCAGAAGTGAATTTCTTGGAGAAGTATGCCACTGGGAGCAATTCACCATTATCTTGAATCTGTTTTAAAACGGCGCCGACACCAAGGGTACTGGCGTCAGTAAAAAGAAAAGTGGTCTTATTAGGATCAAATATTGACAAAATCGGGCTCTGGCATAAGTATTGCTTTATGATAGTAAAAGTTTTATCACATTCATCTGTCCACTGAAATTCAGTATTGTTTCGCAAAAGGTTATGGATTGGTTCAAGCATTCTTGTGTAATCTGGAATGTATTTGTGATAAAAATTTATTTTCCCCAAAAATTGACGGACATTTTTCTTATTTTGAGGTTTTGGAAAGTCCCTAATTGATTTCAGGTTATCATGGTGTGGTCTAACTGTGTTATTTTCTATTATATGGCCCAAATACTTTACAGAAGACTGTGCGAAATTGCATTTTGATAGCTTCAATCTAAACCCCTCTAATCTAATTGCTTCCATAAGTTTGTCAAGGTGATGTAGGTGTTCATCAAAACTCTGAGAAAATATCAAGATGTCATCAATATAATTCAAGCAAAAATCATGACATCCACAACGGCGAATTGTATTAGCTAGAATACGTTGGAAAATTGCAGGTGAAATTTTGAGACCAAAAGGCAGCCTCTTCCATTGGTAATGACCATTTTGCGTTACAAATGCTGTCTTATGGCGATCCTTTTCTCTTACAGGGATAGACCAAAATGCAGAACTAATATCCAAAACTGAATACCATTTACAGTTTCGTGTTTTAACAATTATGTCCTCAATCCTTGGAAACGGTTGCGATTCTGGAACTAAAATTTTGTTGAGATCCCGGAAATCAATACATAACCTCGATCTTCTGTTGTCTTCTTTCTTGAATGCCAATGTTACAGGTGCTGCAAATGGGGAATGCGATTCTTCTATCAATCCTGCTTCCAGTAACTTGCTGATTTGTGTTTCTATTTCCTGATTGTCTGGGATTGAACACCTGTAAGGTTTTTTCGAAATATATTTATTTTCCAAAAGTTTTATATGTGCTTCATGATTTGTTACTTCGCCAACGTCATATCTGTGCTTCGCAAATATTGATAAATTTTTAGTTATCACAAAGGAAAGTTTTTTCTTTTTTTCTTGATCTAAATGATTCAATTTATCTGAAAAATCTAAAGTTTCTTTTCCATTATTATCTCTATCTAATAAGTTGGTTTCTTTTAAATTTTCTATTGTATTTTCATTGACACGTTGCAAAATGTTTAAATTTTCATCTTGTATCAAACGAAATTTTTGTATAGAGTCCAAACCCAATAATACATCATATGAAAAATTGTCATTCTTAATTACATAAGCTTCTATTTCTTCTTCTACTTTGTGAATTTTTATAGGTATCTTTATCGTATTAAAACTCTTTTGCACACCACTAATTGTTTTAAATATTTGTTCATTTTCCAACATTTTATCTTTAATATCATCTATGATTTTATGATTTATGAGTGTTATGTTAGATCCACTGTCATAAACTCCAGTAACTTTATTCTTGTTAACTGTGATATTTAATCGAATTAGTGGTGTGTACTTACGTTTTTTTCCTCATTTTGGACTTCATTTGAATTAACTTGTTTGCCTTTGGAGTTAAGTTTATTCCAGCATATTTCAGGTGAATGATAACGGCCTGAGAAACCCTTAAGCTCACATATTCTACAGGGTCGTTTTTCAGTGTACTTTCTGATCTCAGAGTGACTTGCATCGCTTTTGGTTGAACTAGGTATTTTCCTTGTGTCCACTTTTATCAACTTTGGATAAGCTTGATTATATCTACATAACTCATTCATCAACTGTTCCGTTGTTTGAATTTCCTCTTTGTCAAGACAATCTTGAATGTGAAATGGAAGTCCTACAACAATATGATTAATACGGGACCTAGCCGACATAACTGGTTCCGTTTCTAAGAGCAGTCGTTCTTTTTTCAAAGCATAATCTAATAAAGATCCGTTTATATATTTGTAATTATAGGCATAATGAACGCTACGCCAACTCTTGTCACTATAGGTTTGTAAAAATGATGTTTTCCACTCATTCCATTTACCTTGTAACGTCAGTTTACATAATGTTGAGCTGTACCAGTCTAAAGCATTGTCTATTAAAAATAAACGCAACACTTCTATTTTTTGTTCATCAGTTTTTATTTCATGCCTCTCACACTCTTTTTCAAAAAAATCCATCCATTCTATAGCGTTCTCTTTACCTTTAAATTTTTCTAAAATAAATTGGTCGTGTAACCTGGAAATATTTTTATGTTTATTTTCAATAGACTCTAACCTCTCACTAAGTTTTTCAATTATCTGCATTAGTTGTAACTGACTTCCCACATCTGTCTTAGTTTCAGCTTTAGATATGGAAGGTTTTTCATTGTCCATTAACTCTTCTAAATAATAATTTTTAAAAACACAATTATGATGTTCGTCGAAATATAGAGGGAACATTTCAGATGATAATGTAAGCTTAATATTACGATACTGACCTTCTTTTGTAAATGATTTGCAAGCATTCTTAACACATGGTATTTTAAATAATTCAGGATGAAATTCCGAATGTTGATACTGTTCAGGAAAAACATATGTTGTTTCGAGATGCATAAGTCTTATTGAAATAACCATAGCTACCAAATTTTCAGTCTCAGTAATATTACTTCTAATGTGAACTTGAACTTTTGCTGAATCCATTTTTCAACTTCAGAAAAACCGATTTGTAATGCTCTTATGCTTCAATAAATAACTTTAAGCCGTATTTATCCCTAAAAGGTGTATTTATTAAACATTAATCAAAAAATATTTAACATTAAACAAAAACAAAACATTTAACAATTATCACAAAACAAAATAGTAAACATTAATTACAAAACAAACAATTAAACATATATAATTACAAATATAATCTTACCTAAAAGGTAAATCGGTTTTTAAAGTTTATTAATTATCTTCAATCACAATACTACAATCTGAATCTACTATAAAAACAAAAGCAATCAAAACATATGTTCTTAATTAATATAACCATAAACAGGGCTTTCTAAATAAAAGTGAATATTCTCTACTATAAAAACAAAAGCAATCAAAACATATGTTCTTAATTAATATAACCATAAACAAGGCTTTCTAAATAAAAGTGAATATTCACTTTTACATATATATATATATATATATATATATATTTTACAGAATTATTGCCCCAGAGTTCATTTTCAGAGCTTGAATCTTAACTCTAGTCTGGATCATATCCACTCCTCAGACTCTTTAGGATTAGCCTTGATGACCTGCAAAGTGGGTTGAAACGTTCGTTATGAAGATATAATAATTAATGTAATTTACTTAATCTACCTATCTGGACCACAGCCCGAACCTACCTCTGCTTGCATATTCAACGGTCAACCATCAACACATTGATAACTGGTTCTGATAATAAATTTGCCGCTAATGAATGCATTTTCATCCTAGGCCCAATTTACCACAGGAGCTTTGGTATCTTATAAAAAAATCCTGTTATTCTTAAAAGAGCCTCAAACCCTTAAGGGTCTCGGTATGCAAAAATTCTGATCTAGTGATGTAAAACTATCGATAGTGATACCCTCTGCCTATCAGCACCCTTCTTGTTTGTTTATTGGGGTTTATAGGCATAAAACCCTAAGGTCATCAATGCCTTTTTCTATTTATTTGTCTTTATTAACTGATACCCAAATCTTGTTTAGGTACCTTTTAGGTAATATTAATTTCTCCATCACACATTTTTTTCTCGTCACATCTTTTACTTTTTAATAGTTTAAATTCATGTCTCTATCCATATTATAAATTAAATAGAATTAAATATTTAATTTAGACTATTACAGCACCCTTCTGCTATGTGATTTATATTTGATTTTCTCACAAAAAAAGGCTTTATTATCTACTCTTTAAAAAACATATTGACACTTTAAAAAATTATAACTCAAATTAACTGATCAATCATCATTACACCATTCTGATTAAATTTCAAAGGTATATCGCGCTATAGGATTCTTAATGAAATATTTAAAAATTATGAAAGGAAACCCATTTGTTGGCTAAATACTTATAAATTTGTTTAGGCTAAAACATGAGGTGAAAAGCTGAAAAATCCAATGGTTTGCTCACAGGTGTCTTCCAACTTGGTAGACTTATATACAATCAAAACAAATGATTCCTTGCTAGTTTCTTCACTTCAAAACCACTCGGTTAATGATAGAGACCAAATACAAATGAAAAGAAATAATAGCTCCTACCATTCCTAAATAAGTATAAATTCTACTATTTTAACCCCCTTCCCTCGATAGTATCGATAGTTTTATGTCCGATACTATTGAATTTACATCACTATTCTGATATCCTTTATAATGAAATATCCACTTCTCATATTGAAATGGTAGGATTTTCTTAAACCATATTTCCTTATGTATTTCACTTTAATTTATTATTTTTTATTATTATAATACTTGAAAGTGTTTTACTTCGAGATTAAATCGATATACTCAGCCTATTTTATCCGTCAATCAGATACGAATCCCTCTGAAGCTTTAGAATTGGTAGAGACAAGAAAAGGGAAATTTACTTGATTGATGGGCTTAAGATAGCGGAGTGCGATGGTAACTAATTGCAGGTGAAACTTAGCATTGTCGCGTGCCCGCCTCCTACAGGTGAGCACCTACTGATAACGCCTCCCCTCTGACTATGGGGAATAGTTTGAGAAGTTACCTTTTGTCGACCCTTATCAGTTCTTTGTATATAAACAACGCCGCTCGCGTCATACACGCCTAACTCTACCTGTCACATTCCGAACTTTAAGAGATCATTAAAAAAATGCGTAAACTATCGATACCATCTTCTGAATGAGATTTTTACTTTCACTTATCTATTTATGATATCTACATACTAAAGGAAAGTATTGAGATCGTGAAAAATGTCGAGTCCCGGTTTTCACCGGAAATATACCTTTTGGAATCCCTTGAGTCCTAATAACCAAGTCCCGCGAGATGGTTTGGGTGTGTGAACAGACTAGCTCAAAAACTATAAACCGTACGATCATGAAATTGGGTATTTGGTATATGTATATTTCCGCGATATGACAGCGAAAATTTTATCAAAATTGGTCAAAAAGAAGGGGCACTTTACTTAATAACTTTTGTTTCATTTTTATGTTTTTATCGGTTTTCTCCAAAACGGCTCCGTCGATTTCGATCAAATTCCTGTTTAATGAGAAAAAAACATTCTTCAATATGAGGAAAGTTTTATCATCTTTAAAATGTTATGAGGCGGCCTAAATGACGAATGGGACTTTTTTGTTTTTGTTTGTATGCAGAAAGTAACTGCCTCTCGTTATGGATAAAAAGAAAAATGGCTAAATATGAAAAAAATGAGTAAAAATATACAGGAGAAAAAAATATATATATTCCGACTACTCATAATCCAGTGTTAATAATTGAAGACGTTCTGTTCGTGGGAAAGGAATTGAACTGCATGTTTTGAAACGTACCTATTAAATAAAAAATATTTGTTTCCATGGTAAATAAATGAAGTTTTCAATAACTGCATAGAGAATTATAAAATCAAACGCGATGGAGTATTATGATTGCATTGCCAAATAATTATAAGTAAAAACTTTTTTTAACAATAAAATTTTTTATACTCATTAGAGAGCATATACAAACAAAAATAACTAATGAATGTGGAAAAATGTGTGAATTTGAGGAATGGCGTTTATATATTGATGAAAACACGTCAATTTCTATTATAAGTAAGTTGGTAATTGAAAGTTGTGTGTTGCGCGCATCGCACCAGATTTCTTTTCTTTTAGGACATCCAACTTCTATAGAAGGGACAGAGGGCCCGGTGTGGCTGTGCGGTAAAGCGCCGTACTCCCATGCCGGAGCTGCGGGTTCGAGTCCCGCCCTGGGTGCTTTTCTTTCGTAGGAGAAGTATCACCCAGTGCCATGGGTGTTAGTATGGGCAGTATAGGGCTTCATTGGAAGCCTTAAAGTCCCCCCAAAAAAATAGAAGGGACAGAATAGATAGGGTCAGAGGAAGTAAACGATTTGTTTTGGTGAGAGACTTTCTTTTGTATACTCCAGGCACGACTACCCTTCGCGGCTCTTCCCATCCGGGATAATGTATATGTGAGAAGGATGGAAAAATCATTTTTTGTTTTTTTCTCATTTCTTGGATCTTATTTCTCACCAACTTATAGATTTCTCGGATAAATTATATTTGTCGACCTCGGAACACCTAATAATTTATTAGACAAGGAAATACTGTTTATCCAACACAAAAATATTTGTCAATTAGACAAATATTAGACAAATAGTGTCAGCCTTATGTAACACTCACCCATCCTCTAAGTCAGAAATACATTTGAGAAAAGAATTTGTGAAGAAGAAGAATGAGAAAAAGAATATTGTGTTTGATGATGAAAAAAATATTGTATAAAGAATATTGATATCTAAGCCATCTTTCTTTTTCTGTAAATCTGAAATAAAAAAATACCTACAATGTATACGTATACAGCCGAGATGTAAAAATGAAAAGAATAAATCTTTCTAAAGAAAAAACAAAACATTTAAAATACGGTCTCTCTTTTTTGAAAAAATCTGAAAATTAAATATTAAACTTTTTTTTTTTTTCTTCATATTTATATTCGCACCTGTCGCAGCTAAGCGACAATCTGCAAATGTGATGTAAACTGCTTTGATGTTGGCATTTTAGGCATGAGGGAATATAGTGCCCAGCAGCACATCATCCCGGACTTGTTTCAGTCCGACCAATCTTAGCAGGAGTTCCACAGGGGTCAATACTCGCTCCCTTACTATACATTATCTACACACATGACATTCCTACAAACCCCGAAACATTAACTGCAACGTACGCAGACGATACAACAATTTTGGCAAAATATTAAACTAAATGCAAGCACCTACCTACTTAAACCATTACGCATGACAGATCTTCTGCTAAGCAACAAAGACTTCGTTACAAAAACTACATTTTCATTCAAAATTTTTAATAAATATTTTATTGATTTATTTTTTTCCCTTTATCTTCGCCTCTACTCTATAGGGCCGTTGGCGGTGTGTTCAATTATATTTTGTTGTAATACGTGATTTCTTTTTACAAGTATTTGAACAAAGTATCTATATTTTCCTCGTCGTCTTATAGCAATTCGCTTAGTGTTTTATCTATTTTCCGGCCATCTTTGTATTTTGCTCAGTTTATTAGAAGGTATTTTACCGTTTGGAGTACATTATCGCATTCTTGGCATGTGGGTGCTTCAAGTCCTCGGAGAAGATTTTGGTGTGTGTAATAACTATTTCAAAAGCTCTTTATACTGTAAATAATAAAATTCTAAATCCCGATTTACATGAACCAACTATCGATCAACATGCACGTAATATTTATTTTAGATTTCAAATAAAACCAAGCTTCAGCCTACTTATGCTATACTTATGCTACTTATGCTATAGAAGCTGGTTGAGAGACTTCTTTTCCTGATTAAATGTAAGATCTATTTAAGTCTGAAATAGTAGCATTGTCTTTCTCAAGTTCCATGTTCCCAAGTTATATTCTCAAATCGCGTTTGGAGATTTTCGATAGTGTACTGACATTTGCGAATAAAAAATACTAATTTTTTTTGGAAGATCTGTTTTCCAAAATTTCTATTTAAACTGTATTATGAATTATTGCTTATTTTCCTCTATAATCTAATCAATTTTTATAAATATATTTCTATTTAAATATATATTTCATATCGTACTGGTCATCATCAGGGACTTCATTAGCGAACAAATGACGGCCTTCAGATATTAAAACCTCTTTTGAGCGATGTATAATTGGAGTACCTAATTAGTGTTTCCAGGGGACGTTATTCTCCATTTTACGAATGGTTTTATTCACAGGAGTTCATTATAAAATTGTCATTCATTTTACCTGTATTTTGGAGTTTTGTTGACTGTAGTAATATATCATAATATCTGCTGACGAATGTTTTGAAAGTAAATTAATTATTACTGATAATTAAAGTTCCCAAATGATCTCTCTCTATCTTTTTCTTCTTCTTTCTAATGGTCTAATGTACAACACATCTTCGACTAAGGTACATCTTTATCCTATAGAAATATATTTGGCTTGTATTTAAAAATTATATATATTAGCCCTTGGATCACCAATGGTGGAAGGCTACTGGAACCCATAAATTTTTCTCCGCTTTGTTTTGCACCTAAATCATTAAATAAAAAATCTGAAAAAAAAATACTCAGCCTAACATTTAAGATTAATGTAAACAGAATTGAAATTTTTCTGTTAATTTTTTTCTATCCAGAAGAAATAGTTGAATGGAAAAAAAAAAAAAAAAACGCTTGTGGGCTCGCGGTTATATTTTAAAATTAAACTATAATTTTACGAAGGCGTTATAATAAATTTCAAACAATGAATGTTTTCATTTTCTTTAATGTACCTAAAAACACATTTTTTGAAACTGTAAAGTAGTTAAGGATATTTTGCATTATGAATCATGAATATTGGAAACTACATAACCTTGGAAATTATATTTCTAATCACCTGAGAAAAATAACATTACATTCACTTTATAATTTTTTTTTTTTTTTGCATCCACAGTTTTATATATATTTAAATATTGTAATCTCATGAAATAAATTTTTAAAAAATAATCATAGTTAAATAACAATAAAATAAATCTATGGGTTCGTAGAGCAGCCCCCTCGATAATAATAAGAAGTCAGTTAGCCCTTGGTAATTCTAGGATCAAGAATTATCCTGTATGTTCTTAAGAATATATATCGTTTACAGATATCTAAAGTTTAAATAAACTTCACTATTGATCCTAAAACATCAATAATAGTGTAGGGAAAAGTTATGCCTTACTTCATTTAGTCTTAATAACTCAATATATGATTAATTTACCCCTTAATTTTAATAATTAAAGATTATCTTTTAGAGTATTGCTACGTTTCTGGATTCCCAGTTTCTAAGGCGGGTGGGGGTTACCAGAAACGGGATGCATGAAATTAAAATATTTAATATGTTTCAAATATTGGATTCTTTTCCAGATGTGACGTGTTTACCAATTTTATTTTACTTCAAGAAACCTGTCGCATGGGGCGAATGAAAATAAAGAAACAATCTAAATTTAACTCCGTTTTTAATTTTATTGTCTAAAAATGTAAATCATTAATACTCCTTTCTAATAAATCCTATAAAGTTATTTTACTAACACAACTTAGTTACTGGATGCTGACTGCCATGTTAACATAATTTATTATATGCATACCACTAAATAATTAAAGATAAGGTTAATATACAGTACAATTAGGACTGTATATTAATCTTATCTGGTGTGCTCTCTCTCTGGGTCATTTGAAGTCTGGATCAGTCTCTGCCATCTCTGACGCTCTCTTAGACTCAGCGCTGCATCTTCTGGAAAGCTGGACTCTGCCGCTCCACTCTCTCTCTCGACCCCGGGACCACTTGTCTCTATCTCCTCACTCTTGGCATCTCCTTCAACTTCTTCTCAACTCCCTCTCTTCCTCTTCAATCTCTCCATATAACTATTCCCACCCCCCCCCCTCTCTCCTCAGACTCAGACAGGCTGGCTATCCAAAAATTCCCTTTCTTGCTATATTTCTTGTGTTTTCCAGCGGCATCTTTGTCTGGGGAAAAGTGGGGTATATGGCCCTAAATTTCTCTAAAGGACATTACAATCTTTCTGGGTATTTCTCTTGGTGTTTGTTGGCAGCATTGTCGGTCTTCGGCTTTATATTTTTTGATTTTCTAACATCAGGTTTATGGCCCAATAACTTCCAAAGCGGTATTCCCAATAACTTGCCGCCTTCAGGTAAAACTGACCATTGGGTTTGAGCATATACAGTACTTTACATATTATCATTTAACCCATCATAAAGATTAACAGTTGACTATCTCTCACCTCTACTATCATTTTAAATTATTAATTTAATTGAATTCCCCTATTATGGCAGCATCCACAATACATAGCAGTATGCAATATGAAATTATTAATTCTAACTAATAGGATGCAAATAAAATAATTTACTGCTCACGAAGCCGGGCACAAACCAGTTTGGCTTAATGGTACAAGGCCATAAATATGGAATGCAGTAGGTGCAAATGATAAAATGTAATGCAGTGCATAGTGTTCGCTGCGATGTTGCAACCGTTCCCGCATTAATATAACATTAAACCGCATATTAGTTTCTTATGCCATGTATTAACACTACTGCACTTTTTATTATTCCCATTCATCTCTATTATTATCTTCCATGTTGAGAGGGAAGATCGAATATTTTATATGATGTCAACCTTTTCCGGTTAATTTTTTTTTCTTATCATTTCCCAATTAATAATTTATTCCTCACTAACGAAATTAAGGAAACTTCATAGTCATCAAGGAGGTTAAACAACGATTTGTTCGCGCTATCCATCAACATTTACCATATTGTGTAAAATGTTTATAATAATTTCGGTCTTAGAAAAGTTTTTTTCTTCATGTGGACCCCATCCTTGGGTCAATGGGCAAAGTCAATCCAAGATATCATGCTTTATGGGTAAATAGGAGAGCAAAATTCATGTCGAAGAGTAAATTTGTGATTGATCCTATTTGAGTCGAATTTTCACTCGTTGTTTTGTTATTTTAGAGTTTGTCATTATAGATACATAATGCTATGGTACAATATATTTCATGCTGCTTTTTAAAATGCAATTATTAGCAGTTTAATTTATTTTTAAACAAATAGTTGAGAAGGAGACATCAAAATGGCGATGCGGTAAATTTTAGTCAAGTGCTCGCTTACGCTCTGCTAGGGAACGCATCGGGCGTTTGAACTAATTTTATTATTCGTTAGCCCCTCAGTCATGTCCAATACGAAATTTCCATCCCGTATAACTTCAAAATCACACCTGTCACGTTTAAAAGGGAACCTCCTTCGTGGATAAGGGGTAAAGGGCTACCACACTTCCTTGATAGTGCCGGAACTGGTTTTTGAGTTTTAGCGTATTTTATTTTATTTTAGTAGTTATTGATTATTAATGTAAAATAAACGTTTCACAAAGCTACACTTTATTCCACTCAAATCAATTTATCCTTTAAGATGTTTATGGAGTTTTGAAAACTAAAAAAAATAGAAAGGATATATATATATAAAGCTACAGAGAATCTCTTGAAGATTGCTTAGATCTTTCAAGATTTCTCTCCGGTGAATCTGATTGCCTCTCCAGTATTAAATGAAAATATACACGATATATGAGAATATGTCCGAAATGAGATATTACATATCGAGGTTATGTATTATCTCATATCGGACATATTCCGAAGATTATTGCTTTGAATCGACTGAATGAATTGAGTGAAACAAAAACTGAAGTATATTGAGATCAATTAAATTAATAATCTCATTTTATATTAAAATATTTTACATCTTTCAGTTATTATCCAAAAGAAAATCGGTGGTTGTAGTCGTTGAAATCTCAATATTAATACAATATTTTCACAACTTTCACTTACGAACTTACTTAGATTAGAAATCGACGTGTTTCGATAATATGTAAACGCCAATCCTCAACTTCACACATTTTTCCACATTTAAGTATATAGGTACTTATATTTGTTTATCTTCATAAGTTATAGAGCGTCTGTATAGACAAATTTGGTAGTTCTCAGCACTTTTCGATTCATTATTGCTAATTTATTTATGAAGGGACTAATTTCATCAACAGTCGAGTTTTTTTTACTGCTTACTTGTTTTTTACTACGAGTTGCTTTTTGCAAATACATCGTGAAGGTGAATCGATAGAAGAACGATTACTGTTCCTCTAAAATCGCTTTATACTGTTTTCAAAAATTCAAAATTAATTATAGACTACTATCTTATACCATATATTTACCTGCGATACTTCAAACATTTGAGCATCACGTATTTACTCTCTTAAGTGAAATAGATCTTTTTATTAATAAATAAAAGTTTTTATTTTCATGATACGGTTAACAAAATTTTGGCTGTCACATATATATACATCAAATACCAAGTTTGATAAAATCGTTAAAGCCGTTTTTGAGTAAAAAAAAAAACTCGTGAAAATGTGACAACATTTATTAAGTAAAGTGCCCCCTCCAATTAATGAATTTTGATTGTCACATTGGGGGCATATACATACACCAAATACCGAGTTTAGTGAAAATCGTTAAAGCCGTTTTTGAGTAAATAAAAAAACACGTCATAATGAAGTGAGAGTATTGTAGGACCTATAGTTTTTGAGCTAGTCTGTTCACACACACACACACACACACACACACACACACGCGCACACACACACACACACACACACACACAAACACAAACACACACACACACACACACACACACACACAGAAACCATAAAAAATATATTGGAAAGTTTATAAGAAAGTGGAAGGGTTCTCAGTCATTTTAAAAGTGTCCAAGAAGTAATCATCTTTCTGCAATGACACGGTTTTTCGTATTTTCTTTAACTGCTTCGTTCTGTGAACTTCATTTAAAATTTGTATTTTAAATTTAATTTTATATTTTAGTTTCTTCTATCAAGTTTTATTAGCTACTGAATAATTACAGGATCCTTAGCCACTCAACCTTTCTTTCTTTTTTTAAATAAAGTTACATTAGTAAAATTCTTAAATAGGGATTTGATCTGTAAGAATTGATCATTAAAAAAAAACACTTCTTTTCGTGTTTTTTTTCCCACTTACACCATTTATTAATATGCATTGACAAAAATTAAAAAAAAATATACAACGAATCAGGTAAAAATGTTTTCAAGAGGAAATGCATATGGACGAATATATATTACCTGATGAGGATTATCTATTGTGGTAATCTGAGGTAATTACTGTGTCAAGGGACTGAGGATAAACAGCCCTAGGGGTTGGGGGTTGGATTTTAGGGCCCTTCTCTTCCCTTTTAGTGCTACCACCCTCTGCACACTGCCCTTTTATTATGTTGGTAATTTCGGCCTCTTCAGCCCTTAAGTCCCTAGTCCTACAGCACATCCTCTGGCCTGAAGAAATAATCATATCTTCGTCCATCACACAGTAGCTCCTAAGCTACTTTGCTCCTAACCAAAAAAAACAAAAAAAACAAAAAAAAATCCAGAAAAAAAATAAGATTAAAATTAAAAGCAAGTATACTAAAATATAAGATGAATCAGTAGGTGATATTAAATTTTATTATTGATAGTTAAACATTGTTAAACAAATATTTGGATTGTAACATCCATATCCAATATTTTTAAAAATGGAATGTTTATTACAGCTTTTAAATTAATTTTAAATTATTCCCTTCAGCAAAAGACCTCACTCAAAATTTTTTTATTTTTAAAATAAAAACGGAGATGATCCCTACATTATTCTTTTATGGGATCAATTAATACATATATATATATATATATATATATATATATGTATATATACAGTGAAACGTTTGAGTACAATCAAATATTTTATTAGTATTCGTAGATTTTTTGATCGTCATCCCCAGACCGATTTTTGCCGTTTCTTATTTTTATCTTTATGCAGTTCAGTAATTTACTCAATTGAAAAGATTTTTTAGGTATTGCTACAGATTTAACCGAAGAAGTTCCATCCATAAAAACAAAAAAAAAAAAACAAGATTATTCGTCATCTATCTTAGCTCTTTGTGAAGTACATGTAACATTTCAGATATGAAATGAGGGTTACCCAAGGTAGAGTGCAATCAAAATAAAAATAAATTCGGCAGATCAAGTTTTTAAGGATTATGAACTTCTAAGGGGGGTTTTCTTTATTTTATTTTTTTTATTTTTTTGAGAAACATTCAAATTAAGGAATAAGGAAAGATGAGGAACAGATCGCCGCATATCCTTAGTAAACCAAGATTTTATTAAAGTTTCTTTTAATTCTATGATGAAATACAAGCCATCTTGTAAATTCAAGCAGATTTATTTTAAATTAAGTATTATTATATTTTAAATTAATATATTTTTTTGAAGTCCCATGAATTATGTATATATTATTCAATAAATCATACTACAAATTTAATTAACAAACAAATTTATTAAAGTTGTGTGGAAGAAATTATTGTGTCTGATTTTTTTTTTTTATTTGTTTATTTTTTTTTTAAGGAATATAAGAATGTTGATTAGCTTATTTTAGGTATTTTATAAAATATTTATTAAAAAATATAAAATATACTATGCTAAAATATGCTATACTATAAAATATATAATTAAAGTATACTCTGCTATGAAAATATTTTGCGGATGAAATAATACAGTGGACTGTACCGAACCTTGCATTCCTCTACAATTCTATTCATACCAATCCTGACGATGAAAAACCAATATAGGTGAAAAGCATTTAAATGGAATTTGATAGGTTCGGACAATAACCTGGCTTAAAGGGGAGGTGTGCGTTCAGTTTTCTCGTAGCTTTTGTTCTGTCAACTTCGAATTTCTTCTTAAATATATATAAATTTTTTTTTAAGCTAAATATTCTCGTATTTCAGGTGAGTTTAATATAATATATTAGGTATGGGTAATAAGGTATGGATAATAATCTGGATTCCGTATTTAATTATATTTTTATACATTTATTAGCTAATTGTAAGTTGAAGCTCGCGTTGTTCTTTGAGATACATGGTTTTAAGTTTCTTAAGTGATGTCTCAGTTAAATTTAATGAAATTTACAGTTTCAAAGTGTCCTAAAAAAAAAAAAAAATTATGTACCCAGGCTAAGTATTCGTTATTAAATATATAAATATATTACACAATAGATTGGAAATATCCTCGCGTTGTATTACTGAGATAAAGACGACCTATTGTCCAGAACCTTTTCCTCGTGTAAATTACCATAATTATTAGTAATTTAAGTATTTTTTTAATTAATGCAAAGCTAGTAAAATGTACAAAAAGCTTATTTATAAGTATATAAATGTATATATAAATGCAAGGGCTGTATGCTTGTTATCTAACAGTCAAAAATTAGCCAATGGGTTTAGTTGAACAACAAAACTTTGCTGTTCGGTGGATTTGCTGCCATGTCTGCATTTTATGACATTGGAGATTCTTTACAGCATGAAAAAATGCTGTAAAGAATGAAAAAATCTTTTTTTTTCTATGTCTCAAAATGGTACTTTCCTTTCTTAGCAACGAGAATAGGTCAATTATTAATACACTTACGGCGTTTTTTATTTTTTTTTTATCTTATATATAAACATTTAAGGGCAGTACGTATGTATCTACTAAAATTAATACATAAAGTTGCTGTTTAGCAAAATAGCGGTCATATCTATTGTATACGTTAATATCCCCTGCGGAAAAATGCTATAAAGAATGAAAAAATATTTTAGGGTTAGCGGGGAGTAATTAGGCGTCCAACTGCATGGTTTTTAACGCCTTTTGCTGTATATTTATTATTTCTTTTGTTTAACTTTGTTGCTGTGTGTTGTTTCTGTATATTTTATTGATGTATCTGGGATATAACATTTCATACTTTTGTACTTTATGGGCTAATCTAACTTAATAGTCTATGATTTATGTTCATTTGTATGTGTTTGTAGGTGTTTAGTGGTCGACAAATATTTTATACTAGCTGTATATCCCGGTTTCACCCGGAGAATTTCATTTTAAAAATCTATAAAGTAAGACTTTTATCGAATCAAACGGTCAATTCCGTAAAAAACAATTTAAAGCGAGATCAAAACGATTTTTTAAAAATATAGAATATACCCAGTGAATGGCTGAAGTTATGAAATTTTAATGTGGACAGGTGTTCGCACCTGGTTATGAAAGAACCACTGAGCGAAATTTGGAGAATTAAGGACAAACGGTATGGATTTCTATAAAGAACAAACAGAATTTCATCTTTATTTACATAGATAGCTGTATATCCCGGTTTCACCCGGGGAATCTAATTTTTCTAATGAAACGGTCGATTTCGTAAAAAAAATTGTAAAGCGAGATCAATACGATTTATAAAGCAATAAAGAATATCAGCTGAAGTTACGCAATTTTAATATGGACAGATGGGACCTGGTATGAAAGAACCACTGAGCGAAATTTGGAGAATTTAGGACAAACGGTATGGATTTCTATAAAGAACAAACAAACAACTTGAAACAGAATTTCATCTTTATTTATATAGATTATATGTTATTTGATTTTTGTATTTTTTAAATCCGAATATTCGCCAGCAAATTAAATTAGATCATAGGTTAAGAATAAAAAAAAACAACTATTAAACAGCAATAAGTTCAAATATTATTATTTACTAGCTGTATATCCCGGTTTCACCCGGGGAATTTCATTCTTCTAATAAACGTGAACAAATTTTAAGTGAGATCATAACGTTTTTTGTAACAATAAAGAATATACCCAGAGATTGGCTGAAGTTACGAAATTTTAATATGGACAGGTGTTCGCACCTAGTAAGAAAGATCCACTGAGGGAAATTTGGGGAATTTAGGAAAAACGGTATAGATTTTTACTAAGAAAAAACAAACTAACAGAATTTCATCTTTAAGCTGCATAACCCGGTTTGATCGGGGAATCTCATTTTTCTAATGAAACAGTTGATTTCGTAAAAAACCATTGTTAAGTGAGTTCATTACGATTTTTATAACAATAAAGAATATCAGCTGAAGATCGGCTGAAGTTATGTAATTTTAATATGGACAGGTGTTCGCACCTGGTATGAAAGATCGGCTTGCCTAAGCCTCTGTGGCGCAAGGCGGGCCTCGTATTCCTGGGCAGACTCAGTTTCCCGCGATTCTGTCTGTCTAAGCCTCTGTTGTTCAATCGTATTTTGATGTTTGTCGAGAGTTTCAGTTGCTCGTATTTGACGTTGTTTTTTAGCTTTTGAGCTCACTACTCCTGTTGAATCTCGCTTCTTAGGAGGCATTTATAAAAAATAAATTCACCATACATGTAAATAAACGTATTGTAATGTTAAAAAAAAAACAAAAAAACATATGGTTCAAAAATCCCAGAACTCGACTCCTACCTAGGGACGGTCTTACCGGGCCTTGTTGTCCTCTTCAAAATCTATAAAACGATTTTTTAGGCCGTTTTTTCGACTCAAACGGTCGATTTTTAAAAAAAAAAAAAACATTGTAAAGCGAGATCATGACGAATTTTTTAACAATAAAGAATATACCAAGAGATTGGCTGAAGTTATGCAATTTTAATATGGACAGGTGTTCGCACCTGGTATCAAAGAACCACTGAGTGAAATTTGGAGAATTTAGGACAAACGGTATGGATTTCTATAAAGAACAAACAAACAAACAGAATTTCAACTTTATTTATATAGATTTAGTTGAGACGAAAATTTATTGAGCAATTTCCTTAAGCCACTACCTCTGAAATGAAGATACCCCACAAGAAAATTATAACCTAAACTAATAGGAAATTATAATTTCCGATTGGATTTTCCGAGCCTTCTAGCCGTTCTGTGATCTTCGCAAAGTCGATTTAGACTGAAGAAGGGGAGCAATTCCTAGTGCTTTGAATTTGTAGAAGTATTTCCTCCCACACAAGGCAGTTTATCAGGGGGAGGATCAAACACTTGAAAGCTCCATTTGAACTGGACTACATGCAATAACTGAGATGTCACAAGCAAATACATTTGTGCAAACAATTTTGTGTAGGAATTGCAACTCTCCCTTTATATATATTCTTGTTTGTCGTGTTGATAGATAGGTTCTTCAATCTGTTTCTGAAAGGTCACTTTATTATTGATTAAATGTACTACGCTAACAAGAAGGAGGGGGGGGGGGCGGTGGAAACTGTAGGAATCATTGTGATCATGGACATGCTATCTTCAGGAAAAAACTTGAGCGGCATAAAATTCAATTCACGAATGAATTGACTACATGTCAAAAGAACATCGTGATTTGCATTGCACCCGAGCGATTTATTCTATATAATGTAAATACCTATATATATATATAAATACCTTTCTCAACTATATTGAGGGATTAGATAGTTTTGGTGAGGTTCCGTATTACTATTGATTCCGTTTAATATCTGTAGGTTTTTCAATGTAATATTGATGTGATTTCGGCATGCTTATTGTTTAATTAGGCTCAGGAGATGATTGTGAGAAATCCTCACACGATATTCGCAAATCTTGTTCAACTGCTAAGCTACAGCCATGACCTATGACATACTGTTTGCGCTAGTAATGTAAAACTATCGATAGTTTTAAACTATCGAGACTACCGAGAGTTTTTTTAACTATCGATAGTACTATCGAAAACAATGTTCTTAATGAATAAAGTGACAGCCTCTGCTTCTAAGCACTCATGTACTATATAATTAATGGAAAATAAAAATAAACGAAATGCAACAGTGTAATTTTATTTATGTTTCTGACGAATAATGCTTATCTACTCTATAAAAAAAAAAAATAACTTTACGCAAAAAATATTAACTAACTCTAACTCTGTTGGCGCTATGGTCCCTGTAGGACCTTGGCCCCCTCGACAATCTTCCTCCATTCGGCTTGATTTTCTGCCGCGCTCCTCCATTCCACAACCCCCAACAGTCGAAGATCCGCCTCCGAATCTTCCTGCCATCGCAGTCTTGGTCTGCCTCTTTCTCTTTTACCATCCGGGCGTCCTTCCATTATTTGCTTCGGGATTCTTGCTTGACCCATCCGTTGTAAGTGCCCCCAACCATCTTATTCTACCTTTTTTGATACAGGAAACTAGGTCTGGATCCTCATAAAGGTCCCTAAGTTCCCTATTTGTTTTAATTCGAAACTTATTTGCGTCTATCCTGGTTGGGCCATATATTTTTCTTTGGATCTTTCTCTCCCATGCGTTTAGAAGTCTCTCTCGCTGTTTAGTTAGGGTCCACGCCTCGCTACCATACATCACCACTATTCGGAGCACCGTCTTGTAGACTCTTTTTTTAATGTTCCGGGATATTTCTTGGTTTTGGAAAATTCTCTTTAAAGACCAGTAGCACCTGTTGCCACTTTGGATCCTCGCTTTGATCTCATCCTCTATTTTATTGGTACGTGTCACAATTGTGCCAAGATATTTGAATTTTCCAACATCTTCGAAATTATACCCCCCACTTACCAGTGATCCCACAGAATCCCCTTTCCTGGACGTGTACATGTATTTGGTCTTGCTTTCATTTATTTCCAGTCCCATTTGTTTTGCAGCTTCTTCGCATTTATTTAATTCAATGATAGTCGGTTCCTTCCGCCATCTAATCTCCTGTAGTGCCATCATATCCAACCCATATTCCTCCAGGCAATCCTCCAGTGCACGGCATTTTCCCACTTCGAACAGTCCACGCACGTTCCACGTTCCAATCATTGTCAAGTGTTTAGTCCTTTTCATGCCGGGTCGTTTACCATTGATCAGTCCTGTTCCGAGGGCTTGTTGAGGTTTCTTAGCAATATTATTTTCACAGGTTGGGTCGCTGGCCCAACTCTGTGCTCCTTTTAGTCGCCTTTTATGACAGGAAGGAGTACCCCAGGATTATTCTACCCCGCTCCTGGACAGGGTACGCAAAAAATATAAGAACGAAAAATTGAATGGTTTGCTCTCACATGCCATCCAATTTAATGAAATAATAAAAAAAAAAAAACTAAAAAAAACTAAGTGCCTGCCGGTTCTTTGACTTGAAAATTACTGTGTTAATCTCATAGAAATAAAATCATAGTAACAAAATATTTTCGACATCAATAAATCAACTAATCGAGACATTTTTTTGTTATGTATACACGTTCCAAGGTATGTCTAGATAACTGTCAAAACAACGACCTTTTTTCTTCTAAAACTCCGACACATTCGAGAATGGCGTTCCGTCATGTTAAATCAGCCACAACTGGGACAAATCAGACAACTGGGAATTCCGTTCGCATGGTTATTGAAGAGGATTGGTATAGCTTTCCTCTAAATACAGTTTTTTAGAAATTTCCATAAAGTCGTAATTCCTTGCAGTTACGACTAACAAGAGGAGGTCGATCGGGTTGGAGGACGATAAAGCTATTGGGTCGTCGATCGGGCCCATTTTTTTTCTGGTGATTCTACATCGAAAAATAGTCGACACGTGTCCGAGCGTTCCGTCCAATGGGCCTTAGGTTTTGAGAAATAAAATAAAATACCTTGAAAATCCTTTATTTTTTAATTTGAGTTTGGAAAATGATATCGCCATGATTCTTTCACTAATTCATTTATTTTAGAGAGTAGATTAAAGGAAAAATACAATCGATAAAGAATTATTCATATTTCTCCAATTTAATTTAAAAAAAGCTTCAAGTTTTCAAGTAAACTAGGTTTATAAATTTTTTCACATAAAAAACAATAGCAGAATTGAGTTCAGCACCTCAATAAACCCTGATGTCTTAAATATCATCCAAAACAAAAATAAATTGTTTTTCCTGTCAGGAGCAGCTTAAAAATGTTTCAGCAAAATTGTATGTGTAGTTTCAAAAGTCTGCATCTCGTGTTGAGCTGATCCGATTTTTACGTTCTTGAGCTCGTTGCATAGAAGAAAGCTTCCTTTTTCTAACCATATAAATAACTATTGTATTATCTCGGGAAGCTCTTGTAAAAAATGGTCCTCAAAATAAAAATTAAATTCAAACTTTTCTTTATATTATGTTGATTCCTGAACACGTAAAAATATCTCGATTAGGTAAAAATGTGTAACTCTAGAGCCTTTATTTACCCTATAAATTTGATGAGAATCGGTAGAATTTTCTCCGAAATATGGTCGGATTTTTGGATGTTTAACGAAATTGTAAGGCCTTAGCGAAACTTTTAATGCAATTTTTAATTTTTTTTTTTTTTTTTTTTTTTTTTGTAATCTTCCCAAAATTTACTTATAGTTTTTTTTGTTTGTCCTCAAAACGAATCTGAAAACTGTTATGAAACAAAAACAGTTTTGCACAAAATGATTTTTTAATGTCAGTATTTTGCCAGAATATTCCATCAACATACTCGTAAAAAAAAAAAAAAAATTAAAAATTGCATTAAAAGTTTTGCTAAGGCCTTACAATTTCGTTAAACATCCAAAAATCCGACCATATTTCGGAGAAAATTCTACCGATTCTCATCAAATTTATAGGGTAAATAAAGGCTCTAGAGTTACACATTTTTACCTAATCGAGATATTTTTACGTGTTCAGGAATCAACATAATATAAAGAAAAGTTTGAATTTAATTTTTATTTTGAGGACCATTTTTTACAAGCGCTTCCCGAGATAATACAATAGTTATTTATATGGTTAGAAAAAGGAAGCTTTCTTCTATGCAACGAGCTCAAGAACGTAAAAATCGGATCAGCTCAACACGAGATGCAGACTTTTGAAACTACACATACAATTTTGCTGAAACATTTTTAAGCTGCTCCTGACAGAAAAACAATTTATTTTTTGTTTTGGATGATATTTAAGACATCAGGGTTTCTTGAGTACTTTACTAATTTACTTATAGTTTTTTTTTGTTTGTCCTCAAAACGAATCTGAAAACTGTTATGAAACAAAAACAGTTTTGCACAAAATGATTTTTTAATGTCAGTATTTTGCCAGAATATTCCATCAACATAACTCTAAAAAGTAATTATTTCCATCCTTTTCACGATGTTTTTATCACTAGTAAATTCATTTAACGGAGCCTATTTTGTTTTTCTTGGTCGGCTAAGAGAAAATGGGTTCATCCCGATAGTTTCACGTTCGCCTTACAAAAAATGATTTTGAACTTCAAACGAACTAAAATTTAAAACTACTTTTTCTCAATGATCTATCTGCAATGTGTTTTTTCTATGCCCTCGCCATCAACAAGTAGTACTTTTTTCTTATGGATATACTTCCAATGTGAAGGTGGTATAATGAAACAAGTGCGAACTAAAATAGAAAAACGTAATTTGTACTCGTCCGCATATACTCTTTGTTTACTTACTGGTGAGGGTAGGTGGGGGATTTTAAAACTGATACGATGTGAATCATTCCTAATTGTTATTTGTTATTGAAAACTCTTACAAACCTCTCTCTCAAAGTGATCGACTAACTTTTTATTTTCATTCATTCTTGGATTTTTTTTTAAATTATTAGTATTGTTTTTGGTTGTTACTCGGCTCATTTGTTTCATAACAGTTTTCAAATTCGTTTTGAGGACAAACAAAAAAAACTATAAGTAAATTTTGGGAAGATTACAAAAAAAAAAATTAAAAATTGCATTAAAAGTTTCGCTAAGGCCTTACAATTTCGTTAAACATCCAAAAATCCGACCATATTTCGGAGAAAATTCTACCGATTCTCATCAAATTTATAGGGTAAATAATGGCTCTAGAGTTACACATTTTTACCTAATCGAGATATTTTTACGTGTTCAGGAATCAACATAATATAAAGAAAAGTTTGAATTTAATTTTTATTTTGAGGACCATTTTTTACAAGCGCTTCCCGAGATAATACAATAGTTATTTATATGGTTAGAAAAAGGAAGCTTTCTTCTATGCAACGAGCTCAAGAACGTAAAAATCGGATCAGCTCAACACGAGATGCAGACTTTTGAAACTACACATACAATTTTGCTGAAACATTTTTAAGCTGCTCCTGACTGGAAAAACAATTTATTTTTTGTTTTGGATGATATTTAAGACATCAGGGTTTCTTGAGGTGCTGAACTCAATTCTGCTATTGTTTTTTATGTGAAAAAATTTATAAACCTAGTTTACTTGAAAACTTGAAGCTTTTTTTAAATTAAATTGAAGAAATATGAATAATTCTTTAACGATTGTATTTTTCCTTTAATCTACTCTCTAAAATAAATGAATTAGTGAAAGAATCATGGCAATATCATTTTCCAAACTCAAGATAAAAAATAAAGGATTTTCAAGGTATTTTATTTTATTTCTCAAAACCTAAGGCCCATTGGACGGAACGCTCGGACACGTGTCGACTATTTTTCGATGTAGAATCACCAGAAAAAAAATGGGCCCGATCGACGACCCAATAGCTGTGCCCTCCCCTTGTAAGCTTGAAACTGATAAAAATTGTTTGAAGGTATAATGGAACCCATCCTCTGTTTACAGATATGTTCACCTTATTCTAATTGCAAATGGAAACGTGCATTTGAGCTCCTATCGTTTCAAATGAAAAATTCTACTATCCAACCACCCCCCGGTCATTATCTCAGACTATCGATAGTTTTGTGTCCGATACTATCGAGATAGCGGAGACTATCGATAGTTTCACATCACTAGTTTGCACTGTACGGTACTTCGCATGTCTCGAGGACACCTACGATGGGGTTCCACTTTAATGAATCCACAACCAAGTACATGTTAACGGGTGTACCTACATACCCAAAGTATATCTATACATATGGGGGTCACTTGTTGTGTAGTGGTTAGCATGGCAACCTACAATACTAAAGTGCGCGGGTCGCGTAACCGTTTCGCGTAGGTTCTCATACAAAGAATTGTTCCACAGTATAAAGTGAAAGGCTACTTACGTACTCGTGGAAACTCTTACGTTAGCGACTTACTGGAACCTTCCACCGGCAACGCAATGCAAATCCTTATGGACGAAGGAGTATGAGTAGGGTGTGAGAGTCGATTTGCTGTTGATGCTACTTGTCTCAGCGCTTACTACCAACTAATTAGATTACGTCCCTATCGGAGTAATTGGCGGGCAATCAACCAAAGAAGTTATACATATAAGTTTGTGTCACTACAGGAGAATAGCAGCGTCCAATCTATTCTATTTTGTCCTTATTAAAAATAAGAAAAGCTCAGTAATAAGTTGGCTTACTAATTCATACAAAGCCTTTTTCCTATAGTTTTACCTACGCTAACCTTCTTATTATGGAGTAAATAAATTGAAATCTTACGAGTTTCTCAGACTTATTCTCACCCTTTCCCTCGAGCCTACTCCGAGGAAATGATTAACTCCGAATTTCCCAGCCCTATTATGGAATTTTTTTTACCTTTATTAAGGCCCACGGTGATTGGATCCTTTTTCACGGAGAGGGTTATAAGATAGAGGAAGGAATGGGATGGAGAAGTTTTTAAGTGCTAGGGGTCCCGAGAATATCGGGAACGGGAGTGGGCATAAAAAGCTGGGTAGGGGCGATGGGGGGGGGCTGTTAGGGGGGTGGAGATCAAGGCGAGGAACGGCCCATTTCTACGATTTATGTTGAATATCGTTGTAGCGAGGCCGTGATGAAATTGGGGATTGTGTTTAACACACTGTTGAGACTTTTTAATCTTTTCGAATCTCCTAAATTTATTCCAAGTTCAGCCGTTGAATTTAAAATGAATTTAGACTACCCAAAGAGTGTACGTTATTCTTTCTTTAAGTTGTCCCTGATGAAATATACTTGAATTGGAATTATATTATATTATTACTAATTTAATCTGGGGGTCATCAGTGGTGTAGTGGTTAGCATAGAAACCTACTATACTAAAGGTAGCGAGTTCGCGTCCCAAGGTGGCCCTAGGATTTTTTAATGGGAGTAAAAATTTCTTGTCTATGCCGTCCTTCGTATAGTACGTAAAATGGAGGTCCCGAGCCTATGCGATGTCAGGTACTCGTTAAAGATCCCTATCCTAATTATACCTGGATAGGCGAAATTTAGCACTCCCACTGTAGCATCGTTCGATTAGCCTTAGTGACATTAGGTGACAAACAAACTCTTTTAATCCTCTAATTAATATTAATGATAATAACGAGAAAAATTGTATCATAGTGAATAAGATATATATTAGGTAATAATATACAGTGAATAATGAGATAGAAATTTAATAATAATTATATTAGTCTCCTAATTAAAATGATAAAAATATTAATAACTATCTGTATATCCCGGTTTCACCTGGAAGATTGAGACTTTTTTCGACTCAAACGGTCGATTACGTAAAAAAACAATGTAAAGCGAGATCATAAAGATTTTTATAGGAATAAAGAATGTACCCAGAGATTGGCTGAAGTTATGCAATTTTAATATGGGCATGTGTCCCCACCTGGTATGAAAGAACCACTGAGCGAAATTTGGAGAATTTAGGACAAACGGTATGGCTTTCTGTAAAGAACAAACAATCAAAAAAACAAAAAGAATTTCATCTTTATTTATTTAGATTAGGAATTAATCTACTTTACTTCTTTTTTGAGATATGAACGACAAATGTTTCAAAGTTCGTTGAAATTGGTTGGATCGGTAAAACATTAATTAAAATAAAAATCAAGAAAATATATGTTGTAGAGTGGAAAAATTATTTTGTCCACGCATCTGACATTTGCTGATCGTTTTAATCGTGTTTCAAGTTAATGAGTTTTAAGAAATTTTTAAAAAGAGCAATGAAGGTGTTCTACGCACATAAAGATGGAGTTGGGGTAATAAAATTATCTTCAAGGACGCTCACATAGATGTTTCACACAAAAAAATTCTCCTGAGGTTTATAGGGCGTTTCTTGTTTATGTTCTGAATAATATGTATGTATAATCAACGTTTCATAATATTTTAGCTGTTGCAAATGATTAAAACAAGTCAAAATTGGTTGAAAATCATAAATATGAAGCTTCCACTTTCGATAAAATCTCACTTATATTTTTATTTTATTATTGAAATTTAGCCCTCTATAACAAAAATACAATAAGGAAATATTTTATAAGTAGACTAATGAAAGGTACAGCATGTGGAGAAACTTCTCAATGGTATCACTCAAATATTGTTTATAACTAAGAAGATCTCGAGGCCATCTTCTTTCGAGAGCCTCGGGGAATTTTTCATGATTGAGGTAGAAGCAATGCTAGAAACAAGTGGGTTAGGATGAGCAGGGAGTTTATTATGAATGGTCTGGTATCTGGATCAGGCCAAATCGGCGATATATGTAACATTAAGGATTTTACGAAGGATTTTGGATTGCAGGGATTGGAGTGGATAGGGAGTGAGTTTGTCCAGTTGTCTCATCTTTTCATTGTTGTATGAGGATGTGTGTCACCTCTTGTCAATGAGGAGTCTTAGGTATCCTATATGTTCGACAGGAATAAGTTGAATATTATTGAAGAATACATTAGGATAGGATATTGTGAGTTTACGTCGTAGGGTATAGGTAATTTGATGGGATTTATCTTTATTCTCGAGTTTTGACACCAATCTTCAAGTGATGTGAGGAGTGATTTTAAAGCTTGGCATGAAACAGTTGGGTATTTTTCACAGATACCTCGCATGTATAATCAGCGGAAGTGATGAGGATGGTGCTATTCTTATATCTAAAAAAAAAAAAATCAAGTTTTTTATTTTACAATTACTGTGGCTTATCGCATGTTTTGTCAATTTACGTGATAAAATTGTTTGTTTTTTTAAATATTCTCAAAGATCTTGAAGGAGTGGTGAGTGCTTCAAAGACTGTGTATAATAGTTTAAATAATTTAATATACATACTTCCAACAAGTTTAAAGGCTTTGATTTAATTTTTTTTTTTTTATTCTCTCACTTACCTTAATTTCCTTTTAATATTTTAAATTCCTGTACCTGCTCAGGGTCTTTTGAATTTAATTTCTAACATAAAAAAGGGTGTAATTAATAAGATGAGTCTCTAAAATTAATTAATTTGGGGCATTACCTCTCAAAGAAGTTCTTGTCTTGGGAGGCCTACTATGGATTCAAAACTTTCTCTGACGGGACTGTACAGCATTCCCCATCCCTTTTAAAAGGATTTATTCTAATTTATTTATATTTTATTTTGTTAGAGTGTATATTTATTCTGAAGGAATGGTAAATTGTTTTTAGATCTTTTTCAATATTTAAATATTAATGTAATACAGCCCCTCTCCACCTAAGGTAACCGATTCTCCGGTTGGCTTCAGCTTTTCATAAGTCCGTGTAAATATTGTATTATCTTCTATCTTGAGAATTTCATTATTTACACAGAGCTAAGAAGGAATTGAGAATTCATATAATTAAATACCTGGTTCTTATCATTATTTATTAGCTTGTTTTATTTATATATTTTTCAAAACATCCTATTCCTGTACTATTTTATATAATTACATAAAATAGTAAATAACATTGTATAAAATATTATATAATATGCTGGAAAAACATATATAAACATACAATCCCCATGTTTATGTTGTTTTAGACTCATCACTGAATAAAGAAAATAACCAAAATCTTACATAACAGCCATGTTTTACTGTCTTAATTTATTATTTAATGAACATTGCTCACTATATTGTGGCTGGAGGGTCTCCTGAAAGATCTTATTTATTACCTGTCAGATCTTGACTTGACTCAAAACGTTGAACAAATTATAACAGAACCTTAATCACCGAAGGTATCGTTCATGAAGCTAAACACAAATAAATAATTTATTTAAAATATTTACAATATTTGTAATAGTTATTATATATGTAATTTCGTTTTCTACTTCATCATGATAAAATTGTTTCTTTCTGTTCTTTACAAAGTAATTTTTAGAACAGTTATATTTGTTTTATAATAGTAGAAAAAATGTTACAAAAACCTACAAAAAAAAAACCTACTATACTATTTTATAAATATGTGTTTGGTATTTTTGTGGGCGTTTTGCTTAAGTGATTTTTAATTGCACATAATCATCATAAGAAGTATTAATTATTATTTCGTGAATAAATGATAAGTAATTTTTAATAATAAAAAAAAATTAATTTTGAGATCTGATTTCATCGTCATTTCATTGGATACGTTATTAAATTTGTAACTTTTACGTTTACATTTCTAAAATTATAATTTTACGGAAGACAGAGTTGGAGTTTTAGAATCACAATAAAAACCATTAGTAAGTCATTTTTTAAATCTTCTTGGATACTGCAATTTTGTTCAATTAAAAGACAAAAACAGATTAAGGTACCCTAGGTTGTAGAAGATGAAGGTGATGATAATTGGCCAGAAGAGTACGTAATAAGTAAAATATACGAAATATAAACCAAAATATGTACAAATTTAAAAAAAAAAAAAAAAAAAAAAAAAAACAGCCTATAATTCTGTTAATAATGTTCTCACTTTCATGATTTTTTTTATTAATTCCGTAGGGAATAAATGAACATATTATATTAGATTTTACACATTAGACAAATTTGCAAGCTTGGATGTGCCTAAAAAGAAGTTAGTTGAGGGACCACATTCCCTGAAATGAGGAACTAAAAAACGTGATAACTATTCTTACAGATGCTTATTATAAATCATCCGAAAGAAGGTCAATCACTCTTATTTACATCTATCACGTATTCAAAATCAGATATTAAAAAAAATAAATAAATAAAAAAAAAAAAAATAAATAAATAAAAAGCTGAATGACGCCCCCATTACAGCGTAGTTGTCCACTGAATCTTAAAACCTTCTATGATCAATGGAAATTTACACCCTCTTAGTTTAATGTATTGATCGAAAACGGAATATATTAAATAGCTTTAATAAAAATAATAAAAAAAAATTCTTTTATGGTTGAATTTTATGTGCCCCGATCCAATAAATTTAGCGGTTTGGCTGTTCTCATGAGCTTTTAAAGTAATTGAGTCGAAAAATAAACTAAAAACGATAGGATTGAATTACTTTTTATTTTCAAACTCTCTTAGGAAAAACATCGTTCACCTACTTTTTATTCGATGGAACTAAGTTTTTATTTTTTTTTTAGATAACTTTCATTTTGTTCTTAAACACAGCTAGAAATTTAACATTCGTACTATTTCCCATGTAAATCGTCCATCATTATAAATGAGATTTAAATGTGAAAAACAAAGGTATTAATCGACAAAGGTCGTAAAATGAAAGAATTTTTGTAAAAATCACGAAAAAACTTTTAATGCAAGATAAAGAACTAAAACTCTTAAAAAATAATAATAATGTTGTTTGTTGTTTATTTGTTTAACGTTCCTTTATGCTTCTCATCTCATGCTTTATCGGACGATTCTTCATAAATTTTGCCTATCCAGGTAAAATTACGATACGCGCCTTACCTGACATCATGCAGGCTCGGGACCTCCATTTTACGTCCCAACAGAAGGACGGCATAGCCAAGGATTGTTTACTTAATTCTAGGACCACCTGGCGGGATGTGAACCATTTTCATCTTTTCATCTTTTTCTGTTATGCTGCTATGTCAGGTGACCCCATTTTAATATACTTTGATTCATCTTTCCCCTGGGAATTATAAACCCCTTAAATTCCTACACCCCACAAACGTTCTTATTATACGTTCCTACTCGGTAGCTGACAGATTATTCAATGCTTACTATTCCCTCTTCTCCTTGTTACCTGGTGTTCCTCTAGGTCGTATAATCGTACACTTGACATCTTGTACTAAAGTATATTTTAATAATTCTCCACATATCTCTGTTGAACAAAACGCTCAGTTTTGACTACACCTAGACAAACCATCGAATTCTTCTAGCATACAATTTTTAGAACCCAAAATCCTTAGTATTCTATATTTTGTCTCGTAAAAAAAAAAAAAAAACATAAAAAAAAATACTACAAAATAAAATCATTTACATTCGAATATATTTTTTTAGCTCAAAAAAATTGGGTAAACAAATCTTTCCCTAATTATTCTGTTTCAGTAAAGTGATTCAATCTTGATAAATTCTCGCGGTGTTGCTCTCTTTGTTTTCCGACCTTTAAGTCTAGGATATATGGTACGTCCAGTATTTCGTTATGAAAAAAAAAACACATTATGTATAACAAAATTACCTTATTGAAGATTGCAAAAAATGCAGAAACACAAATGTCACACTGGGGTTTTTGGACCCCAAACCAACTTAATAAAAACATTGGTGCATAAACGCCAAAAATTAATTATTGAGTAAATATTAGTCTTGTGGTTCTTAATGGTGTAAAAATATCCATTACATTACGTTGTGTTGAGTATATAATTTTTAATTGCAAGTGTGGTCGTGGGTACCACAATGTAATCCTGGAGAGATAATATAAGATACACTATTATTATAATTTAACAATTTCCAAAGTAAACACTTTTACATTAGCTATCATCGACCATCTTTTATTTGTCTGGACTGACTATATTAAAAGGTTTGTCAATGCTTCCCACGCCTCTCTCAAAAAAAAAAAAAAAAGATAACATTTCTGTCTATTCGCCGCTGGATGGGACACAGCAGTGTTATCGCGGAACTAAAGGGCACCCTATGGCGCTATCTATTACAGTAGGGGAAACAAACATATCAATAATGGCGAACAAACAGATGAAGGGGGGGAAGTTAATGCAACCGACCCTTTAGTGGCGGTGGTCCTTGTTATGTCACGCCCATCAGATACAGCCCCCCCCCCCTCTTCCCCCCTCACCACTATCGATCCCGACAATCGAGATTTAATGGGTGTCACATGCCACTTAGCTCCTTTTATCTGTCCGATGTTTATTCAGACCGGCGGAGCTGTACGGTGCGAGGTATGCGGGCTAGCTTTATGCTCAGTCAGCAGACTTGATTGGGCATGATAAGGGCTCACATATGCTTCAAATTCAAATATTTATAAATTTGAAGAAAAAAAAAATCTGGTGCGTGCGCGCAACACACAACTTTCACTTACCAACTTAGATTAGTAATTAATGCATTGTGTTAATGCCACTCCTCACTCAGTTACATATTTTTCCACATTCATTTTTTATTTTTGTTTTCATTTGCTCTATAACAAACACTAATTTATTTTACTATTAAATAAATGTTTTTACTTGAGATAATTCAGCAATGCAAGCATAATACTCCAAGTCGATTGATTTTATAATTCTCTATGTACTTGTTGAAAATTTCATTAAGTTACCATGAAACCAATAATTTCTATTAAATGAACAGAACGACTTTAATTAGGAACAATGATCTGTCATTAAAGGCCTACTACACATGCGTGGCCTCAACGCGTTTTATGAGTTGACTGAATATTTTTCTTTTTTTCTCCTCTATATGTTTACTTGTTTTTTATCATATCTCATATTTAGCCATTTCTTATTTTTAGGCGTAATGAGAGACAGTTAATTTCTCCATATAAACAAAAACAAAGATTCATAGGAAACAAAAACAAACAAACAAAAAAAGGCCCCTACCCCATTTAAGCCCCCTCAGAACATTTTAATAATGATAAAGATTACCTGATATTAAAGAGCACCTAACTTTCATTAAACATGACGAATTTGATGAAAACCGTTAAAGCCGTTTTTGAGAAAATCGAAAAAAAGGTAAAAATTGCAAAAAAAGTTAAGAAATAAAGTGCCCCCTCCGTTTGACCAATTTTGATAAAATGCGGGCTATCACATCTTTGGCATATACATACGTTAATTACCCAGTTTGATCAAAATCTTTAAAGCCGTTTTTGAGTAATTAAAAAAACACGTGAAAATGGTACAAAATTTATTAAGTAAAGTCCTCCCTCCGGTTGATCAATTTTGATGAAATTTTTACAGTCATATCTCAGGCATATAAATAGATGAAATACCCAGTTTGATCAAAATCGGTAAAGCAGTTTTTGAGTAAATAAAAAAAACACGTGAAAATGGGACAACATTTATTAAGTAAAGTGCCCCCTCCAATCGATCAATTTTTATAAAAAATTTACAGTCATATCTCGGGCATATGAATACATCAAATACTCAGTTTAATCAAAATCGTAAGAGCCGTTTTTGAGAAAATCGAAAAAAAAGTAAAAAGTTATTAAATATAGTACCCCCTCCCTTTGAGCAATTTTGATGAAATTTTTGCTGTCACATCGCGGGCATCGCACGGTTTATAGTTTTTGAGCTAGTCTGTTCACACACACACACACAGACACACAGACACACACACACACACAGACCATTTCGCGGGACTTGGTCATTTCGACTCAGGGGACCCCAAAACGTGTATTTCCGTTGAAAACCGGAAGTCGAAATTTTTCACGATTGCAATACTTCCACTTACTATATATTTCATATATAGATAAGTGAAAGTAAAAATTCTTCATACTATTCACACCTGTCAGCCATCAGCGATAATAAGCGAATATGATGAGAAAAAGAAATTGACTTCATAGGCATTTTAGACATAAGGAAGGAAAGTGCCAAGCAGCTCCTCTTACCGGGCTTGAGACTAATTCAGGAGAGGTGTCTCATCCAGCTTCTTTTTAGTCGCCTTCGAACGGGAATGTCAGCTATATGCATCTCGTTTTATTAGTCTGTTGTTATATCCGTGTATTTTAACTTGATAAATTGTTCGTATGTGTTAGTTATTGGAAATCTATTTATGTTTTGTTACTTAGGTACGTACCTGGGAGCTTTAATGTTATATTAATCTTAAAATCTTGCCTCTTTTTATCTGAACCGAAAATCTATGAGACGTATGTCCAAATGGGTTTCAACAAGTAGGTTCACGTATTCAGTTTATGTTCGATTTTCAATTTACGAAATATGGGAAATTACGTATTTTAAACGTGCTCGTACTTTAAATATGCTTCTTAGTAATTGTAAAAATTCAATAATATTGAGTGGGTTGAAAATGTGGTTTCACGAGGGGGAGTTCGTAAATAACCCTATGAATGAGTATGTGTTGATTACTGGGTAATGCCTATCAACGTGAATATATATATATATATATATATATATATATATATATATATATATACATATATATATATATATATATGTATATATGTATATATATATGATGTTCACTCCTCAAAGGCTCAAGCCAGACCTCCAAGAAAGAACGGTAGAAATCAGAACCAACCACCATACATTACAGAAAGCCCAAACAACCGGACTACCACAAGGCTCATGCCTCTCTCCTACATTATGGAATATACTACTGAACACTATATTCGACTTAAACTTACCAAACGGAGCACAAATCATTGCATACGCCGATGACATTCTCTTGTTAGTCTCAGACAAACTTCTACCAAAATTACAACTTTTGACTAATCAATCTCTTATTGAATTGGAAAAATGGGCTAGAACAAACAAATTAGAATTCAATGCTGACAAAACAAAATACATGATATTTACTAGAAAGCAGAGAATACCGAACTTGAATATCCGACTATACTCCAAAACGCTAGAACACACCGAAACAATGCATTACCTAGGACTGATATTCGACAAGAGACTGAATTGGAAAAAACATACAGACATGACTGTGAATAGATCCCTTAAGATAATAAATGGTCTCTCAATCGCGGCTAAACTCACTTGGGGACTAGGGACCAAGGTAATGAAAGTAATATACGAAGGTGCGATAGTACCAAAGTTACTATACGCCATACCTGTGTGGGAATCAGGCGCAAAGAAAAAAGAAAACCTCGCCAAACTGCAAAGAGTACAGAGACTAATGGCAATCAGAATTAGTAAAGCTTATCGCACCCTATCTTACGACGCTTCTTGTGTCATAGCAGGGATAGTACCAATACACTACAAAATTACAGAACTGACCGAGATATACAGAATTAAAAAACACACAGCTGGATACAAAGACATAGAATATGACAGAATCGAACAAGAACAACCCATAGAACAATGGCTACACCCTTCATCACAAGCCACACTAACAGAGTACATTGAAAGTGTAGAAAATAACAATTTCCTCACAACTAATATTTATACAGACGGAAGCAAAAACGAAGAAAATACTGGATGCGCATTCACCTGCAAGCATAACCACACCTACTATGAGGAGCAATTCAGACTAGGGCCACTGTGCTCCAATAATCAGGCAGAAAAATTAGCTGTGATCAAGGCTACAGACTGGATACTAAGACAAATAGACCACTCCGACATGACGTTTAACTTATACACAGACAGTAAAATATTACTCGACTCCTTGAAAAACCCAAAAATCCACGATGTACTGACCGAACGAATTAGAGAAAACCTCATCAAAATTAACGAAAGAGACATTAAAATAACATTGCAATGGGTGAAAGGTCACAGCGGGGTCAGCGGCAACGAGAGAGCAGACTCCTTGGCAAAGACTGCTTCGAATGACCAGGACTTACCAATCGACTACAACCTAGTGCTTTTCACTTTTGTTAAGAAAAGGATCAAATCAGACTTAATTTCAGACTGGGACAGACACTGGCAACACTCGACAAAAGGGCGACCCCTACACAAATTTGTTCCCCACATCACGCTTCAAAATTACAACAAAACAAAAAGCCTTCACTACAAACTCACGCAATTTATTACTGAACACGGACCATCTAAACACTACTTTAAAAGATTCCACCTGACAAACTCAGACTCATGCAACTGCGACGGACAAACCCCACAAACATTTAATCATATACTCTACGACTGCACTATATACGAACAAGCAAGACATCAGTTGATCAAAAGCTGCCTGCTAAAAGAACAGACGTGGCCTGTGCCAGAGGACAAAATACTCAAAAAATACAAAAAGGAACTAATGACCCTCATATTCAGAACCGACTTACAAACGAACCACGTACAATATAACCCAAACCAATAAAACCGAATAGTGGATTAACACCCATTATGTCCAACTTTTACTCATTGCATCTTGCTTGTAAATATAATTTATTATTGTAATTATAACGTTCACTGTAAATATTACACACTTTAATTAACTATATTTTATTATTATATATTAATTAATAAACTAAATATCTATAAATTACTTTATTTTATGTTTTTATATATTATTTACACTTTTAATTTTACAATATAATTTTATTTATTTCTATGTATTCCACTTTAAGAATTTATTTATTTATTTATTTATTATTGCCTCTACCCAGTAGGGTCATTGGCAAACTTTAAGAATTATTTAGGATATATTTGTATTAGGATATGTTAATTATTATTAATTTATTAAGCTGTTATTATTTAGTTAGGTAATTTTGTTCTTCTTTTTGTACTTTATTTTGTTCCTATTTTTATTTTTATTTATGTATCTTTTCATGGTAAACATTTAATTTACTGCTATTAAATTTTACATTGTTCAGAGAAAATTTGAACTGTACATTGTATGCGTATAATATGTAGTTTTACATGGAGTACGCACAATTATTCAATAAACTCCTCTTGCATAGGGCGTACTATGCAAGAGAAAAAAAAAAAAAAAAATGTATATATATATATATATATATATATAATCTTATAATATATATATATATATATATATATATATATATATATATATATATATATATAATCTTATAATATATATATAATTTTATTTTTTTTTTCCGTGATAAGTCCTTTAAGAACGAAATTAACTAATAAATGGCTTCCGAGTCTTAGAAAGTTACTTTAATAAAATAAATTAAAAGGAAACAAATAAAAACATATTGGGAGGAAAACTCTAGTTTTAAAATAGAAAAAAAAAATATTCCATTCTATTCATTATTAAAATGTTAATAAATTATTAAGGTTAAAGGTTAAAATAAATAACCAGCAATATGGTTAATACGTGAGTTTATATGTAACAATAATTCAAATCCTATAATGTCATGCATTCCGACTATCAGGTCATCCCATAAGTAATGTCGGTTTTTAATGACGTGCTATAAGGTATAGGATAAAATCAATGAAACAAGTTCAAATGCATTTATCAACTTGTTGTATAAGATATATCCATCTTGAAACCAAATTTTGAATACCGGTTCTGAAAAAATCCTTTGGTTTTGAATTAAAGAAAGCTAACACCTCGTTTTTCACTTCATCGACGAAATTCATGTTCTTGCCTCTTAATGAGTTTGGAGACTGCGGAAAAGTTGATGATCCGAAGGCACCAAGTCTGGGAAATACGGTGGGTGAGGAATAATTTCTCATCCAAAGTCCTTTAATTTTTGCAATGTTTATTTTGCAACATGGGGCCGCGCATTGTCATGATGGAATAAAATTCCGCGTCTATTGATAAGTGATGGACGTTTCTTCTCAATTGCTCGCTTCAATCGGTCCAGCTGATCACAATACAGATCATTAGTGATAGTTTGGTTAAGATCAAGGAATTCATGATGAAGGATTCCTTCCATATCCCACCATACAGACGTTATCAATTTTTACTTTCACTTTCCTATATATGAAATATATAGTAAGGGAAAGTATTGCGATCGTGAAAAATTTCGACTTCCGGTTTTCAACGGAAATACACGTTTTGGGGTCCCCTTTTCGAAATAACCAAACCCCGCGAAATGGTCTGTGTGTGTGTGTGTGTGTGTGTGTGTGTGTGTGTGTGTGTGTGTGTGTGTGTGTGTGTGTGTGTGTGTGTGTGTGTGTGTGTGTGTATGTGAACAGACTAGATCAAAAACTATAAACCGTGCGAATCTGAAATTCGGTATTTAGTGTTCGTATATTTCCGCGATGTGACAGCAAAAATTTCATCAAAATTGGTCAAAGGGAGGGGGTACTTTATTTAATAAGTTTTTACGTTTTTTTTTCGATTTTCTCAAAAACGGCTCTAACGATTTTGATTAAACTGAGTGTTTGATGTATTAATATACCCGAGATATGACTGTAAAAATTTCATCAAAATTGATCAACCGGACTTTACTTAATAAATTTTATATCATTTTCACGTGTTTTTTTTATTTACTCAAAAACAGGATTAAAGATTTTGATCAAACTGGGTATTTGATGTATGTATATGCCCGAGACATGACTGTAAAAATTTCATCAAAATTGATCAACCGGAGGGGGGATTTACCTAATACATTTTATATCATTTTCACGTGTTTTTTTTATTTACTCAAAAACAGCTTTAATGATTTTGATCAAACTGGGTATTTGATGTATGTATATGCAAAAGATGTGATAGCCAACATTTCATCGAAATTGGTCAAACGGAGGGGGCACTTTATTTCATAACTTTTTTACCAATTTTACCTTTTTTTCGATTACCTCAAAAACGGCTCTAACGATTTTCATCAAATTCGTCATGTTCAATGAGGATCAAGTATTCTTTAATATCATGTAAGCTTTATCATTATTAAAATGTTCTGAGACGGCATAAATGGGAAAGGGGCTTTTTTTATTTTTCTATAAAGTACCTTTGTTTTTTATATACGTGGAGAAATTATCTGTCTCTCGTTTCGCCTAAAAATAAGAAATGTCTAAATATGAGATATGATAAAAATCATGTAAACATATAGAGGAGAAAAAAAGAAAAATATTCAGTCAACTCATAAAACACGTTGAGCCCACGCAAGCGGAGTACGCCTTTAATAACAGACCATTGTTCATAATTAAAACCGATCTGTCCGTTTAATGGAAATTATTTGTTCCATGGTAAATGAAGTTTTCAACAACTACATAGAGAATTATAAAATCAGACGGCTTGGAGTATTATGCTTGCATTGCCGAATTACCACAAGTAAAAACTTTTATTTAATATTAAAAAAGTTAGTGTTTTTTATAGAACAAATAAAAACAAAAATAAGAAATTACTGTGGAAAAATGTCTGACTTTGAGAAGTGGCAATTAACAAAACGCATTAATCTCTGATCTAAGTAAGTTGGTAAGTGAAATTTGTGTCTTGCGAGCACGCACCAGCTTTTTCCGGATGCAGTCCTTCTCTCGCTTCTGTGGGGGTCTTTCTCCAAGTCCTAACTACTGCCGCGACCGTCTAACATTCCGAAAACCATCCCCAGATACTATCCTGTAAAGGTTAAAGGTTCTTGATTTAAACGGGAAAGGAGAGAAAAGCAAGTTTCCACCCGCTGTTGCAAATTACCGGGGCTTAATTCGTGAGGAACCCATTTTCAAATTTGGTTTCAAGATGGGAAACTGTTGGTGTACACATTTCAGATTGAACGTGTTTCATTGATTTTATCCTATACCTTATAGCACGCCATTAAAAACCGACATTACTTGTGGGATGACCTGATATATATTTAATATTCTCTTAGCTATTTGGAGGTGACATGGACTAAACTCTAATTACAACTCACTCCAGTCCCTCTAACAGGTTCTAGTTACTAGTTTTTTTTTCTTATTTTCTCCACTTACCCATCTTGTTTTTTTTTTATTTTATCTATTTAGTGCAATTGTCCTGATTGAGTTGAGAACTTTTTCTTTTTCGATCCGAATTCCGGAAGGAGCTAGGCGCGCAGCCGAGCTTCCTAACTAGAGTATCGTAACCTTGTTTGGGGCTCAATTGTATTTTCCGATCCAGCCAGCAGTTTGTCCCTTCTTGTCTACTGTTACTTTTTGTGGTTTTCTTTTTTCGTTTCCCAAGATTTGGAAAGGAATTTTTCTTTGAGCTTTTCTTTTGCATCCTTTTTGTTTAACAATGACAAGAAACATTACTAAACGATTTAAAAATGATATGCCGTAATAAATGTAATGTATTCGTAAATTCCTTTTAAAATTAGGTCCAACAATTTATAATTTTTATTCACTTCCTTCCTTGCTTTTAATTTAATTATTTTCTATTCTAATGTTATTTGTTATAAATATTTTAATTCATTTTTTATAATGTTTAACTTGTTTACACATTTTTTCTATTTTTAAATTTGTTATTAATAGTATAAGTTTTTATTTTACATATGTAAAGCGCAGAGGAAGCTTACCGCGCTTGATACGCGGAGGCTAATCATCTTCTCTTTAAAAATAAAATATAAGAAATTGTGTGTCTGTGAAATTCTGTAAATTTAGAGTTTATCAAAAACAGGAAATTTATAAATAAATATTAGAAAGAAAAAACAACAGTAATTTTGCTATTGAATTATAGATGGAATCTCCAAAATATAACAATTTTTCTAAAAAAAAATTTATATTTTGATTTACTTTGCTCGATATAAAGTATAGATACAAAAGGATTGAATGTCTTTTTTTACTTTTACTTACCTATATATGAAATATATAGTAAGGGAAAGTATTGCGATCGTGAAAAATTTCGACTTCCGGTTTTCAACGGAAATACATGTTTTTTTTTAATTACTCAAAATTAACGATTTTGATCGGCTTTAACGATATTGATCAAACTAAATATTTGATGTATGTTTATGCCAAAGATGTGACAGCCAACATTGCATCAAAATTGGTCAAACAGAGGGAGCACTTTATTTCATAACTTTTTTTCCAATTTTTACCTTTTTTCGATTATCTCAAAACGGCTTAAATGATTTTGAGCACATTCGTCATGTTTGATGAAAATTAGGTGTTCATTAATATCAGGTAAGCTTTATCATTATTAAAATGTTCTGAGGGGGCTTAAATGGGGAAGGACCATTTTTTGTTATCCTATAAAGTACCTTAGTTTTTGTTAATAAGGAGAAATTAACTGTCTCTAGTTAGGACTAAAAATAAGAAATGGCTAAATATGAAATATGAAAAAATCAAGTAAACATATAGAGGAGAAAAAAAAAAATATTCTGTCATCTCATTAAACACGTTAAGCCCAGTTATGCGGAGTACGGCTTAAATGACAGACCATTGTTCATAATCAAAGCCGTTCTGTTTATTTAAAGGAAATTATTTCTTTCATGGTAACTAAACGAAGTTTTCAACAACTAAATTGATGATTATAATATCAGACGCGATGGATTATTATGTTTGCATTGCCGAATCATCAGAAGTAGAAACTTTTATTTAATAATAAAAAAAAATAGTGTTTTTTATAAAACAAATAAAAACAAAAATAAGAAATTACTGTGGAAAAATGTCTGACTTTGAGAAGTGATAATTAACATAACACATCAATTTCTAATCTAAGTAAGTTGGTAAGTGAAAGTTGTGTGTTGCGCGCACGCACCAGAATTTTTAAAAATAATTTTCTTTTCATATAGACCTACATGGCTAGTGTTGAATGAAACTGAAAAAAAAAAAAATACAATATCGGGAATCCGTTTCGTTGAAAAGAATATTTGATGTGTCTCGCTAAGGATAGGAACAAAATTAAATAATTAAAATAACTAATCTGCTTTTTTAAACTAATGTTTGCTTTATGATCTATAAATTTCTTGATTATTTCATTGACTTAAAACAGATTCTATAGAACGGCTCCATTTTTCTATTAATTTGTTCCTTACAATAAAAATGTTGAACTTAATATCAAAATCAGTTTTTTAACTCAAGATATAAAGTAAAGTATTTTAATGTTTTTTTTTTTTTTGGTTTTTTTATTTGGCTCGGGAGCCCATTGTTTGAACGGCTTAGTACGCGTCTAATATTTTTTGAATAAGAACCTCGAAAAAAAAAAAAAAAGAAGTCATCAAAATACATGAGATAGTGACTGTGTGAGTTTAAAATTCTAGTTAAATGCTACTAATTGGTAGTTTCCCTTCCTGCCTTTTCATTATTTTGTTATTTGTTTCATAATCGTTACATTTTATTGATGCATATTCGTCAATTCAGTTGTAAATTGAAAAAAAAATAAAATAAAAAAAAAATAAAGGAAAGAGCATCAGGATGGTTCGAGGCATTTCTTTTTCTATTTTGATAGCTCTATATTTCAACGACAATTTTTTTAATAAATTTTTAATTCATACATTAAATAGTTTTAAGTGCGAAGGCGTAGATACTCATTGATACATAGATATATACATCGAAATAAAAAATTATTGCCCGTTTTATACATATTTATATAGAAACTACTTTAATGAAAGTAATTACTACTTTTTTTTTTAATGCTTTTTGAAAACCTCTTACCGAGAGTGTAGTGTTGCAGAAGCCCGAGAACGGAGATTGAATCAAGATCAGATTGCGCTTTGGTTCCCTTGAAAATTCAATATTGACCACGGTTCAAATTAATGCTATTATATTTCTGTGTGGGCTTTAGCCTAACACTGTTATTCCGAGTTCCATTCAATCGCGATGTTCAATTTTCAATTTACTTTACGGGTCTTTTCTACACTAAGGCTACCAGTTAATTTTTAAACAGTTACTTTTTATCAACAGTAATTGCTTATTAAACACACGCTTATTAAAAGTAATCGCTTTATTAACATATGACCAGTTAAACAAGAATACAGGTTAATGAAATATTTATTTTAAATCAATGAAAGCAATATTGCAATATTCTCATATTGCAAGTCCACTTTTTTTGTTTAAAGTTCAATTTCATGTTGTGCCCTTTATCACCGTTTTTAAATTTAGACACCTTTATCTTGAAAAAATGTTGTACATTTTGGTCTTCTTTACAAAAAAACAAAATTAATTCAATTAAATTCATCTCTCTATCCATTTTACACAGGGAATAATAATTTCTTTAATGGAGTTTGTAGGTGCCATATGGGTGATTCTCAATTAATTTGACCATTTAACTTTTAGGAAATTGAATTTTGGGTTTAAAAAAATTCAACTTATGAATAAAATTTGATCTGAATATCATCAATAAGATGTTCAAGAAAACAAAGGTGAACACAGTTTGTCAGTTCGTTAAGTATTAGTATTTTTTATTATTTGTTCTACTCAAAAATGAGTTTTGTGAGGAGCGTTTCTGTATTTTTGTTTTTTTATTTGTTGTAATGTTTTTTCTTTTTTCTATTCTCGCTCCCTAAACTCATTTCTAAGGGATCGAATCTTGTTTTCCTTTTGTTGTACAATAATTACTAGGCTGGCGTCTATACCTACTGCTTTACTTGCCAAGCTTAGTAGCCCATAGTTTCTCGCTTGTTGACCTATGAATAAGTCGTTCTGTCAAGGCTTAGGTTTTTCGTCGGATATTTGCAGCTCATTGATCATCTCGTTGTGAAATATATATATGCTGCACAGTTTTTACTCAGTTCAGGGTCAACGATTCACCCATAATTAATTCGTTCACTGCTTTACATGTTGGTCAAATTCAAAGACTGAGAGGTATTTTCACAAGCTGAGTAGACTAAATATTTTTACAAGCTGCCGATTTGCTTATTTTCTTTCTCTTGGCCAACATCTCTTTTTTATTAAGAATATGTTTTAAATTATGCCCCAAGTCTATTTTTTCTTTTCTCTATGGCTCCTTTCTACAGCTTGTTAAAATGGCTATACAAAAGAAATGAATCATGTAGGCATTTAAACATAACAAATAACAACACTTCCCCAGAATTGTTTTTCCGTCACGAGTGTTACGTAACACTTGTGACATTTTCACAAAAAATCTCTATCCTTAGATAAACCAGGTGTCGGACATATATGAGAGGATAAACTCGAATAAATGTCCCTAACCAACATCTTTTGCTGGTATCATTCGAATTTTTCAATGAACGCTGATACATACAATTAACGTAACACTCGTGACAACTAATTTTTGTGATATACATTATTTTGCATTGGATATCAAATAACTGCCTATTAGATACTTTCTTCACCAAGTTTGCACATCGACTGATAGCCGGTATTATAAACAAAGGCTATCATGGCCATTCCCAACACTTTCAAAGAACAGCGTTGCCCAGAACAGCCGACAACACTCGCCATGAATTTTTCTACTAACTTTGGGGACAGATTCATTTTCCTGATTTACATTCGAAGTATTAGAGGTAACTAAAAATATCATTCATAACTTTATTTATCTGGGGTTCATTTCAGGGTGTGGTGAACTAAGCATAACCAGCTTGAGGACTGTAACTCTCATGACTTCACATTGAGATATTTTGTTTTTTATGATGCCTAGGTTCATTTAAATGTTACCATCGTTTTTTCATAACAGAGGACTATAAAACAAATATCCAAAAAAATTTTTTGGATATAAAAAAATATCTGGAAAACGAATGTAAAGTTCAGGGACACTAAATGGTCAATTCATATGAGAATCACCCATATGGCTTATTTTATTTAAAAAAAAAGAATTGGATGTTTAAAGTAATCATTTCATCATAAAATTAACTGGCAGCCTTAATATAGAAAAGACACCGTTTCACTTATTAAATTTCTAATCATTTATTTAAATATAATAAGAATTTGTTGAAATGTGGCAGGAAAGGCAGATGTCCAAACAGAATGTCGTGTCTTTGAATACAATACTTCAATGTAAAAAGTTAAAACGAAATTTCCCGATAATGATGTAAATATGGACCGATTGATAAAATTTTTTTTTTCTTGTTCTTTGCTGTATGCATGAATTTATTTCTTCGTAGTTCATACGCAGGAATTGTCAAAAGAGCATAGTTCAGTAGTGACGTAAATCTGTCGATAGCACTATCGAAAACTGTTTTTAAATGATGAAGCGATAGCTACTGCGTATTAGCAGTGCTATATAATTCATGGAAATGAAAAATAAATAAAATGTAGCAGTGTAATTTTATTTTTGTTTCTAACCAAAAATGCTTATCTACAAAAAAAAACAAATTACTTCACGCAAAAAATATGACTGCAATTTAATGGTTTGCTCATACCTGCCTTCCAACTTTATTGAAAAATGTACAAACAAAACAACTGAATGCCTACCAGTCCCTTGACTAGAAAATTACTTGGTTAATGGTATTTAAACAAAATCATGTTTTTGTAAAAAGATACTTTCAACCTCTCTTAATCAACTACCTGATAATTTTTTTTTTTAATTTAACACGTTTCAAAGTACGGCATGTTCGAGGATTGCGTTCCGAATGTTGTCATGTCAAATCAACTACTTCGACAACTGGGAATCCTGGTTTCATGGTTGCTTGAAGAGAGTTGGTATAACTTTAAATAGGGTTTCTTTGACCTATAAATACAGTTTCTGTGACCTTAAAAGCTTTTGATAAAGTTTTTATTCTTTGCGGTTACGACTAAGCTTGAAACTGATAAAAAAAATTTCAAGGTATAATGGAAACCATCCTTTATTTACAGAAATGTTCATCTTATTCCCTAATATCAAATGAAAGAATAAAGAACAAATGGAAACGTGCATTATAGCTCTTATTGTTTCAAATGAAAAACCATTACTATTCTATTTTTTTCAACCCCGGTCATCACATCATACTATATAGCATCGATAGTTTTATGTCCGATACTCTCAAAACTATGGAAAGCGGAGACTATAGTTCAGATAAACAGAACATCCATACGAGGTTAAATCTTTCTCTTAAATCCATGACATCCAGCTTCCTGAACCTTATTCTCTCGCAGTTCTTTTCCGGTAGTTCTCTAACCTGTTTAGAGATGGCGCCATATACTTTTTCAATCTTCATTCACAGCTGGTAATATATTAAAACTACCAGTGATTGCGCTGACAAAACATTTATACAAGGGCATGAGGAGTAGCGTTATAATGTGGCATCTTCTGGCTTGGAAGGTACTAGGGCTAATCATAAGGCGATGAAGTCCCTCATCCTGCTTTCTACTGGCATTATCTGGCATGAGTGTGTTAGCTATGTCATTAATGAGTGCTACGTGGTTCCCTTGTAATTTTCCATTGAATCTTTTGAAGTTGACCGAAATTTAAATTTGAATTCTGCAGAAACATAAAATTTCTGGAGTTATAAAACTACCTTAAAAAAAATTACCGACGTTAGTTCCCTAGATACGGAATCACAAAACTTATCGGAATAGAGGAACTTTTTTCCTCTTCTGAATATTTTCAAAATTTGAATGGAGCTGATTTTAGAAGCTACATGCTTCAATTTAGGATTTGGTTCCTTTCCTGGAAAGTTCCTTGTATCAAAGTATTTATTTCTGTTAAATGCTTCTTGAAAATCATTTTGTTTATTACATCGGTTGTTTCTCTTAAGCAGAATTCCGTCTAATCAATGATTTTTTATGTTTGTTCTTTTAGTTTCTTGTTTTGTTTTTTTAATATAAAACATTAGACAATGTTTAGTAAATTCATAGAAAAGATATTTTGTGCATATTCTTTTCTCTGCTATTTGAAAGTTCAGAAAAATATACGAATACATAATTTTTTGTTTCATCAGCGACGTTTAAATTTAAAAATTCTGAGAGCAACGGAATGTATTTTTATGAAAATGAAACAGTCGCTACAAGTGAAAGTTATGAATAAAAGAATTGACGCTAAAAGCACTTTTATTTCGTTTAAGTCCGACTTCCCTTCTGCCTCTTATTATTTTAACTGCGCTGCATCTGTCTTCAGCGCAGGAAATGTTTTAACAATGTTGTCATTTAAATATCTGGCGAAATTAATTATTATTATTAATTTTTTTTTAGTTACAGTCTACAATTATACAGTTGATAATTGTAGTCTATTTTTATCAAAGTTCTCTTTAATTAAGATACTCAATAATTAAGTAATTGAATAATAATTAAATAGGTATTTTTCTTTTTAGTATTGTCACCCCTATTCTTAAATCTACCGGTCCATTGTGGCACAGGGATCTTTGGGCAAGGGTTGTGTGGTAATCGATTAAACTAGAGACTATTTACATAATTTATTATGTACAATAAACGATTTACCAGGTCCCATCTACCAAAGGGGAGGTCTCATAACTACATAAATACTTGGGGCCACTCATATACTCGATACTTGGGGCTACTACACTACTCTAATACCACTCCTGGCCTGTCGGTGCCTGCTAGGGTCACTCGGTGCCAGAGTGAGGCTAGGGTCACTCTGCCCGTCCCAGTTTCCTGAGAGTTTCCCCTCTCTCTCAGGGTCTCCTAGGTTCAATGGCCTGCTTATTTTTTCAGCTATGGTTTTCCACCTAACAGTATAAATCCTGAAAACTTCCTAAAATGATTTCAAATTACGTCAAGAAAATAATAATTAAAAATACGAAATTTCTCCGTAGACGTACCTCGTACACACCATAGAACCACATAGACGTATAAAGACTAAAAAACTATTACACTCTTCTATGCAAAGTCATTTTCAGGGCTGTGAAGGAATTTTCAGGTAATGTCGTAAAGCGTTGATGGAGTTTTTCCTGACCTGATGGTATTACTGGGATTTTAAGAGATAAGGAGGAATTTCATTTGATAAATAGTTTAATAGAATGGGGACATAGTTTATTACTGTGATTTATTGTATTATTTTAATATATAATTAATAAATTAATCTTAGTGTATTAAATTTGAATGTTTTGAGGTTTAGGACGTCTGTTTTTTTTGTTTTATTGCACGATTTTTACATTTTTTTTTAGTATTACGTTTGAAATTGTTTATTCTACGGTGTATTTTTACTTTCACTTACCTATATATGAAATATATAGTAAGTGGAAGTATTGCGATCGTGAAAATTTTCGACTTCCGGTTTTCAACGGAAATACACGTTTTGGGACCCCCTGAGTCGAAATAACCAAGTCCCGCGAAATGGTCTGTGTGTGTGTGTGTGTATGTGAACAGACTAGCTCAAAAACTATAAACCGTGGGAACCTGAAATTGAGTATTTAGTGTAGGTATATGCCCGCGATGTGACAGCAAAAATTTCATCAAAATTGCTCAAAGGGAGGGGGTACTTTATTTGATAACTTTTTACGTTTTTTTCGATTTTCTCAAAAACGGCTCTAACGATTTTGATTAAACTGAGAATTTGATCGATTTATATGCCCGAAATATGACTGTAAAAATTTCATCAAAATTGATTAACCGGAGGGGGGACTTTACTTAATAAATTTTGTATCATTTTCACGTGTTTTTTTTGTTTACTCAAAAACGGTTTTAACGATTTTGATCGAACTTGGTATTTGATGTATTTATATGCCCGAGATGTGACTGTAAAAATTTCATCAAAATTGATCTACGGGAGGGGGGACTTTACTTAATAAATTTTGTACCATTTTCACATGTTTTTTTTATTTACTCAAAAATGGTTTTAACGATTTTGATCAAACTTGGTATTTGATGTATTTATATGCCCGAGATGTGACTGTAAACATTTCATCAAAATTGATCTACGGGAGGGGGGACTTTACTTAATAAATTTTGTACCATTTTCACATGTTTTTTTTATTTACTCAAAAACGGTTTTAACGATTTTGATCAAACTGGGTATTTCATCTATTTATATGCCCGAGATGTGACTGTAAAAATTTCATCAAAATTGATCTACGGGAGGGGGGACTTTACTTAATAAATTTTGTACCATTTTAACATGTTTTTTTTATTTACTCAAAAATGGTTTTAACGATTTTGATCAAACTTGGTATTTGATGTATTTATATGCCCGAGATGTGACTGTAAACATTTCATCAAAATTGATCTACGGGAGGGGGGACTTTACTTAATAAATTTTGTACCATTTTCACATGTTTTTTTTATTTACTCAAAAACGGTTTTAACGATTTTGATCAAACTTGGTATTTGATGTATTTATATGCCCGAGATGTGACTGTAAAAATTTCATCAAAATTGATCTACGGGAGGGGGGACTTTACTTATTAAATTTTGTACCATTTTCACATGTTTTTTTTTATTTACTCAAAAACGGTTTTAACGATTTTGATCAAACTTGGTATTTGATGTATTTATATGCCCGAGATATGACTGTAAAAATTTCATCAAAATTGATCTACGGGAGGGGGGACTTTACTTTATAAATTTTTTATCATTTTCACAGGTTTTTTTATTTACTCAAAAACGGCTTTAACGATTAACAAAAATAAGATATGAATGTAGAAAAATGTGTGACTTTGGGAAATGATAATTAGCAAAACACGTCAATTTCTAATCTAAGTAAGTTGGTAAGTGAAAGTTGTGTGTTGCGCGCACGCACCAGATTCTTTTTTAGAAGAATCATATTTAAATGAAGATGCAAAGAAATCATTCATTAAATTTGAACGGTGAAAGCCGTATGAGGAAATAGAATTTTAGCACTACAGATTATTTAAACAGCAATTGAACAGTCAAAGTTTGAATATTTGTTTTTGCGATCTGACTTTCTTCGCTTATATCTTATAATTATTTTCATTTATTTCCGCCATTTTGGGATCCTCCTCCCTATCCTGGGAGGGAACAGAAGAGAAAGAAATGAAGAAAAGAGGAGTTAGTATTGTCTTCCTCACCTCCCGGCCAATGATAAACAATCCCAGGGGGGCTCTCTCTCAACTTCTCCGGTGTTTCAAACAACTTCAATATTTTTGGAGAAAGAAAATAATCTTCTCCAGAGATGAAAAGTTAAAATCATCAAATATTTTTATTCCTAAAAGTATTTAGAGGTTAATGCATATAATTTTTCTTCCTCTTGCAGGTTCAACTTAAAAAACAAATCTTACTCTGTATGATCATTTAAATCTGTTAAAAAGTTCAGAACTTTCACCATAAATTAAGGTTTCGCAAACAAAAACATTCATACTTTTACAAATATATTTTCTCAAAACATTTTTACTCATTCATTTTCAAGAACTCTTCAATTTATTTATTTTTTGTCAATCCCAAATTAGTATGGAAAATGATGGATTTTAATTTATTTATTTTTTTTTAATTATAATTCACAACGTCAAACTAACAATTACTACACAAATTAATAACAACGTTTCAAAAGAGTAACTAAATAGAGTGACACAAAGTAAGCATATGCTTCGATATCAAAATCAGACTAAGCCCCTTGTCCATCGCTTTTTATATTAAGTCCGGAATAAAAAATCCAGAAAGGCCTAGATCATTCGCGTCACATCTAAAACATGTGATAAACGAACTAATACGGTTATGTAACGGCTCCAACAAAAGTCTAGAACTCCTAGTTGTAAGAGAAATAATCATAAAAAAATAAATTTTTTTTTACGTCACAGTATTTTAACACCAATTGAAGGCTAAAATAATTTTAACAAAGTAAAATCATAACACGAAAATGCTAAATAAGCAATCAAAACATTATATATAACAAGTTACAAAATAGTAATTGGCAATGCTAGAAGAGTGTCTAAAAAAGTAGCCATATTCTTCGCTGTCCTAAGACAGACTAAGTAATGCAGACCGTATTCTTTCCTGTAAGACTTAGTCTGTAGTCGATGGCTTCTTATACGTCGTCTACTATGGAACCCCCAGAAAGACCTAGAACGTTCCAAACATATGTACAACGTAACAGATATAATCATCTGTTTTGGTTTCTCATCAAAATCTATATAAATAAAGATGAAATTCTGTTTGTTTGTTGTTTGTTTATAGAAATCCATACCATTTGTCCTAAATTCTCCAAATTTTGCTCAGTGGTTCTTTCAGACCAAGTGCGAACACCTGTCCATATTAAAATTGCGTAACTACAGCGGATCTTCAGCTGTTCTTCTTTATTGTTATAAAAATCATAATGATCTCGCTTTACACTGGTTTTTACGAAATCGACCGTTTGAGTCAATAATAGTCTCAGTTTATAGATTTAAAAAATGAAATGCTCCAGGTGAAACCGGTATATACAACTAGTATTATAAAATTCAGTAAAAAATTGTGGAATAATGTTACTGTTGATTCACACAAAGATTTATACTGTCGTTTGTTTCGTATTTTTTAAAAAACCATCAAAATGTCAGTATTTTTTTTTTAACGAGACAAGATGATAGGTACTGTAAGTCTGCAATAGTATCATACTTAGCTGGTCGGATTTTCTATCGCGTGGCCCTGTGTACCATGAATACATTTGGGGCAATATCCGTTTTAGTAATGTCCAGAGAAAGATTGTTATTTCTTTTTTTTCAATAAATTAATATCGCTCTGTAGTTTCGTGACGTACTTGTCTGTGACCAGTAGCGCACGCCAAACTCTCGTGTCCATCACGCGTCACGCCAACCACTTCTCTTTCCAATACAAATATTGGATCTTGAATCTTTTAAAAGCAATTAATACTAGAACGGTCTTTAGATTAGCTTGTTATTGTCAATGTTTTTCTCCTCTTTCTTTTTCTCTGATTTATAAATTCCTCTCCAACATTCCCTGATAGGGCAATAAAATAAACAAGTTTGTAGTCACGTTATTTTCTTTTTTGATTCAATTTAACTTTTGTTGTGTCTCATTTGAACAGTATTTTTAGTATTTTTTTTTTTTTTTTTTTTTTTTTTTTTTTTTTTTTTTTTTTTTTTTTTTTTTTTTTTTTACTTTACGTATTATACATAATATACAAAGAAGATTTTTGCAATCAGCGCATTGTCTGACTGATAAGATGGTCCGTCGCAAAATCCTTAGTGCTCCACATTTTCTCACAAATAAAAGTACTACGAAATAAAATCATTTACAAAGACCTTATGTTCCCTAACACACCATTTAACCCAGTCCATATACCGTCCTTTCATAATTAACTCCTTTTATTTTTTAAGTCAGATAACATTAGTGGAGTGGGCAATGATAACCATCAGCAGTTTTTTGCCCTAAAACTCAAAACAACAACAACATTAGTGGAGTGCTATCAGCCTGTAGCTTCTCTGTATGATTGTTCAAGATATTATTTTGCTTGTATTACTATCACATTTGCTTGATATATTGTCATAAATACAGTTATACATTATGATGAGGGAAATATAAAAATATATCTTTTACCCAGAAATTAAATAACATTCATGACAATTAAATACTACCTCTAGGCTTGATAGAAAATAGAATAAATAAATTAAATGCATTGTAACATTAAATCGTTAGATAAAAAAAAAAACATATGGTTAAAAATCCCTGACCTCTTGTTGGAATAAACTAGCGGTTGGAGCGAACCGTTAGAGCACGTTTTTGGGACTAGATTGTTCGAGCTCAATCCACACAGGCCTGGAAGGTTCCAGAAGGTTCCTTTTACGACTGTAGTAAGGGGCTAGTGACTGGACCCGTCAGTCTTAGTCTTAATTGTGAAGTTCAAGTCATATGATTTGTGTTACAAAGTGATAATTTTTGTAGCCTGATTAATAGTGTTTTTATAATTCGTGTGGCATTGACTATTGTTATATTTTCGTTGAATAAATATTATTACCCAAAAAAGTGTTACAGTATTTCTAATTCTTTGATTATTTTGCTATATATATTATTCATGAAAATGAGTATTTTGTCTACATGTGATACAGCATACCATATGACGCGTTATTTAAATAGTTCCCCGTTAAAATGTTTATCGATTATTTTGGAAAGTCGCTAAAGCTAAGTAAATTAGGACAATTTCCGAATATTGTCGAAGGGCTTAAAGCCTCCTCCCTATCTGCGTTGAATATTTTCCAAACCCCGGAATTCAATAAATCTCTGAACCACGGCACTTGTTACATTCCTTGAATACACCTCCACCCCTCTCGCCCACCTTCTACCTATTGCATTCCAAAAATAAGCAACCAAAAAAAAAAAAAAAAAAAAAAAATTCCTCTTTGGGTTTACGTCTCTCTTGTTTTGTTGGATTATTTCCGGTTCCTTATATTTGTGATTGTTTTCTTGTTTTATGCAATACATGGATATTGTCGGAAAATGTTCATTACTCAAAAGAGCCCAACACATTTATATTTATACATACTAAACAATAACTGTTTTGTTCTAAAATTAAACTAGTTTTTGTCATTAAAAACCCACTTTCATGCACTTGAGTAAGAAATCAACATTAAGAGTTTGAAATTACAGAAAATATTTTTAAAAATGTTATTTTCAAAATCGCAATCTATTCTAGTTTTTTTTTTTTTTGGGCGATTCCGTGAACGTTAGAAAATTAGAAAAAACACTTTATATCGATTCACAGTTTATTTATTTCTCCATTTTTTTCACTGGAAATATACTAGGGTTCAGTACTATCTATGGAAGTGCTGTTTCTTGATCAGCGGCCGTGCAAGGAGGTGTTTGACTGTAACAAAGTTCAAACGCCAGGTTTTTCACTTTTATTTTTTTAATTATAAACCAATAGATGATAAACCAAAAGAAAACTAAATATATGTTTACCGGAAATGGCACTGAAGAGGAACTGGTTTTTGGTCCCTACAGATTTGAGAGGGTCAATGAATTTACTTATCTAGGATCCCAAGTAACCCAAGCAAATGATGTCTCTGCTGAGATAAGAGACTAAAGGCGGCAAATAGGGCATATTTCACTCTGCTTAAAATGTTACGCAGCAGATCCATTACTAGGGGAACTAAGTTGCTCTTAAACAAAACTCTAATACGTCCTGTTCTTAAATATGCATCCCAAACCTGGACCATGTCGAAAACCAATGAAAATGACCTACACATTTTCGAAAGGAAAATTTTACAACAGATAGTTGGTCCAGTGAGTGATGGATAAGGATGGAGGATTAGGAGGAACAGAGAGCTTTATGACCTTTCCGGGGACTATTTTGAGTCTCATGATGAAATATTTTAAGCTCTGTGCCAACAGGGAATCATTCGAGTGGTAGGCCGAGAAGGAGGTGGGAGGATTGCTTTAATTGAAATCTATCCAAGTTTAGTTTTGAGGTGGACGTAGGTGAGTAGGGCGGCATTGGCATTGGTTATGTCGGCAGCAAATATCTGCGTTCTTTATTATTTTTTTAACTGTTTTATTTTACGTGTTAGGAATTTCTAAAGAAAAAAGTTTTATAAGAAACAAATACTCATCGAGTAAAAAATATATTCCCCGTCCCGATTAGCACTCTTGGCATAAAGCAGACGTTAAAAAAAAAAAAAAACATATTTATGAAGGATTAGAAGGGACTTGATTAAATGAATTAGTCTTTCTGAAGTTATTAAATGGAAAAATATTATTATATAAGTTTTACCATAGGTATATTTTATCGAGGTTAGAAACAGGTGGTTAGAATCATTTTATGTCTTTTGGATGAGGTGATGATTTGGCCATTTGTTTCATACGTGTTCTTCCGAGAACATCGATGGCCTTTGTTTTTAAGATATTATTTCTAAAAGATTGTGTGGAAGACTAGGTCTTGCCTCGCCTCCTCAAGGAATAAAGAATGCTATAGATATACTCGTAGATTTAATTTAAGAAACTTTTTATAATAGATAGGAAATTAATTGATTAAATAAAAAGAAAAATGACCTTGGGAAATCCAGGAATAGGTTTGAATAAGGTATGCACCGGGTTAGATCTAGAAGTGTCGGAGAATTTTTTATTGCTACATCAGCCATAGATCGGCACTGAGTTTGAGAAACCTACTAGGGCACACCCAGCCTCTATAAAGTGAGGGATTTGGATAACCTAATAGTTATTATATTATATTTATAGTGATTTTAATGTAAATGACGTAGACAGGCTTATTGTATAAAGGCATGTTTATACAATCCCAAATGGATCAGGTCTATTTGATCTATTGTAATCGCCGCTATCAGTCTAAAACCAAAGGAACGGTTTGTTATCAAAATCCAAAAATAATAATGTTTAAAGAGGCTTAACGAATTTGGATATAACTAACAGTTTCACCATCAAGCATTATAAAAAAAGAGTAGTATATTAAGTAAAATTTTATAAAAGAGATATTATATAAAATCTTAATTGATCTGATGGTCTGTTATTCCGTAATCGAGGACGATTTCTTGGAAAAATTATATTAATTTAGAATTTTTTTGAGGGCGGATCCAAAATATTTAAAATTTAACTTTCCCCGATTTCATTTACATGAGCAAATATTATCATGTTAAATCACTGTATATAAAATGAGTATCTAGGGTAAACCATACAGTTATTGGCACTCAGTACAGTTATTAGCACCCCAACTTTAACTTAAAGAAATAGGTTAACAAGTCCTTATTTTATTACAAGATATACATGAGTCTAATGTTTGAAGGGTCCTCTAAGTCATCTATGAAGACTTTAACAAACTAACCATAGGGAAGATTTCACAATTAAATCCACAGGGTGCCAATAACTAGATTTTGCACCTTTAACAATAAACATTGCCATATTGTAAAATTATTGACCTTTTGACCCAAAAAAAAACCTCTTGAGTCTTTATAAGTATAGATAAAGAGGAGTTATAGGCAGTTTTGATTAGATCCCTTCATAAGAAGTATTTTCTTTCATGTCACCACTGAAATTTAGTCTTAAGGGTGCCAATAACTGTACGGTTTACCCTACATATGTGAAAAAAATCTTATTCTCATTGTAATATCAAATCCTTTGTGTGTCAATTATTAAATTATATAAAGTTGAAATTTTTACAAGGATTTTTTTTTTCTAAATTTTATTCTTATTGTTTTTTCAGGTAAGTTACTTTTCTTTTACCTTGGAAATCGTTCTGCTGAAAGTAGGTATGTACACATCGAATCAAATTTAAATATGTGTAGATTAAGATTATTTAAGAAATATTTACAAGTCTTATTGCGAATCGTACAAATGTATTGCTCTTGTATTGCAGCCTTATTTGTATACTAGAGTCTAAAGCCCGAAAGGGGGAATACATTCCAGGAAAGATTGCCGTAGATTTACGATCCGATTTGTAGATATGATGGAAAGATCCGAAGTGGGAAAGATGTTTGCCCGATATATATTCCTGCAATAACACTTCTCCCTACCTTGCTCGGTAATGGCCGGGCCTTTAAGGTAGTTTCCGTCTTTCTCTGCTAGGCTTCGCTAGCTTCTATGGGAATCTATGGGCTATAGGGTTTGTCCATCGAGTCCGTTTAGGATTGTGATTTGAAAAAAAAAAAAAAAATCAAATTGAACATGTATATGAATATACCTATTATTTCCCTTATGGCACGAACGGTGGTTAATTGGAAGTTATATACCGTAAACACGGGATACTTGAGCCCTGGGGGGTAACTTGAACCCCAAAACTGAAAAATGATGTTTGGGTCTCTGGGTACATAAGTTTAACGACATAGTTCAATGCTATGCTGGTAGGCAGAAGCACTAGGTAGACCATACAGCAAGTTTAGGAGGTTTACTAGTTTTGCGAACTAGGCACCTGTTGTTCGTTTATTTCACTCTACAAACTTTAGTCTGAATAGGCAGCAGGAATAGCCTTAAACTGAAGCTAAGCTCATACATATCATATTAAGTTTATTGTCAAAGCAAATTGAGGCCTTTTTAAGTCGTTAATACCTCATATGCAGAAAAGTATGTTATTAAGTAAAGCTGGGACATATTATCTAAAAATACGGGTCACTTGAGCCCAAGGGCTGAAGTGACCGTGACCACATTTAACATTTTTAAATCCTAATTTTATGTTGGTCGGTGCCTTTAAGCCGGACATATGCTGACGTTACTGCCGAAAATTTGGAAAAAATGCCTGGAAGCTGTAAGGAGTAAGAGGATGACGCAGCGAGAGGTGGGATTTAATAAAATTAGCAAAGCCAGTTTCAAAGGTTTCAAGATAGCTATTTTAATGTTTTTAAATGAAAATCAGATTGTAACCCGTTAGCTAAATCAAGACATTCCAATTTCCATTTATTCAAAGAATGCTAGAGAAGAGGGACAATTTGTTACGAATAAAAAGCTCCAATAATAAGTGTCTCGAGGACAGAGTTTTACTGTCTACGAGTTTTGCTCTACCACCGCCTTTGTGGAAAATATTAATGTCCAGGAAAAATGGCCAAAAGTGAAGGCGTCTTAAAAAAAACCTTAAAAAAAACATTCGAAAAAGAATAACTTTGGATGACCCCACATCAAAACATGACACAATCAGTTCAAGATCAGGTGATAACTGAGGCATCAGCATCTGCAATAGTTATGAGGAATATATATTTCAATTGTCTATGTGCTCTCTCAAAACAAATTGATCACCAAGACCAATGAAAGTTGTCCTAGAAAGAAGCAACTTCATTGTGGTAAAATGGAACTAGATGGAGTATCCAGATGCCATCCTCGCTATAATAAGTTCCCCAAAACAAATAAAACGAGGATTGTTTTCTTTGACGGGACTCTAAACATTTTTATACACTCAACTAATTATGTATGGACAATATCTTTAAACTGTTGCTCAAAATAATGTTTAAATTATATTTTTCAAAACCAACATTATTAAAATTATGTTTTAAAATAATTTTTGTCTTTAAAATGAACGCTTTGGTGTTTACTGGATGCTCAGAAATGATTTTTTTTAATCACCACCCTCTCACTTGAAACCGAATTGCCTTCAAATATTATTTTCAATGGGAATTGAGTCTGGGGTCAAGTAACCCAACCTTAAGGTTAACTTAATAAAAAATAAAAATATTTACTATGTCACAAACAATGCATATTATATGTTAAAGTATTCATAATAAACTGCAGTTTAATAACATATGGTGAGCACGTCCAAGAAAACAATATGATGTGCCTATTTTCAAGAATAATGTTAAAAGTTTCAAAATCTGGGCTCAAGTAACCCGCGTTTACAGTATATATTTTTTTAATTTTATTTATTTTTTAAGAAATTGGGTAATACTTGAACGTTTTTATTTGTTCTAAAATCAGTTATCTTTTTTAAATAATTTTTTCTCTCAATCCTTTTTTTTTTTATTTACACCTCTCAGCAGATCAGGTAATCATCCAAAGTGGTTTCTAGGATGCATTTTAGATGGGCATAAAGAAAGTAAAATAGGGTAGGGTAAAAAAATCTTTCCGGACTAATACAGGTCGTTTAAATTAAGAGGAGGAAAATTCTCTAATCCATGTTCTTTTTAGTCTCCTTCCATGTTTGTCATTTGTGGCCAAGGCATTTATCAGTGTGTTGATGTTTGTTTTGAAAATATGAATAAACGGAACGCATGTGTGGTTTCATAGCCGGTTAATGCCTCAAAAATGTTTATTGATAAATTTTAAGTTTTATGTTTATTATTTTTGCTGTTCCACGATTCTCTCAGGCTTGTGCCTATATGGATTCAAATGAGTATGTGTTCAGGACCCTAAAAACGAAAATCCTTATGTCCGAAAGAAAAAATTGACTTAATAATAGCCAAAAATATTAAATTTTGTACTTAAATATTAAAAATAAATGTTGTACTTTAAATAACGGTTAATTAGTATAATTGATGAGCTTAGTGGATAAACTCGTTAAGTGACTTTTTTTAAAGAAATTGCTAGCTGACCCGTGCGATGCATTCGCACTCCAATCTATTGAAATCCCACTTGATTAAAGTACACACCGTATATTTAGTATCGTACAGTGCGCATTTAGTGCGTCATGGGCATAGGTGAGGGTTTAAGTAAAAATAAGATATGTTTAAATTGTAGATTATTTATTTTTTGAAACTCCAAAATTCCTCTATTGCTAGGAAGTTGTACGGGTAGGACTTTTTATTTTTTAGGTATTTTAGTAACTTGTAAAAAATATCATTTTCTGACTATTCACAAGCTCGCTTTATAATTTTTGTTTTTGGGGATGAGAGATGGTCAACTGTTCTTCATTTACGATAGGTTAAATAATGGTCAGGATTTTCAGTTACAATGATATTTATTATGGTAAGCCAACGTTTCGATCCAACTTGTGGATCTTCATCAGGGCTAAAAGAAAACAAATATATGAGTATCTATGCTAGAGGGTGACAATAAATGGATACATTACAGAACTGATAATAATATAAAAGATGGTGTATACATAAATATTAAAATAAGAGGCTGGTTAACAAGATAAAATAGAATATGATATTTACCTACTGAGTCCAGGTGGATACTAAGACTAAAGGTAAAAATAAGGTGAGAGGTAGTCCAGACACAACTATTTGTATACAGTACCATATATTTTGTTAGTTTTAAATATTTTTGTTCACTCAGTTGTCATGTGCCTTCACTTCAAAAGCATTGGATTTCCCCGCCATAAACCTTGAAAGTCGGCAAAATAACCCCCTACCACTACCTCTCACCTTATTTTTACCTTTAGTCTTAGTATCCACCTGGACTCAGTAGGCAAATATCATATTCTATTTTATCTTGTTAACCAGCCTCTTATTTTAATATTTATGTATACACCATCTTTTATATTATTATCAGTTCTGTAATGTATCCATTTAATGTCACCCTCTAGCATAGATACTCATATATTTGTTTTCTTTTAGCCCTGATGAAGATCCACAAGTTGGATCGAAACGTTGGCTTACCATAATAAATATCATTGTAACTGAAAATCCTGACCATTATTTAACCTATCATTTTTGTTTTTGCTTCTGTACATGAGCGCAAATTCCGGTAACCGACCTTGTCGGAAGTCTTTCACACTAACTCGGGTTTACGATGGCTTTGACACAGTCTCCAAAATGTGAGTGGTGGTAAATCAGGACGAGATGGATACGCTCCAAACTCACCTCTTCTCAATGGCAGAGCATCAGTAATAAAGCACGGCACAGATGACAAACCAGGACACTGCAAGAGGAGAGACAAATATTCTCGACATTAACGAGCACGCTGTACCGCCGCGCTGTACAGCCCATGAAACACTGCTGCCATTTTTTTCGTACCCGCCACAGATTAAAGGACACATCGCCGTCTCTTCATCAACCCCCCCCCCTCCCAACTTCCCCCCCCCCTTTCGCTCTTTTATCCCGTCCGCTATTATTCCCACTGCCCGAGGGAGGGGGGGGGGGATAAATTGCGATTTATCGCCATGTATACGTTTTGTCATCGTTCTGTTTATATGATGAAATAAACATGCCCATTAGCTAATCAAGCGCAATTTGGATATGGCTAGTCCTTTACAAAACTTTATTCACCTTCCTTTAAATTGTACTTTTGCTTGAGGAGACTAATGTCACTCATTTATCATGAGTGCTCGCGTTGTACCTTTGAGATGCGGAAAATGAATTTCACAAAAGAAAATAAAACAAAGTGTTTTAAACAGTAATTTGTGCGCTACTGACTAAGTATTCTTTATTTTAAATTATGTATTGTATATTTCACCTACAAAATTGTTTGCGTAATTGTTCTGAGATACAAAGATAATGCAATGCATAGTAACTATTACTTATACTAAATGACCTAAGTGTGGCAAACATTATTTATTTTAGAGGATTTAACATTTAATGGGTTCCTGCTACCAAAACAAAGCATTTTGAGAGAGCAAGTGGAGGGAAATTAATAGGAAAAAAAATAAGATTAAGTTAAATTTATCTTTTTAAAGAAGGATTTTTCGCTCAAGATAATAGACAGTAGTATTAATTTGTACCCAAATTTATTTAAAAAAAAAACGTGGAATGAGGAGTTTGAAAAAATGTAACTATTTATTTTTCAACAAGAAGTTAAAAAAAATAAAGTCGTCCTGTAAATTATAATTATCTGGCAGGTAAACTGATAGTAGCATTCCCTTGAACAGGGAGGACAACACTGATACTGGACCTGACAGTCAGATAATACAGCAATGACCTCAATCAGGCGGGTGCAGTGGAAAGAGAAAAATTCCTTCCTTAAAAGAGAAATTCTGCAAGGCCGTCGGAGAGAGAGAATTCACCGTGAGAGGCCTCTGGTACGGGCTTCGTTGAGCATTCCGATAAGAACCAATAACTTCCTATAAAACCAAGATGTTGGAATAGGTGATATAGGGATTTTTGTCCAGAGCATAATACTAAACTCTTTGGAAAACTAAAAGTCATCATCTATATGATAAATAAGTTGTTTAATCGAGTTTATATTATTATTTGTTTGCTAATGACAGTCATTATTAAAGAGAGACTCAAATATTCTTAAACCAACCCATACTGGAAGTAGTGCTTAGTCTACAATAATAAAGAAGAGATAAGAACAGAAGTGGAAAAGAAGAAGGTTAATAAAAAAAAAAGAAATTAGAACAACATAATCACTTTAATGAACTCATGGATTGATAAGTATGCTGTAACCCTATAAAGTAGGGCAGCAATACTTTTCAGTATATCTACTGTTTTATCTCAATAATTTCGTTACTTATTGCTAGATGCGAAATTACCATCAGTAAATAATCTGTTTTTAGTAGGAGAAAATAAGTTATAAATCTGGTCACAAAAATCTAACTTTAATCTTCACTAAGCTTTTAATGAAACACGTGGTCTCGTATTTCTCAGATACAGCGCGAGTAATGGAGTGTTAAGTGAATTTACATATGCTAGTATGGTGATTTAGGCCAACAAATCTTTTGTCTCTTATTCCTAAAAGGTGGTTTTTGTTGTTAACCCATAATTTTTTTTATACTAAATCATATTCGATCATTGAGGAATCATTTTAAAGATTTTCTTCCTCTCCAGTGGAAGTAAATAGTCTGAAACACAAGGAGCATAACTCAAAAACTTCAAATTTTTGGTTATATAAGAGCAAAAGTGAAAAGGGAGGTCACCCCATGGAAATCTTCTAATAGGAGTAAGCGCAGAGTAGAAGTAATCGTAATGCGACCAAAACCGTAGGTCATACGCGCTTGACACATGGATGCCTAATGGCTCCCGAAGACTCTACTGACTGTCAGACTTGTGGGTGTCCGCTGATAGTAAAGCATATTTAGACGTACCAAAAGACTTATACAGTTTACTGCAAGACAAACTGTACGACTTTCTAAAATTAACAAAATTAGTTCATAATAAATCAACCAAAATTTGGAATAAAGGGCGATGATGGCCCTAATGGTTGACGCCTTAAAAATAATATGAAAGGTTATTTATTCTCAAATTAAGCGATAACATCGTTGATTAATATGGTATTCGAATTTCATGTAAAGCATAATATAAGCGTAATGTAACGAATTCGCACTAATATTATAACAATGTTAGTTTCGTTATTTTAATGTCAACTATTGCTTTTAAATTATATATTGTGCTGGTTCTTGAATTATCGAATTTATTTATTTATTCTTCCTACCTTATCTGCTACGGCAATACGGATTTCTGCAGCAGTGAGAAGATTCTGATACTCATCTCCCTTTCGCAACGTTTGACACAATATTCTGATTAACCACGTAATGGTCCAATCCTCTTCTCCTCGACCCGGCCGTCTTCCCAGAGCAGCTGCAGCTCTCCGTCCCAAGTTGAAATGGTTTGGGCCAAAAGCTTCCTTCCACCCGTACACAAAGGCTTTCGAATGACGTTCATCGCCATCAGCTGAGGGAGGAAATCGTTAGCAGTCAGGACGTAGAGCCCTGTCTCCCTCAGCAGTTTGGTTCTCAGTGTCTCATAGGCTGTACCGGTCAATAAGATATGCTCAGCGGTCTCCGTGTCCCTACAAGTTGGACATAGGGTTCGATGACCTTAAAATGTCCTTCGAGCTTCGCTCGGAAACCCCCATTGAATTGTGGATGTATCTATTGTACCTATGTACAACTTGGTTTCTGGTGATTTCTCCTTCTTCTCATCTCTCCATAAGTAGCTGATGGCTCCTTTTCCGTATTAATCCATGGTTTGGATAATTAAAAAGTGATAATTAGCTGGCTGAATCACTTGCTAGCACCTACCACATATGGCTTAAACACCGGAATTTCCCTCTTTAACTACTTCAGACTTGTCCAGGGCTTAGAATTGGCAGCACTATAGTTTTTTAAAAATTCATATTGGAGTTTTCATTTATTTTTCCTGAGTGTTTTATGACCTACGGTTTGTGATGCAAAGAACGTTGGTCGTAAAGATGTTTTATTTAGGGCTGGTGAATAATGTGGATGATCTGTGGTAATGTGGACAGTATTTAAATTGGTTGAACTAAAAGACTCTTGGTTTGGCCAAAAAGGGTACAATAATGTTAGTGGGTTAGTTATGAATTTGGCCGGTTATAGTTCTAAATTGTTGTTTGGCTTGAATGTTGTGCATGGTACCTGATGAAAGTGCTGACTGGTGCTCCTCCTCTGTCATTCTATGGTTTTACGGGAATTTTTCTGCAGGCTTTGGTTGCTCTCATATCCGGTTGGTGGTCAGTCCTCCTATCTTCCCCTGGTGGCCAGTCATCCCTTGGCTAACTACTCCATTCTATGGAATGGACAGCTTCTTCAAATGAACTTCAAGTACTCCCTAGGACTAGGACTTCTCTTCCTCTCTCTGGATTAAGTCAGAAATTTCCTGTTCTTTGCTTGCAAGGCTGGCCAAGGGATTCTGCCATTCACCAAGAGATGGCGCCACTGGAGTCACTGAGAGAAACCCTCTGAACACTGAGCGTCATATACACCAAATTATAAGTTCTCCTTTTGAAAATCACATTTTAAATTTTTTTTTGTTTATCCCTCTTAATAAAGCCATCAGGGATATAATTAAATTGATAAAAATATAAAATCATAACGATATAAAAATACAAATATGTACGTTGCGACGGAATTTGGAGAGACTCCGCTTGTTGGATGAAAACTGGAAAGTGCACCTCAATGAGGCATTAGGGACAGATATATTCTTGCCTTGGCTTCATCTTCTTCAGTGAGGTGGCTATGAAAGATTTTACCGCTATTTTCTTTGATGTGGCGTTCTTTTACTGTTATGTTATGAGGAAAGAGTCCGTAAAAAATGGTAAAACTGATTTTTATTGAAACTATTCTTGTTATTTTCTAAAATAATCAAGCAAATTTAAAGATAATTTGATTATTTAATTATTAGTATACGATGTGATAAAAAGCATAATTTCGAAAGTATATATATTCAAAAGAAGGCTGCGAAACATACACATATATATGGAGATGTGTACTTTATCCAAGCGGCAGGTGTTGCCGTTACACGACCGGACGTGCTTCTCCCTTCAGCAAGACTCTGCTTTTCAATCTAGAACCAATTTCACCTCCGATGCGCATTCCACTTGTGTCGGCGTTCCTTGCTTCAATCTCGGTCTAATGGGATTTCCCTACATTAGACGCTCGTGTCAAACGGCAAAGATCTCACGGATCCGTCATTTAAATTTCACACGTACTCACTATTCGGTTTGCAAATTATCTAAGCCATCCCCTGTGCTAAAGGCTAATTTTTTTTTACAAATTAAAATATCTTCGAAGTAAGGAAAAAAAAACAAGAAGAACAAAACTCGTTAGAACTAGGCGTTGAATTGAATTGTTAAATTACGATAAAATCTAAAAATTATTTAACACATTTAAATTGTAGAGGTTGAAAAATGTTATCTTAAGTTAATTTTTTTAAACTATTATCTTAATGAATGCTTTCCCCTTACTACAGGTTTTCTTTCAAGCCTTTTTTAATTTGGTTGATCCAGCATTTTAAGATATTCTCCCAATTTATCATCAATTTTGCTAAAATGTAATGTAGTTCCTAATATTTAATAATATTAATAATAATATAATATTTAATATATCCTAATAATATTCCAGGGTCTCCCATCTCTCAACAGGGTTTAGACAAGAACCTCCATTTTTTTGGCGATTTCTTTTGTTTATTCTAACATAAGTTCTATACTTTTCGGGCTAGCTTTTTCTTTCTGTAACTATTTTGTAAAGACATTAATTTTCCTGTTTTCTAATTCTTGGGTTATGATTCTGTGGTCACTTTTAACATGCTTTATTTTTATTTTTCATTTGCACCTTTTCGTGGCCAAAATATGGATTATTGATGGAAAAATAATTTTTGTTGACCCAGGACTTTTCCAAATCCAAAATAAAATCATGTTATAAGTGATGAGGTCATTATAATTCAAGTGTTAGAAAATAGAACAATTTGAGTATTCACATGAGTTCTGAAGATGGGGATAAAGGGTTGATAAGTAGCGTTGATAAGTTATAACAAAATATGTTATATTAATCAAAGAAATTACCAAAACAATTCCTTGCCTAAAAATCATATAACTTGAGTATATCATCAGATTATAGAGAAAGAGGGAGAAATACTTTATTCATCATAAAAGTGATGCTGCCCAACTACATGTATTAATACACGGCATACTATACGTATGTCTAAGAGAAAGAATACTATACTGATACTATTTGTAACATTTTATTGTAATATCATCCATAATAACATCCATGCATATATATGCATATGTATACCTAAAGGGTTATATTTTTTTTTATATAACTTTTTTTTTCAAATTTATTCTTTCTCTCTTTTACTCAAACCCTTGAGTGCTCTCTTGAATAACGAAAAATAGACATATAAAAATTAAAAATTTTGAATAAAATATATCTATTATGCAACAATAAAAATAAGAATAAAACCTAATCAACACACTACTAGGCATATTAAATCATAAATAAAAAAGATATTAAAACTGAACAAATCATTACATAACTAATTAATGCATAAACTAAATAAATAAATACACAAATAAATAAATAACTTATATTTATTCACATGTCCCCCCACCAGTGTCGAATTCAGCCACCACCATATATGTGGTGATGTAATTATACTAATGTGGGTTTAGATAATTTTCATTGACCTAAAATTATAATTCACAACATCAAATAAAAAATAAAAGCTCAAAGCTATCTAAGCAAGTAACTAGCTAATAGTTACAATACAGTGACACCAAAGTAACCTTATGCTTAGATGTCCAAAGCAAGACTAGTCCATCGCCTCTTATTTCTAGTCCGGAATGGAACATAAACATTCCCGTCTCATTTAGAAAATTTGATTAGGTGCTTACATGGTTATGTAACGGTTCCAACAAAAAAAAATAACTGGAGCTCTTAGTTGTAACTGATATAATTATTTTCTTTTTTTTTTTCACTCCACAATAAGTAATAATGTTAGATGCGTATTTTGTTTTTAATAAAACAAATATCCTTCCTATGATTACTTTGCTCCTCAATTAATACTAATAGTTCTTTTAGGGCTTTCAACTTACCCGGGGAACAGGAAAGCTTCCTAAGCACCTGATGCAGATGAGTTCTCATTATCATTTTGCGCCCGAGAATATTCTAAGTATTATAATTCCACCTTTTATCTCTTCCTAGAATATTTCTCTAGCTTAGATAATAGAAAATGTTATTTAGCGTTCAATATTATTTTCCTTCTTATTTACATTCATCCAACTTTTCGTACGTAATAGCTAGAATGTCATGAATGCCCCCCCCCCCCCCCTATAATGGGGAAGAGGTATGGGTGCTGATGCTGAGCCTGGAATTGATGATGGGATGAGAGGCTGGGGACCCGTCCAAGGATGGGCATTCCTCGAGTGCCTCCTCAGCGAATTCTCTTCATCATGTCCCCCCTCCCTCTGGCGCTCCTTCCTCAGATCTATGTCTCCAATCTCCCCTTGGCAGTTTTATTGTCTCTATACGGAACATGTTTAAAATGCTCGCGAAAACTATGCAAGTAGAATGATATTCTCAGACTTTTGAATATTATTCTGGAAAATTACTTTACATACAAAGACGGATTAATGAACTTTTTTTCTTTCTACGAAATGAAAAAAAAAAAAAAATCCTTCATTGAATGTGGAACAGCATTTTATGTGTAATAACAACATAATATAGTTTTTAAAAATATTTATGATACATTACCAATGCGACTAATCTCAATAGTTGAAATTGTAATACAAACATTTTTGGGTCTTATGCAGATTCCCGGCACCAGTGATTTAATCCATCACTTGTAACACTTAATCATATGGCTTTAATTAATTTACATTTGAGGTTAGGTTTCTAGTGAATATTAGCATCAATAGCTCAGTATTGTTCATTATGGGGATTTTGAAGTAGATGAAGAATATTCAAGACATGAAAATTGCAATTCTCTTTCTGCAAGAAAAAGGATTATTACATAAGGAGAGAAAATGCTCGCAAGGACACAACATGTATCTGTCGCAGCGTTGGGCAAATTTTAATCTGAATAATGATAAATGAATATGAATAATTGGTAATCATAAAACAAATGAAAAATGAATAACCATTATGCATAATCAGTACGGAGTATTTTTAATGATTATTGTGTGTTTATGGTATTCATTTGAAATGAAGGATGAATAACTAAATACCAGTTATTCATTATCCATTTCAAATGAATACCATAAACACTCAATAATCATTAAAAATACTCCGTACGGGTTATGAATAATGGTTATTCATTTTTCATTTGTTTTATGATTACCAATTATTCATATTCATTTGTCATTATTCAGATTACAATTTGCCCAACTCTGATCTGTCGGGGCTCTATCAAGAGGACAGTTGACGATGCAGCATGATATATGCCGTAAAGAACACTCTTTATTATTTCTGACTGCAGGAAAAGCTACAACGGTATACCAAAACTTCCTGGCTACAGATTCGGACACCAGACGGTCAACCATAAGAATAACTTTTGTGACCCAGAAACAGGAGCTCACACCAGTAATGTAGAAGGTATGTGGGCTCTTGTTAAAAGGCGGAACATCTAGACTCCTATTTATGTGAATTCATGTGGCGTCAGAAATACAGAAACGAAAACCTTTTTGAGTGGATTTTGAAAGATATTGTTCATTTTATGCCTCCAATTGAAAATATATTTTTTGTTAGCGTTATTTTTAAAAATGCTTTATTAATTAAATTTTATATTTTTAAATTTTATAATTTTAAATTGTATATGAATTATAAATTTTATAAAGTTATCTACGATAGAGGAGACAAAAATCATCTGTATTATCAGAACATATTAAAAATAAACTTCCTAACAATAAAGAGTAGGTTATGAAATGACATGTGATGATATTGCAAAAATCACTATTTAACCAGGTTAAGGGCCTATTCACACTATCCGCTCCACTCTCGCTCCGCTCCCGGTCCGCTCCCGGTCCACTCTCGCTCTACCCCATTCACACTAGCGCTCCGCTCCCGCTCCACTCCCGGTCCGCTCTCCTAATGTCTTACCATATTCACACTATATAATTTTACACCGTTCAATTTTGAAAGGTTTAAGCTATTAAAGCCATTAATAATCGAAGTTGTCTGTATTCGGATTTTAATTAATGATTAACTTTCAGTTATTTAAGTATTAATTTATTCTTCAATTTTACGGCCAAAAAAAAAATCAATTTTTCGTTTGTAGAAATAGCTGGTAAGTGTACTTTTCTTGATGAAGAAGATAATATTATCAAAAAATATAATAAGAAGAATATATTGCAACACAATGATAATTAATAACAATAATTATAAATTAATTTAATTAATGGTGAAGAAATAAATTAAATTTTTTTCGGAATGTATTCGAATACGCTTGAAAATTTCAAGTTGAAATCGGCAAATGCTACAAATTTACCGATTGTGTTCTCTTCTTTTCCTGATTAATATTTTAATTATTTTTTGCTTTAATATATTTTTTTGTTAATGATCTGACATTTTTCATAATATACTGCATTTTTATTCGTTTCAAATTAAACGTTATTTTATAATAGCAATGAGTATGTTGTCAATAAATAAATCGGTGACCATTTTTTACGAGTACATTAATTCATAGCAAAATATATCTCAAACATAACATGAATTTTTCACGTTGAAAAACCGCGCGTATTGTTGGTGATTTTTTTTTTTTTTATCATTTCAAGCGTATTCTAATACATTCGGAAAAAAAATTTAAATTATTTCTTCACCATTAATTAAATTAATTTATAATTATATATATATATATATTTTTTTTTTTAATTTGAACTTTTTTGGCCGTAAAATTGATGAATAAATAAATACTTTAATAACTGAAAGTTAATTATTAATTAAAATCCAAATACAGACGGCTTCGATTATTAATGGCTTCAATCGTGAACGGTGTAAAATTATATAATGTGAATATGAAAAGACTTTAGGAGAGTGGAGCGGGAGTGGAGCGAGAGTGGAGCGAGAGTGGAGCGGGAGTGGAGCGAGAGTGGAGCGGGAGCGGAGCGAGGCCGGACCTGTGCCAATATTGTGATCAACCTCTCTCTATTCCTCTGTAGAATAGTTTGCCAGTGAGACCGGACCTGGAGCGGAGCGGGAGCGGAGCGCTAGTGTGAATGGGGTAGAGCGAGAGCGGACCGGGAGTGGAGCGAGACCGGAGCGGTGCCGATAGTGGAATTCTCTGTCTATTTCTCTTTAGAATATTTGAGCGGACCGGGAGTGGAGCGGGAGCGGAGCGATAGTGTGAATCCGCCCTAAATCACTGGTGTCGGGATTCTTCATAATACCCACATTTTTTTATGATTTTTTTTTTAAATACCTTTAAAAAAGACTTTTTTGTTTGTCTATTTATCGTAATTTTGCTATGGCTATTCGGTCAATCCTATATTGCTGGTCCTAATTTTTCCTTTCCAGGTATAATTAGGATAGGGATCTACTACCTGGTATCATACAGGCCTGGTTATTACATATTTCACAATAACAGTTCCAGTATATGAATACTTTTAATTTAATTTACATAATGATAATCAAGGGAACAATAATCCATGAGTTACAGAAAACATTATTAATTACAATTTAGTAATTGCTTTTTCCCTATTCCTTAGGAAAAATATAATATAGTTAAAGCACAAAAATATCACCACTGACTAATTATATATCTCTATTGACTGTTACAATTAATAAAATTGTGCTAAACTATTGTCTATTAGCTATACTATTACTACCGACTACTGCAAGATTATAAACCCTTAATAATTATATAAAATTATTTACTACGAAACTTGAATTGTAAAAAAACTGAACCGGTTATATTTAAAAAAAAAAAGAAAAGAAACAATTGGAAATAACTGATTAAAGTAATATATAATAATTATTTTCATCACTAGTACCAAAAGTAGTTGTTTTCGGTGCGAGGTCGAGTTTAACGCGCGAGGTGTAGCCGATATGAATAGTGATTTTCATCATACTGCTCATACTTGAAAACATTAAAACACTTTTATATTTCATTAATAACTTACAGGAACATTATAAGAAATCAAATCGACATCTTTTTTTTTTTTTTTTTTTTTTTTTTTTTTTTTTTTTTTTTTTTTTTTTTTTTTTTTTTAACATCTGTTTGTTAACCTATAACAGAAGAAAATTACTTATATATTTACATTAATATTTATAGTACAATTCTGATTATTCATTATATTAAAACCTTTGTTTGGCATTGCCTTTTGGAATTCCAATAACTTTTGATTAAATGAATTATTTTCAAGTTCTGGCTCATCTCTAAAAAAGGCGTCAACAGTCTAATAGTCCATGTTATTTTGCACTTCAAACATACTACTTATATTAGAATGAAGCACAGTATAGTTAGTATACAATTAACCTCCTTCACATTCATGTTCATTAATACATATTAGTAGCAGTTAAGGCTAGCGCACCAAATAGTATATTTCATTACTAGTACCGAAAGTGGCCTTTCCCAGTGCGCTAGTGCGGAATTTCACGTGTGAGGCGTAGCCGAACACGGGAAGTCGAGTTTGACGTACGAGGCGAAGCCGAGTACGGGAATAGTTTGAGTAAGCTAGGGAAAAGCACTTTTGGTACGTGTTATGAACGATATTTTTCATTACACTGCAAACTGGCAGTATAACAGAAATCTTAAACTAACATAATTAATTAACTTAAATTATAATTTCAAGCACTAGTATACTGTTTGATTAGTTTACTGATCAACAAACAAAAGCTGAATACAAATTAAATAAAATACTGAAATAAATAAGGGTTCTAAGAATTATAGAAATTGAAATTAATATTTACTGTACAGTTTTGATTGTTGCTTATATTTATGATTTTATTTGCTAATTTATTTTGTAGTAAGTGTAAATTTTTAGATGTATTTTTGTGTATTTCTTGACACTTTCCTGCTCTTTTATTGTGCGGAATTTCAATATTTTCGTTATTTGTTTTCCTCATTCCATGCTTGCATCATTGCATGCTTTCTTCATTAATTCATCGGGCAATGCCATTTCTTCAAAGCACTAAGTAAACTGACAACTTTTGAAAATATTTATGACACAAAAACTAATTGTAATCGGTGGATTTTCAGTTTTCTTGATTTCAATTTTTCATTAAACAGCAGTTCTTAATACAATCAGCAAGCGCTACTGGTGGCCGGGAAACGAAATAACAAGTACACCGAAAAGTTTCGGTGCACTTATAAATTTTCCGTGCGCGTGCAAATTTTCGGTGCACTTTTAGAAGTAAACGGGAAATAGCTGTTTTCTGTACTGTTTGCATGCATCGAAAGTAGTTACTTTCCGTGCTGTGTAATGAAAAAGATTTTTCAGGACTAGGCCCGAAAAGTACTACTTCACGGACCCAAACCGAGTATTGAAAACACATGTTTTTGATGCAGTATGATGAAAAATAAATATCTAACAGCATCCATTTGTATATGTGATTAAAATTACAATAAACTAGATATAGGATTACAAATTTGCGAACATATTAGAAGCTTCTTAGGAATATAATAGTTATAACAGCTTACTGATAGCAATTTAATTATTTGGTTTTATTTTACTGAATAAACTTCTTTGCTTTAATTAAGTTGTTGAGAGCTTTCTGTTCTATTGGAAATGATTTACCATATATTTGAAGTATTAGATGGATTAATTAATGTATATAAACAGTTGGTATTGTTGGCCTAGTGTCGAATAGTGTAAAATGGTTTTAACTGTCTTTTCCGTGTATGATTGGAGAGTTTTCGAGTGGAAACGGGAGAAAAATCATAGTGGCTTTAGGGCTAATGGATCCCTGGCCCATAAATCATATCAACTTCCTCCCCAATCCACACCCACCACCAGCCGAACTAGGTTTTCCCCTCTGTTCCCCGAGCAATCGGGATCCGGCACTGGAATATCCGATACTCGCATTAGAGGATTTGATCGGTCAAATTTCGGTTTTGGTCTAGAGTTACTGTATGGGATATCGTCAGTAGTTATTGCAAGACTTTGCCTATACCTAGGTACCTGAATTCGATAAGATGGTAACTATTTGAAAATATATCCCATTCATAAATGATGCCTTGCGCTGTAAGATATACAAACAATTTATATTGCCTCCATAAAAGAAATAGATAGATAGATAATTTATTTTTATTTTTAATTTTTATCTGTTTTGGTATGTTAGTAATCAATATCAATATATATTATAAAGCAAAGTGTACAAAGTGCGTGCCGAAAAGGCTCAAAAACGACTCCACGTGGGATTAAGGAAGTTATGTCAGCGTGTTGCTGTATAACTCCTAATGGAGAAGAAGGTTTCTGTTTTTCTCTTAAGGGTGTAAAATTGAAGAGAAAAGGACTGGAATTTTAAGGCTCTCGCACCATTTAATTAGCATCTCTGAGATTGAGATACGAGTTTATGAATGAAAAATTTAGTTCGAGCTCCAGGCTACCAGGAAGCGCTAGGGTGCGTTCCACTCGATGTTTGTTGTTGTTATAGGTTATGTATTTGTTCAGCTGTTCTTTTTAAATTACTAAAAAATCAAGCGAAAATAATTAGGTTCACCTTTTCTTTCAAAATAAAATAATGATTTTACATATCAACTAGAAAACCGACTGGATACTTTACGAAATAAATTTTCTCATAAGAAGGTTAATTGATTAACACATTATATTTAATCAATATATAATATATACCTACTTAAGTAAATTTAATGCAATATGAGTGAACATTTTTGAGTAGTACAATGAGCAAATAAAAACAGACATAAAACAAAAAAGGGAGCTGAATTGACTGATTATAAATCGAAAATAAAATGTTTGAAGTGTTCTAATTGTATGTAATTATGAAAAATTGTTTTATTAATATGTATCATGAGCATTTCAGTTGACAAAGTGACTAACTCCAATTACAGCATTTTTTCAATAAGATTTTATCACCCCTCATAGTTCAGGATAAAAAGAAATATGATGAAAAAATGTGCCCTCATGATATTTTGGTTTTCACTTTGTAATAGTAGGTGCAGAGTCCGGCCAAATAACGGGGGAGGGGGGGATATCTTATGGGAGATTGAACTGGAAGAAAGGTCTTATAAAAAAGTTTCATGTGAATCTTCGGTAGTTTCTAAACTTCTGGATCTAATAGGACCATCACATTAGTCGGCGCTTAGTTGTAATCGAAATATAGTTTTTTAACTAATATATTTTTCAACCATAATCTAATAACTTATTATCTGCTGACTGCTTGGAATGGGCTTATAGAATTCAGAATCACAGAAACCATCAAAAACGATGCATGACTCGACAAAGTTGCAGCAAAATTAATTGTTCATTCACCATTTTCAACCCCCTTTAAAGTATATAGGGTTCCTTATTTGGGCGGACTCTGCAGAAATCGAATCTTAATATTGATACCATGTTAAAAGTTTCAAGAAAGTGCTAATTTTGTTCTATATTTCCTTTAATTTTAAAGTTTTTCTGTTATTAAAACTACCGGAGCGAAGCCGGGCACCCTAGCTAGTATTAAATATAAATAAAAACAAAAATAAACAATAATTATTATCCTAGTTAGTTTTATAATATATAATAATACAATTTACTAGATAAAAACAACAAAAACAGAAAAACAAACAAAAACAAATATTTATTCTGAATGGTCTTGAAACAACAGATTTAGAAAAAGACAATTTTCTATTTAATTAGATCATGTACTACAAAATTAAATTATAATAAAATAGATACATCTAAATAATATACCACTTAACAGATACCAGCTATTTAATTAGCTCTGGTATTGGCACAAAAACGAGTGTTTTCATACTAATTAAAAAAAACAATAAATAAATAAATAAAGAAGAAAAAAATAATAAAAATAAAGAACTTTCTAACAAACCAAACTAAACTAAACAAATAAGCTAACGGATGTATATAGATAAGTTTATAAATAAATAGGCCATGCGATTAAAGTATTTACGGCCTTATGAATATGTGTTGTGAAACTCATATTGTTGCTTCTTTTTTGTTTTTTTCTCCTTTCCATAAAAGAAATATAAAAAAATAATCTTAAAGAAAAAATAATCAAAATCATAGTTCCATAAAAATAATAATAATAATAAAACAAATAATCTTAAAGAAAAAATAATCAAAATCATGGTTGAAAAAAAATACAATTTTTTGTCTGATATTTATATTAAAGCTGAAAACACTCTTTTTAAGGAACATTATTTCATTTTTGTTTATTATTGTTAATTTTTAGTTCATCGATGAAGCTCAGGGAATAACTATGTTTCATTTCAAGTTGTTTGCAAAAATACTCAAATTCATTATAAAATATGTAATCTTACGTATTAGTGCTATTTACTTTGACTGCACCCATAACCATTTACCCTTCCTTGTATTCCTACCAACTATCAACTATCTTCCTCCTACATGATAACTTAGTTCGGGTCTTGTTTAGAATAGGCCCGCCATTGATTTTATCTAGTAATAGTTACTTATTGATAAATAAAAAATATGGGTTAAATGAACATATGATTTATTTAATAAAAACTTTTTACACATAACCAAAAACATTATCATACTTTTAATCAGTTCCTCCAGGTACATCTGGAGGCCAAAATTCTACTATGTCCTTAAGGATTTTATCAAAAACATCTTCATTTGAGTTTCTCTGCCTCCACATGTACTCACATAAATACGAGTCTATCATAGAGCGATGTGTCCCACATTCCTTTTTGTTTCTCCTTTTGGCCTACGCCCACATAGACTCAACTCTTTGAGTGTGAGCACCGGTCTCTTGGTCAACGAAATTTTTGGAGTGATTTACAGTAAAATGCCTGTAATCCTTTCCAATCATTTCTTCTATCCCACTATATGACTTCCACATGTCAGACATTGTAATGGAACCCGGTCTAATTGATGTTTTTATGCACTCCTCCAAGGTTGCTCTTGTCCTATCGGGTACTGTGTACAAAAAACACTCTTTTGTCTCACGACAGATCCCGCCAAACACCCATTGCTGTGGATAGGTTCGTCCTCTATTATACTTCCGACGAGAAAAACAGGACTCGTCAATCTCAACTGTCAGTCCTTTCCCTCCAATAACAGTTGGGGTTTTCAGCAAACTAGCCGCGCACACCTCCCGCAGATAATTTTTCCAATTAACAATTGTAGCAGAGCTCATATTGAATTCTTTTGAACAAAATTTAAACGTCGTATATGCCTGTGCCCATGAGTAAATGAATAAAAGGACTTTACTTAACGGTAACTTGCTGTCACATAGCCACGTACCCTTATACACGCCACATTCAAACCGACATTCTCTTTTGTTGCATCTATATTTTTTCCTTTCTTCGTAAAATATCATAATGTGGCCTTTTTTACAATATCTTTCCTTGGGTAGAATTCCTGTTTCGACAAAGAAAATCCTGGCTCGTGGCTCTTCTTTGCATAAATCGTAAACATCAAAAATATTCATAGTTCAATACTTTTATAACCACAAATACACAAACAATACTAAATTAAATAGTATTTAAACATGTGTTTTTATTTCTGTATCGATGGTATCAAATTACATAGTAACAGTTACTAAATATCATTATAAAATCACTGGCGGGCCTGTTCTTAACAAGACCCCTCAGTTCTTACAAAAAAATGTTACAAATTTGTTTTTTTCAAATACCTTTCTTATAACTATTCAATTTTTTTCGGCATTTCCTATACGCGTCTTTTTTTTTTTATATATATAACATTCACGAATTGTTTATAAAACTATCAAATTCGATCTATGGGAAATGTATATTATAAAAAATACTTGCAATGATGAATTCGATTGCTTTTTATACAAACTAAAAAAAAAACTTAATGAGTTAATTCATAAATATATAAAATATGATTGGTTATCGTTTTAGATTGAAAATTATTTATTAAAAGAAAAAAAAAATTATCCTTATTTTTTTTTATATATAACTGTTTTCTCTTATGGTTCTGTTTAATCCATACATTTTATCCATACATTTTTCGGTCACACTCTATTGTCTGATATATAGTTATTATTTGATTATGATTCACAAAAGATGACGACAGACTTTGTCTTTGAAGCTCAAAGATTGTTTTTTTTTTCAAGTTATTACTTAACAACAAATTTTATGGCAATCCTTTACTGATTTGAGGCTAAGAGGATATTAGTAACTTAACTAGTTTTTATGATATTTACATTAACCTCAACTTTTACAAAATTTGTTCAACGTTTCGGCACTACGCCATTTTCAAGAATTCTTGCAAATTTAATAGTCCATTTTAACCCCTTTGGATGTTTGATTATGATATTCAATCCCTTCCACATGGTTTGGCTTTCAGTGGCACTAACACTGATCGACAAACGTTGTCGGCCCGGAGTCTTGGAAGCATACATATCGAGCAAACTTCCCTATTGGAACCAACTCTCCAGTGAACTGTGACTCTTTTAGTTTACTTGTTCCATAAACCATATAGACCATGAGGAATCCTTAAAATATTCGACCCATTTGTTATTTTAACCCATTAACGCCCGGTGTTACATTTATGTAACGCCAAAGTGAAGTTTGTTTTTGTCATAGAACGGAAACAATTCTTAGAACTTCGGGGTTTTTGTTGTGTTTATAATATACTAGGAAGGCGGTAGAAGGGATAGAGTCGATGTTTACTGTTTTATTATTGTTTTGACTACCGATTTGAACAGATTGAAAATGTCCTTCCCTGTTGACGTCGAAAGTCTGCAAAGTCTCCTGCAGTAAGTACCTTTACATACGTTTAATATTTTTTATTTTATTACTCAAAACAGAGAAAGACTTTCTCGGCATATCTGTTGAGTTTCATGCGTATTGGTTGGTATTTAAGAGTTTTATAGCCTTTCATTTACCACTGTTACCGAAATGTAACACCGGGCGTTTGGACCCCCTGTATTTTTTATTTTTCTTTTATTGTTTTTATTGTGTTAGACCGGGTTTTTCTCTTCAAGATGCTCTCGATTTAATACTCGGTGATGACATCCAGGCAACGGCCGTTTATGCAGAGCCACCGGACCCTTCTGCAGTTACTGACGAGGAGTCTGGGAATGAAGAAGACCTAGGAGATCCTCTTCACCTTTCAGGTGGGCAGCTTCTAGCTCCTGCTGAAATTGTTTTGTACGACAATGAACGTCTTGGTGGCATTTATGATGTGCCTGAACCACCAGTTAGCCATCCTTCTACGCCCGCTCCGCCTGGAGCTTCAGATTCGACCTCCACGATGTCAGCGCTATATCCAGTTCCAGCTCCTACTTGTAACAATCAAGGGTTACAATGGATAATAAATCGTGTAAGGAAAGGTAAACCAACACCATTATTTATTCCAGGTGACTTTTACGCCAATCCTGTACCTTGGAAAGAAGAGGTTGTTATAAATGAAGCCGAAAACAGCTGTGTCGAATGTTTTGAAAAGTTCTTTGACAGCAACCATCTTCTCTTGACTGAAACGGAAAAGTACGTCCAATTCAAAAATGAAGAGCCTCAGAACTTTTCTTTAGGGGAAATAAAATGCTTGATCCGGTTTTTAATTTTGACAGGGTATAATAATCTTCCAAATAAATGAATGTATTGGGAAGAAGTAAAGGATGTGCAAAACTTGGTTTCGCAAGCCATGCGGCGAAGTAGAATGTTGTCACTGATGAAGTTTATTCACTTGTTTTATTATATATTAAAAGTTTTTATTTATAGTTTTGTTTATTGGCAACCTTTAACCAGTTATAATATTCAAATTCAGAATTATTTAAAAAAAAAAGCTCATTAAAAAACACGGGGGCACAGGCGCCCGGTGTTACATTTATGTAACACCTCATTATGAGCTTGTATTGAGAAATTTTTTTTATTTTTTTATTTTTTCATGTTATATAGAATCTTAGCAAGTGGTGGTAGCAAAGATTTAAAAAAAATGCAACAAAAATAGTTCTGGGCGTTAATGGGTTAATGAAATAAAAAGGTATTTTAAATTTTTTTTTAATTTTTATCTTAAGGTTGATGATTGGTATACGTAAAATATTCGTTGTATGATGTGTTGGATTTAGTATTTGAAACAGAACATTTCAAATCTAACACAGACTCTAGCAAACTTTTTAGATTTTTATCGTCTAAAAAATGGGGGAGGTAAATAATTTTTTTTTAAGAAATTATTCTTTGATTTTTTTGGTTCAGTATCACTGTTTGAGTCTTTAATTTGATAGAATAACTTTTTTTGAGAAAAGAACTTTTAATAACAATTCTCTCTGGAAATTTCATGCCTTTTTATTTTGTAAGAGTATGACTGAAATATTAAAACCTTATAGTTAACAGTTATAATTAATTATAACTTATAATTATATAGTTAACAGTTTACCAAAATATATATTATAAATAAAATATTGCTAAGAGAATATATTATACTAGTTGTACATTCCGGTTTCAACCGGAGAATTTCAATTTTTAAATCTATAAAATCTATGAAGTGAGACTTTTATCGATTCAAATGATCGATTTCGGTTTTTTATAACAACGGTTTTTATAACAATAAAGAATATAGCCAGAGGTTGGCTGAAGTTATGCAATTTTAATATGGACAGGTGTTCGCGCCTGGTATGGAAGAACCACTGAGCGAATTTTGGAGAATTAAGGACAAACGGTATGAATTTCTATAAAGAACAAACAGAATTTCATCTTTATTTACATAGATTATAGCTGTATATCCCGGTTTCACCTGGAGAATTTCATTTTTCTAATGAAACGATCGTTTCTTTAAAAAAAAATGTAAAGCGAGGTCATTACGATTTTTATAACAATAAAGAATATCAGCTGAAGATCGGCTGAAGTTATGCAATTTTAATATGGACAGGTGTTCCCACCAGGTATAAAAGAACCACTGAGCGAAATTTGGAGAATTTAGGACAAACGATATGGATTTCTATAAAGAACAAACAAACAGAATTTCATCTTTATTTATATAGATAAAATGAAGAGAAATATTATACAAAATGTTTTTCCCCAAAATACAAAGATTGGATTTAGTCATTCTGTCAACCGAACAGAACATTTAATGTATTACTTCTGGTGTTTTGTTCTAGTAATACCTGAGTAATAACCATTAAAACGAGATCTGTTCATTTGATAGATACATATATAGTGACTTTATAAAAGCATTTGTTGTGTTGTCCTACTTCCGTAATGTGATTTTAACACGTTTCTAACCTCTTTGTTTTATAGAGAAACTTTAGCATGGGGGGGGGGGATATTGTATAGCTCATTTTTTCATGAATAAAAAATATTTAGAAACTGGACTAATTATAATATATTTACGTGGACTATGGAAGATAAGTGATGTTTTCCCATTTTGTGTAAATCAAGTTAAAGTTGGGAAAATATATTTTGATGTGGATTCAAAGGATTATTTTTTTATTCTAAAATTTCAATTTCCAAAATTTTAAAATTTGACTTTCAATATCATCTCTAACATCTGTATTAATTTTTAATTTTAGGCATTTTATAATCTTTTGTGGACAGGTATGTAAACAAAGTCGGTTGAGTTAACAGATTCGTATATCAAAAACGGCTAAACCGATTGTTATGATCATTGATTTCTTAAATTTTCAAGTTAAGTTCAAGTTATTAAGTTCAAGTAATAACGGAATAAGTTAAAATGGATTGGGGGGGGGTTAATTAATTACTTTTTACCGTTTTTTCCGATTTTGACGAAATTTGAAGCGCATTTAGTTCTCAGATATCATAAGAAGATAAATTCCAAAAAAAAAAAAAAATAAAGAAATATTTGACTCTGTTTTGGGAGAGAGAAGGGGAACTATTATTTTTCTTAATTTTTTTACACTCTTATTAATATAAGCATATCACTACCATTGATTCCACTTCGGTATCTTTACCAATCCAAAAAGTGTCATTTTTACTGACTTATTCCGTATCTAACTAGAATTTTTCCAAATGGCCACCTAGAACTCATATTCGATAAAAATGTTTATTTTATTTACTTATTTATTTTATTTATTTATTATTATTATTAACCATCCCTTACCGGCAGGGTCATTGGAAAAATTTTATGTTTATACAAGTTGATCTTCTTCAAGAAAATCGCAACCTTCAAAGAGTCCTCCGCATCTCCCAACAACTCCTTGAGGTTATTTTCCATATTCAACTTGCATCGAAGTTTGGAAATCTTGCCCATCCAGAAGAATGTGCTTAACTGTTCTGATTGTGGGGTGACTGTGTGACAGGTTAGTGCCTCTAGTCATCTCTGCAGGTAACCGTGCGAAAATTCTCAGTGCCCAATTCCGAGTCTGCACAAAATCGTTTCCTCTAAAACAAAAACAATGCTCCTGCCTTCTTGACATAGGCATCCAACTTACTTTCTTCCCTATGTTACGTTCCCCCTATCGTTGGCATGGAAGGCTAGTACGCGAACCACTATGCTAATTGTGTTCCCACAACGAAATGGGATTAAGATGTTTAAGGTATTCATTAATTGACATCAAGCTTGACAGTTACGAGAGATTTATGTCAATAAATAACTCTATAAATATCGAAGTCCCTCTTTTCACAAGTTCCTCATCTTAATAACCTGTCTTAAGGGAGATTAGCACTCATTAAAAATGCCCGTTGATTATTCGGGCGAAGGATTAGGGCAGCAACCACGGGCGAAGATTTGGAATCCAAACTGCTTCCAAATCCTCGCTGTCAAAACGTCGAGCGGAAAGATTTCTCAGCTTTCCTTTAATTAAACTTTATCTCTCGTCCCCCCCCTCCCCCCCCCCTCCAATTATTTTGGTTTCCTCTTTAACCGGGATTGGGGCTCCAGGAAAAAAAAAAAAAGAGAAACTCTGTATTTCAGGCTGTAAAAATATAGAATAAATTTACAAAAATAAAACGAAAAAAAATCTCTTTTATTTGCTCAGCTATTTTTTTCTTTATTTACACAACCGTTATGGGTAAAGATAATATTTTCGAAAACTGTATTAAGATTTTTCATTTTTCTGAGTTTTCCGACTGTTTTTTTTTTTTTTTTTTTTTAAACTAAATTTAATTTCCAGTAACCATATTTTTATCGACCATAAATTATTAATATATTTTAAATACTTAAATTAAAACGTAAAAATATATGTTTATCTTCACTATTTTTAAAACTCTGTATAAATATATATGAACCATTAAATATATAAAAAATTATGTATTAATTCCTTATTAATTATAAATAACTATGTACTTTATTAATTAATATTTACTATTAATTACCTCATAGGGTGTTAAGTTCTCAATATCTTAACATTCTGAAACTGTTAAAATTATACCTTACACCACTTATATGGACTAACTACCCTTTTAGATTTACTAAAAAAAAATAATGTTTACTGTTACTTTGTTGTGTTACTTTTTACAGCGAAGAATACAGTTACTTCTGAGTCACGGCTAGTTACTGTTTTGTAATTCTGTTACTGATTTGAGTTCTAATTGTTTGTTTGACTTTTTCTGTTCGATGATTTTACGTCAGTAAAATTATTAAGTTATATTTATACACTCTGAGATACAAATAGAATTTCAATCGAATTTAAATCTTTAATTTCATTATAGATATTTTTTTGGGTCACCTCTTCGTATAAACCACAAAAATTTGTTTTCTTGTTAAAAGTTTTCGAAACACCCAGTATTTTTTAGCATAGCCTTATATATTAAAATATGTATTTTAAAATTAGAGATATATAACCTTTCCTCATAATACTACTCCTCTCTTAATTTTTTTTTCTTTGTCATGAACACATTATCATAAATTATATGAGCCTTTCAGTTGGCAAAATGACTCCAATTTCAACATTTTGTAGGAAAGAATATTAAATAGTATTTTTTTTTTCGAAATTTCGTTCCTGTTCACTTTCTATTTACATTTCAGTAAATGGTTATATTTTCATATTTTTTTCATAATATGGAAAAATAAAAAGCTACGAAATTTCTATAGAGAAATACTATTTAAAGTACTTTTATACAAAATATTGAATGATCATATAACTCTTTTTTTTTATTGTGAACTATTGGAACTGTATATAAAAAAATATATAAAATTATATTTTATATGAAAAAAAGGTCCAATGAGTTCAAAATTTACAAAAAAATTTTAAATAATGATAAATTAGCAAATCTATCTTCCTTTTATCACCACAAATATTTATTTACATCATTATTTTCAGTTTCGGGGCTGTTTCCCCATTCTCAAAACATCAATAATTTCTCAATCGTATGATTGATAGTCTTTTAATAAATATTACAATACCATATCAATGCCGTATGCTTAATGTCAGCTCATACTTGTCCATTTCTAATGGTTTACACATCGAAAATGTGTAACAGTGTATCTAAGCATAAATACACTGGCATTGATATGGTATTGTAATATTTATTAAAAGACTATCAATCATACGATTGAGAAATTATTGATGTTTTGCGAATAGGGAAATTGCCCCGAAACTGAAAATAATGATGTAAATAAATATTTGTGGTGAAAAAAGGAAGATACAATTGCTAATTTATCATCATTTATAATATAAATATCTTCCTACCAAATTTAGAAGAAAAGAAAAAAAAAATGTAGCAATGCATACTATTTTAAATATAAATCTAATTTAAAAAAAAATCTTTCCTAGTAATGTAGGAGTAAATATATTTCTTTCTTTTTTTCCTTTTGATGATATTTGGTTCATATTAGAATTTTGGTTATCTTCCAACTCCACAAGCTCATATTTAATTTATATATAACAACAAACCCATACACGTCAAGACCACGAAGGCTGAAAAGGATCCAGAAGCTAGACCTAAAGTTTGATTCGATGCCAGTCACCAACTCCCCCCTCCCCCCTCCCCCCCCACCTACGTTCCTTCGCTGCTTCGTCCATTGGCTTATTGAATCCACCTGAGTGACAGGTAGTAATTGAAAAGTGAACAAAAGGCATGGTGAGAGAATAATGGCCGCGAACGTTTGAAAACTTAATTGGAGCTCTCCAAGATTATTATTTCATCTTCATCTTTTATTATTTCCCTCTCGGATATTTCCAAATGGAACGTCAACGATTCATAATGCCTAGAACTTCAAATTATTTTTGAACTTTATACCTACGCCATACCAATATTTGCTCCCTATTTGCTGCCTTGGTGGTAATACGGTATTCGAAGCAGTTGGATGTTAGGCAAGCTCGTATAATATCCTACTGCTCCAGATTATTTATTCAGTCATGAAAGGTTTTTTTTAAAAATGCGAAAATTTATTAAAGTGGGAGTTTTGACATGGTAATAGCAGGAACTGTTCGAAATCGCGCCAGGGTTCTTTGCATTGATTAAGTTTAGCTGTTCGGAAGTCTTATTGCGCAATTTAGACATTGGAAACTTGATATTTTCAATAATTTGCAGGCTACCTTCGCAGGTGCGTCAGCCTGTTCGTTATCCCAACATAGCTAGGACCCAAAAATACTTTATTTTTTTTTGTTTCTTCCAAAAATTTTATGGGTGATAGATATTACTACGGGATTATTGTGAAATTGTTAACTGAGCGACCACTCTCAGATATCCCAGAGCAGGCTGCTGTCCGGACTAGTACTAAACGCTCCAGCTGCCCTTTCCATCATAGCATTGTGTACTGGAACTATCCTGCACAGTGTATTCTTCGAGGATTTCCCATTACCCGCAAATAGTCGATCATCGGTCTTATGAAACATCTTTATAACCCCAGCAAGGAAGTTCTATCTCAACCGAAAGTATAACCTTTAAGAACCTTTAGAACATGAACTGTTTTAGATAGCTTGGACAATAGGATGCTGCTTTCAGGATAATCTTGAATCCCAAGATGACTCCAAGATACTTAATAGAATCGAGCTTCTTTTAACACCGATTAACAAGATGTATAGAAAACAGTTGTGAGCACTTTTGAAATTGGCTAAAATAGACTGCGGGCAAGCCACATATCCCCTTTCACAAAGCTATTTGCGTCACGAATCTACCAAAATTTACATCGGTAGAGCTGTAATAAATTAAAATATAGTCTGCGTATAATGCGACATTGAAAGGCCCGGGACGTATTTTACTGTATCATTGATGGTAAAATTGAAAATAGCGGGTCTTGGGATGGATCCTTGTAGAACACCATTGTATAACTCACCAACCTGATGTTCTTCTGGTTCCAGGTAGGGGACTCGTACTTCAGAATATCTAAGACTGATTTCGGGTTCACCTGTGGCGTACTAGTTAGCATAGCAACCTAAATTACTAAAGGTCCCACGGCGGCTATAGGATTCCTTAAAGGAAGTAAAAAATCATTGGCTATGCCTTCCCTCGGTTAGGAAGTAAAACGGAGGTCCCCAGCCTGTTCGATGTCAGGTACTCGTTAAAGATCTCTATCCTAATTATGCCTGGATAGAAAAGAAATAGTGCACAAACCTTAATGCTCACTTATTGGTTAACTATCAAGACTACTGTAAATTGGATATAGGTTTTGCTTAAAGCCAATGTTGCAATATTCTAAATCAAATCAGCTGGTTCCTATTAGATGGAGCCCCTGAGAACGGTTGGGGGAATGAGGTTGAGTGATTTTCCGAGACGGGTGTTAGGACTGAGATGGGGGGGGGGCTGAATCAAATGAACCCCCCTTGAATGAAATAAGGTTTCTAAATCGATTTCCAGTAGAAGCATTAGGGTCTCCGGGTTGACGGGAATCAGGCAATAAACAGCCTTTTGATATATACAATTCCTTTATTTACTTCTATTTTTATATATTTTCTATTAAACATAAGTATATTTTATGGAATGTCCCAACAATGAACTGTTATTCCACATTCATCCACAAAAAATATTAAAAAATAAAATGATTTATTGTAATATCATTGTTTTTTATTTATCGAAGAAGTAAAATCGGGAACAATATTTTTTAAATTAAGTTAAAAAATGAACCCTATTCGATCTCTTTCAAGTCTATGTATTCTCGTAACCGATTTCATCAATGCCTTTCAAAAGGGACCTTGCTTCAGAAAAGAAAATAACACAGACATTAATTCAATGGATTTTTGATAGAAAGTCACCATACTTTTCCATAAAATCGAAATCGCCAATATTAAAGTTTAAATACTAAATATGTGTCACAGAATGAAATGACCCAGGTGAAAAGCCAATACCTCTTTAAATAAATAGATTTACATTAAACAATGCCAAACCTTTGAATAGTGAATAAGCAAAAACATAGAACTTAGGCATCGCTAGAAGTGCGTTCGCTTCAACTGATTCAAATGGTCTCTTAAAATAGAAATGAACGTTTTTGGAAGCAGGTTCAATATACAAACCAGATTCTCTGAAAGTGTACAGGGGAATATAAACTAAACTGGCGATAAATGATTATTCAACCAGAATGTAAAGTCCCTTCCCTACTTATAAAAAAAAAAAATTGAAGCGATTCTAAGACGCCATAACACTTTCTATCAAGGTGGATATTGTCTCATGGAAGGTATTTCCGAAGTCGATAGAGGCGTTGCAATCTCGCCTAAGCCTAAGTAAATACTGGCTTTGCCACCAAGTTCCTGCCAAGTTCATCAAGCCCGAGTCACTTCTGACGATCTAATCAAGGACGAATATTTTGTAAACATAAATTGAATCTGAAATGGTTTTCGCAGTGATTCGTACGGAAAAGCATACCATTAGTATATTAGTTTATCAGCCAAAATTGTTGCTTATTGTTGACAGCTTTTTGAATTTAAAAAAAAAATGTAGTAGAATGTGGACAACACACAACTTTCACTTATTTTTTTAAGGAGCCTCAAAAAAATATAATTTAATCAACGTTCATAGAAATCGAGGCATTTACAACTCGTAGTAAATTGAAACCTAATTTTCGAACTTTGTTCTCTAAACCGAGCACGTGAATGAGTTTCCAACGTGTTTTAATTATTTTCGGAACAGTGATATGTAATATAAAACTATAAAAGATAATTTTTTTGTTCGTGTATACATTTTACCACTTTATAAATATCATTCTTTCTGAAATTCTTAAATTTCCATCGATATACTATACATATACAGCCCTTATTAAAGGAAATCAAAATTTTCATCTTTGGGACCATTTTTCTTTTTATCTAGGTTCATTAAATTCTTTCGAATTTCATACGTAGTCATTTCTTATTACTAAGCATAATGAAAGACAGTTCTCCATATTAACAAAATCAAAGGTAGTTTATTGAAAGAAGATTTTCCTTTGCAATATTTACTCCCTATCAGAAAATTTCTATGAACATAAAATCTACCGGATATTAAATAATACTTGATTATAATTAAACATGGAAAGTTAAGTCATAATCTTTAGTGCCTTTTTTTACTAAAAAAACGTAAAAATGTGATGAAAAGTATGAATCAAGGGTCCCATCGTAAATGATTATTAGACACCTATAATCTTATGACGTTTTTAAATATTACATATTTATTTTCATAGTCTCTGCGATATACTGGAGAAACTATATACTAAATGAAAATATCATTAGTTTCTACATATTTTTTGAGCAAAAGCATTGATTTCAGGTTTGACATGCTTCTGAAAATTAGAACTTTTTTATATTATATTTTTCCCCCCTAATAATGCGAACATGATGCCAAACGACGAAACAACCTTGAGCCTTGTCAATACTCTTTAGAAAGAAGATGAAAGGGGCAAAGTTGGGGCAACTTTTGGGCCCCCTAAATAGGGGGAAATAATAAAGTGAGCAACGCAAAACGTTTCTGACACCTTAATCAGAATCACCTCGAGAGAAACTTTTTAATGGAACCATCTCTTCTCTTCTATGGTCAATTGTCGGACGGAATTCCTCTTCAACTCCATCAGCCCATTTAGCGAAAGGATATTCAGTAATCAGAACTGACGAGCTTGCGAATTATTACTATAATTATACTTCATCTTGTCAAGACCTGAAACTTTGGTAAAATCTAGATAAAATACGCTAAAAACAACAATTAATCAATGATTTCAAGTCAAAATTGAAAAAGATGGAGTTCGCTATACATATAAACAAAGGGAGTAGAGTGATTTTGAGGATTCTGCAGACATTTTTGCGCGCCCGTCTGCTCCGTAAGTACCACGTATAGTATACCTTATATAGTAGAACACACAAAGTGGCGTGGTCTACAGGTTACGTGACTAAAACTTAAGCTATGTTAGGAGTGGTACACGTGGTACTTACGGAGCAGACGGGAGCGCAAAAAAAGTGTGCCGGAATCACTAAATCACTCTACTAAATGTCTACCGTTTAAATGACAAACAATGGGTAATAGACTACGAGGGACGACAATGAGAGTTCATTACCAAGACCCACTTGATATGGTGCTTAATTTCTATGATAGATATTGATACTGCTGTAGTCTACATATTCGAATAGTGAATAAATACATACATTTGTTCTTAAAAACAACAGTTTATTAAATATAATATTTAAAATTATATATATGCTGTCTAATAATTAGAAAAATACAAATAATGATAATTAGATATTTATTATCTTTGTTGCTTATTAATACGTTTTTGTTTTTTATTTCTGTCAAAATCCATATCTTATTGAGACTCTCTTATTTAAATAAAGACTCAAAGCGTTGATTGGCTGGGAGTTTTAGGCCTGAAAGCTCAAACTTACTAAAAAAAAAAAAAATAAAACGTATCACTGGTCTTTTCACACAAGAATAGCTGTTTGCATGGCTGAGATGATTTCTAGAAGGGTCTCAGAAGTTCTAGAGCTTCTTAGACAGGTTTTTGATGTTGCTGGCGCAGATACCGTTCAATGGTGCTTTAAACTTTAAATCTCCTTTCCACTCTGTTATTCCCTCTGTCCTTTGATGTCTGGCGCGTCTTCGATAGGCCGTAACAATACTAATTTGCGTTGGATACGTTTCAAAAGGTATCTTACTTACCTATTTACAGAACCTAAAGCAAATAGTCGCATGCTGGTAAATGGATACAAAATGCAAAACTTAGTCTAACCTTATCAGTCTAATTTGATTACTATGTATTTAAACACATAATAACCCCTCCTCAAAAGTTTAGTATTATATATGTTTATTTAAAGCATATATTTGATTCGATTGGATGATGAAGGTATTACGATAATAAATGGAGTGCCACTTAATTTAACAATGACTACTTTCGCAGGATAGGTCGATAACATTGCTTTTGTGTGGGTCTAGAAATTTACCCCGTTGTATTTTTAATATTATTTCGAATTATATTTTATTATGCATACTATATTATATTGTTATTTATTTCTGAAATTTTTATTTCGTCGTCCGATCAGCCTTAGTAGCATAAAGGGACGTTTAACAACATTTTTTTTTTTTTTTTTTTTCTACAAAAATATATAACCTGTGTATAAATAGTCCAACAAGTTGTCAGAGAAACACCATATAAAAATTTTATCTCCAGCCTTACATCTGAGATATCTGCCAATGCATACTATTCGTTATTTTCTACTGTATGTGCTCTAAGTGGATTTTAAATTTATTACACTCGAACTGACCCTATGCCATTTTATTTCAAAATTACGAACAATAAGTAGATTTATAATCACGTATCTCAACCATTTATGAATTCCATTTTAATCAGGATGTCATTCGCACCTGTCAATAAACTAGTGAAAATCAGCATCAGGCATTTTAGGCTCGAGGAAGGTTAGTGCCCAGCAGGAGAGGTGTCTCATCCCGCTTATTTTTGTTCATTTTCTATCTTTTATATATGATAAATCTCGCGTCCCGATGTTTATTAGAGGTAAAATCAGAAAAAACTCAACCGATTTTGATGAAATTTGGCTAATTGAGTGTAGTTTTGTCCAACTTAAAAGAGAGGGTATGTAAATCCTTGTTTTTCCCATGGCAAATTATGTGTCGCCTTTTCATGTGTTGGGAAAACATCGAATCTATTTGTTTTAGCAAAAGGCAGGTTAACCAAAATCATTGTGCGCCTATTAGTATAACCTTCTGATTAATTAGTACGTATTACGGCAAAAGATTAATTTGGTACATTTTTGCTAACTTTCTATTTTGATTGTACTAAATATTCCAATTATATTCTTTATTAGTTCCTTTCACATGTGTCATTCATAAAAAAATTATGGTCAAATATAAGATGTAAACAATAAAAACTTCAACCCTTCCAAATTCTTTACCAAACAATTTTAAATTTGGCCTAAATTTATTTAAACCTATTTAAATCCCTCCGGTTGATTTTTAGATTAGCTGAAACTTTTTTATCTTTATCAGTGAATTTTGATTTCACTCTATTAAGAAGAATAGGATAAAATAATTCAACGTATTATAGCTACTGAGCCACAGCAACGCATGGGCGGGTCTGCTCGTTAATATATATGTATTAAATTAGGACATAAAAAAAAGTAGTTTTAAGCGTTCTGATTCATTAATCAATAACTATAAATATTTACAGGATAAAATGGATAAATATTATTGAGGCATGTCTCTAAATAAGTTTAAAAATATTTTTATTTGTTATCCTACTCATTTTATTTAATTTTAGAGGGAGCTTTTTGATGAAAAAAAGAGACACCCTTGCTGCCTCTTGTAGAAGACATAATGAGATTCTATTTTCGTTTAATTTTGTTCCCAAGGGTGAATCATGTCACGACCCTTATTACAATGGATTATTCTCCTAATTTAATAAATTTTTATCTCGTCCTTTTGGTTTTTTTTTTTTTGGTTTTTTTTTAACAAAAGATCCACTACAAGACAAAATGTGTTTTCTTCAAAGAAAATTTAAATATTTTTATAAAGATATATCTTCCGTACCTTCCTAAGACCTTAACGAAAAACAAATGCAAATAATAAAGAAAGGGCTTTATGCAAAGCATAAAGAGGGTTTCATAATAAAGGAAACTTGTAAGATTTATATCATATAAAAAAAAATCATAAAAAATATTAAAACTTGTACCACTACTACCCATGAAGGCTCTTGGTTGCAGTACTGTTTAAGGTCAGCGGTTGTGTAAGGAGGTAATTTGACCGTGATCACGCTCAACCGTCAATTTTTTCCCTATAATATTTCGATTAATTACCCACCATTTTAGAGGCTGCGTTTACTCTAGAAGGTTCTCTCAGTCCCCGAGATGATCTGTGTCAGATTATTAAAGATATCCTGCGCCAAGCCGGATTCGAACACAGGACCTTCAGCACAGCAAATCAATGCCTTACCAATGAGCTACCTCTGCTCCCACAAAAAATTTAACAATTAGTTAAACCGTGTCATTAATAAAAAACATTATTTATTAATCGGAAAATACATGAAAACCTTTCAATTCACTAGTTTCCAAAACAAAGTATTGGGTGTATCGCAAAGGTTATTTGGTATTTGAAGGGTGAATTGAAACTTTTGTTTATTAGAACTAAAATTATGAACAAAGAATTAATTGTATTCAATAATTGGAGGGGTCGGGGGAAAATAGTGCCAAAAATCATTTTTAACAAAAATAAACTGTAGCTGCAGTCTGTTGTATATTACGTAGGGACTATATGTCTATGATGGAAATGCCACCTAAATATAACTATAGAGTGCTCTATGTAGTCATATTTAGGTTGCATTTCCATCATAGACATATAGTCCCTACGTATTATACAGCAGACTGCAGCTACAGTTTATTTTTGTTAAAAGTGATGCTTGGCACTATTTTGCCCCGACCCCTTCAATTATTTGCCATTTTTATTAATGAGATTTTTTCATATTTCTGACAATTTTATTATTTGGCTCATGTAAATAATCTAGGACTTAGCAGAGAAAAATTGATAGGTACTTTTTCACATCTCAATAGCAAAGGATTTTCTGTTTTCAGGGATGGATTTTCCCACAATGTAATCGCTGTAATCAATCGTTTTTAAAATTAACCATTTTCTTAGCTGTACAAGGAAAAACTGAGACACTAGTCAATCGCTTCATATATATGGTTCTATACGCTTCTATGGAAAGACCTAGAACAATCCAAACATTCAATCCGCACTAAAACATGATCACGCAATTCTAGAACTTTTACAGAAATAAACATTGTTCTGGTTTAACTTCATAATATTCTAGATTTATGTATTGGAGAGAAAGTTCGTCCGTAACGATTTCCTTGTTTCTTTTGTTTGAACTTTTCAAACGTTGAAGGGGTCACCTGTGGTATAGTGGTTAGCGTGGCAACCTGCAATACTGAAGGTCGCTGGTTCGCGTCCCGCTGTGGCCCAAGGATTTTTTAATGGGGGTAAAAAATCCTTAGCTATGCTGTCCCTCGGATGGGACGTAAAATGGAGGTACCTGTACGGTGTCAGGTACTCGTTAAAGATCCCTATCCTAATTATACCTGGATAGGCAAAACTTAGGACTCCCACTATAGCATCGTCCGATTAGCTGTAGTGGCATAAAGTGACGTTAAACAAACAAACATTGAATGGTTTCAACACTATATTAAATAACTCGGGTCTTTTTCGTTTAAAGCACGCCAACTGAATCTACAGTTACAAATAACACAACACATGTTTTTTAAAGTAACGATATTTAAAAACTATTATTTTATTTGTCACTTTATTCTAACTTTAAAAAATTACAGATGTCTTCCAACATAACCTCGAATAAATCTTTATTTTGATTCCTTCAGGAATTCAGCAAGATACGAATCTATTAAAGTTCTCCTAGTACCAGCTACTACTTTAATAATCGTCGTAAAAATATACGACAGGATCTATTATTACATCTCCATCTGAATCTATTCTCTCTCTTGCTTAATTTCATGTTATGTCCATTGCGGCATATCCTATCTTTATGAAGAAGACCTTTTTCCTGTAGAAAATCTACAGTTTTATCTAAATCTTTGAATTGGTCGTGTAACCTAAACAAAGCCATGTTTAAAATCGTAACTAAATATTTTAGTCATATGTTGTAATTGTAAAGAACCGAGTATTATGTAACCAAGTAACGATATCGCAAATAGTAAAGTAGTAGTTACCATATGTTCATATTGTAAATTAGATTTGCGGCTTTAAACGAAAAAGACCCAATAACTCTGTTAAATGTAATTTTTTATTATCTTCAGTTACTATTGCATATTTTGTCCTATACTTACCCTCTGCATGCTATACTCACCTACTTAATATGGGACAACCACAAAAGACCATAATTAAGTGGCCTCCATGTATGAGAATGTGGCTAGGGTTTCTCCTGGCAGCCGTGGAATGTTGATGTGACCCCCTTTGGATCCCCGGCTTACAATATCCAACAGCGTATGTTCATATTCTGAGGACATGGGCCTTTATGAAGAGCTCTTCAAGGGACTTTATTTATTTATTAAGGCTCTAAAATGTTATAGGCTCATATCCCAAGCATGAGATAAAAAAAACGGTTTAGTCGATAATAACATTTACGTCAAGTATTAAGTAAGGAACAAAAAAGTTTATTGTGCTGGAGACGATGGTGTGTTAAAGTCGTTTACTTTCTTATGTTACATAATGTCATACCTTTTATTGAAAATTAAAATACTTACACTGTTTAATAATTCTTTTAGAAATACTACTTATGAACTATTAGTTTTCATATTCCCGAAGAAATATTGGAATAATAATTATTTTAATTTATGAAGTTTTGGAAGATTAAAGTATTGTTCAATGGTTTATTTTTATTTTAAATAAAATATATGACATTATGTTTGAAAGTAAAGACCTTTAAGAGACCATCGCCAAAAAAAAAATCTGGTGCGTGCGCGCAACACGCAACTTTCACTTACCAACTTACTTAGATTAGAAATTAATGCGTTTTGTTAATTGCCACTTCTCAAATGAACAGAACGGCTTTAATTATGAACAATGGTCTGTCATTAAAGGCGTACTCCGCATGCGAGGGCTCAACGAGTTTTATGAGTTGACTGAATATTTTTATTTTTTTCTTCTCTTTATGTTTTCTTTACTTTTTATCATTTCTCATATACATTTATTTTTTATCATATCTCATATATAGTCTTTTTTTATTTTTAGGCGTAACGAGAGACAGTTAATTTCTCCATATAAAAAAAATCAAAGATACTTCATAGGAAACAAAGAAACAAAAAACGATCGCAATACTTCCACTCACTATATATTTCATATATAGGTAAGTGAAAGTAAAAATCTGGTGCGATGCCCCCAACTTTCACTTACCAATTTACTTTTATTAGAAACTGACGTGTTTTGTTAAATGCCATTTCTCAGAGTTCCACATTCATTAACTTATTTTGTTTGTATTTGCACATTAAAGTACACTATTTTTTTTATTATTAAATAAAAGATTTTACTTGTGATAATTCGGCAATGCAAGCATAATACTCCAAGTCGTCTGATTTTATAATTCTCTATGTACTTTTTGAAAACATCATATAGTTACCATGGAACAAATAATTTCCATTATGTAAACAAAACATCTTTAATTATAAATATAGGCGTACTGAGCATGCTTGGGCTAAACGTGTTTTATGAGTTGACGGAATATTTTTCTTTTTTTCTCCTTTAAAAAAAAAGGCCCTTCCCTATTTATGCCCCCTCAGAACATTTTAATAATGATAAAGCTTACCTGGTATTATAGAATACAATTTTTGATAAAATTTTTGCTGTCACATCAGGGCATAACGTACACCAAGCATCCAATTTCAGGTTCGTACGGTTCATAGTTTTTGAGCTAGTCTGTTCACACTTGGCTATTGGGACTCAGGGGACCCCAAAACGTGTATTCCCGTTGAAAATACTTTACCTTAATATATTTTTCATATATGGGACATTCTTTTACAAACCGAACAGATTTGGACAAAAATTGACCGAAACATTCTAGATTTAACTGAAACTTTTTTTACGGGTTCTATATCGAAAAAAAAAGAGATACGTGTAAGAGGATTTTTTTTTATTTTCGATATATTGAAAAATAAACAAGATCGAAAATTCGTGAATTTGATGATTTATCGGTAATACCCTATTATTCAAAAATTCATAACTCCGGTGCTGTTTAGCTAAAAAATTTAATTTTTTTTTATTTTGAAGGTAAAAAGACAAGCTTTAAGAAAAAAATACTTTCAAAACAAATTGTCGTACTTACTTTAAAAATTCAAATTGTTATTAACAATTTCAATGTTTAAATCGGTTTTTAAGAGTGGCGCCACCCATGTATCAACGTTTTACTATTTTTAACGTATTCTGCGTCAAATTTTCTATCGAAAACGCTTTTAAAAACGATGGAGAAGTTATTTTTACTGTAAGAAAAAAATTAATTAATTTAGCGCAGTACGTCACATCGACACGTGGGTCACATTTTACGGCTCATATTCTTGTTTTACACCGTTTATCTCTTAAATACAAATAATTGTTTCATTTTTTTAATTAAAAAACATATTTTATTAGCCAAGAAAAAATAGAAAAAATACATAAATAAAAATAAATAAAAAACATTGTTGAAAATGAATTTTTTTTATTAAGATTTTGATAATGCATTAGTTAATAAGAACAATATTTGGAATATAATAATAAATACAATATTTAAAAATAAGACAATGTTTACTTTTTCTGTTTAAAAATTTTTACAATATCCTTTTTTTCACAAGATGAAAACCGTTTTGTTTCCAATTGCTGTAAAGAAATCGGATTAATGCAATGATATTTTAAAGTTCCTTTTATTGTTAAAGCTTTTTGGAAACGTTCAGACAATTGTTTTTCTTTTAATTTGTATTCATATGCTTAATTAATTAATTTTTTTCTTACAGTAAAAATAACTTCTCCATCTTTTTTAAAAGCGTTTTCGATAGAAAATTTGACGCAGAATACGATAAAAATAATAAAAGGTTGATTCATGGGTGGCGCCACTGTTAAAAACCGATTTAAACATTGAAATTGTTAATAACAATTTGAATTTTTCGACAATTTGTTTTCAAAGTATTTTTTTCTTAAAGCTTGTCTTTTTACCTTCAAAATAAAAAAAAAATAGATTTTTTGGCTTAAACAGCACCGGAGTTATGAATTTTTGAAAAATAGGGTATTACCGATAAATCATCAAATTCACGAATTTTCGATCTTGTTTATTTTTCAAAATATCAAAAATAAAAAAAAATCCTCTTACACGTATCTCTTTTTTTTCGATATAGAACCCGTAAAAAAAGTTTCAGTTAAATCTAAAATGTGTCGATCAGAAAGGTGTTCGGTTTGTAAAAGAACGCCCCGCCCCATATACGTTAATTGAAGAAAAAAAAATCATAATCATTTTGTTAAGCCAATATAATGCTTATACAGACTTGCTTAAGGGCCTTGAAAATGCTTCGTTACTATTAAAATTATTTTTATTTAATATTATAATATAAAAAAAAATTCCAAAGTTTAAGAAAAAACATCTACCTACATCATATAAAGTTGTTATTGTTTCTTCTAAATACAAACTGTTTACTGTTATCTCTCAGTTAAAATAACATTTCATTCCATGAACGACTATTCTTGGATGGATTTTCTATAAAGACCTGTCTTATGTCCCTTTTCCTGAATTAATATCTTAATAACAAAATTATAACGACTGATCATTAATATGGGTATTTAAAATTACCAAAAATAACTATCGGAAGGACGAGGATAGCCGATTGGGAGTTTACATGGGGGATAGTTTCAGATGTCATCTGTACACTATTAAGAAGTTAATAACTCCGCAGTAATAATCAATACCACCTTAAAACATTTAGAGCAGTGGATTCTGCTGATGGGCTTCTGAAATGATCTAAATATATACAACTCATGTGGGCTGTTTTCCAACTTGCCTAATTATAACCTTTTGCTATACCTATGATGGTCCTTTTCATAATATCTTATTTTAATAATACTATAACACTTCTGTGGATTAAGTAATATTTATTTTTAAAAAATATACAATTATCAATGCCACACGAATTGTAACAACATAAATATTCGAGCAGTTTACTAAAATTATAACTTTATAGCACACAAGTCATATGCTTGGGCTTCACAGTCAAGACACAGACTAAGACTAATTGGCCCAATTGCTCGCTCCTTATATATAGTCGTAAAATGAACCTTCTGGAAGGTTCGAGGTCTTCATGGAAGCTGCTCCATGCAACAATTTAAATCAAAACAGTTCGCTCCAACCGCTTAGTTTGTTCCAACAAATGTTCTGGGATATTAAACTATATTTTTTTTTATTTGACGATCTAACGTTACAATATCTTAGTTAACTTCTTATCTTCTCTGGATAATATTATTTTATTATTATTCAATATATTTATTAGAAGTTTTAATTGATTAACGTAATTTAAAAATAATAATAATACGGAAAAGAAGAGATATTGCACTTCCGGAAGTGGTTTGGCGACCATTTAAAAGAGGCATGATGGTGTACCTCAAAATAGAATTGTAGATTGCGTCGAAAGGGAAACAGTTTCCTCAGGTATGAAGCATCAATTCCTGGTAATATCCGCCGAGCCGGTTGTTCCATTGTAGCCACGATATATTTCCCCCACCGACCCTCAGCAACCAGGGGACGGAACAGGTCCCTGCAGAACAGGAAACTATTGAAAGCTATTATTTACAAAAATGCAAACAGCCCCCATCCCCCTTAAATAAAAATAAAACGAAATCCCCCAATAAAAAAGGATAAAAATAAAATAAGGATTAAAATAGTCCGGGGAGGCGGTCAATAAACTAAAAAAATAGTATAAAACTATTTTATTGTAGCCGACGTTTCGACCCAACTATGCAGGTCTTCGTCAGGGTTAAATAAACAAGACACAGACAAAAAAAAATATGAATATATAGGACAAAGCATGTGAACTAATTAGATAAAATTTAAATGTCTGTAAACATAAAGTTAAACATATAATGTATATACACAAGATGTAGTATGGCTATTGACACTGATAGTATAGGTGGTGTGATAAGATTAGGTGAGGGGTGAGATACATAAATTTGAGGGGATGTGGTATGAGAATGGTGTACTATGAGAAGATATGGAGGCGAAAATGGACTATCAGTGTCAATAGCCATACTACATCTTGTGTATATACGTAATATCTTTAACAATATGTTAACGGACATTTAAATTTTGTCTAATTAGTTCACATGCTTTGTCTTATATATTCCCTTTTTTTTTTTTTTGTCTGTGTCTTGTTTATTTAGACCTGACGAAGACCTGCACAGTTGGGTGGAACGTCGACTACAATAAAATAGTTTTATACTATTTTGTAGTTTATTGACCGCCTCCCCGGACTATTTTCATCCTTATTCTATATCCGGTCAACTTTCATCTATCCAATATAAAAATAAAACATAATGTAACGTAAAAAAAATAAAACATGATTGAAAACAGTTCAAGAATTTTTGTTGAAACAAACTGTTCTGCTACATATTCATGACTGTTCGAGTACATTTACGCTTTCTGTCTGAAACGTTTTAGAATGTTCTGATTCAGTCTAAATATAAGGAGCGACGGACTGGAAAGCTAGCCTAGTTCTGAAGCTCGAATCATATGGTTATTTTTCTGAACTGCATCATTACAAGTTGATTCTTTTTTCTGTCAATTATTTGAGTTGATATTGTTTGTATGGCACTATAAAATATTATTTGCTCCGAATAAAATTGTTTAAACCTACCCAAGTCATTAATACATTAATAAAAAATCTTAAGTTTCTGATATCGGAATGCTAAAGATAGTGGAGTAGAGCAGGATAGAGGAAAAACAAAACTAACTGATCAGTAAACATATATATATATATACAGTGTAATCACCTTTTATTCAGAACTAGGAAAAAGATATATAAACAGGTTATCAGAAGGGGACCAAATTAGTCTCAACAATAAAGTTTTTTATTTAAAAGACGTTTCGGCTCTTTTGAGCCATCTTCAGTTCTAAAACATTTAACAATACAATTAATAAATAATAAATATTTGTAATAGTCATTTAGACATCTGTATTTAATATATACAGACCAGCAAAACAGGTAGACAAAATCATTTGAAGTCACACAGGGCAGATACAACTCTCAACCAATGTTCCCTAACCCCAAGACACCCAAAACACTCAGGGTGAGCAAAGTCCAATTCATTATAGTACACCCTCCAGCAAAGGCCTATTATTTAGAAAAACCCAAAACTATATGATGTACATCAGCTGTATACTTCCAAAATAAAAATCAAAATTAAAGACCCATGCAATCCATATAAACTTAAGTATTAATTTTTCTTAATATTTCCCCATATTGCATATTGAGACCTTTAGTGTCTGTTTTAAAATTGACGGACTTGTCAATATTTTCTGCAATATACATTGCTTCTAATAGCTTCCTCTTTTTGTTATTGCTTTCTTTACATCATAATCTTTGAATGACCTACTAATTGTCTCCGACAGCCCCTTTACATATGTGCATTTAAGAAATTTCTTTATTACTGGTTTTTTACCTTGAACCACATCATTATTAAACTGTGTATTTCCAAAAATTCTATTGTGGTTAATTGCCCAATATTTCTTAATTAATGATTTTGGATAAAAATTTTCCAGAAATAAATCAAAGATTTTAGTTTTTACCTTTTGCATATATTGTGCATCCGTCAATCTCATTGCCCTGGACATGGTATTGTTTAGTAGATTTATCTTAATATGTCGTGGATGATGAGATAGAAAATTTAAAATCCTGTTACTTGTGGTTTCTTTTTTCGTCCACTGTGTAAGAATTTTCTTTCCTGTCCTGATTACGTTCATGTCCAAAAATCTTATCATTCCTTCTCTTTCTAATTCCACTGTAAATTTTAGTTTATCATGAAAATTATTGAGGGCTTCTAAGAAACGAGCTGCATCCTTCTTATCCACAATACAATTGTCTGTTGCAATTTCAGGCATTGTAATGAACGAAGTAATAGATGAGGCTATAAAAAGTACAGGGATAAGACCAAGGATTTTATTGAAATACATTGACGACCTTTTTAGTATTGTGGATAAGAAGGATGCAGCTCGTTTCTTAGAAGCCCTCAATAATTTTCATGATAAACTAAAATTTACAGTGGAATTAGAAAGAGAAGGAATGATAAGATTTTTGGACATGAACGTAATCAGGACAGGAAAGAAAATTCTTACACAGTGGACGAAAAAAGAAACCACAAGTAACAGGATTTTAAATTTTCTATCTCATCATCCACGACATATTAAGATAAATCTACTAAACAATACCATGTCCAGGGCAATGAGATTGACGGATGCACAATATATGCAAAAGGTAAAAACTAAAATCTTTGATTTATTTCTGGAAAATTTTTATCCAAAATCATTAATTAAGAAATATTGGGCAATTAACCACAATAGAATTTTTGGAAATACACAGTTTAATAATGATGTGGTTCAAGGTAAAAAACCAGTAGGATAGTAATAGTAGTCAGGATAGGCTCTATCAGCATAAAAATGATTGTAAAAAAAGTGAAGAGAACAGGAAAAAGTCAGCACTAGTTCAGCACCACCATATAAGCAAGCACGAATTTTACTTTGAGGGAGCCCACATTTTACATAAAGAAAGCAATCAATATGCAATATGGGGAAATATTAAGAAAAAATAATACTTAAGTTTATATGGATTGCATGGGTCTTTAATTTTGATTTTTATTTTGGAAGTATACAGCTGATGTACATCATATAGTTTTGGGTTTTTCTAAATAGTAGGCCTTTGCTGGAGGGTGTACTATAATGAATTGGACTTTGCTCACCCTGAGTGTTTTGGGTGTCTTGGGGTTAGGGAACATTGGTTGAGAGTTGTATCTGCCCTGTGTGACTTCAAATGATTTTGTCTACCTGTTTTGCTGGTCTGTATATATTAAATACAGATGACTAAATGACTGTATTACAAATATTTATTATTTATTAATTGTATTGTTAAATGTTTTAGAACTGAAGATGGCTCACAAGAGCCGAAACGTCTTTTACATAAAAAACTTTATTGTTGAGACTAATTTGGTCCCCTTCTGATAACCTGTTGAAAAATACAGTCTCAAGAACTTAATATCTTATAAAAGATATATAAAGTCTAATATCGATATTGTCATCGATAGAAATATCGGCCTATAATTAACGGCATTATGTATTGGTTAGAGAATATTTTAACGTTTATTGCCATTGTAACAGATAACGGGTCTTGTTTGTTTAACGAGTACAAGTTACTAGCCCATGATTTGTCGAGGAACAGTTTCACATAATGTAACCTTATAAAATAGATCCACCTATTTTTAAAATAACACTGTATTATATTATATCATAAATCCAGGTCTTCCAAGATGTTCTTTCCTATTCCAAGTTCCCTTTGACCGCACTTAACAGAGTTTCTTTAGCCCAGGAAAAAATGAATTTCCGAATTTTTTTAAGATCAAACTTGGATCCCTCAAACCATATACCAACGATTTTCTTACAGCCAGCCTTAGAACAACCACATCGAATTGAATACATATTTGATGTCCATTTGAAAATTGTTTTACGTACACTTCATAAAAGGAACGGACGTATTTTCCAAGATTTCATCCGTAATTCCAATACCCTCCCCACCTTTAAATCCCTCCTGTGTCCCTAAAAGGAAAAAAAAAAAGTAAATTGACAATTTCTGTTATAAAACTTTCAAACCGGTTTAAGCTCTTACTATTTTATCATTTCTCTCTTCTTCTTTTTTTAAAATATAAATAGTCCTTAGCTTATCTGTAAATAAGTGTGCAAATATGTATATATTATTTGTGGCGTAAAACTATTCTCTATATAACTAGTCTCTATTCTCTTAATAGAATATTTAGGTTGTATTTTAATTTTAATTTAATTTTTTTTTTTTTTTGAACGAAGAGGTTCTCTCATTATTTATGATTATTTGTTCCATTTCAATTTGTCTATTAAAGCTTCACTCTAAGTATCTAAAACCCACTTTTTATATTATTTAATGTTGTTCTTATGGGGCACGTCCCAGAACAAATAAACAAACATTTTTTTTTTTTTTTTCCTCACTTTTAAATTCCGTCTTTAATCTATAAAAGTTCATCGTCGAGAAGAAGAAAGATTTTAGACCAAAACAAATAATATTTTTTTTGAAAGGGAAATTTTCATAGGTTAGATAAAACTGTTCCTTAAAATCACGGTTTAATAACGTGTAGTCGTAAAACAAACTTTTCGTTTCCTCTTAATTACATTAAAACGCTGATAAATAGATTATCATACCACTTAAACCATATATGCATGTTTTGGTTTATGTTCCCTAAATAATTGTTCAATATTGTTTACAAACAGTGAACTAATCATTTAGTTACTAATTTTTATTGTTCCCTCAAGTTAGAAGATAAGTTTGAAATCAACTTTCTATAAACGGACGGAAACAACTTGTGGTGTTTTTAATGAAGCAATTTGTAAGATAAAGGATTGCTAAAATCATATTAAATTTCGAATGACAAATATTTGACGACGTTTGATGTCGGCTTTAGGAAGAGTGTGGGGGGAGGCATTAATAAAGTTCGGTGGTCTTCAGTCAACCTCCATTTTCCATTTTCTGAGGTTTCCCTTTTAATGTTGCTTATATTGAACACAATTATTTTTTTTTCTATTACCTATATTTTTTTATTTTTACTTGATAACTTGAGGCGTAGAGTTCCAAAACCAGCCAAGTCCAATTTCCAGATTTTTATTTATTTTTTTTTTTAAATAGTTTTTCTATTGATTATCTGGCTGGATTTGGAACAGTCCTTATTTTTGTAGGGCAGTTTTCAATATGATTTAACCTCGTTTGAAAGCAATCCTTCCACCTAATAATAATCTAATAGAAAAACTATTTTAAAAAAAATAAAAAATAAAAATCTGGAAATGTACTGGCTTTGGAATTCTACGCCTCACTTGTATCTTTATTAAAATTGTATAAATATAAATGAAAAGATAGTTTTATTTTCCTGAGTATCCAAAAAACGTGAAACCCTGACGTGTTTGTTTTCATACGCGACGCCCCGTTGTAATGATAATGTTCCACTTCTAGAATACACTCATCCTGTTAGGTATTCTAAAAGCGACCTGCCTTTGTAGATAATCACATTGTAATTTCTGTTTCCAAGCCTGCAGCGTTTGAATTCCCATTGGGTTAGTTGAAGTATTTCACTTGGAACTTATAGCTTTAAAACCAACTCAAATTCCAAAATTTAGTAAATTTTCAGGACAGCGAAAAATTTCTCATTGACACCCTCATCAATTGTAAGAATTTTTGTTTGTTGTATCAAAAGAACTAACGTCAATATAGTTTATGATAGTTTTGTTACTTTAATTTAATTTTAGGCTTCTGGAAATTTATATTTAAATTTCGGAAGGAGCTGGTTACATGAATTGAAGCTGTTCGATTGATGTTGAAGTGGATATTAAATAATAACCGTTTTAAATGCTACCCGGTTATAATAATTAACCGATATACCTTCAAAACAACGTTGTGACTAGTGAAGAAAGTAAGGATTATGCTAGTTTGCAACTAATGCACCACTTCCTACGCTGCAGCTTTGAGATTTTAAAGCTTTATCTTTTGTTCAAAATTCAAAACGAAAATATGTCAATGATTTTTTTCAAAGTACATCGTGAAAAGACTCATAATTTAGTACTTTACTTGTTTATTTATGCACATTGAAATACTTGTATATTTACGTGCAAGATATTTCGCCTATAATTTTATAATATTTTACATATATAAATAAATACAGAAACAAAAAATTATATTTAGGTGGGAGTGAGAAGAAATCATAATCTTTACACAAGCCAAATTCGTGGCGTGTAGTCTTCTTTGATAACTGGATTCCATCAACTTCAGCTTGCGTTTTGTCATTTGCTGTGTACGTTTCACTACATTAAACTATTTCATACTGAAGTTCAATTTTTTTTTGTAATAAATATTCTAAACATAGCATTAAAATGGAATGTTTTGTATTTTCTGGGGCGTGTCAATTTATTTTTACCAATTAGGAGTGTGGAGAGAGTGTTAAGCAACTACAATCCTCATTGGTCATGCTTCCCTCCCTCCTCGTTTCTCTAAGTGCATGAAACATGCACTTAATAAATGAACTTAAATAGAAATAGGTAAACAAGTCTTAATTTTATTACAAGATATACATGAGTCTAATGTTTGAAGGGTCCTCTAAGTAATCTCTGATGTAAGACTTTAACAAACTAATCATAGGGAAGATTTCACAATTAAATCCATAGAGTGCCAGTAACTAGATTTGGCACTTTTAACAATAAATATTGCCATATTGTAAAACAAATGAACTTTTGACCAAAAAAAACCTCTTGAGTCTTTATGAGGATTGATAATGAGGAGCTATAGGAAGTTTCTGTTTGATCCCTTTATAGAAAGTTTTTTTTTTTAATTTAACCACATAAATGTAGTCTAAAGGGTGCCAAAATAACTTTACGGTTTACCCTATATAATATTAAAATAAAAAATTATAAAAATGATAAAAGCTTCCAAACTCGAGATCATTATATAGTATGTTCAAGGTATAACCATTGCCAACTTTCATGAAAAAAAAAATAAATAAATGAACGACCATTATAAAACTCAAAATAAAATAAAATAAATGTTTTCGACACGCATACCTAACTACATACAACGAAATGTAACTAAATAAATAGATATTCATTATATGTGAATTACTGCTTGAAACATTGTATAAAATGTCTTCTAATGAGGATTTTTCATAGCCTTATGAACTTAGGCACTGCTTTGAACTGCTCATATTTTTCCCTTAATGAGCTGCTATTGAAGTTGGGGGCCCCCCTTTAGTATAATTTTATTTAGCAGGGGCGAGAAGGGGACGAGCGAGGCGGTAATAGCGAGCGGCCGCATTGCGGTCAGGTCTCCTCCGGAGTTGGATTAATTTCCTCCAGGGTCACCTCCAATTTAGCTCCCCCCCCCCATAACTCCCAATTCCCCCCCCCCCCCCCTCACCATCTTCTGTTTAGCGTACACTGATTAACAGCCCCTCCTAATTAGCAATCCACCCCCCCCCCTTCCAAAACTGCTAAATTTATTATTAACATCCAGTCTCGACAACAGTCCCAAATGTAAAATGGTCCTTCGTGGAAGGTCGTTGGTCTCCGTCGAAAAGGCCCATCCACGTGCTCCAACGGTTTGTTCCGACCGATATTTCTTTCCAGCAAAATGTTAGGGATTTTAAACCGTGTTTTATTTGACGATTTAACGTTACAATATATATTAAGATAATATTAGTCCCCTAATTAAAATAATAATAACATTAATAATTGGGAATTGATCTGCTTATACTTCTTTTTCGATCTACAGTGGCTCACAGTCAAAATGATGCAAACGAATATTTTTATTTACTTCTTCTACTTACTTCTTACACTGCTTACTTCTTCTTTGTTAAAATTTGAGCAGTTACAACTTTATAGAACACAAATCATATGACTTGGGCTTCACAGTCAAGGCACAGACTAATACTAATTGATCCAGTCACTCGCTCCTTATACATCGTCGTAAAAGGAATGGCCTCGAATGGTCTAGAACCCCGTGGAATCATCCAGGCCTTGAACTAGTCCTTTGATGATCCGCTCCGACCGGTAGTTCGTTCCAACAAAAGGTTTGGGATTTCAAACCAATTTTTTTTTTTTTATTTATTTATCGATTAAACCTTACATCATGTTACAGTAATTGTGGACAAATGAAATACTTAACTGGAATTCATTGTCTCCAAAAGATCTGAATAAACATATTTCAATTTTTTTTTTTTTTTTTTTCACCTGAACTTATAATTCGTCAATGCCCTATACCTTAACCGTTTTGCAGATCCACCTTGACAAATTAAACAATGTCATTATGAAACAATTAAGTCTCCACCTCCCGAGGAAAGTGTACCTGAAGGTGGAAAAATGATATTTTAGTCGAAAAGATCCAAGAAGATTTATATTATAAACAAAAAAAATGTTTTTTTTTTTAAAAATCTGTCACTTTCCCCTCAAGTCAACTACAAATAAAATATTGTAAATAGAATTACATCAGATTGTATGCAAATTATGTATTGTTTCCGGATTACAAGCCAATTGAGTTGATGTAATAAGGCTAATCGATACAGAGAGTGTACAGTCTCGCATATAAATTAGTATGAATATTAATAAAAAATTAATTATGATTCTAATTAGTCTTTATTATCCGAGCTGATCCCTCATTAATTTTCATTCAGTCGAGGGACGAGGGATTCCAGTCAACCGGGCCTAATTCGCTGGAAGCAATCCAGCAAGAAATTACAATTGTTTTCCATTCAGGGCTACAATGAGCGCGGAACTTTGTCCCCGCGTGGGAAACTACTTGGACCTCCTGTGCTGATTAGAGCCCTTCGAATAGGCCGAGCATTAGTAACTTTCCCAGCACTATCGATAATACATTAGGCAGAAATTCGACGATATCGAGCTATCAAACGATAGATTTGTTTGTTCGTTTCATTTACGCCACTTTATGCCACTAAGGCTAATCGGACGATGCTACAGTGGGAGTTCTAAATGTTGCTAATACAGGTATAATTAGGACAGGGGTCTTTACCGAGTTCGTACAAGCTCAGGACCTCCATTCTAAGTCCTATCCGAGGGACTGCATATCCAAGGATTTTTTACTCCCTTTCAAAATCGTAAGGCCACCGAGGGATAGAGATTTGTATACATATATTTTTTTTTTTTTTAAGAAAGATGTTTGGATATACAGTACGATATGTAGGATAAACTAAGAAAAATAAATAAAAATAATTTTTTCACTCCTCAACAAATTAATTAAGCAAGATGTCCCAGGATCCAGCCGAGAACTGCGACAGTATAATCTAAAGATGTAACTAAGAAATAAGTGTTATATGATCTTTATACATTGTATGATTGCGGCAGTCTAGTGTGAGCCACCGGTGGTACACAGCTGTTAATCTCTGGGACTAGGGGCTTAGTCTCGCCTTGAACATGGTAGCAGAAGGTTACTTTCGAAAGTCACTCACTTACTTTTAGTTACTGTTTGTAACGTTGTTACTAATTTGAGCTTTTATTGTTTGGTTGACGTTGTGAATTACAATTTTACGTCAATAATATTATTTTAAACCCGTTATATATATTTTAATATATCTTGTGTGTCATACATGTGTGTTTTTGAAATGATTTTTACTCGTAGAGAACTATGAAAAATAAGTTTTACGGTGCAGAATTGACTTCGCCTGAAGATTTACATCAACGTAACAAATTATGAATTAATTTCCTTTTTTTTTTCACTACAGAAATTCGATGCGATGTATGGTTTTTACATTAAGTTTTCTTAGATTATAATTCTAAATTTAATATAGAATTTTCTATCGTACATTATCTTATATAAGATTATCTATTCGATTAGCTATCAATTTCGTAGATTTCTTCGCTAGTTAAGTCGGTTACCAGTCATACAAGGACATTGAATTCAAATTTACTATCGGTATTAAACAATTTACTATTTATTTACGCATAACAAATATACAGTTATAGTATTGGTCTTCAATGTCATTCTGTTTTTTTTTCTTATTATTCAGATAAACACACCGATACTACAACTGTATGTATATTTTACATATCAGCTTTTACACACACATTACCAACTATTTCCCCTACAGTTAATACCACAAATATATTAATTAATACTAAATCCCCTACAGTTAATACCACAAATATATTAATTAATACTAAATGAAGTAGAGCTGAGAATATGTCTTTTGAATTTGCTAAAGCATGCCTAAAATATATTGAATTTAAAAAAAGATTGTCCATAATCCGATCTTTTTTTTTCTTTCTCGTTCCAGCTCTGAAACTTCCAAAGAATTGGTTCGTATTTTTTCCTGCTCGCTAGACGTTAATGACGACAAGGTGTCAACACTTCAAAAAAAGGGGACCTCTTTTTTTTTTCCAATTGATTGGAAGCACACTGCTTTGACAGGAAAACTTTGATTCTTTGGGTACTTCATTTTGTTTATTTAAAACTGACATTTTTAGATCAACATAAAGCTTATATCACATCAACATGAAACCTTTTTTTTTTTTAGTTTGGCCCGACTTCATTTTCAAAAGGCCCTCATCATCTGTCTTGTTCAAACACTGAAATCGATAATTATGTTCCAAAAAATCATATAAGAACTGTTATATGATTAGCGGAAAACATTTGACTTTTCAATCCCGAATACATTTTGCCGTCCTAACCCAGCTGTCTTGTTCCTTGCATAATAACCATCCTTGCATCGTTCGATCCGATTGCATAATAACCACATTGCATAATTTATACATACAAAATTTAAACCGATCTTCAACGCTTGTTGGTTTCATTAAAAATAACGATTACTCACTGAGTCATAGGGTATTACTAATAATAATCAAATTTAAAATAGAAAAATATGTTAATCAAAATAGAAAATAAATTTTGTTTATTCAAATTCATTATTTTTCTATTCCCTACTTTTTTTATGTTTTTTTCATGTTTTTTAAACATATATGAGCCTGGGGTAATAAGGTTAATATGAATAAGGTAATAAGTAATAAGGTTTTTATGAAAACTGTCCACCGAGGAATGCTACTAGTCGACCAATGACCACGTGGAAAATGCTGATTTTGAAATTCTTTGAAACTCTTTCACCTTCACTAAGGCAGTTTTAATTTTGAATATATTTTTTGTAAGCCCGAATATCTAACAATATTGTTCGTTCACCTACTACAGCAGAATCAAAATATTTCATGAAATAAATTTAAAAAGAAAATTATATTTCTGTATTTTTAATTTTTTTTTTTTTCAAGTTATGAAAATGTAAAATATAATTTGTTGTTTGGATTATTTTTAGGGTCTTGAAGACGGGCGGTATACGTCGAAACGTCAACAATATAGATAAAATATATAAAATAAAAAAGGGTTAAATTTATTCAAGGAACATATTATACAATAATTATATTTTTGATTTAAAAAAAGTATTAATTAAAAGTTATTATTACTTTTAATACTTTTTTTTTCAAAAATGAAATTTACTGAAAATACTGTGCTCCCTATATTCTAAATCATCATATGCTGCGCAGTATCTTTCCTCTATAAGGTTCGCGCCCAGCGGTGGCCCTAGGATTTTTTAATGGGAGTAAAAAATCCTTAGCCATGCCGTCCCTTGGATAGGACGTAAAATGGATATCCCGAGCCTGTACGATGTCAGGTACTCGTTAAAGATCCCTATCCTAATTATACTTGGATAGGCAAAATCTAGGACTCCCACTGTAGCATCGTCCGATTAGCCTTAGTGAAATAAAGTGACATTAAACAAAAAAACTTTCCTCTATAAAATTGCAAACATACAGCAATTTATATTTCGTTTGATATTTTTCGCTTAGTTGCGACAGGTGCAAAAAAGAAAGATAAGTTAAAAAATAATGAAAAAATCACACTAAATAAAAAACACGTAATGGTTTTAACCATCCCAGATGAAAATCAAATACGATTTTAATTTTAATGTTTTTAAATATCGATTTCAAACCCTGCATATATCGCTTATAATTAACTCCTCTACCCATTTGATTTTTCCAATAGTAAGCTCTTGCAGAATTGGACGATTTTGATAAAATAGTCAAATCAATTGCATAAAAAAACTGGATATCGAAAAATATGTTTTATTCATTATGATAAAATTGGTCCTGTAAGTACTGCGCTAATAAGACAAGTTCAGCTCTTCGGTTTATTTAACGAATTTATTACTATTTTGAAGGTCTCTTTATGCTAATCAAAAACAAATTTGTTGATATATGTGCGTTGTTGAGCGACTGTTACTGAGATATCAAACATGCTTTATGCGACTATTGGCATTGTCATTTGTTTTCTCCTTCCTGCCATAAATCCAATGTTGTTCCTCGAAAAAAAAATATAAGTCGATATTTATCATCTATGCTGATATCGTGTTTCGGATGAACGACGGGTTTTAAAACTATAAATCGTGGAACCTTTTATTTTCATGAAGAGAGAAAGGGCGTATTTTAATTAGCGGAACACATTTGACTTGTAAATGCCGAATACATTTTAGCGTCCGAGTCCAGCTGTCTCGTTCCTTTGAACCGTCAGGGACCTTTGTGTAATATTGCAAATTTTATCCAAATTTTCTGATTAATAACCAGAAATGTTATTTATAAACCAGTCATATAATTTAGAAAATCATAAAATAAAAAAAATTATAGATTTAATCGTTTATTTTGACATCGAAAATTCTGGATTCCCTAGGGCCGTTTAACAAAAGCGATCTGGCTTATATAAGTATCCTTTGTTTATATGTCCATAATGGAATCTTCAAAAATAAAAAAAGATACTAAAACAATAAAATTGTAATTTTATTTAAAAACTGAATATAAAATCCACAATTCATTTAGCCTTAGATAAACCATTTTAGGTCCAAAATTAGGCTAAAAATTAAATAATTTCTTAGAGTATTTTTAGATCTTTTTTCCGCAACCAGGACTTATTTATTTCATTTTACATGTTTGTTTGGTGGCTACCAATTTGACAACCATTATTCTCTAAACAATTTTATTTATTTCTTGATACTAGACCAACTGCAAATTATTGTGCACGTTGTACAGCTTTGAACCAAATCCGAACATATTTGAATGTACGCCCATTTCGGAAAATTAGTTTGTATATCGTGTAAAACCAAAATTTAGGGTTTTCACTTAATTTTTTACATTTTTATTTAATTTTTCGTATCCAATGGATAATTTGTTTACATAAAATTATTTTAACGTTGGCCAACGAAACTAGCTATTTTTAATGTAATTTAATTAAATCTATTGATGAAAAATACCAAAGAAAAACTTTATTTTATTTTATTTATTTATTTTTTTTTTTTTTTTTAGCCTTCATATTTTAATTTGCGCCTGTCAACAAACTTCGCAATGAGCAAACATTTTTGCTTGTATGCTAATCAAATAAGTGTATGTTAGGCGTATGGAAGGATGGCACTCAACAGTACCTCTTGTCTGGTTTATTTCAGTTATTCTAGTAATGAGATCTCTTGTCCAGTGCCTTTTTAATTTCTTATTTAATGACATATCAGCTGTTACCATATTTCTTATGAGTCGGTAAAGAAGTCCGGTTAAGTTAGTCTACGTGTCATTATAAGTTGGTCTATTCGTTGTATATAGTCGTAACATTGCGGGTTGTAAAAGTCTGAAGTCTTTATAAGTGAGTCGTTTTTGCTCTACCGTATATCTGTTAAGAGTATCCATATTGGTTTTAGCAAGGAAAAATGTGTATTTAATTTTCATCTCAGTCCTAGTTTTACAAAAGATTAAGTAAATTAGATTGAGTCGTTTTTTAAAGGTATATCGTTCCATCTCAACATGCGGGCCCCATGTCATAGGTAACATTATATTTTCGAATTATTTTTAATATTGTATAGAGAATTGATGGTTTTGAAAAACAGTATTATCCTTTTGAAAGATTTAATTTTCCGTCTGACACAAAAGAACAAAGTTATTGCTTTTGAATTCAAACGAATAAGAAAAAAGTACCATATGAAAATCCCTTTCCTCTTATGTTTTTTTCCTAACTTAATTGGTTCCTGGTGATGTTGTGATGGTGTGATCAACCTAAATATCGTTAGTGATGAATTAGTTCAGGACTATTTCCATTTAATTATTTGTTAACGATGTTAAAATCTCTTTCCTTACAAGTGAATAAAGCGAAAACCGATTAAGCCCAAGGGCTCACGAATGAATGGCCTTGTGTTTTCCGAGCTATTAGGAATTTTCCATGGTACTCGAAACACGTGTCCTAATTGAACAAGGTGAGATTGAAAGATATAAAATAGTTGTTAAAGAAACTGAGTAGAATCTAATATTGCTACCTGTCTAACAATAAATTTTATGTGTTAAAGTATTATGTTTGTCTTTTCAAGTAAACAATAAGTCAAGTTATATATCAATTAAAGCATCTATATAACTATATCTAAATAGTTACTAAGATTATATATGCACCTTAGAATACAAGGGGTGTAATTGAAATTTTTGAAAAATCAATTTAGTTGCAGAATATGATAGAGAAAATGTCACTATTTTCATTGCTAAAAGGAAAGAATTGTTCTCAATTACGGTACATTTGTACCTTTAAGTACATTTTATTTAAACCTTTAAGACACAGGAATAATCAGAGATAAAAGTTTTAAATTAACCCCATGCAACTTCAAAGTATTATTGTACTAATGTACCACAAAAGTATTAGAAACTGCAGTTTGTTTTCCATGCCATTCCATTCTGCAATTTACTTTTACTTTGTTTCTAAGCACCCTCTAAGAGGTCATACGATAAAAGGTAATGAGATAAGGAAGACATTATTTTCACTAGTTATCATGCCTATGATAGTTATCAAGTCCCAAGTGCCTTAGATAAAGTTTTATCACGAAAAGAATACTGCTAGCTATTCACATTTGCGTTAAATATAATAAAATCAAGATTTTTTTTAATCCTTAAATCATGAGTAAAAAAAACAAAACTAATTACAACACGCAAACACATCCTAACTCAAACCTACATGGTCATACAGCTCACAGGAACTTTGATTTATTGCCACAAAAAAATTCTTTTACATAGACTTCGATCCTTTCAAACGAAATTATTATACTAATAATTTAATAATTAAAAACTCTAGATCACCACATTAGTAGCTGTCTAATCAAACCACACACCACAGTCTGAACATAGGATTCCTATGTTTCACCATTAGGAAGAAACATGTGTTGTGTATCTCAGAAATACGTCCATCTTCGTAAAATTATGAAATATATTTTTAAAAAATATTTATTGTGATATTTTCGATTCATTGGTAATTTAATCTTCTTTTTTTTTATTTGAATTATTAATTCGCACCTGTCAGCTAGGTGAGACAAAAGAGGGAAAGCACCCAGCAGCACCCCCTTCCTGGCTTGAGTCAATTACCTTGGCTGTCTAAGAGAGCAGATCTCTCTTCTAGCGCCTTTTTAGTCTTCTCGTACCTATGCTCATGCCAGCCAGATTACTGATTAAAGTATTTGGATGTCCGTTTAAATTAGTAAAAAATCGTTTGTATAGCGTCGTTATGTGCTGGTCGACTGTTAGTACATGGAGGTCTGTATGTAAAGTTTTGTTAGTCACGTACCAGGGTGATTTTGTGATAAGTCGTAACAATTTTCATTGAAATGTTTGAAGTTTTTGTAAGTGGCCTATATGTGCTTGAGTAAGTAAGAGTAGGTATTCAGTTTTTGTTTCAGTTTCAGTTTTGATGATTTAGAAAGTAGCGGGTAGAGAAGCTTGAGTCTTTTGTTAAGAGTCCTTTTTTTCATTTTAACTTGGGGGCCCCATGTCACCCTTCTGTCGAAAGTGAGTCCCAGATAGTGTATTATTTTTTGTATTTACTTTTTGATTTCTTATACATATATACTTATTCTTTTCAGTCCCTATGGTGGGCAAAAATAAATCAGCCTTTTTAAACATGTATTTAATAAAGTTATGAAGATTAATAAGGCATATATTTTTATTACAAAAAAGTAGTAGGTCCTATCTGTGAGATCAGGACGTCTCTCTATAACAGAACGAACAGAGAGGAAGACCAAGGAAAAAGAAGCTAGAAAATGTCGAAGAAAGCCTGTGCGGCCACGGTTCAAGAGAGGACATGTAAGACTGGAAAAAATAAAAAAGGTAATGAAAGAGATATTTAGATGATTTAAATGTGTTTGGTTGAAGGAACACTCCAAGCAAGGAAACCCTATGAAAAAAAAACTAGAATACTCGCATTCATTAATAGATACTTCAAAAATTAAGAATCGTGTATAAAAATGTTATTTGGCGGAGAAGATTAGGCTCCCTGGGGATTGGTGGGAGCTAAATATTTGAGCGAAGAGTGATCCAAAGAAGGGAGTGGGGATTGGCGTGTTGGGATTATAAAATCATGAACCGGTGGGCTTAGCTCCAGCTCGGCTTTCCAATCCTAATGTCTTCTCCGCCCACTGCAATGTTTGTTTTTACATTTTTTTTTCTCTTTTTACTGTACGAAAACCCACAGAAATTCCTAACATGTGTAAGATATTTATCTAACAGTATCTTGTTCAATTATTTATTATTTATACTTTTTAAGGCCAATATTTAGTTTAAAAAATATTTTTCAACATATTTTGTTTTGTTTGTTTCAGGTGAGTATTACACTAACATACCTTAAATCCGCAGTCAAATCCATGATTTGTAAGTATAAATTTGTTATTTATGCTTGGGTAAAGTGGGGTATGTGCGTTCCCATTATCCGTGGCTCTGTTAACCGTGGCTCCAATTAACCGGGGTTCCAAGGAGCTTAGAGGTTAATTTTTTTATTTTTTTAAATAAATTTAATTTATTTTGTATGTATAATACTTATTTTAAAAAATGAAACGTAAATATTTTAACGATTACACAATGTTTAATTATCTATTGTTCTTAGAAATTATAAAATAAAAAAATAAATGAAAAAACGCGGGATACTGGTATCATATGGTGAGATGTTTCCGGTAACTATTACTCCAATTTATATACTAAGAACGGTATTGTTTTCAAGTCTGGAGTAGGAGTAGGAAACTCCTACTCTGGCCTGTTTGATTACAAAACGAAATACTCTCAGTTGTGATTTAGTCTCCATTTAATATGAACTAACAAAATGTCGCAATAAAGAAAACCTCTCGTTTTAACACTTGAAATAATGAACCATTATAAGCCGAGTAGAAAAAAGGTTAAAACATTATCCGCTGAATTTTCGTTATATTTTGAAGAAGAGAAAAGACATTTCCGACTTCGTATCGCGGTCTGCCCAAACATCATGTCCTCGGAGTATAATGAAGAACTGTACATAAAGGCTAGGCGCACATTGTGAAACGTGATTTAGATAGGAACCGCGCTCATTGGGACGCAGAACATGGCAGCAAAGTTTCCTACCTACCACACGTATTACAAAAACTGCTCTGCTCTGCGTCGCCTGTGTCTCAGGCCGAGCGCACATTGAGACACTCGCGACGCAGAGCAGAGCAGGGCAGAGCAGAGCAGTTTTTGTGGTTACTGAAATATATAGGAACCGCGCACATTGGGACGCAGAGCAAGAGCAGGCCGATGTGGCACTCGTGGATCTGCCACAGAAAACTGTGCCGATGCGACGCAGTTTTCAATATTTGATTATTTTAATTCCTATTATTATCATTTAATATTAGTGTTTGAGAAGTTCTACTTTTCTCTTAAGCAGGTTAATGAAATTAAGTAGGTCTTCTGTATATATAGGGTGTTATAGATAAGTTCTAGGAAAAAAAAAGGTTTTAAAATATAATAATTTAAAAGATATATATATATTTTCTGTTATTTTAGATTCCAAAATCATAATATAATTTTGAAATTTCCCGCTATTCCAAAAGCGCATGATACGAGTGTTTCGAATTTTTAAAACTAAACAATTTCAGGATGAAAATGTAGCTGTAAAATTGTAAAATTAGTTTTAAAAAAATATATAGATATATTAAAATTTAGAAGAGGGCCTTTCTGAAGTTCTAAAAGCAGATACTTTTGTTTTAATATTTTTATTTTATTTGTAATTCCTTATTTCGGTTTTCGTTAGTTTTTATTCGTCTTACTGTGACAAGTTTAAAAATTAGAAAGTTCATTAAACGATTCAACAAGTTATGATCTTAGGAAAATTTGACTGATATTAGTTCACTGAAAAAAACATAGGCTTTATGGAAATTTAGTTAATGGAAATGCTGATTACAACCAATAATGTATATGTTGGGATTGCAATAAATCAAATCGCTTTATCCTTCTCCAAAGTTCGTTAATTTTGTTGAGTTCACCAAGCTCAATTTTTTAAGATACAAAATAAAAATACTTGAAGTGCTTTATATTTTAATTAAACAAGTCAATTAAATAATTTACAATTATCAAAAACACAATAAAACCATTTAACCTAACACGTTCAAGAGAACAAATTTAAGCTATATAAAAATCGAGTTTTTGGTTTAATTATATTTTTTAATTCATATGGCCATCTCGATTTCTAACAGTATATTTCTTCTTTTATTAAAGAAAAAATATTCTTTGAGTAAAAAGAAAACTGCTATTTAAACATCAACCATGTGTTGATTGGAACTTTTTTAATAAGAAATTTTATGTGAATATAACTCTTCTCTGTTATGTCATCTACTTAATTTTATTATATCCTCATACAGAATAGAAAAGAAGAGAAAATAAATTTTGTTCTGGGACAAGGTCCCTCAAGAATAACAGACTGGAACAAAAAATAAAACTACAACTGGTCAAATAATTAAAGTAATGGTGGATAATTAAAGATGATATTTTCATTAAAAACCCATAATAAATAGTAATAAAAAATAAAATTATGTATACAAAGTAGTGAATAATATATTGATTTATCAAATAAATAATAACGGTAATAAATTACAATAAATTTCCAAGAAAAAAAAGAAGAAATCAATGAAAAAAAAATTATTCCATAATGATATAATGCTGTTAAAATCATATCCAAGGATTTTAAGAGATTTTTGCCTGATATAATTCTACAAACTTAGAGCTTAACCAGATCTCTCATTACCTGATTTTATAACATCACGATAAGTAATGGTTTTAAGCTTTGGATCCCTCAGACTAAGTAGTAACTTCAATGTAATTATGTAATTCACCAGACTCAGACGAAAATATTTAATAGATTGTTAAGAATAATCTATTTGCAAATTCTTTCGTGAGCTGGTCTTTTCTCCATTTCCTCATTTTATCTCAATCTTTTTTACCTTGACTTTTGATAATGCAAATTTTTTTGTGTTCCACTCTATATACGAATCAGATTCTGATCTTAAATCCAAGAAATCTAACATACTTTAACTATGTTAAAAATGTAATGTACCTTAGGCCGAGCGCACATTGAGGTAAGGCGCACATCGAACTGTGTCACGCAGGCGACGCAGAGCAGAGCAGAGCAGGCGACACGAAGAAAAAACTGCGTAGCACAGGTACCCGCGCACACTGGAGAGCAGTTTCTGTGCCGCAGTTTCGGGGAGGCAGGGTTTTTTTTAGTTAAAGTATGTTAGATTTCTTGGATTTAAGATCAGAATCTGATTCGTATATAGAGTGGAACACAAAAAAATTAGCATTATCAAAAGTCAATGTAAAAAAGATTGTGATAAAATGAGGAAATGGAGATAAGACCAGCTAACGAAAGAATTTGCAAACAGATTATTCTTAACTATCTATTAAATATTTCCGTCTGAGTCAGGTGAATTACATTGAAGTTACTATTTAGTCTGAGGGATGGAAAGCTTAAAACCATATCTTATCGCGATTTTATAAAATCAGGTTATGAGAGGTCTGGTTAAGCTCTAAATTTGTAGAATTATACTAGACACAAATCTCTTAAATCCTGGATACGATTTTAATAGCATTATATCATTAAGGAATAATTTTTTTTCTCATTAATTTCTTCTGTTTGTTTGTTTGTTTGTTTGTTTAACGTCCATTTTTATGCTACTTAGGCTAATCGGACGATGCTACAGTGGGAGTCCTAAATTTTGCCTATCCAGGTATAATTAGGATAGGGATCTTTAACGAGTACCTGACATCGTACAGGCTCGGGACCTCCATTTTACGTCCTATCCGAGGGACGGCATAGCTAAGGATTTTTTACTCCCATTAAAAAATCCTAGGGCCACCGCATTAATTTCTTCTTTTTTTTCCTTGGAAATTTATTACAGTTATTATTTATTTGATTAATGAATATATTAATCACTATTTTGTATACTTTTATTTTTTATTACTTTTTATTATGGGTCTTTAATGAAAATATTATCTTTAATTATCTACCATTACTTTAATTATTTGAACAGTTGTAGTTCTATTTTTTGTTCCGTCTGTTATTCTTGAGGGACCTTGTCCCAGAACAAAATTTATTTTCTCTTCTTTTCTATTCTGTATAAGGATATAATTAAATCAAGCCGTTGATATAACAGAGAAGAGTTATATTTACATCCAATTCCTATTAAAAAATTTCCTATCAACACATGGTCCATTTCCCACTCTTTTCGATTAATTGCGGTTTTCGATAGTAACTTTTTTATTTTTTATTCAAATATATTTTTTAAAAAGAAATATACATTATTTGTTTTTTCAATCAACGTGTCCATAAAGCCTATGTTTTTTTCGGTGAAATAATATCAGCCAAATTTTCCTGAGATCATAACTTGTTGAATCGTTTAATTAACTTCTAGTATCTATTAGAGGAAAACTTGTGTTTCCATTTTTTAAACGTGTCAAAGTAAGAAAAATAAAAACTAACAAAAACCGGAATAGGTTATGACAAATAAAATAACAATATTAAAACTGTTACCGCAAAAGTATCTACTTTTAGAACTTCAGAAAGGCCCTCATCTAAATTTTAGTATATCTAAGTATATATTTTTTTAAAACCAATTTTACAACTGCATTTTTCATCGTGAAATTGTTTAGTTTTAAAAATTCAAAACACTCGTATCATGCACTTTTGGAATAGCGAGAAATTTAAAAATTATATTATGATTTTGGAATCTAAAATAACAGAACATATATACCTATATATTTTAAATTATTGTATTTTTAAAACGTTTTTTTTTCCTATTACATATTAGAACCTAAATATACAGAAGACCTACTTAGTTTCATTAACCTGCATAAGAGAAAAGTAGAACTTCACTAAAACTAATATTAAATGATAATAATAGGAATTAAAATAATGAAATATCGAAAACTACGTCGCATCGGCACAGTTTTCTGTGGCAGATCCACGAGTGCCACATCGGCCTGCTCTGCTCTGCGTCCCAATGTGCGCGGTTCCTATATATTTCACTTACCACAAAAACTGCTCTGCTCTGCGTCGCGAGTGTCTCAATGTGCGCTCGGCCTAATAGACGCTTATGAACCTATGGCTCATGCAAAAACGCGCTGAATGAGTACGTTCGTTACTTTTGTTCATTTGTTGTTTGTTAACAAGTTCGTTTTTTAATAAAAGTGATTTTTTGCAGTTTTTCTTTTTAATTAACCTTCTTTTCTTTCACATTAAGTCAATAAAATGTTGTAGTTCGGTTCTCCGGGGTTTTCGATTATCCGTGGACCCCTATACCCATCATTACCCCGGATAAAGGGGGTTCTACTATATATCATTATAAGTTGATACTTTTTACGACCTTGTTGGCGATTAGAGTTTCTATTATTTGTCAAACATTTTTAATTATGATTTTCGTTTAATAAAAATTATTTTAACCCACATATCGTCATCACCATGCTAAAGTAACGGATATGCATAGTTTTTTAGTTGCACTTAAGTATGGTGATGACGATATGTATTACTTATTGTATGTTTATTTTCAATAAATACTGAAAAACGTACCATATAGATACCAGTTATGTAACTGTAATGAATATTTGTGTGACTGTATTAAGCCTGCCTTGGCTGTATTATTTACATAAGATTGACAAATAATCACCGGTGATTAACTCCGTTTATCCATTTAATGCTAACCACAGCCGCATCGATCTCATAGCCGCAATTCGAACAGACCATTGCATATTAGGATGGGACATGTTGCAACAGTCCTAACCGCCGTTTTAGTGTCACCATTGAAGCCATGTGGTCTTAGCAATGAGTTCCCTGCCAACCGTAGGATTAACAAACATTTCCACCTAAACGAGAACAACCAATTTGTAACATTAATGTTTAACAGGTTATCAGAAGGGGACCAAATTAGTCTCAACAATAAAGTTTTTTATTTAAAAGACGTTTCGGCTCTTTTGAGCCATCTTCAGTTATTCATTTTTTATTTCAGTTTTCATATCATTCAAACATTTCTCGCTATATCAAACATATCTTATAAGTGATTAATCTGAAGCAGACCAAGATGGCTTCGATCGAGCAATGTTTGAATGATATGAAAACTGAAATAAAAAATGAATAACTGAAGATGGCTCAAAAGAGCCGAAACGTCTTTTAAATAAAAAACTTTATTGTTGAGACTAATTTGGTCCCCTTCTGATAACCTGTTGAAAAATACAGTCTCAAGAACTTAATATCTTATAAGTGATTAATCTGAAGCAGACCAAGATGGCTTCGATCGAGAAATGTTTGAATGATATGAAAACTGAAATAAAAAATGAATAACTGAAGATGGCTCAAAAGAGCCGAAACGTCTTTTAAATAAAAAACTTTATTGTTGAGACTAATTTGGTCCCCTTCTGATAACCTGTTGAAAAATACAGTCTCAAGAACTTAATATCTTATAAGTGATTAATGTTTAAATCTAAAGCGTTTGATGGTATTTATTGACTCGTAAAATCTTTTATGATTTACATAACCATAGGGTAAAAAAAAATTATTTTTGCCTACTTACTACCGTGATATATGTATTCCAACACCCTTATGGGTTTAAATATTTTTTATTAGACGAAAATAACAATTGAAGGGTTTGCTGCAAAAAGGACGTAGCTCCAATTTTGCCAGTTTTTGGGAAACCAAAAAAAAACGTTCAAAACATTAAAATTTTAATTTTTGTAAAAATATTGTTGTTGCTTACTTTCAATTGTGATATTTACATATTCAAACAGTATTTTCATTGAAAAAATATCCAGATGACGGCGGTACGTGGATGATTCTTGCCCAAAAAAATGAATATGAAGAAACGAGGAATTTGTTATGTTTCGGAAAAAATGGTAAAAATAAATACAATGTATTATTATTAAGTGCCTTTTATTAAAAGAAAACTGAAAATAGAGTACTGTAATATTATTGGTTTTATAAACAAAAAATAACATATTTTCTCAACTGTTTCAATCGTCACATTCTCCATCTGTAACGTCTGGGTCATCTTGGTTGTCTTGCTGTAGTCGATCGTAAAACCACTTATCAACTTGGGGGATATATTTGTGGGCAAGGTCCATCACATCTTTATATTTCAGCCAGTGTGGTACCAGCAGCCTTGAGTGGTAGGTAGGTGGTTTGCGTATGCTTCTTGAAGGTTGTTCAACATTATGGGGATGCTGTTTTGGATGTTGAACATTCGTACTGTTTTGTTACACAATATTCCAACACTTTCACTTGCTAAGATGTTTCCTGCATTGATTACGGATGTTTGATAAGTGAAAACCCTAAATTTTTTTATCAAAAATTTTTCCCCTTTTGCTGCCATTAGATATGATGTAAGGGGTTTTCAGGAAGAACCCTTTTACTCGGTCAACGAAGTTAAACAGTGGTGAATAGTAACCTCCCTTTAAAGAAAACACGCCATTCATTTAGGGTAACAAAGAGCTCCAGGAGCTACCGCTTTCTTGCTTCAAACTAACATGACATGCAGCTCCATTTCTCGATCATCTCTGGTAATAACGATTGGAGCTAAATCCTTCTTGTACCAAACAAAAGAGGTTTTTTTTTTGACAAGATAGTGTTTGTAACTCAAAACAGCCATAGGATGGAGCTACATCCTTTTTGCAGCAAACCCTTCAATTCACGATATGATAAAAACAATAAAAACTGAAATAATTGATTATATACAAAAGGTACCAACTTGCAACGATACAGAAACACAAAAGTAACCATATGGTTCCATCTTCAGAGCAAAACTAAGACCCTAGTTCATTGCTTCTTGTATTTAGTCCGATATAGTAACTATCCAAACGAAAAGTCTAAAACTCTTTTCAATGCAACATCATGGTTTTGTTACATGCTATTGTACTCGTATATTCATATTAATATATCTATGGCCACAGAGAATAAGTCATCAAGGAAAATAGTCCACATTGGTTATGTATATTGGGATAATTTCAGAGCCCTTCTGCAAATTATGAAGAAGTCGATAATTCACAGCTCTGTATGTTTAAGAGGTCTTCATGATTACTGCAGTGTCATCAACTGCTTCATAGTATGCAGAATGCTTCTGAAATTATCCCAATATAGATAACTCATGTGAACTACAATATTTTCTAACTTACCTAGTTATTACGTGTGGTCATAGCTAGGTATATTCTGCCAATAACATATCTTGCACTGAGAAATTGGGAAACTTCTGAACAACGGCTTAGGTGCCGTTCAGTAAGAAGCACCTTTCACAGTAAGGCCCGATCTCAACTGAAAAGGACCCTTTGGGGGGTTTATTTATCTTTTAAGAATGAGCGTAGCGAGCGAGAGTCGCAGGCTGGGATCTACAAAGTCAATCCAGGCTCTTTTTATCTGAAAAGGACGGGGTGAAAGTTCAATAATATTACTGTAACATACCTCAAACTGTCAACCTCTCAAAATAGTCCACCCCTAGTAGTCACCCTTCAGAAGCAATACCCAGCAATTAAATTTAATGGGGAACCAAAACAAAATGTTTCTTTTTTTTTTTTTTTTCTCTAGAAGATTCTCTTTTATTTTTCTTTGCCTATTCTCGAACTTATCTTATGTTAGTACGTTATTATTTCATAGTAAATTTCTATAAAAATTCATTTGATGAATTCTTTTGCAAATCGGACATTAGTTATTGTAAGTCAGATACCTAGTGTGGCCTCATTATGATTCATAATATTTTTAATTAATATGCATTAAGATGTTGGAGATTGGTATCTTTGACAAATTTATGTATTATAATAACATATAAATAAATAAAAAATATTTTCTGTGTTGGTCTAGTTTTTGGTGTAAAAGATGAAAAAAAATCGTTGTAAGCCAGTTTTTAAAAAATGAGATATTTCTTATAGATTTTAATACAATTTAAAAGAAAAAAGTTCAGACCCCATCACCTTTAATATATTTTTTGTTTTTTTATTGGAGACTGTGCAAGTATGTTGTGAGCTGCTCTTAAACGTTCTCATGTCCGAAGTGGCGCCGGTTTTAATCCGGTCTGGGTCATTTGACTTTTATTCCCAGCCTTAGAATCAATTCCACAAATGCTGGAAAGGGTGAATAACCTGTAACCACCTCGTCCCTTTTTCCTGGTTAATGGTAGAAAAGAACGGAAAACCCCTATTAAAAAATATAAATATATGTTAGATTTATAAAAAATAATGATATAATAAAAATATTTTATTTGTTTGTGTTCGATTTGTGATGTATTATTTAAGAAAAGTTTTCACTGGAATGGGCAGCCTTCTAAAGCTTGTGGTGACAAAATTATGGAGCGTATCTAACGTACGGGAAATGTGTGAATCGCGAGAATCAAATGGGTATTCTAATTTTGAGCCCAAAATGCGGAAATTTTATTCAACCATTTTCTTGAAATGTTTTCTAATCAAATTAATAAAAACAAAAAAAAAGCCAACTAATATATCTCTAGCCAAAAACATCTATCTTTCTGAAACAAGACAAAAAAAATATATCAATTTTTGAAACATTTGAATGCATTGAAGTAATTTGTTTTTTTTGTTTTTTTTATAATGAAGCAATAAAAGAATTGAAAATTAGTTGAATAAATATTTACGATTTTATCCATCAATATTGATATCCAATATTACGAGTTCCAATAAATTTAAAGATGGCCTTCAAGAGCCTGAATCGCCATGTCTGTGAAAAAAAAAATTGAGCCTTAATTATAATATACTTATAACTTTATAAGAATACCTCTCATTATATACGTTTTTATGTGTAATTTGCTTTCTCGAGGTGGGAGAATATTCGGTAATTTTTACGGGAAACTTAAGAAGCCAATACCTCTATACATCGTGTTATGTGATTAATATAATTTTCATTGAAATATTTTTAATTTATATATACTTATAAAAAGTGTGTAGGTGCACTTCAGTGACGTTATCATATCATCATACTAAGGGTGGAGAGTGGGGCGAGATTAGTACGGACCGCAAGACATTCAGGCCGGCAATTACGAAAACACATTTCAGCTTTCAGTGGTAATTGCTCGCCGTTAATTGCATTAATAAACCAGCCGCAGCTGGCAGAACAGAATAACTAAGTTATTGTTTATTATTAGCATTGCTACTTACAATTAACAGTACCAATAACAGTTTTCTTATATATATATATATATATATATATATATATATATATATATATATATATATATATATATAGTGAGATGTTCGAGACCAAGTAAGATTATATGAAATAACTTCGTGAGGGTTGAGGTCTTGAAAATTAAACAAAGTTTATTTTTTACTTGCCAACGTTTCCTCTATTTTATAGACATCCTCGGGGCTACAATGGAAGAAAACAAAAAACATATGAAAGAAAAGATTACATTATAGAAAGTAGAAAGTAAGCTGACTGTACACAATAGATCTATAAACTAGATACATATTTGGCATTATTTCCATTAATATATCACAGAGACTACTGTATAGTGTTACTATTCAACTATATTATCAAAAAGAACTTATAACAAAAAAAACTCTTTTAATGCTCTTCAGAATTACTCTGACCAAGTAATCATTTAATAAGTTATCACTACAGCATTTGTATTAGGTTCATTATTTTTTATTATTTAATAAACACGACATTTTAAAGCACAAAAAAAAATATATGTGCACATTTACATAAGAATATAATAAGAATGTTCACTGGGAATAATTTGAAGTCTGTACAACAGTGCAGTAAAAAGAACACGTTTTAAAATGCACATATTAAATTTCAAATAAAAAAGTTTAGAATTTTAATATTATAAATAAAAATTAAACACTGAACATTTCTAACTGAACTAATTTCCCTGTAATTAGTGATTTATTAACTAACTTAACAGAAATTAGGACCACGAATATCAAATTAAGGTAGCGCACCCTTCCAGCCGGCCGGCCGTGACTCATGCTTTATCTCGATAAACTCCCCTTTTCCTAATGTTGATGGATCGTGATGGACCTGAAACTTATAAAATTGAAACTTAGATAGTTTCTGTGACTTGTGGTGTTATAGGTGACCAAAATTGTTTACTTTAAAAAATAGTCCATTCGCTTAAATCACTGGATACAGAAATCATTTGGATGGCTGGTACGTTGGATTCAAGTACGTACGTAAGTAAGTAACTGATAGAAATTAACTAGCGAATGATACAAACATTGGTTAACGGGCTGCAAAAAGGACGCGGATGGAAATGCTAGAAACTTACGACTTTGAAATGTTTTATATTCCACAAAGTTTATTCTATTTTTGTTTCAACTATATTTTCAAGATCCAGCATTCATATAAAAACCAAGGAAAATTATTAGATTCAGAAAAAAAAAGTTGGTTTTTGGGATTTTTTGCACCATAATGCATGAATCGGAACCACTGTGCGACGTTTCAAGAATATATTGTTCTCTGAATCATACCCTAACATGAACAAACAGGTTAGAATACAATTATATCAGTTACATAGGTAAAGTTACACTAATGTTAATAGTAATATAAATATATATGGGTATGACTGTATATATTTCAAATAATAAAAGTTTATGAATATACTTACAATGTTGCTAATTGATATTTTTTTATAAATCACTTAGATGTATCTAGCTAGCTATATTCCTCTAATTTACAATGGCATGTTCAGGACTGTAAAGGAAAAGGCAAGTAAAGCGGTAAAGGGTCTTGGGTTTTTTCCTGACCCTTTTGGTTTACCCGTTGTTGACAGATATGCCGGAATTACATTAGATGCATGAGTTATCAAAATGTAAAACTAGTTTATTACTGTGATGAACATAATGAACCATTTAATTAATAAATGTATAATTAGTAAAATTAATCTGAGTTTATTAAATATGAATAACACGTGTATTTATCTCTATAAATATATGTGGTTTATATAGCAATATCCGTCAGGAACATTGTAAGTATATTCAAGCACCTTTATCATTTGTATTATAGTTATTTTGAACAGAGTTATATCACTGTTAACTTTATTGTAATTTTATCTACGTGACTCATATAATTTATTCCAACCTGTTTGTTTATTGAAGGGCACGATTCAGAGAACAATATAGTCTTGAAACATCGTCTTGATATGACTGAACCTCAAGAACTCTATTACAACATTTAATATCATCAGTCAAGAAAACCTATTCGCTATATTAATATTATTCTATAACCTTACTGCATCATATTTTTCCTGATACAAAGAGATTGGAAATTTAAGAAGAAAAGAGATAAAATATAGTTTGATCAGTTAGAATTGAAATAATATATTTTTTTACCACCATATAATATGAGATTAGTTTTAATATTTTAAAGAAGAGATAAGTTCCATCTGCCTTCTAAAGAAAAGTAAGAATGGAAGATGCTGCCTGTTTTTTTTTCTTTCCCTGAGGGCAGGCCACTTAAAGGAAAAATTGGATTCCCTACCGTGACTCTTTTAAATATTAAAATTCTTTCCTCTCGGCTTCTAAATCTGTGATGGTTGTTTATCTATGTATTATTTATATAGAAAATGTTCTCTTACATTGATTAAATAAGAATCTTCTTTATTAAACGTGTAATTTATATTATAACCGAGATAGGAAACTCTACACTCTAACGGATAACAATAGGACAAAGTGAGTTCTCTGCATGAGTTCATATATTTCGAACTTCACAAATATGCAATGAACGAATAACAGTGAGATACTGCAAAAGCTTTTAGAACCTCAGAAAACACCGACGAGTTGGGATCGACATTAACCGAAAATTTATGCGATGATACGATGTACAAATAGTAAAAAAAAAAAAAAGGACTAGGATATTCTAAACTCTCCTGAATATTAAAACTTGATCAGCGACCCATCTGGTTAGATGCAATAAAAAAAATGTTACAATAATTTTTTTTTTTTGGGACTTTAAGGCTTCCACTGAAGCCCTATACTGCCCATATTAACACCCATGACACTGGGTGATACTTCTCCTACAAAAGAAAAGCACCATCCAGGGCGGGACTCGAACCCGCAGCTCCGGCATGGGAGTACGGCGTTTTACCGCACAGCCACATCGGGCCCCGTTACAATAATTTATTAAATTCTTTATGAAAAAATTAGAGATAACCTAGATCGCAATTCTACTTACATATACGATAATACCCTATTAAACTTAAGAGTGGTTATTGTTATAAGATATTATCTTTAAAGGATAAATTACCCTATAATATTGAATGTAGCTGGTTACTATGGAGTGGATTTATGTAATAAATAAAAACTATGTTCTCGTATGATAATAACTATAATGTGAGGCATTTGGTTTCAAAATTATATCCATTTTTCCAAACAATTTTTTTCTTCTTTTTTTTTCCAGTATTTAATGTTAAAAAAAATTTGTTAGATGCCTTTGATACATAAACTTCTAGATCCTTCGAAAATCAATACTAAAAGATTCCATTTCTTATCAAAAGCAGTTCCAAATGATCCTTTTTTAATCAGTCCTGAAAAATTGTTGAAAATGGAATATATGTAAAAATAAGCATATTATATATTATATAATATGCTTATTTTTACAAGTTATTAAAAAGTAGGGGGGGTTTGCCAAATATAGGATACATTAAAGGTTAGTATGTTAATTAATTTTGATATAGGCTGTTGCATTTTGTTTAGGAGACATTCCTAAATAGTCATTCTTTTAATGCAAAGAATATTATATTATCATTATAAAGGTTTAAAAAAAAAAAAAATTATTCAGATTTTTTCCTCTACCATAGAAAGTCATTGGCAACACCTGTTTTATATTCCATTGCTTTCCAGCTGTCTTAAATTTTGTATCAATATCTCTAATAGGGTGAATATTGTAGCTTTCCTTATTATCTAATTTCCTTTTTATAGTTTTCGTTAGTTTAAAGTATTTTTGTGAGGCAGTGTGTTGTCTTCTTATGAAGGGTTGATATGAATTGGGAAAACGTATATTCTTTTTTCCTGTTAATATTAATCTTGTAATCGGTTAAAAAGAAAAACAATTATTATTATATTGAGACATGGAACTAAAACAGATATTTATTTCTGTTACAAATACCTGGAACGGTTTCAGTCTTGTATTAGTGTGTGATCATGTAAATAGAAGAATATATAGGTACAACGATCGTAATTAGTCTTACGTTGAACCGCGAAGCACGCAGTTACTGTTATGTCACTGCTCTGGGACAGCTAGTTACTGGTAGATTTCTATCCAGTTACTGTCTCGTAACGTTGTTACTTATTTGAGTTTTAATTGTTAGATTGTTGATAAAACGTTGATAAAACCAATATGGACATACTCTTCACAGATATTTCAACAAAGGACTGCTTCGTTAACGGAACAGCTAAAAAGACCCACTTACACCGACTTCAGACCTTTCAATCAAAAATGTTAAGACTCATAGTAAAAGCATCATGGTACGTGACTAACAAAACACTACATACTGACTTACAAATAGAAACAGTAGACCAACATATAAAGACACTTTATAAACGTTTTCACACTCACAAGGCCACTTCAACTAACTGATTAAAGACATGACAACAGGTGATATACCAATAAATATTATATTAAAAAGGCGTTGGATGAGAGATCTCCTTCGTTAACAAACCAGATTAGCTGTCACAAGCCAAACAAGTGGTACCGCTGGGTGCCATCCTTCCCTATGCCTAACCTGCCTTTATTTAAATTAGCGTAGCTCAAATTTGCTGATTGTCGAAGTTGTTGACAGGTGCAAATCAAGATGTGAAGACAAGAAAAAAAATATATGTAATCGTTTTTGTGTTATAATTTTGTTATGGGTATTTTTAGGATTTCTTTTTTGTAATGAAGGCATTAATTATTTTTTTATGTAAAACTTTTCTAACAGTCAACTTTTTATTCCGAAAGTATATTGTCTTTTATTATTTATTTTTTTAATCTGTACTATACTTCACTCAATATACAATAATGTTGAAAAAAACGTTAATACATAAATTTATAATAATTCTTTTTTAGCTTTATCGAATAAAGTTACGAGAGCATATTAATTATGAAATTCATCCCAATGGAATTTTTTAAATATGATATGGTAATCCAATTATATTGTAGCCTTTCATTCAGGAATATTTTATATTAAAGGGGTGAGTTTATTACGGGTTTGGGTGTCGGTATGCGTAAAAACACCTTCCACGCTCTTCAAATTTTTTCTCACCCTCCTAAATGAAAAGCTGTTAACCTTTTTATAAACCCTTTCACGCCTTTAATTAATGCAAAAAAATTGTTATTTTCAGATTATTACGACACTCTGAGATTTTCCAACCTATTGAGGTTTTTATGGATATGATTGATCTCCTCTTCATCATTCATTCTCTTCAAATATATTGGTTGAGTTAACAAAAAAAAAAAAAAAAATCAAAAAAAATCAAAAAATGAAAAATGAAAAAGAAAAAAATACTTTATTTATTTGTCCTGGGAAGTGTTCCTTCCTTGTGTAGAGTAAAGGTTGAATAAACAAATTGAAATTAATCAAACAACTATAAATTATGAAGAGGAAATGGTTGGGGTGCAATCAAAACATGTAGCACAAATAAGTGAGAATTACAGATTTTTTACTGTAGCCGACGTTTCGATCCGAATTTTAGGTCATCATTTGGATTGATTGATATTGATCTATCTATCTTTGACAAATGGATGATTTATCAAAAGCTGATGTTCGGTGGGCCAGTGTACAGATCTGAAGACCTACAGCGATTATCGCGGGAATATGCCGAGGATTTGGGCCGAAGAAAATAGGAAATTAGCTTTATGTAAATCTGTTCTCCTGTAAATCCGAAAGAAACTGACTCAGCTGAAAACATGCACTTACCAAAATGACTAACTTTTTCTATGAAAATGGCCGCAATTCGAACCCGGGTCTCCGCATCACCACTGCTCTTTTTGTCCCTTTCTCTTTCGAAAACTATTATGTTAAATTAAGAAATTTACAATACTTCGAAAATTAAAAAAAATATATATATGCTGTATAAGCTATAAATATATGAAGCTATAATCTATAATACACAGCAGGATTTCTATGCATAAAGTAGAATATAAATTAGAATATTATCTAGGGTAAATAGATACATGAGCATAGGCTAGGGGATTAGATGTATGCTCAGCAGTGAGCCCACGGGTAATGATAAATCTATCAAAACCAGAACGGAGTTCTCTCATACACTGTGCATGACTGGCTAACGCCTGTCTGTTCAATTTAGTAACGGCAACATCCTCCACGTAGCTTTCTCGACTAATTTAACTCATTCCCTAAACAAGCGAGTCAGTCCTTCTAAAGTTAATGAAGCTTGTGTTGCGTCCTGATGTTTAGTGATAATTACTGTATCGTAAGCGTAAGTTGCAGTCAATGTCTCGTTGTTAGTAGGTATGTCGTGAGTGTATATGATGTAGAATAAAAATATAAAGACAAAAAAAAATTGAATTCATACGATTGTTTATACCTTAATATATACTAATATGAGTATATTTTCAATTAGTGAATTCCGTTGTACATATTAGGTAGAATGAGCTAAGGCGGAGAAAGTGAAGTGTTAGGGCCGAGCGACATTCCTCCTCGGATAGTGGTTTGTGAGAGAGAAGCGCGTTGATTAAGTACTACATTAGCATCCATGGATAAATATTTCCTTCTCCTCTCCAGTTGGACGCAAGGGAAATTGTTCATCCAGCTGGGGGAGAAGGGGGAAGATTAATCATACCTTCTAACATGTCCTCTTCTCTTGAATCGTCCTCTCTAAGCTTTGCTGGGCTCATCCAGCCTCTTCCAGGGGTAGTAAACTTGAAGGCTTAAAGGACAAACTTTGAAGACACCCTAAGTCATCCAAAACCCATTAGAAGTGATGTTTTTGTTCAGGCAATTCAGCTGACCAGGACGAAGTCAAACTTAACTCCCATATGTTTTTCAGCTTATAGGTGGATTAACTTCAAAATTTTTCCGATAAAATTGGAGCATAATAAAAAACTCTGTTGGATCCTTTTTTCCTCTCATTTTTCTTTCCCATAAAAAGAGACCTTATTAAGTTAAAATGCATACTCTATGCATTCTAGACTGTGGTCTGTGAACCCTTTTAAAAACCATTGATATTTATATAATTAATATAATAAGTAAAGGATTACTTACCTTCTCACTTCAACATCTAAAGCAATGGTATCAAGCTAGGAAGAGGGTGCTGTTTCCATCACCAAGCCTGATATACCATTTTTGGTTCTATTTAAATTTAAATATTTTTTCTTCCTCTTTTTATTCGTGTTGTGAGCAAATTAAACAATCAGGTAATCTTATATTTAGCATGTAACCACAACATGAACACATTTTAGGTAAAATGAAAGTGTTCCACCAGCTTACGGAATTATATATTCTATACTTCTGGAGAGAACTCGTTTTTTTTTTTTTTTTTTTTTTTTTTTTTTTTTTTTTTTTTTTTTTTTTTTTTTTTTTTTTTTTTAGTATTCATCGATTTGGCATATCAGCTGTAAGCATTCCTCTTGTAGGTGCTCGTGAGATCCGGGTAATGCAAATAAAAAAAGTTATAAAAGTACAATGTCATAATAATTTGAGCAGAATGTTATAAAATAATGCCTGTAATGGATATTAATTTTCTTCTAATTATATTTGATACTGCTGAATGCACTGCATTTTTTTTCTTTTTCGTATTGAAAAAAAAATTTATATGAATCCATAAAAAAAAAATACAGACTAAAATTAAATACATAACAAATAGGTAAAGGGAAGAATATGTTTACGTAAAACTATATAAAAGAAATGTATGATAAAAACAGAGGGTTATCTAATTTTCAACCCTTATTTTTACTACTGTAGTAAGTAACTTTTTAGGATATAAACTTACTCTCTTAATATATTTGGTTTCGATCACGGCGTTGTGTATCTACCCAACCCGCATAACTCTAACATCATGCGGGTCTTTACCATTGCTTTGCCTCTTGTTACAGGGGCTAATTTAGATAGCACGCATTTAAATATAGCATTTCCAAGTCTATTGGAACCTTTTCAAAGACTGCTGTAACCTTTTCCAAGTCAATTGTCATCCTTTCCAAGTCGCAAGAAGCCCTTTCTATTTCAAACGCAACCATTTCCAAATGAGTTGTAACCCTTCCCAAAGCAAATGTAATCACTTACAACTTAATCGTCACCCTTTCGATTTCAATTGTAATAATTTCCACTTCGATTATTACCCTTGAAATCAATATATATTATAAAGCAAAGTGTACAATGTGCGTGCCGAAAAGGCTCAAAAACGACTCCACGTGGGATTAAGGAAGTTATGTCAGCGTGTTGCTGTATAACTCCTAATGGAGAAGAAGGTTTCTGTTTTTCTCTTAAGGGTGTAAAATTAAAGAGAAAAGGACTGGAATTTTAAGGCTCTCGCACCATTTAATTAGCATCTCTGAGATTGAGATACGAGTTTATGAATGAAAAATTTAGTTCGAGCTCCAGTCTACCAGGAAGCGCTAGGGTGCGTTCCACTCGATGTTTGTTGTTGTTATAGGTTATGTATTTGTTCAGCTGTTCTTTTTAAATTACTAAAAAATCAAGCGAAAATAATTAGTTTCACCTTTTCTTTCAAAATAAAATAATGATTTTACATATCAATTAGAAAACCGACTGGATACTTTACGAAATAAATTTTCTCATAAGGACAATTGATTAGTGAACATTTTTGAGTAGTACAATGAGCAAATAAAAACAGACATAAAACAAAAAAGGGAGCTGAATTGACTGATTATAAATCGAAAATAAAATGTTTGAAGTGTTCTTATTGTATGTAATTATGAAAAATTGTTTTATTAATATGTATCATGAGCATTCCAGTCGACAAAGTGACTAACTCCAATTACAGCATTTGTTTAATAAGATTTTATCACCCCTCATAGTTCAGGATAAAAAGAAATATGATGAAAAAAGTGTGCCCTCATGATATTTTGGTTTTCACTTTGTAATAGTAGGTGCAGAGTCCGGCCAAATAACGGGGGGAGGGGGGGGGATATCTTATGGGAGATTGAACTGGAAGAAAGGTCTTATAAAAAAGTTTCTATGAATCTTCGGTAGTTTCTAAACTTCTGGATCTAATAGGACCATCACATTAGTCGGCGCTTAAGTTGTAATCGAAATATAGTTTTTTAACTAATATATTTTTCAACCATAATCTAATAACTTATTATCTGCTGACTGCTTGGAATGGGCTTATAGAATTCAGAATCACAGAAACCATCACAAACGATGCATGACTCGACAAAGTTGCAGCAAAATTAATTGTTCATTCACCATTTTCAACCCCCTTTAAAGTATATAGGGTTCCTTATTTGGGCGGACTGCAGAAATCGAATCTTAATATTGATACCATGTTAAAAGTTTCAAGAAAGTGCTAATTTTGTTCTATATTTCCTTTAATTTTAAAGTTTTTCTGTTATTAAAACTACCGGAGCGAAGCCGGGCACCCTAGCTAGTAAATATATAAATTTAAGGTTCTATGGAATGGGTAAAGTTAGAGCCATTAAAATATGCCTAATATACTGAAGCCACGATGAAAGTGACAAAGGGCAACAGTCTGAGGGACTGTTAGGAACTTTTTTTTTCACAGACATGGGGATTCAGGCTCTTTAAGGCCATCTTTAAATTTATTGGAACTCGTATATCGTAATATTGGACATCAATATAGATGGACAAACTCGTGAATCCAGTATTTATTTAACGTACCGTAACACTTATGTAGATTTAACATTTTTTTATTAAACGATAATAATAATTCCAAAAAATAATAAAAACTCAAATAGCTAACAAAATTAGAAAAATTATCAACTCCTAACGGTGCAGTAACACAACAATAACCATATGATTCGAGCTTCAGAGCAAGGCTAACTCTCCACTCCATAGCTCCTTATATTTAGTCTGAATCAGAACATTCTGGAAGGTTCCCGATAAGCTTAGACGATTCTCGAAAATTCACAAATATGTACTAGAACAGTTTGTAACTCTTCCAACAAAAATTTTAAACTCTTTTAAATCATATATATTGTGTTTCATGTTAGAATACCTATATAATAAAAGCAAACCAATAGAATTTCTCTCATTTCTTCCCAGGGTCAAATGATTTAGAACGATGTGTCAATTGACCTTTTTTTTTTTTTTCAAGGTCAATTTTAGTGTCAATTTTCGGTTTTCATATATTTTTGCATAACTTCATTTTTCATTTTTATACATATTCGGATAAAAACCCTATTCAAGCCTTTAATAATCTTCAAAATCATTTGGATGATATTGCAGACTGGGCCACTAGGTGGAAAATAAAAATGAATGAAAAAAAGAGTGTTCATGTAATTTTTACACTTAATCGTGGCCCTTGTCCAGGAATATATTTTAATAATATCTGCATACCGCCATCTGATGAGGTTAGATATTTAGGATTTTATCTGGACAAAAGATTGTCTTGGAAAACTCACATCAGACTAAAACGTAGAGAACTAAACACACGATACGGTCTTTTATCCATACTACTTGACAGACGTTCAAAATTATCTTTGGCAAATAAACTCGCATTATACAAAGCCCTCCTAAAACCTATATGGGCGTACGGGGTAGAGCTGTGGGGCTCTGCGAAATCGTCCAGCATCCAAAGAATACAGTCTTTTCAGTCAAAAGTGCTGCGAAGAATAGTTGATGCACCATTTTTTGTTTGCAACGATATAATACACAAAGACTTAGGCATGCGAACAATTTCGGAAACAGCCAAAGAAAATTATAATAGCTTTTACCAAAGACTGACCTACAATACAAACCCTCTTACGGAAGCCTTAAGATGCTCGCACAACCCTTTCAGCCCACCACGTCGACTACGCAGGTGGTGGCCAAGAGACTTGCTGAGCTAATTTGTCATTTCCAGAAGGAACGCTCATGTAGCAACCAGCAAAATTTGCTCATTGCAAGTAATTTGCAGATAGCAAATTTATAATTGTTAAACGTTTGTTATTAAATAAATAAATTTACAATTTACAATACATATTCGGCATTGTAAGTTAATGATGCTGAACGGCTGGGAAGGGGTTAAATAAAAAAATTCACTTATGAACTTACTTAGATTAGAAATCGACGTGTTTCGATAATATGTAAACACCATTCCTCAACTTCACGCATTTTACCCCATTTGTATGCTTATATTTGTTTATCTCCATAAGTTATAGAGGATTTATATTACAAACTTGAAAGTTCTAAAAAGGAAAATTGACTCATCATTCTAAATCATTTGACGCTGGGAAGAAATGAGAGAAATTCTATTCTATTCTATCTCAGAGTGTTGCTCGTTGTCACTTCCGTCGTGGCTTCAGTATATTAGGCATACTTTAATGGCTCTAACTTTACCCATTCCGCACAACCTTAAATTTTATATATTTTTTCAAGGGTGATTATTGAAATGGAAATGGTTACAATTGCCTTGGAAAAGGTTACAACTCATTTGGAAAGGGTTACAATTGACTTAGAAAGGGTTACAGTTGACTAGTAAAAGGTTCAAATAGACTTTGAAATGCTATATTATTATGCACATATTTTTTAAATAAAAATATGCATACTCTGTTTTAATTTTTAAAATTAATTTATTATTCATAAATTAACTTCTTTTAGATTATATTAATTAACTGGATGACTTTCAATTATAATATTATAAATACAGATAAATCGTTAGGTTTCTTATACCTTGCCATGATATCTAGTTTTAACAAAATTTGAATACGAACATTAACAACAATAAAATTTTAACATGTGTTTTGCAAAGCACTGAATATTTCCAAAGTGTTTATATTGACATATATTGTATTTCACATAACATATAACTTGTACCTTTATGCAATGTAACATTTTGAATATCGCACTGTTAAATATATTCGTATATTATATTATTTTATAACATAAATATATTCAAATCAAAACATTATTAAAAAAATAAAAAAGGTTATTTGCTCGTAAATATCAGATAGATGGGATTGCAATATCGCCTGCGCTTGTGGGAATTTATTTGTGCTTTGTGCCCTTCTTATATTAAAACCAATAAAATTCGGTTCCGTTGGGGGGGGGGGGGGAGAAAAAACTTTTTTATTTATATTAGAAATCCCGGAAGTTAATTTGGCAAAAATATTATGTCTTGTTTTCTGATGTGAAATATATTCTTTTTTTTCTACTTTAATAAAAAGAATAAATTATGTTTACTAGATACGTTTTATTGCTTTTAATACGAGTATTATATGTGTTCTTCCATCCATTCTTATTATATTTGTTCCATTTTTTGGGACAATATTTATAGTTTCATGAAAATTCGGAACTATTTAAACTATTTCTTCCCAAAGCTGTGTTTGTTCGTTATTTCTTCTTAGGGTCGGCGTATTTTCAAGTTAGGTTTTCATATCTTTTAGGGGTGGGGAGTAGTCATATATCTGAGATCCTCTCTCTCAGTTGTAAACAAGTCTATAGAGGGGATTTTTGGGGCACGTTTGTCATCTCCAATTTTTTAGTTTATTATTTTTGTAGCGTTGTATCTTAGTAATAACTCTTCCTACATTTTTAATATAAAGTATTCTACTTATTTTTTAAATTAGGAGATCACTTAATTTTATGCGGTGGGTCCTTGTGATGTAAAACAATCGATAGTCTCCGCTATCGATGGTTCGATCGGACATAAAAATATCGATATTATCGATAGTCTAAGATAATTAAGGGGTGGGTGGGTAGAACAGTATAATTTTTCATTTGGAATGTTAGGAGCTTTAACGCACGTTTCCATTGGCACTTTTTTATTTCCTTTTTTATTAGGGAATAAGATGAACATTTCTGTGAATAGGGGATAGGTTTCATTATATCTTGAAATAATTTTTATCAGTTTAAAGCTTAGTCGTAACTGCAAAAAATAAAAACATTATCAAGTGGTCCAAGAAGCTGTGAAAAGCTATACCAACCCTCTTCATGTAACCTTGCAACCAGGAATCACAGCTGTCGAAGTAGTTGATTTGACATGACAAACATTCGGAACGGAATCCTTGGATGTGTTTTTGAAGAAAAAAGGATTTTGTCGTGAAATTTGTCTGGACATACACTTTTCCTTGAAACCTTCTTAGGTAGTTGATCTATGGAGGTCGAAATATTTTGTTACAAAAACAAAAATTTTGTTCTGTGCCATTAAATAGACAAGACAAAGTACTGGCAGACAATTTGCTTATTATTGTTTAGCTAAAAATTCAATTTTTCAGTCTTATATTTTTTGCGTGTAGTTAATTATTTTTCATAGAGTACATAAGATTTTTTTTTAGAAACATACATACAATTACACTGTTACATATTTTTATGTGATGTAACTATTTGACAGTTACATTGCACATGTAATACATGTAACTATTACACAGTTACATACGTGATTATTTCTATTAATAATAATTTTATTAAGAATAATTACAATGGTAAAGTTTTGCTACTTATTCATGTCATAGGATGGGTATTACTAACAATATGTATTAAAGGTCGAAGCAGGAAAAAATAATATAAAAATAAATTCTCTTCATTGTACTCACCCAAAAATTGCTTTAATCCTTACTTTTATATCTACTTGTATTTTATTAAAACTAAAAGGAAAAACAAAATGATTATTTATTGTATATTTACTTTTAAAATATCTATGGATACAGATCCCGGAAATCAATTTCGATCTATAAGTCTGCCTTGCGAAAAGGGGTGCTTTTCTTTCGTTTTCATGACTTTTATTTTCTCCTATCGGACTGCTTACTTTTTTTGTTTTCGCAATTTAATTCATAGGGAAATCGTACGTTATTTTATTTGTGAAACTTAAATATCACTTACTTATTCCTCAATTTTGAGAAAATATTAATCTTATCTGTTATTGTTTTTATGGTTATTTTTATTGTATTGAATGGAAGTAGATATAGAAGATAAATAGAAGGAAACAAGCCAGGAAGGGTTGTCTCTTTCCTCCTGGCTGACATGTTATTATTTCCTCTGTGGCCATTTCATTATTCAATTTTCAATTACCAATTCACATTAAAATGTCTAAAAAAATTTTATTGTTAATACATATCCAGTTTCAGTTAAAATTATTCTACTTAAAAATTAATGGGTGAAATTACGAAATCCTCAAGAAGAATTGTCTTATAGCGCAACTTTAGTAAATAAAATATATTACGTTTTATATATTTTTTTCTATAACCTTGAGTTCTAATTTTTCACACTTAAGTATCATGGACGGAGAAAAAATTTATTTTACATCCGTTTACTTTACTATAATTTAACTATTTTATAGTATCATATATCTTAATTATTCTAATAAATGTCTTACAATGATCCAAGAACGTAGAGCCCCTATATAGGATGACATTATAAGATTCTGATATTATGCAAACTAGAACTTAATCACGATTCATGGAAATACGGTAAACCGAATTTGGCCGTATACAGGAGGGTGTAGAGGAATAATGCATGAGTTTGGTGCCTTTGAATGAAGTTGATAATATAATAAAACTTCTTGCTCACCATTATTTTAGATCCTTGGTTTCTAATAAGTTGTTAATATTCTTGCCCATTTGTGAATTAATCCGTTCAATTAAAGGTTATTATTATTATAGGGGAGAGCGGGGTTGGTTGGCATAGGGGGTAGGTTGGCCATTGGCTTATAGTTTCCGTCACACCTGTTTTGAAGACCCCACCATTGTACCATGTGACCCCCTCGAGCTGTCTTGTCCTGAGTTTTCAATCCGATGCTGACAGTGTAGATAAGAGTGTGCTTCATGGATTGATTTTACAACATGTAAGTAAATTTTATATTTTCAGTAATGTTGGTTTAAAGGCATGGAAAAACATTTGACTCCGATTCTGTCACATAGCCCCAAACTGCTTTGAAAAACCTAACCTTTCGACTTACCAGTTTCTTGTTTGATTGTTCTCCCCTGTCCTGGCAGTCATCTTTCATATGATCTCACCTGTGGGGTTAGTTGGCTCTCTTCAAATGGGGTTTGTTAGCGCAGTAGAAATTCACAAAAGCAAGGTAAACATAATCAAAGGCGAAACTACCAATTGTCTTTAGTTCCAGTGAGGAAGATTAGAGCAATTTTTATTATGCAAAAAGTGACGACAGTCTAAACTTCTATCTTCTTCTATTGTCATTCTATTTTCCCTTAAAAGCTGTTAAAATCCGATTCAAAATTATTATACCATTATAATGCAGCTTTTAATAACAATAATATGTGTCAGGCAGTACTTGAATGGGATGGCTAAACAATCCCAACTTCTAGGCCAACCTGCCCCACATAGGGGGTTAATTGGCGTACTCTGGATTGACGAATTCTTCAATTTTCTATGATCTTAGTTTTAAATATTATGTTGTGAAAAAAATACTTGAAGTACTCTAATACTTGGAGTTTACAGTGGTATCAGCCCCATTGGGATTATATTAACAGGAACGACTGAACAATAAAAAATCTGGTGCGTGCACGCAACACACAACTTTCATTTACCAACTTACTTAGATAAGAAATTGACGTGTTTTGTTAAATATCATTTCCCAAAGTCAAACATTTTTCTACATTCATATCTTATTTTTATTAATCGTTAAAGCCGTTTTTTAGTAAATAAAAAACCCCGTGAAAATGATACAAAATTTATTAAGTAAAGTCCCCCCTTCGGTTGATCAATTTTGATGAAATGTTGGCTATCACATATTTGGCATATGCATACATCAAATACCCAGTTTGGTCACAATCGTGAAAGCCGTTTTTGAGTAAATAAAAAAAACACGTAAAAATGATACAAAATTTAATAAGTAAAGTGCCCCCTGCAGTTGATCAATTTTGATGAAATTTTTACAGTCATATCTCGGGCCTATAAATACATCAAATACCCAGTTTGGTCAAAATCGTTAAAGCCGATTTAGAGTAAATAAAAAAAACACGTGAAAATGTTACAAAATATACTAAGTAAAGTCCCCCCTCCGGTTAATCAATTTTGATGAAATTTTTACAGTCATATCTCGGACATATAAATAGATGAAATACTCAGTTTAATCAAAATCGTTAGAGCCGTTTTTGAGGAAATCGATAAAAACCTAAAAAGTTATTAAGTAAATTACCCCCTCCCTTTAAGTAATTTTGATGAAATTTATGCTGTCACATCGCGGGCATATACCTACACTAAATACCCAATTTCAGGATCGCACGGTTTATAATTTTTGAGCTAGTCTGTTCACACACACACACACACACACACACACACACACACACACAGACCATTTCGCGGGACTTGGTCATTTCGACTCAGGGGACCCCAAAACGTGTATTTCCGTTGAAAACCAGAAGTCGAATTTTTTCACGATCGCAATACTTCCACTTACTATATATTTCATATATAGGTAAGTGAAAGTAAAAAAGTGGAAACTGTTGCCAACCAACCCCGCTCTCCCCTATGATTTAATTCAAATGGTGCGTTCATTAATTATAGGTTCATTAATGGAACCATTCATTATCTAGATCCTTGTTCCATTCATCAGTCTCGAATTCCGGAAAGCAAATATTGAAGATAACGGGGGATATATATGTGACCCCTAATAGATGCGTTTCTGTGTATTCTGATGAAAGGGTGTATCAAAGAGCACAACACTCTGTTTAATTGCTACTACATTTGTTATTCATTTCTCTTCCACCTCTACACATGTACCTATCTGTTTATTTATTTTCCATTGATGGTTTGCGACTTTACAAGCCAGTGTAAATGTGATGATTCAGTTTCAACGAATAATATAACCCTTTCTTTCACGTCACCCACGTTCTAATATTTATCCTAACTTTGATAAATATGAGAACACTCCTCTTCAGCATCTGTTCAGGGAACCCATATGTTGTTTTAAATTATTTGTTGTTTAATTCATTATTTTCAAATTAATTTTAAATTTAATTAATTATTATTATTAATGTAATAATTATGTATCAAGTTATTATATAATTATATAAGTCATACCAATCGATATTAAGTATTTAATTAGCATTAGTTTAGTGTTATGTGCGTGGGCGTCTGTGATTGGTCGAAGACGCTCTGAGACAAACAAAAGACGCTTCAAGTCAGTCAGCTGTTGACTCTCGCCAGCCGAGTAAGCATTACGCCTCACGCTTAAAACATTCTTTAAAAACATTTATTACATTCTCGTTCACCCAGGGTGTTCAGTTGTGTATTGTGCACATTTGCAAACATTATTTTAGAAGACGAGCGAAGAGGAAGATTAAGTTCCCAGCGGGATGGACCTTTAAAGTAAAATACTTCCATCATTATTTTTTTTTAAATAATGTATGAACATAACATTATTACATTGTGTTTAATCTTCGACTTTAAATAACATTCTATTAACATTGGACTTAACCTTTTAACATTAAATCAAATTGCTGAATTCAGTTATTATATATATCTTTGTATTATAGTTATTAATCATTTATTTATTACTCTACTCTATAGTTCATCAATGGCCATTCGATTAAAACATATTTTTGTCTATAATAGTTTATAAGTTGTGCTTCATTTTCATTTAATTTAATCATTTTAGTTTCACTCTTGTTTAATAAATTATTTGTATTTAATAAATTATAGTTTAAGCTTTAAATATCAGAGGATTTTCTTTATTTCCTTTCATTCATATTATTTTGTTCTCCTTTTTTATTATGCTTTTATTTTCTAAATTACAAAGGTAAACTTTATATCTTATAAATATCTTTCATCTTATTCTTTTATTATATAAAACTTTTAATACATTAACCAACCAAACTAAGAGCATTGAGCACCGGCCATACTTTCTTCATCAGGGAAGCGAAAGGTTTTTATTATTAAAACCTAACTTGCCTGAACATACTGGTCCTCCGGGCCGGATCGCTAAATTGCCTTAGTTTTGTATAGAAATTAGCAAAAAATTGAAAGGAAATTCTCTGTTATTATATTCTTTTAATATACTTACAATCTAATTCTTTCTTTAAATTGATATTTTCATTTGTATGCTTTACATTTTATTTTGTATAAATCTTTTGAATTCTAACTTGGTTCCCACTTTATTTGTTTTGTCCAATTTTTTTAACTTTGTTAGTTGTTCGATCTCACCCACCAGATTTCGCTTATTTTAATTTAATTTCATACGCTCTTGCAACTTTTACCCCTTCACTTTAATTTTCTTTTCATCAATAATCCTTCATGATGTCGACTGAGGCTTCATTACGTAGAAAACTCTACGCTTTAGGTCCAAAAATCAAAGCTGTTGTTGAACAAGGTCGTAAGGTCGATTCAGATAGGGATTGTCTCTTTATGTTCAAGGGGTTATATAAAAGTCTGCAACGCAACTACGATACCTATATTGCAACTTTTGAGTCATTAGAAGATATTTATGAGACCGAAGGCAAAGAACTTAGTGATAAGGATCGGAGCACATTGGCGAACGTTGAGCGGTATTTTCATGAATCGAATGCGATTTATGAAAAATATATGAATCCTACACCATCACAACCTGCACAATTGGATCAGACTAGCATTCTGAATCAATCACTATCTTTGCGAACACATCTTCCAAAGATCAATCTTCCTAAATTTGATGGTAATTACCAGGACTGGCCCACATTCCGTGATACTTTCCTTTCTTTGATCCATAATGAGGCGGCTATTCCAAAGATTGAGAAATATCACTTCTTGTTGTCTTGTTTACATGGCTCTGCACGCTCACTCATCAAGAGTGTACCACTTCGCGAAGAGAACTATGACCAAGCCTGGTCGATCCTCGTTGAGAATTATGACAATAAACGTCTCCTGGCTACGCACCATTTGAATGCATTGTTGGAATTCAAACCATTGCCCTCTAAACCCAATTTGCAATTATTAAAATCATTCCTGTCTAGTGTTGGAGAAAATATTCAAGCGTTTAAGCTCTTGAAAATACCTGATCCCAATGAGTTCATTTTATTTTCCTTAGCCATAAGATGTTTAGATCCTACTACTAGAAGAGAATTCGAAAAAAGGAATTTGGACTCCGATTTTCCAAAATTTGACGACTTAGTCAAATTCATCAAGGATGAATGCAAAGCATTAGAACTATCGGAAAATAACCCCTCCTACTCAAACTCAAATTCAGTGCATTCCATCGCAAGTCCAAAATTCAAAACCTCATTAATGGTTGAGGGTAAGCGGGTTCAAACCGAGGAAGTATACCAATGTAAACAAAACTCACATAAACCATGCCCAGTGTGCAAAGGAACACATTCACTATATGAATGCAACCAATTTCGAAAAACACCAAACCATGCTAAGTGGAAGCTTCTTAAAGGCTGGAAAGGCTGTCTTAACTGCTTCAACGCCAATCATGAGCTTGATGATTGTAGATCAAAACATAGCTGCAACATTTGCCGCAAACGTCATCACACTTGGCTTCATGTTGGTGGTAATCCCACAAAAGATGTATCTCCACCTGGCACCTCTACAAGGGAAGATATTCAATGCGACAATAAAGATCAAGAAGTATCGCCCGTATCTCTAGCCACTCATTCTCAAACTAACGATGTACTCTTAGGAACAGCTGTTGCTACTATTAAGGATATCAAGGGAAATTTCCAACCTGTCCGCATGGTTCTCGATTGTGGTAGCCAATATTCATTCATTTCAGCCGATTGTGCTAATCGTCTCCAACTTAAGATCAAACCATTCAACCTACCCATATCAGGGATTGGCCAGACATCTCTATCTGGAAATCAGGGCATTGCTTCTTGTCTCATGCGCCCTATCATTGGAACTCAACAGCTAAGGACCAATGCCGTAGTTGTTGAGTGCATTACTAATACGCTTCCTCATGTTGAACTACCTAGACAACTTGTTGAGGCCTATAAGTACTTTGAATTAGCGGACCCTAAATTTTACCAGCCTGGACCCATTGAGTTTCTTTTGGGTGCTGATTTGTATTTTGAAATAATAAAGGACAAGCCTATTACGATCCAACCGACCTTTCCAAAACTTATCCCCACTGTTTTTGGGCATGTTATTGCTGGATCTTTTCAAAACCACACATCTTCAAACTCAATGAAGCAATCCTTGTTCGTAACTGGTTCAGATAACTTGAATAAGGATCCCAAATTAAGAAAGATTGAGAAAGTCCAACCTAAGACAATCCAGTCATCTTTAGGTATTTATTGCGAACAACATTTCATGGATACTCATTTACATACGCCAGAAGATAAATATAGTGTTCGCTTACCATTTAAAGATTCGATTCCCGGCGAGATGAGCGAATCCAAAGGCCAAGCCTTAAAGAGGTTCTTAAATTTAGAATCTAAGTTAAGTAAAAATCCGACTCTTCGGCAGGAGTACACAAATTTCATGGCAGAACACATTAATCATAAACATATGGAACAGACTTTTGAAAAAGGATCATATTTCATTCCCCATCATGAAGTGATAAAGAAAGATGGTAATAATTCTAAAATCCATGTGATTTTCGACGCATATGGATCTACTTCTATTGCTTCCCTAAACGACCATTTGCACACAAGTTGCAGAGGAACATCATTGAAATCTTGTTTAACATGAGAAGCCAGCCAATCATTTCCCTCTAACCCGTCTGTTAATCATAAAACCTTTAATTTAAAATTCGAGGTCGAATTTTGGTGGGCGGGATGTTCAGGGAACCCATATGTTGTTTTAAATTATTTGTTGTTTAATTCATTATTTTCAAATTAATTTTAAATTTAATTAATTATTATTATTAATGTAATAATTATGTATCAAGTTATTATATAATTATATAAGTCATACCAATCGATATTAAGTATTTAATTAGCATTAGTTTAGTGTTATGTGCGTGGGCGTCTGTGATTGGTCGAAGACGCTCTGAGACAAACAAAAGACGCTTCAAGTCAGTCAGCTGTTGACTCTCGCCAGCCGAGTAAGCATTACGCCTCACGCTTAAAACATTCTTTAAAAACATTTATTACATTCTCGTTCACCCAGGGTGTTCAGTTGTGTATTGTGCACATTTGCAAACATTATTTTAGAAGACGAGCGAAGAGGAAGATTAAGTTCCCAGCGGGATGGACCTTTAAAGTAAAATACTTCCATCATTATTTTTTTTTTAAATAATGTATGAACATAACATTATTACATTGTGTTTAATCTTCGACTTTAAATAACATTCTATTAACATTGGACTTAACCTTTTAACATTAAATCAAATTGCTGAATTCAGTTATTATATATATCTTTGTATTATAGTTATTAATCATTTATTTATTACTCTACTCTATAGTTCATCAATGGCCATTCGATTAAAACATATTTTTGTCTATAATAGTTTATAAGTTGTGCTTCATTTTCATTTAATTTAATCATTTTAGTTTCACTCTTGTTTAATAAATTATTTGTATTTAATAAATTATAGTTTAAGCTTTAAATATCAGAGGATTTTCTTTATTTCCTTTCATTCATATTATTTTGTTCTCCTTTTTTATTATGCTTTTATTTTCTAAATTACAAAGGTAAACTTTATATCTTATAAATATCTTTCATCTTATTCTTTTATTATATAAAACTTTTAATACATTAACCAACCAAACTAAGAGCATTGAGCACCGGCCATACTTTCTTCATCAGGGAAGCGAAAGGTTTTTATTATTAAAACCTAACTTGCCTGAACAGCATCTATAATAGAACAAAACACAATAATGTTTTTAACAGCTCATTTTAATTAACAAAGTTTTGAATATTAATTTAAAATACGGACATAATAATTCATCATGGGACGATATTATGGTTTATGGACTAAGTAAATGCGTAAAAGTTTAATTAGCGCCTATCAATACACATCGACAATCAGCAAATTTAAGCTGTGCTAATTTAAATAAGGGCATGTTAGGCATGGGGAAGGATAGCACTCAGCAGTACCTCTTCCCTGACTTGTTTCAGGTAATCTGGATTTTTAACGAAGGAGATCTCTCATCCAGCGCCTTTTTAATCTCCTAGGTATGGGTATATCAGCTGTTGCTATGCCTCTAATCAGTTGATTGAAATAACCGTGTAAGTGTATATGGAGCGTTTGTAAAGTGTCTTTATATGTTTGTCTACTATTTTTCTTTGTAAGTGAGTATGTTGGGTATTGTTGGTCACGTACCATGATGCTTTTACTATGGGTCTTAATATTTTTTATTGAAAGGTCTGAATTCTTTGTAAGTGGGTATTTTAGGCTGTACTGTATATCTGTGATAAGTGAATCCATATTGGTTTCAGTTAGTATGAATATGTATTTAATTTTGGTCGTAGTCCTAATTTTGGAGTTTTAGAAAAAAGGGAGTAAAGTAGGTTGATTCTTTTGTTAAGGGTTTATCGTTTTATCTTAACATGCGTGCCCCATCTCATCCTTCTGTCAAGAATAAGACCAAGGTGTCAGTTAGAGAAATTTGGATATTGTATATATAAATTGTCTACAATAAATGAAGAAACCCCCATTGACTTTCTAAATAATTGGTTATTATTCGCCACATTTAATATGTTCGTTAACAATATTAACAACACAAACAATATAAACCTAATTATCATTGTAATTATATTTTATTTTATTCAACTAGATAAATTTCCAATTAAATCAACAGTCCATGGCGATTAGATACTACATAAGTACCGGCAAAACTAAACAATAGAACACGAGTTTGTTCGGATTTATTCATATTGTAACATCAATATGGTTTTAAATAATTTTACTATCGTTAAAGTACAATACAAAAAAAGCCAAACAAAAAATTTAAACTCAAATTTGTAGCATTGTTACAGAAAAGGTACTACCGTTGTCACACTTACTCAAAAGTAACTATAAGCTTCGATGTTTGGGGCAAGACTCAAGTTCCTATTCCATCGCTTCTTATATTTAATGCGAAACGGAACATTTCAGAAAAGTCTAGATGATTCCAAAACATTTGATGAGGTACTAAAAGCAGAATGTAACGGCTCCGGAAAACTTTAGAACTCTTTCAGTGAAACAGATATCATTATTTTTTTTTCTTTTACATCACAATATCTTCATTTGTTTGAAGTTAAACAGATATCTCTGCTAGTCAATGGGGCAGCTTTTTAAGTTTTCCTCTATCCTCCATTAACTGTATGAACTCGCGATAAGTATAACTTTTAATGTCGCTGAGTACATTCGAGAAAAAAACAGACGTTTTTTTCAACCTCTTTTCATCAATATATATTTTGTCTTTTAAGAAGAAGGTTGTTATGATATCTTGAGAGTGATATACTTACAAAAGCATTTTATATTCATTGCTACGTTATATTTTGATGTTACAATGCTACTTAAAAGCTGTTTTATAAATGATAAAGTGAAAAAAAAAACCAGAATATAAATATAAATTAATGTTCCTGACCATAATATTTATTTAGTAGCTGGGAATTCGGGCTATCTCTAAATTAAGAGTTATTTGAACAGAACACGAGTTCTTGTGCTGAGCTGTATTTGTAAACCCTCTGCAAACAGGTCATGGAGAGTTTTATTATATCAAGGAACGAAACAGTTAAGAACAAAAATTGGAAGTTATTAATGCCTGTTGAAAAAATATTTATATATATATATATATATATATATATATATATATTAATATATATTACTATTACTATATTACTTACTTATATTATACTATATACTTATATTAGTATATAATATAACTAAATAAATATTAATATATATATATATATATATATATATATATATATATACACACACATATATATAAATCAGTGTAGTTTTATCTAATTAATTAATTAATTTGAAAACTAAATGTTATTTTTGAGGTATTTAAAAAGGTTTATTGAAGTTACACCAAGTTAAATAATTTTTCAAAATATTTTGTTTGTTAATTGCGCATTCTTCATTTTTTTAGAGACAAAAATTACATAATAAATTTGCTTTTGCCCCTTAAAAAAAAATTAAATTGACCAGTACATATATTTATAGCCTAGACATTTTTAGATAAATTTAAAAAAAAATTTAAGTACCTATAAATTTTACTTTTTATTAAGTGTTCCTTCATGTTTGATGTTTCTCTCAACTCCTCCTCAAACAAACTCCTCTTCTGTTCTCTTTCTTCACACCTTCCTGTCGTTCGTATTTTTCAATATTAAGGCATATTTGAATGAATGATTTGTTTTTATTGACCTAATATTCAAATTTATTAACATAAACTTAATAAAAATATATTGCGGCTTAGTTAGAGAACCGTCAGCCGGAGGTTGTTCTTGATCCATAGATAAGAAGACTATTATTGTTTTTATTAATTACAAACTAAAACTTTATAACTACCTATAATCTTTTTGCTGATTATTCTCTTGCATTTTTTCTTATTTATCCTAAAAATGTAGTATACGTAAAAATTAAATAACCTAATAAATATATGTTATTATACTTTATTTTATTGTGTCTTTTTATTATTCATTATTACAACGTTTCGGACGATTGTCCATTATCAAGTATCTTAAAAAAATTTTTATTGAACATATAATATTTTTCACTGGACATTCTATAGGAAACCTAGGAACAGTAAAACACAATATCAAAAAAAAAAAAAACCTAACATTTTTCAAAAATCTTCAAGGATAGGATAGGATGGGAGTTTCAGGGGGATCCATATCTAGATTATTACGCTCGAAAATGGTTAATAAAAAATTATAAGTTACATGCTAGTGGAAAATCGTCCGAAGCGTTTTACTAATGAATAATAAAAATAATATAATAATTAAGTTGGTTGTATAATAACCCAACACATAAGACTCAAAAAAATAAATAAGAAACATCCAAAGAAAAGTGAGCAAGAAAAGGAAAAACACGAATTAAAAATTATATTTCATTTCTAGTATATTTGTAGTTAGAAGTTATGGTCATTTATTTTTATTTAAGTTCTTAATTAATAATACTTCAAAAAATGCATTACCTAATAAACTTAATATACTTTGCTAATCCCAGTTTTATTCATTTACAATAAAAATGTATATTTAAAATAAAATTTCATCATTTTTACCACATAGTTATTAATCAGTATAAATAAAAAATATTTCTTTAACTCGCCCTTATATTGGTCATTAATTTTGTTTACTTCATTGCATGAAGCTTGCATGCTTTTAATGTATTTTAAGTTATATACTAATGTAACAGTAAAATATACCCACAATATATATATTTATATACATACAGTACCTATGTTCATCAACTCCGGATGGATGTAATCCATTTCTGAAAGCGGGCCCGTCCAAAATTAAACCCAGCTAGCCTTCATAACACCGCTTCCGCGTGTGTTAATATTTACACACAAAGCATTCAGTTCATAGTAGGCGCTTCGTTAGAATATTGACTCAGTTATGCTTATTTATAATTCATATTATTAATTTTAAAATGTTTATTGATAGAATATTTTTTTAATATAATTCCAAAAGTATTTATCTATAAATTTCGTACAGTTTACAAAATATCAACATTCATTCCGTAAATGTTTGCTTCTTAATACTTTAATTATAAGCAACATTCATTTGCTTATAATAACTATTGTTTACCCTAATTAGAAATTACTTCAAAAGTATTTTTTTAAAAAAGTTTTGATAATTCTATGATTGAAAAAAAAAAATTATTTCCCAATATTTTTTCAAAATTTTGTTTTTCCAACTGTAATATAAAAATCTGGACCGGTAGTAATTTTTCCTTGTAGCTCAGGCACTTAAAGCAGTGCGTAAATTTAATATAATGTGTAGTTTGTATTGATACAATTTGATTGATCGTTCAATCCTTCAATAAGTAACTGTATTAAAACAAAAAAGCTATAACAATAGCTAATCAAATATCAGCTGTTTATTTATTCATTTTCTGTTTATTTTTTCGATTTCTCTACCCACTCTATGCTATTTTTCGGTACACAGTTTATATATATATATATATATATATATATATATATATATATATATATATAATAATTGATGATATTGCTTACAATAATTCAAATATTGCAATCTGATACCTTCTTTTGTCTGTCACTCCAATACCCTTTCCACAATCGGATCCCATCTATTCATTTACACTTTAATCCTGTTTATACATTATAATGGATATAATGGTAATATCTATCTATATATACATATATATATGTTATTTCCTTCAGGAATGAATGCAATGTAGCCTTTTGTACTACACAAGTCGAGCCAGCTCTTATCGTTGCATTCACTACTCTTCTGATAATGGATTTGGTTTAAATAAACATTGATACCATTTTAAAACTTCTTTTTAAATTAAGTGTAAAAATTTTTCGTCAAATTTTTAAATCATACATAATGAACAAGCCAATGAAAATGTGGCTGGTAAAAAAAAAAAAATATTACGTATCCCAAGAAACATCTTGTTCATAGAAATATTCACCCATACATAAGAGTTGTTTGTGTTTTTACTAACTTGCTTCGAATATACTCGTAGGCTAGTTCAACTGAGGTTTTTTTTTTTCTTATGTGCCTAGTTTTCTCGTTATTTAATTTTTTTTTTACGCTGCTGTATTAATTGAATAATGACGTTTGAACTTACTAATTTACAATTTTTTAAATTCTTCTTTTAAAAATATTTTATTCTTTTCTTGAATTATATACTTTTTAAAAATAATTTATGCTTGAAATGCTATTATGAATTAAAGAGAAATAAAATATTTATTGTTACGTTTTTCCATTTATTTTCTATATTTTATCAGATCTTTCACAAATTACCAATTCGCTAAGGGCTTTCAATAAGATCGTATACACCGATAAAGTTAACTCTAAAAAAAAAAAAAAAAATGAGATAAAAAGCAGTTAGGACACAAAGGCAAGCAGGGCATCGGATAAAAAAAATATATAAAATATGCAAAGCAGACAGCGATAAAAAGTAAAACGTGGTCAACATAGTGCCCAAGTCCCTAATTTATAGGCGGCGACCTCCCTATCGGTATGGCAGTTCGCTTCCTTTCTTCTGATAGCCCCTCTCTCTCCATATCATTAGGGCTTTTTTGATGGTGTTTTATTTCAGATCTGTCAAATATTCAAATATAATTATTCCATAAAAACACCTAAAAAGAAATAAGAAAATCAATATTGCTTTCAGAGATTTTCTTTTATTTTTTGTGGATTTAAAAGATTGATTTATTTTTACTCTAAAACATTAACCAGCTTATTATTGTATGTATAGAAAATGAATTCAATTTTATGAATTTTGATTTGTTAAATTTTTCTCTGCCCGAAGCGCAGAATAAGTAATAGAGAACATGAGAAAATGGTGTAGTTGGAGGGAATGTATGTATATATATATACATGATAAGTTGATTCATAATCAGGATTTTCAGTTAAATTTTATTCTATTTTTTTAATTTTGAAAAGCCAACGTTTCATCAGAGCTATAAGAAAACAAGTAGATGAGTATCTATGCTAGAAGATGAGGATTAAATGAATATTTTACCAAATTGATAATTATATAAAAGGTGTTAAGCATTACACATGAATATTTAAATAAGTAGCTGGTTAGCAAAATAACATAAAATATGATATTTACCTTCCAGTCCAGAATAATACAAAGGGTGAGGATAAAATAAGGTGAGAGGTAGTGGTAGGGGGTTAGTTTGCCGACTTCAATGGTTTGTTACGGGGAAACCCGGCGCTTTTGAAGTGCGTGTGTTAGAAGCAAGTACTTGTTACATGGCATAGCAAGTATGCATATAAAAATAAAATTTTAAAACTAACAAAATAGATGGTACTGTATTACTCTGGACTCACAAGCTAAATATCAGATTTTATGTTAGTTTACCTACCAGCTACTTATTTAAATATACATGCATAATGCTTACCATCTTTTATATAATTATCAGTTTTGTAAAGCATTAATTGAATTGTCATCTTCTAGCATAGGTACTCATATATTTGTTTACTTTTACCTGATGAAGATCCTCAAGTTGGATCGAAACGTTGGCTTTTCAAAATAAAAAATGTTTTAACTGAATATCCTAACTATGAATCAACCTATCATAACGAATAACAGTCGACTATTCCTCTCCTCTATATATATATATATATTCACAATTGATTAGCATTATCCTTTGTAAAAACAACTAGTTACTATTCTCAACTGACTGAATTCCACGTTCCGATTCTAACAATAAAAAAAAATCTATTAGATAACAGATGCCCTTATTCGATTTTCTTAAAATGTTTCTATAGACCTTGTCTTGGGGAGGCAGGGGTGTAAAAATCTTAGAACCAATGCTGAACGCATATTTTCAGCTTAGAAAACATTGCGGAAACAAATCAATCACAGGAGGTACTTACTTCACTTAATTTAAACAAAAAAATCTTTGATTCAATTAGACGTACGGAAATCATGTTAATAATTTTAGACTTGTCATGCTAACTTTTTTTTAACCCTTATATTATTATTTTCGTCCATTCAATTCAAGAGTAAATTTTATTTTAATGCTTTTATAATTATTACGTTACATATTGGCAATATACATATAAATATACATATGTATATTTTATTACGTTACATATTGGCTTTCTTTACAATACTTTTCTTCATTTTTGGTTTTCGTATACTAAAAGCTTAAATTATATAAAGTAAAACAGCAGCTTTATGTTATTTAACTCGTCGATTTTTCTTCTATGATTTACTTTTTTGTTTGTATTAATGTAAAAATTGTCAGCATTGAACCTTCGGGTTCGTTAAGCCTTCATTAATATTATTATTAATATTACCCGTTAGCGTCTTAGAGATTATTTTAACGTAACTATTTATGCGTGTAATATATTTTTACACCCCGCATAACATATTTATTGAACTTTTTAACGAGAATTCTCGATTTTTTTTATCTTACTTGCATTGGGTCGTAGCGAGGACCGGAGAGATGGCTCACTCTAAAGAGAACATCCTTTGATGTTGGGTTTCCTTGATGGACTTCCTCTGCGAGACCATTAGCTCGAGGATTTGAAAAAGAAATCCGGGAATGTTTTTAAAGGTAAGGTTTTTGAGAACGAAGCCTTTGGGTGATATTGATGAACCCGGAAAGCCTACTTCTGTTTAGGAAATACAGATTAGTGCTGGCATTTGTTACTTTATGAATAATTTCTTTAATGTGTTCCATATATTTATTTTTAATTCTAGATTTAAACCTTCACAGTGGTATCCGTACTCTTTCTGATTCATTCCAATTATATTGTCTAATTTTCGATTTTTTAAAAATATTTTTGTGGTCTAGTCTATCTTAACTGGAATCATAGCATTGTTGATCAATATTATGATTGATAATGTAACGCGATGTTATGTGGATGCACGAAAACGCGTTTTTGAAATTGAAAGACAGCACTGCACATATTTCTGGCTGTTTATTGACAGTCAAAATAGTGTTAGAATATCACTTATGTATCAAAGATTTTACCAATCTTGTTGGATTTTATTTCTAGACTTTATGTTTTTTAATTCGACTAAATCCGTGACAAAGCCATACAGATAACGTTCACAAAAAAAAATAAAATAAAATAAAAAATAAACTTCTCCATTTCTCAAACTGACCATGTACACTGTACTACGTACTACGACTAACTGTTGAATGAAGGATGCCATGGGTCCGCGTGTAAAAATCAAGCGAAAGAAACTCAACCTATTTTATACATTTTTTCAGTAACTTAAAAAAATAGAACTGAGACAAAAATTAGTATTTGTACATACTAAAAACAAAAGGGGCTTATTCTTCACATATATACTAAATCCTTATTATATCCGTATTTCAAGCAAAAAATACCCGCTCACAAAACCATTCAGTAATAAACTAGTTAGCTCACCCAAACCTTTCAATAATAAAAGTGAAGACTTATAAAAAAAGCAACATGGTCCGTGGCTAACAAAATTCTGAATACTAACTTATATTTGCAGTCAGTTGATGAACGTATAAAAACTTTTTAAAAGCGTTTCCATATTAACTAACAAGGACCTTTCAACCGAATAATAAGAGATATGGCAACAGATGACATGCAAATAAATAGGGTAGGAGAGCGGGGTTGGTTGGCATAGGGGGTAAGTTGGCCATCGGCTTATAGTTTCCGTCACACCTGTTGTGAAGGCCCCACCATTGTACCATGTCACCCGTTCGACCTCGGGAGTCTTGTCCTGAGTTTTCAAACCGATGCTGACAATGTAGAGAAGAGTGTGCTTCATTGATTGATTTTACAACATGTAAGTAAATTTTTATATTTTCAGTAAATTTGGTTTAAAGGCATGACAAAACATTTGACTCCGATTCTGTTCACATAGCCCCAAATTCCTTTGAAAAACCTAACCATTCGATTAACCAGTTTATTGTTTGATTGTTCTCCCCTGTCCTGGCAGCCATCTTTCATATGATCTCTCCTGTGGGGTTAGTTGGCTCTCTTCAACTGTGGTTTTTTGGCGCAGTAGCAGTTCACAAAAGCAATGTAAAAATAAACAAAGGTGAAACTACCAATTGTCTTTAGTTCCAGCAAGGAGAATAAGAGCAATTTTTCTGATGCAGAAAGTGGCGACACTTTCTAAACTTTTATCTTCTCTATTGTCATTCTATTTTCCCTTAAAAACTGTTAAAAAACCGATTCAAAATTATTATACCATTATAGTGCAGCTTTTAATTACAATAATATGTGTCAGGCAGTACTTGGATGAGATGGCTATACAATCTCACCTTCTAGGCCAACCTGCCCCACCTTGGGGGTTAATTGGCATACTCTGGATTGACGAATTCTTCAATTTTCTCTGATCTTAGTATTAAATATTATGTGGTGAAAAAAATCCTTGAAGTACTTTAATACTTGGAGTTTACGGTGGTATCAGCCCTCTTGGGATTATATTAACTGGAACGACTCGACAATCAATAAAGTGAAAACTGTTGCCAACCAACCCCTCTCTCCCCTACTAAAAGGGCGTTGGGTGTGACATCTCCTAGTTTTTTAACCAGATTAATTGAAACTTGAAAAGGATGAGGTACTCCTTAGTGCAATCCTTCCCCATGCCTGACACGCCATTACCATATAAGCAGTAACACTTTCTGATGATTAAAGGTTTGTTCACAGGCGCAAATCAACATATGAAACAAAAACAAAACCTTCCCAATCCTAGATAAGATAGGATTTTAATAAGACTATTACATCCTGTCCTAGCCTCTCATTCTATAATGTTCCACTTCTCCCTTGTCGAACAGATCCTCTCCCTTGGACTAAATATTGATAATCGCCTCACTAGTAATCTTAAGCTTGAAAAGACATTAGAGCTTCCTGATTCCGATTTCAACAACATTCACCTGAGATCTTTTCCAATTCACTCTAAAATCCAATTTATATGACAATATAGCTCTGGACTTACAGAGTTGAACTTTGTGGTTTGACTTAACCATCGATTTTTTCTCGGACCTGATTCTTGCAATCCAAAATTATTCGGAAAATCCTTACACAACTCTCCTTATTCGTGCCGAATAAAATCATCCATAGAGGCCTTAATGTTCCTTATGTCACCGTTTCGGACCGAGCTTGGTAACAATCCTTTCATGAATTCCCCAACTATCTGAAATCACACGTTTCCCACCTTGCTTCAACCTCTATTTCAGACGATCACTCTTGCTTGAAAAGAAGATGCCTTCTTGACCTACTAGTCTAGGAAAAATATTTGGATTGAAACGAATGTTTAGCTTCTCAACTTGCCTTTTCACGCTATCACTGTATTATTTATATAGCATTCACACGTTGTATTATTTTTGTCTATACAGTTTTAAATTTCAATTAATAAAAAATATATGTTTTTTTTTTGGGACCAGGGGGGCAAATAAATACATGAGATAAATCCACCTTCTGGCACCGGGACTCTTACTCATATTCTTCAGGTTATCAAACAAGGCAACGCGTTAGCCCACTTAGACGTACATACAGATATTAATTTACTTCTTTATGACTGTTTTTAATTTCTCTTAACCCGATATAGCATAGGTCTAACAAGTTACGCCACTGAGGAGCACGTTCGCATACAGTTTTTACCACGGTCCGAAGCAAAATCTAGTTATCTAACTGGAACCAGCTCCACACGGCACCGAAGAAACGAAGGACTCGTGTCAGAGAGAAAAAAAAACAGGGCGGATATATGTGACCCTATTAGCACTAACTACTGAAGTCATTATTTTGTTCCCAACTAAGGAAGCTTTACTGCCCTACTCCTCTCCGTCCACTCTGTCTTTCTTCTACTAAAACCGAAACTACGCTTTAATTATTTGGGCCTTTAGGGTTTTTATTATTATTAAGTTAATTATATTGGTAAACTTTATATCGATACGATACTTTGTTCCTTATCTCTTCAAAGGGAGACAACCGTAGTAAATAAATAAGCTATCATATCGCACCCTCAATGCAAGAGTGCCTTATTAATTTTTCATTTAATTTTTTTTATCTTAAAACAGCTGCAAATTGTATGCGAAATGTGAAACTGACATATTTTAAAATATAACATTTATATTTTATAAAATAATGTTAAGAATTAATTTTTATAAAATTTAAATGCTTATGTTTGAAATGTATTCTCACTACCTTCCTCCACCCCCCCCCCCCCCGCACTCAAACTCTATCCATTATAAAAATTACGTGAAATTCTCCTTCTTATATGATATAATTCTCGAAGATTAAATGATTCACAATTTTGTAAAAAATTCTTTTCTTTAAAATTTTAAAAATATAATAACTATTCTCTCCCTCCCCAACATTTTCCCATGTTCCATAAAAATTATTCTGCCCTTCGGGGCGGAGACGAAATCCCTAACTTTACACTAATCCTAATTTTACAATAAGTTGATTAAAGTTTTAGAGTAAAAATAAATAAGCCTTTCAAATACACAAAACAAAAAATCTTTGTTTCAAACGTTAAATTTAATGTAGCTAAAGTGGGAAAAATGTTAATTAGGCCCCTTGCCTACCAAGACCCATACACACAACCCATACGCACACACACAAACAAACCTATATCATTATGTTCTTAATTTTCATATTCACAATGATATTAAGGAATGAATAATTTCTTTTTTTTTAAAAATACTGTCCTGATTGAAAAAGAACATAATATCCCTACATATAATAGAAAAATATGGCCTTCTTATTCCGAAATTTGACCTAAAAAACAAAAATTAAAAGTGTTTTAATAAATTAACCATTTTTCTTAGGATTCTAAGGCAATGAACTTTTTTTGATACGTTAGGTGAATTTTTTTGAATATGTTGTGTACTCTTTTATTTAGGATTTATACAGGAGAACCAATTTATCATTTGGTCATGTGTCTCTGAAACCAACATCTTTTTTGTTGTTTGTTTCAGGTTTTTTTTAACAAAACTAATAGTTTTTCCAATGCAAATCCCACTACTGATGAAGTCAATGAATCCGACACAAGTCCATTAACGCTATTTGTCGGAGTGATTGATTGTCCAATGGTTTTAAACCGACTCTAGATTAAAGAGGAAAATACTGTATACCTTTTCCCAGATGTTATTTAAACTTAATATCCCAAGTCACATAATTATGGTAACAATCTTAAGTAATAAAATAATAAAAATAAAACAATAAAAATATGATTTAGATCGATATTTAATTTATATCGATATTATATTTGAATTTTATAATATAATTGGTTGTTTGGGCTTAGAAGTGTAAAACCCTTAGGTCATTTAGGTTCCGATGAACCTAATTGAATTGTATAGGCTTTTAAAAAACTATAACAAGTTATAAGCATATCGCTTACTCCTTTCAACAACGTCTTATTTCAAAAGTCAGCTATTTCTAATTATTAAAGTTTTCTGAATTCTCTTAAAGAGTAATACATGGAACTGCCTGGTACAGTTGCGTCAACTTGAACTTTCTACTTTGAAGTGAACTTTCAAGGAACTTCTGGGTGGTTCTATGGTACTAACCTTGAACAGCAAAGTATGGAATTACTTTTGAGTTACTATTCTGTCACTGTTAGGAACTGTTTTCCAACGTTCTTACTAATCGGAATTTACATTAGAGATCTCATGGGAGTTTGACATTGCTGTGTTATAATTTACGTGAATAAAGTTATTGGATCTTCAGGGCTCCCACTGTAGCATCGATCGATTAGTAGTATAAAAGGGACGGTAAACAAATAAATAAATTATTTGAACCCATATCAGTATTATAATATATATGATTATTGTTATCAAACAGGGATAAAAAATAAAATGGAAGCTTAATATATATTCTTTCCTAATGAAAATGTGTTTAAAAATACTATATTATGTGAAATAGTGCAAAGAAAAATATTTTTTCAAGTTTTTATCGGATTAATGAAAATTCATTTGGTGAAGTAGCTTTATTTAGAGCAGTCTAAATACATAATTCTTTTTTCTTTTTTTTTAAAGAAGTTTAGTGCGCGAGGCTTCGTTTTAAATACGAGTATGATAAATGGGGCAGAAAGAATGAATTATAACGAAGCTAAGTACAGGAGAAGCTCGGTAGAGCTAAAAGCTTCCATGTTCCCTGAGAGGCTTTCGTAGTCCCGAAAAAGTAGCCAATGTACCTACCACAGCATTCTGTACAACTTCGTGGTGCGAGCGTGCAAAATATTTTACCTTTCTCATTCTGGATCCGTCCCTTTATGTATAAATTAACGATTCTGATAAAACTAATTATTATATTTGAGGTTTAAGTATATCTTAGCCATATATTTTGTTTTTCTTAAGTTGAGAACTTTTTTATAACACAAAAATGTTATAATAGTTATCATATTATGAACTGCGTTGCCAAAAGTAACTACAAGTGACTCCAAAAAGTAATTATATGCTTCGATGTTCAAGGCAACACTAAACCGCTATTCCATCGCTTCACATATTTAGTCTGAAATGGGAAAAACCAGAAAGACCTAGACCATTCCAAAATATGTGGACATGTACACATACATGAGCATAACGTTTACAGGGAATCCTAGAGCTCTTTTCAATGTAACAGAAATAATAATCTGGTTTTGTTTCACGTCATTTCATGTCGGAAGGTACTTGAAAAGAAAATAATGAGAATAAATTGTCATTATGTCTTTTCATTGAAAATCATGTTTTTTCCGAAGTATAATTGCTTTTGGAATGTATTCTTAACCCGTCATTGGTCGCTGCGTGATAATTTCTCTCACATAGTTTGTTTTTTTGGCGGGAAACGGCTCTTGGTGCTTCCGAAAACCTCCCCTCTTTACTATCTGTAGTTCACAGACTCACGGCCCTCCCTGAACTCTCCCCGCTCCAATACCAAGCCTTATACCTGCTCCAGCTTCCTTCTACTCCGCTCAAACCGATCTCATGAGAGATTCTCTCACGCGCGAATGTCAATGATATATTTAATTGAGTTTTTCTCACGCACGACTGTCAATGTTACGTACAACTGAGTGAGCGTCAACTTCAAAAATGTTTTCTTTAAGAGGGAAAAATGACTCAATTACTACACTAAAGAATAGTTTACTAGTAGAATTTTCTGTCTACTTTATATTCGAACTTCGAAGTTCCAATGTACATTGTAATTCTAATTGAACATTATAATCACTATCATTAATTAAACTAAATGCTTGTAGTATTAATTTGGCTTTAAGATTGTACTTTTTCTTTATGTATTTAATTTTTTTCTCTTTTTAAAAAATGGTAAACAGTTTTTTTGAATGATTATAGTTGTTTTATCCTCTTATTAAAAAGTTTGTTCAAGATTTCATAATTTGTACTAATAATTGACCCTTTTGTAAGTTCAGCTTTATTGGTAAAATTTAAACTAACGTATGAATAATATGAAAAAAAAAGTCAATTTTTGTGAGAAAAATTCTCACGTGCGACCATCCATGTTTAAGTTGGTCTAGCGACCAATGCCGGGTTAAATACAGATGTCTTTGCATTTAAGCAAAATGAACGATGGTAATTATAACATTTTAATATGATCATCCTAGGTAGGTCTTTTTGTTTTCTTACAACTAATCAATATTTTTTTCCAAGTATCTATTTGGTAATACAAATCAATGGGTCGTTTTAGAAATCCGACATACAATCTATGAATAAAGAAAGAAAAATTCTGCTTTTGCACTCAAATATTCCACTTTGAATTCTATTTTTGTCCCAACACTTCTACGTTATTTGTTATAGAAATGCAATTATCTTCAATTATAACTTTTGTCATGCAAGTAGCCCACTAATGAATTAAAATGAAAATATACTATTTTTGATATTTCGGGTTTCTTCAACGATCGATTCTAATATACATATACATTTTATCATATTTTTTTTTTTTTTTTTGCTGAAATTATCTATATTGTTTTCGTTTGTTTCAGGTGAGTAAAGAAAAAAGAATTCTCATATTATACATTCTATGCTCGTGAACAGTACGTATATGATTATATTATATTATTTATTAATATTAATATACATTAATGCACCTGTTGTGTAAAATTTCCATTTTAACATACTAAAAGAGCAGTAAAAGCCATTTAATTAGTACTATTTGTATTAAAATGAATTTTCCTCAGTTTTACTTGTTTTCTTCATGGATTTTTTTTTTTTTTTTTTTTTTTTTATTTGCTTCTGAGGTCCAGGAATTACCAAAGTACTACTGATAATGTCGAATAAGAGGCTAAGGACCGAAACAGTAATTTTTGCTCAAGTAGTCGTTTATGAGTTGCAGAGGTCTGATGCTCGGTTTCGACTCCTGATAGTCTGCCCATCCTCTTTCTGGTTAATCTTATTTTAGATGTCGTTAAGAGGATTTTGATCCTTTTGAACGTCAGTGTTGTATACGACATAAAATCTTTGATGAATCATCGCGACCAAGAGTTTGACAAAGAAAAGAAATTTCAGACGCCTAGATGCATTGCCAGGAATAAAGAAAGATGTGATTTTAAATAAAGTAAAAGATATTCGATTACAAAAGTCAAAAATAAAATTTTTGGATTTGATGGTTTAGTGGAGCCTCAAGACTCTTTTTTTCAAGAAACACTCAAAAGTCTTTCTCCATTTGAATATTAACCCTATGTAACTTATAGTTTATGTCATAGGAATTAGAATTTTGCTAATAAAACTGATGGATTTCCGTCAGAAACGTATTTCCCATCGAAACGTGATCAAGTAATTAATATCCTTTTAATGAAGCCAATCTGTAATCTTGGTGCATTGTTAACATTTTTGTATCCTCAGCGTGAGTGCCAGTCAAATTCTCAAGACTTTGTAGGTATGTAATGCTTTTATATAATGTATAGTAACGGAGCAAGTACCTAACCTTGCGGAACTCCTGCTAACCTTGTTTTATTTATTTACTAACTTAAAGAATTTTCTTTCAGTGTTTACCGTAATATATTAAATTCGTTCCTTTAGCTGCTTTTTTGAACCAGACCTGAACTTTCGACTCCTGTATTCGGCTTTGACACCATGGTTGAATTTTAGGTTCTCTTTTCATGGTCCGCTTGTCATTTTCTTATCACCACATTCATTGACTACGAGACTCCATTTCATTCTTCTATTCATATTTTTGATCCTCCTCTCCCAACTGTTATCACTATACGAGACGTTACGAGCAAACATCAATAAAGGTAAAGAAAAGAGTTATAAAAGCAAAATCGGATTTGCACTGAAATGACTTTTTTTGTTGAATCATTACTTTAATAATATAACCTACTTATGTCTTCGTCATAAACATCTGTACAATAATGTTTACAGAAGCTCTGTTTAAAACATCATAACAAAAATACATTTAATAAGATTAACGGATAAGCCTTTAATGTCCCTCTTTTCTCAATCGTTTAGTTTTGAAAAATCGCTTTTCCGGCACCAACGTATAGTTTTCATGCCGTATGTGCCCTTATTAATTCCAATATATTACGACTTGGTGCTGTTTATTTATTTAACATCTCTTACTGCTAATATGCTAATCGTACGATGCTACAGCGAGAGTCCTAAATTTTGCCTATCCAGGTAAAATTAGGATAGTAATCTTCAACGAGTACCTGTCATCGCACTGGCTTGGGACCGACATTTTACGTGCCCTCCGAAGGACGTAATAACAGGGACTTTTTAATCCCATTAAAAAATCTTAATGATGCCTGCCGGGATGCGAATATTTGGACATTGTAGGTCATATGATGACTTTTTTTGTTGAATCATTACTTTAATAATATAACCAACTTTTGTTTCCTTCAAAAACATCTTTACAATAATGTTTACAGAAGCTCTGTTTAGAACATCAAAACGCAAATACATTTAATAAGATTAACGGATAAGTCTTTAATGTCCCTCTACTCATTTTCACATCAGCTTAAATAATTTTTTTTTCTAAAAACCTTTTTGCGCTCCCCTTTTATGTCATAATTAAATGAAAATAAATTAGTTTATAATTTCCTTTGATTTCGTTTTACGTTACATATTTCCATTTAATCTATTATATTGAAAGTTTATTTATTTTTTTTAATTATCAATAATGCATATATCAGCACCTTTATTTTTCCAAATATAAAGGAGCTGATGTATGGATTAATGATAAATAAATAAAGTATAATTTCAGTATAATGCATAGTGTAGAATGAATTCAATACTCGTATATATACATACACATTTTCTAACCATTTTATTTTTAAAGAGTTGTTTTATTTAATCTTTATTCACAGCTGTAAAAATTATATCAACAACCAGTGAATTAATTTAATTAAACTTTTTTTTTTTTTATTGGTCCTCCCCTTCTTCAGCTGTTAGGCTATACGGGGTTTCCTGGGCCAGGGGAGAGGGTGGGGGATCGATGCCGAGTATTATTAAATTTCCCCTGGCTCCGGGTTTTGAACTTGCTATCTCTCGATTCTCAATCATACGTTGCAATGGACAACGCGTATTTTCTGACGCGTTTGCCCACTCGGCCATCCCGCCACCCAAAGTTTAACTAAATATGGTAGACTTGAGAGGTAGCAGTACCCAGCGGCATGATTTTAGTTGCATACCTATTGTTCTTGAAAGAGGTCCTTCAGCCAGCTCCTATTCAGCTTTTCACGAATGTTTCCTGGCATGCTTGTTGTAGCCGTATCGTTTATGAGACCTTTTGGGTCGTCCTAGTAATTTGTAATGGATTCGTATGTGTTCGTAACCGTTGGCATGTCAAGGTCTATGTGTAAAATGTTGCTTAGCATAAATTGGTACTTTTGTAATTGTACTGAAAATTTTTGGCTGAAATATTTGTAGTTTGTTAATGTCTGTCCTTTTTGCTGCCCTGAAAATCTGTGAAACTTATGTTCAAATAGGTTCAGTAGGTATGTGTATGTGTTCAATTTCTGTCTATACTTAAGTTTTCATTGTTTTGAAAGAAGCTTTAGCATTTGATTCAGTTTTTCTTTTTTTTTTTTAAGATATGGGATATGTTATGGGGTCATCTTCGGTCCGATATTATTCCAAGGTAGTGTACATTGTCTGTCTGCGGAATCTGTATATTTTCGAGAAAGGTTGTATTTGACACATACCAAGTTAAGGTTATGTGATGTTATTTTTCATGGTTTAAACTGATTTTCCAAAGTCTGAAGCAGTCATATATTTTTGTGTGATAAATTTGAATGGTCTGTGTTGCATATGTAGGATTTTCATATCTTTTTAAGATTGCTTTGTCATATGCGGACATGCTGTTATAATTTCTGAACTGAAAAATAATTAAATAAAATAGAATTTTCCTCTATATTAATTTAACCATTCTTGTGGAGTAACCACCTATTTTTTAAATAATTTATTTTTGAAGAGAAAAGATTGGCTCAGCCGGGAATCGTACCCGGGTCTTCCGCGTGACATGCGCGGTATGCTAACCATTACACCACGGAGTCGCTTCCGAACGGTGCCAAATCCTTCCTCTTCACTGACACCTCTCCCAACGATCTCGCAAGTTTTGAGGGAGATGGACAAATTTTGTCCAATTTTTGGCATCTCTTGACGTTCGTCAATTTTTAAATTCTTTTATATTAATTTAACCATTATTGTGGGGTAACCACCTATTTTTAAATTATTTTAAATAATATATTTTTGAAGAGAAAAGATTTGGCTCCGCCGGGAATCGAACCCGTGTCTTCCGCGTGGCATAGGCGGTATGCTAACCATTACACCACGGAGTCGCTTTTTTTTTGTCCATCTCCCGCAAATACTCGGAAAACTTGCGAGATCGTTGGGAGAGGTGTCGGTGAAAAGGAAGGATTTGGCACCGTTTGAAAGCTACTCCGTGGTGTAATGGTTAGCATACCGCACATGTCACGCGGAAGATCCGGGTTCGATTCCCGGTGGAGCCAAATCTTTTCTCTTCAAAAATAAATTATTTAAAAGAATTTTCCTCTAAATAATATTCAATATTGGTTTGCTAGTTTTAATTTGATCCTATCTCGAATTTGACATAAAAAAGTTGTTATTGGAAAAACTCGATTCTCTCCTCTCTCTCTCTCTCCTCTCTCTCTCTCTCTCTCTCTCTCTATATATATATATATATATATATATATATATTGTTAAATATTCTATAATTCATTAAGATTCGAGTTTTGTAAAATTTCGTATGCAATATTAAACTAATTTTTCTTGCCTGATTATAGTTCTTTATAGCCCAAACCAATTTAAATGTTAAAAACCTTTTTCTATTTTTTCATCACCTCCAGTGTTTTCCTTATTGCTTCCCATTAATTCGACTGGGTTGTCTTCTTATTAAGCTGAGACGTGGCATTTAAGGAAATATTACTCGGAGTAAGAATAAAGTCTCAAGAAAATGATAAAGCGAGAGTAAAAATAAATTTTAAACAAATTATTTAATACGTTTTTCGTTTCTCGTTTAACATTTTTTTAATTTATTATTTATTGGCTTCATATCCTTTCCTTAAAAGTAATTTTTTTTTTATTTTGTAATTAATTTAATGATAATCAATAATAATATCAAAATGTTGCAAGTAATTTTAATAATTTAATTATTTTAATTACTTGTCAATTACATGTAGACGACCAACAGGGGAGCTGATAATTTTGGAAAATATTGGTATTTCAGGTCATGCTTGGTGATTCTTCTAATCTCAATAATCTTGGCTTACCCCAAGATTCAATCCCGGTATCTCTAATCTATTTTGCATACACTAAGGAGTTACCTTCTATCAATTAGACAATAAATGCTCCTTAGGCCTGATAAAGAAATATCACACATTAATCCCAAGCATACATCGTAATTTTACAATATACTATTATTACGTTTTGGAGAGGTTCAAGGCATAAAAAAATTGACTAAATCATTATGACTCTTTTTTTTTTTTTTTTAATTTTTTTTTTTTTTTTTTTTAGCGTAACAATAGCAGCAAAATGCTTCATCAATCTGTGACGAAACATTGTAAAACAATTTTTTTTTATGAGATGACAAAGTTCTAGTGATTTCATATTTATAATGTGTAATAGTTTTTCATTTATTTTCTTTTTTTTTTTTCATCAGAAGCGTTCTCTTGTTTTATTCAGTTAATATATTATTTAGTTTATTCCTAAATAATATTAATAAAATAGCGAATTTCACAAGGAGACCGAAATATCACAACCCTCTACCATGATATTATTTTTTTCCTGTGTAAAGACAATTTGTCGAACACCTTGTTTCGTACATCATTTGTCGTTTCTCGCATAAACTTGTTTTTTTATTTTTATTTATTTTTATTTGTTCTTTCCTCTAAGTGTATATCTAGTGGGAACGGCGCCTCATTCACTTAAAAGCCTGTAAAAAAACAAAACAAAAAACTCGTAAATGTTTTGTTTCAAACGTCTTCTCTTGAGAGGTTTGCGATCCAATTTTGCAATGTTTCGGAGTGATCCAATTTCGACTTGGGTAAGACTTAAATAAGTAATTTTCTTGGTAATTAGTAAGAATTATTTTGAACACGAAATAAATATTTTCGATGAGTATTCGTTGATTGATACTTAGTTAATGGCCAATGGCGAAATTCGTATTTATTTGGCTTTAGTGTATCATATTCAAACGAAATAAGTGAAATGCGTGAATGGATACACATAAGAATGTAAGGAAGACTATGTAAGGAAAAAATAAGTAAATATAAAAATTGACAGACATTTTTTTACTAGTCTTTTAAATAAAAAAATAAAATAATATTAATAGCTGTCACGTATTTTTTTTACATAAAAATTAAGGTGCAAAATATATTTTAAAAAATATTAAAAAATCAAGACCAAAATTGATGAGATAATGAATGACACGAGTTCTTGAATTTCTAACGAAATTTCCATTACTTTACTCCGATTAAACAGCTTTAATTAACATTATAAAAAAAAAATATATAGTTCTTTAACCGACCTTTTAAGACCCGATTCACCCTTATATTGATATGTAAATGAATGAAGAAAATTTGAATGGCAGCTTCATGATGAGGGCCATGGTAATAACAACGATAATTGTTTATGAGTGTCCAATAATGTAATTACCTTTTAATCTAGGTTTACTAAAACACTAATATTTAAAACTGCATGACAATAACTTTTACTTTCACTTATCTATATTTGAAATATATAGTAAGTGGAAGTATTGCGATCGTGAAAAATTTCGACTTCCGGTTTTCAACGGAAATACACGTTTTGGGGTCCCCTTAGTCCAAATAACCAAATCCCGCGAAATGGTCTGTGTGTGTGTGTGTGTGTGTGTGTGTGTGTGTGTATGTGTGAACAGACTAGCTCAAAAACTATAACCAGTGCGAACCTAAAATTAGGTATTTAGTGTATGTATATGCCCGCGATGTGACAGCAACAATTTCATCAAAATTGCTCAAAGGAGGGGGTACTTTATTTAATAACTTTTTAAGTTTTTTTTTCGATTTTCTCAAAAACGGCTCTAACGATTTTGATTAAACTGAATTTTTGATCTATCTATTTTCCCGAGATATGGCTGTAAAAATTTCATCAAAATTGATCAACCGGGGGGGGACTTTACTTAATAAATTTTGTATCATTTTCATGTGTTTTTTTTTTATTAATTAAAAAAAGCCTTTAACGATTTTGATCAAACTGGGCATTTGATGTATGTATATGCCAAAGATGTGATAGCCAACATTTCATCAAAATTGGTCAAACGGAGGGGGCACTTTATTTCGTAATATTTTTCCAATTTTCACCTTATTTTCGATTACCTCAAAAATGGCCTTAACAATTTTTATCAAATTCGTCATGTTTAATGAAACATGACTTGATATTTTTTTATCAGTTTAATGAAAATTAGGCGTCCTTTAATATCAGGTAAGCTTTATCATTATAAAAATGTTCTGAGGGGGCTTTTTTTTGGGGGGGGGGGTTGGGGTCTTATTTTTTTGTTTGTTGTTTTGTTTCCTATAAAGTACCTTTCTTTTTGTTTATATGGAGTTAATTGTCTCTCGTTACGCCTTAAAATAAGAAATGGCTAAATATGAGATGTGATAAAAATAAAGAAAACATAAAGAGGAGAAAAAAAGAAAAATATTTAGTCAACTCATAAAACTCGTCGAGCCCACGCATGAGGAGTACGCCTTTAATGACAGACCATTCTTCATAATGTAAGCCGTTCTGTTCATATTAGAAGTGGCAATTAACAAAACGCATTAATTTCTAATCTAAGTAAGTTGGCAAGTGAAAGTTGTGTGTTGCGTGCACGCACCAGATTTTTTAGTAACGTAAGGAAAAATCATTGGACAAAATGATGACGAGGAAAGGAATAAATGTTTATTTTCGATGTAATTTTACTCATTTAATAATAGGCTTTAATGTCAGGTATTTTATTTTTTTTAAAGTGATGATTTAGCCATTCAAGTTTCTGGATATCCATATCATGACGAGAACATGTGTAAAGTGATTAAACATAATAATTAATTGATTATTATCGCCTAAGAATTGGGCACACCAGGCTAACCCACGGGCATCTCTTCGAAGATAAACCTCCACCAACATGCCCAAGATGCAATTTAAATTTAACTGTGGAACACATCTTAGAAGACTGCCCAGGACTGGAAGCAGCGAGAAATACGCACCACATCAAGGGATACGCTGAAGCACTAAAACCAGAATGTTCAAAGAACTTATTTAAATTTCTAAAAGAAATCAATATTTACAAATCTCTATGAAATTACCATAGTCCTTATGTATTTATAAATTAATAGAATTTGGTGCCTCTAGCCTATGATGTTGTATATGACACCTAAAATGTAACTAAATAAATAAATTAATTGATTTATTCATTTTTGATGTCTTGAGTGGATAATATGTTTGAAAGGGTAGTGTCATGTATGAAATCACAATAATAAACAAACACTTCAAATACAAATTCTGGAATGTTCGGAAAAAAATCTGATAGTACAGAATAGATCGCTCATAATCAAGTAAAAAATTGTGGGCTAGCAGTCTCCCTAAAAATGTGAATAACCCTTAAAAATAAATTGTTATTTTCGATTTAATTTAAAAAGAAAAAACTGTTAAAAAAAGGTTCAGTAGTTTGTAAAGGAGTTCTCTTTCTCAAAGAACGTTCGTTTAAGTACGTGATTTGATATTGACTTCGCTGAACTGCGAGATTTTATGCATAATTGATTATTTAATTAAGACTAGCTAATAGCTACTTTATAGAAGCTAGTTCGACCCAAATGTTGACCAGTGAAAGATTAGAAAATTACCAAAGCAACTTAACAGACAAAGAACTCACATCTATGATTAATTTTTATTTAAAAAATTAGAGCTTATCAAGGAATATTATACTTTTTGTCACCTGTTTTGCATTATTTTTTTGTTTTAATGAGTAGTAAATATGCTAAATATTTTTTTACATATTGAATTTTCATTTGAAATTTTTTTTTTTCATTAGTTGAATTGGCAGGGTTGCACTGTTGTATCATGCTAATATGTCCATTTATTTATATTAAAACAGATACAGGTCTATAGTACAGTATTAAAAAAAAAAAAAAAAAAAAAAAAAAGTATATATATTGAAATATAATAAAATAAAAATCGATGAAATCGCGGCCTTACTGAATGAATTATTAATGACCTCAGCTTTCGAGGCGGAGAGAGGTCGGGCCCCACGGAATTATTGCGTCGTACCACTCCTCCGACATCTTCTGCAAGGAACCGGATGAGAGGTCGCGGATCGTTCGCGGCGAAGAGGAGTCGGAGTATTCGTCGACCTAACCCAAGCGGCAGACGGGGAGGTGGCTCTAATAAACGTTTATTTATCTTTTTTATTATTTTTTTTTTTTTACGAATTCCCGATGGTGGGGTGCCGCCTTCGGAGAGGGGGGAGGGGAGATATCCAACATGGCCGTCCGGGAATCAATAGGAGTTGTGGGTAGGAGCAGTCGTGCTCCGAGCCCCGCGCCAGTCGGTCCGTCTTCAAGCCCTCTAGGTGAGCCCTAAACAGTTCTAAGTCTTCAAGTCCATTTACAAACTCCGGCGCACTTTCTTCTCATATGAAAATATGTTTATTTTAAATTTATTCAGACGCAAATTCATATAAATATATATCTGTGAAAGATTCCTAACTCAGTCAAAAGCCATGTCTAAATCTATTAAATCTACACCAGGAATTATTTTAATATTCTTAGAACCAAAGTTCAGTTCTACTTTCACTTTCTTAATTTATTTTTTTTTTTATAAAAAAATATGTATTTTATCCTACAATACATACATATATATTATTCAATTTAATCTTGACAAAATTTCAATAATTTAATTAAATTTCTCACACATTCTAGAATATTTCAATTTGATTCTTTTTCACTAATTTTATATATATTGATTGATCCGATTGAATAATTAAGATGTATTTTATAGTTTATTATCAGTAAACCCGCCAAATTGTTGTGAAAATTCTGGAAAAGCCGCGGGAAGCACTGTGGGTGGACTCAGAGTAGAACTTACACCGGGAGGCCAAGCGGAGCTTCGTGCAACAGTTGAAACTAAACCGTCCTTTTTATCGAAGGATATCTTTCTGACTTCATGTTTACTTGCGTTTATGTATATTTATATACACACAAACGTTCATCTATATGCAAAGACACTCTTCCGTTTAAGAGATAACCAGTATAAAAGGATTTAAAAAATAAATCAGTAATTTGGAAGATATGTGACAGGTTTTGAGAGAAAAAAAAATACATATGTATATATATACACACACAAAGGAATATATCTGATCCAATTTCTTTATGATTAATCAAATTTGATGAATGAAATGAATGAAATTTTATTTTTAAGATTTATTCATCACTTAGTTACTTAATAGATCAAACTATTTTCTTATTATTATTATTGAAAAATAAATAATAAAATATAACCAAAAATCTCACATATGATATTAATGGTATTTTATTTTATTTATATTAATTCAATATGATTCATTACCACACATTCATTTCTTTTCTTATCCATATCTAATTAAATTATACAGGTTCCCTCAGATCTGATTAATTATTGAAACAATTAAATTTGAAGTTGTCAATTTTGTGGTTAGCATGGCAACCTACAATACTAAAGGTCGCGGATTCGATTCCAGCGGTGGCCCTAGGATTTTTTAATGGGAGTAAAAAATCCTTAGCTATGCCGTCCCTCGGATAGGAGGTAAAATGGAGGTCCCGAGCCTGTACGATGCCAGGCACTCGTTAAAGATCCCTATCCTAATTTTACCTGGATAGGCAAAATTTAGGACTCCCATTGTAGCATCGCCTGATTAGCCTTTGTAGCATCTGTATATATATATACATATATATATATATATATATATATATATATATATATATAATACGGTAAACTTTGTTTCTGTTCCTTAAACAAAAATCCTATTGTCTGTAATTGTTAATTCATTCATTCGATATAAATCAGATTTATTCATATAAACGCTGCATTTATATTTCATTCAAAACTCTGTACTATAAGGAAAACTCTTAGAGAAACTCGTTAGCTAATTTTCCAAAAAAATTCCCAAATACCTCCCTGTGGGAGCTCATTCTGAGTAATTGCGTTTTACATCTGTCAGCGTTTCATTGCTACATTTTATGCCGGTTGTAATTGAGATTTAAATTTAAACAATTATAAAACATTTTTGGATTGAGTATTCGTAATCATTCATAATATAATTAATTTAAAATTTTTATAAATATATATTTTAATTTTCAAAATATTCATTGTTAGCGATTTCCTCAGTTTATTTTATCACATTACTCCTTTCTTTTATTTTATATATTTTTTTCTTTTTCATTGGTGATAAAAAAACTTTTTTAACTTACAACTACCGGTTGAATTTATAAATGGACCAGGCTTCTTAAGGAATAAAAGAAAATAAATTATTATAACCATAATAATTATGCAACAAAAATTGATAGGAATGTTAGGGTTCAATTATTTATTTGATAAAAATTATTTAATTTATAAAATTACCGTGATATCTTTGTGAGTGACCTCAAATATTTCAAGTTTATGACTTTATATAATGACTACCCTTAAAAGTTTTATCTGTCAAAGGCTATATATCGTAACATGCAGTTAAAAAATACTATTCATTCTTTACGTATTTAGTCATAAATTATAAACTATTTATTTTTCATATATTTTAGTGAAATATAGTACCGCACATTAGATAAAAATTCGCTTTTATATCCTTGACAACTATGAGTTTTTTAATGTGTTTTTTTCATTGACTAATGAAATTCATTATTATAAGTGAATATAGCGCTTGATGCCGAAATCTACTAATTGTCTAATAAAGTTAGAAATTTTTAAAATTTCTAAAATATATGACTGTTTTTAAGTGTAAGACCTTGATTTAAGTGAATAATATAGTAAAATTTACCTACTGCATAAAAGTCTCTCCATTATACTTTATGAGGTGTGTTCAATTTGTCTCAAATTGGGACCTTAAGGTCATGGATCAATACAGTAAACGAATAATTCGCATAGTAATAATTTAAAAAAAAAAATCCTTTTTTTATGAAGCATCACTTTTCTGTTCTGTACCTCATAATAGTAAAATAACTATAATGACAGTCCTTACTGTATTAGTATCAGAGCCTGTCTATAAGAGTTCGATGAGTTGGTATAAGGAGTAAACATATTAAGGGGGTACCTATCTGAGCTTTTTTTTATTTTATTTTTTTTAATATTGTTTAAAACAAATTTTTAAACCCTTCCCTTTGACTTCGCTCCCACGTCATCTATTTTCTTTCTTCTCAGCTTACGAGATAAAACTTGATCGATACGTAGAGGGAGAAGATACTTTGATGTCGGCTAGGTTTTTATCCTGCTAATGGAGCCTAATCCGTTTTCCGATTATTTTCCTCTCAGTTCGTTTACCTTTCCGGAAAACTCTTTTGCTGTAATGAAAATTGTTTTTATGTGAGGTTTTTACGTCTATTACTTTTTGCAGAAATAAAATTATCAGAACCGATCTCCCAAGTAAAACTTTAACGTTTAAATTGTAAGTTGGAAAATATGTAATTTCATATTATATTTTGAACTACAAACTTTTATTTTGTCGGTACGCCATAACTTCCTTGGTACTTGTTACATCAAATTTCATATTATGTATATTATTATAACTTAATATTAACCGCTACACCGAAAAAATATCCAAATCACTCGTTTCGCCTTCGATTGCGAGTTCTGAACGAAAAAGGTCTTTGCGAGAAAATCAAAATGATCGTGGAGGTTTCTAAATGGTGTCAACTTTTTCAGGTTTTTAAAGAGAACATTTTCGGTCTAATACATTTTTTCGATTAAGACCTTCGTTTGCGAGTTGTAAGCGAAAAACTGCAATTCTCAGCGATAATGGTCGCAGGGCTTTTGGAAAGTGTCCTTTTTTTTCCAGATTGTCTAGACGAACATTTTTGGTTATTTACACTTTTTCGATTGTCACCGACGTTCGCGAGTCACCGACAAGCAAAAACATGCGATGTCTGTGTAAAACAAACCCACCGTCAAACAATCACAAGATGACCATATCGTAACTTCAAACAGAGTTTTCAAAGAAGTCCTGTAAACGCGTAAATACTTCAAACTTATGTTTAAGTCTACAACTTACACACATCTATTCTTTATTTCAACCCTCACCTATGCCCATGACGCACTATACCATACTGAATATAAGGTGTGTACTTTAATGAACTGGGATTTAAGTTGGTTAGAGTACGAATGCTTCACACGGGTCAGCTAGCTTAAGTAAATTTTAACATGAAGTACCATAAATTATATTTTTTTTAAATGTCATGGGCCTGTTTACTTGTGATTTGTTAATCATTTCAACGTTTATGCGGAATAATTGGTTATTCTTCATGCTGAACGTAAATATTTTTTTTTTAAATTTTATTAACTTTTTTATTAATATTAATATATAATAATAAATAATTATAATAATAAAATTAACTCCTCCAAGTCAAGTCACGTAAGCTTTTCTCTACGAAAATCTACTTGCCAACCCGTGACAATTAACAATGACCCAGTTCCTTCAAAGAATTTCGTACGATACCTTGGACTGTACCTAGACAAACGACTCACATGGAACATACATACCAAATTTAAAAAACAGGAACTCAACAGACGGTACAAGCAGCTTTCACATCTCCTGGACTACAGATCAACACTCACCTTAAGAAACAAGCGAATAATTTACACGACTATTTTAAGACCTATTTGGACATACGGAGCAGTACTTTGGGGTTCCGCGAAAGACATCATCAACAAAATACAAACATCACTATCCAAAATTCTTAGGTGCATCACAAATGCACCTTGGTTTATTTCGAATAATACACTGCACAATGACATGAACATACCGACAGTAAAATCTTTCATACACGACAAATATCAAACATTCCACTCTTCAACACTACATCACCCTAACCCACTCATCCATTCTCTTTCCTCCTCCCTGTTACCTGGTCAGCCACGACGTCGACTGAAACGAAGTTGGCCAAGAGACCTCTTACTCTAGTAAATTATAATACAAGAAAGTCAGAGTCAAAAGCAGCAGTGACCAAATTTGCAAGTATAACTATATTGCATTATATGTCCCGCGTACTAGTAGCCCCGAAATAAATAAAATGAGAATCGCGTTTTTTATTTATTCAAAGTGTTATTTATTTAATTTTTTTTTTCAATATTCATTAATTTTAATTTTTTTTCGAGTTTCTTAGTACTCCAAGTCATTACTTTCAATTATTATCTCATACGGAAGCAGTTCCTCTGTATTATCTACTTAAAGTAAATAACACCAGCTTGATTAAAACTAGCTTTTGATATGATAACAAAGTAAAATATGTTTAAATAGATTAAAAGAAACCTTCCCTTTAAAAATCATCGTAATCAAACATATTTTTTAAACAAATTGAATATATTTTAAAATGGATTATTTTATTTGAAGACTCTAGAATAATCAAAATTTGATGACATTGCAATCTATACGAAGCTTTACCAACCATTTGCTTTGCTTTTTATTTCAGTTTTTTTCAAGGAGTAATTATTTTCGTATTTATATAATTAATATATTCTCTTGTTTACTTGAATTTATTTAGAAAATGTTAAAAATTTTAAATCTGACACGGTTCAGTATGTTTTCCTTACCTTTGATAGAAGGGTGAAATAGGGCCCTCATTTTAAAATTAGACGAAAGACACTTAACAAACGACTCGACCTACTTTTTTCTAAGACTTCAATACTAGAAATGAGACTAAAACTAAATACACATTTGTAGGATAAACCATACAGTTATTGACACGCTTAAGACTAAATTTCTGTAAATAATATAAATAAAATACGTTTTATGAAGGGATCTAATTGAAACTTCCTACAGCTCCTCTTTATCTATCCTTATAAAGACTCAAGAGGTTTTTTTGAGTCAGTAGTTCAATAGTTTTTCCATATGGCAATATTTATTGTTAAAAGTGCAAAAACTAGTTATTGACACCCTGTGGATTTAATTGTGAAGTCTTCCTTATGGTTAGTTTGTTAAAGTCTTAAATCATAGATGACTTAGAGGACCCTTCAAACATTATATTCATGTATATCTTGAAATAATATTAGGACTTCTTTATTTATTTTTTTAAGTTAAAGTTGGGGTGACAATAACTGTACTGAGTGTCAATAACTGAATGGTTTACCTTACTTACTTAAGCCTCTATGAACAGCTGAGATGCCTATAAAAAGGAGATCAAAAAGGCATTGTATGTTTAAAAAGGCGTTGGTTAACAAATCAGGGTAACTGAATCAAGCCAGACAAGAGGTAGGTACTGCAGGGTACCCTCCTCATGGCTGGCATGTCATTATCAATCAATAGCTGATTGTCGAAGGTATGTTTACAGGAGTGAATCAAGATAAATAATATAAATAAAATACGTTTTATGAAGGGATCTAATCGAAACTTCCTACAGCTCCTCTTTATCTATCCTTATAAAGACTCAAGAGGTTTTTTTGGGTGAAAATAAAAGAAAAAATATTCAATCTTTAAACTTTACGAATATTCTCTTTTATCATGGTACACTTATTTATTTCGAATTACTTTTTAGAGTACTGATAGCATAATTCAGCATTGTAACTTGGGCAAGATGCAATTTTCTTTTAGAAATTTAATTTTAACCTTGATTTAATTGAAGGCCTAGATGATAGCCCAATTTAATTATTTATTTTTTATGTGATTTTAAAAATATACTCTTCTTCTCAATAAAATTACGATCGTTTAAAAATGTGGTAACTAATTTAAAAAAAAAAAAGTGCCCTTCGCAAATAAAATATAAGTTTACTTTAAACCCAGAGCAAACGAAACACGTTTGAACTTGGATCGTAAATGCGGCTTGCGATTAAGTTCGGGCGCCAAATCTTTTGCTCACCCCCACATGTTTTGTTTATATATTATATTTCATTAGTGAAATCATTATTATGTATGTATTTTTATACATATCATAACTTCTCTTACATGGTATTACAAGGTTTAACTGCTATGGCCTCAATATTAAGAATAACATGTTTTATAATTCGAAGTGCTATTAGCTAGGACACATTTATTTAGAATTATTACTTTTAAGGGTCATATAAGTATAATTTAACCGTACGAAATACTTCGACATTGATTGGGGTATACGAGTATGCCAGTTTTAATTTCATTCTTTAATTTGATGAATAAAAGTTTAAATTTATGCCTCCAATCTAGGCAAATTTTCTTCCCAGGATAAATGTTAGCCCGTTGACTGAAACTAGAGAAATAATGGAGTTAGACCCTTTGTTCTCGCGAGTGGGTTTATTGCCCCACTTGCCAAGTCATTAATTCCGACAATTCTTCTTTTTTTTTCGCTCTCCTCGTCCATCATGTTTTCTTTTAAGGTCATCCAGTTAGCAGAAGAGGTATTTTCCATACAGTATGTAATTTTTGATTCTCAGCATCCCATGGGAGTCGATTCTAAAATCATCAAACGTTGTAATATGGAATCGTTTGAATTAAATTTACATACACGCCTATGAATTTTAGAAAAAAAAATTTTTTTGTGGTGAATTATTATTACAATAAAACATCCAAATAAAAACCCTGAATGTATTTATTTCATTAGGCCATAACGTTTCGGAAATTCTCCCCTAAGATTAACATACAAACAAAACCATCCCTTATTTAAGGAGAGGAGGTCTCTCGTCCTGCTTCTTTTCAGGCGCATGCTAACGGGCATATCAATGGTGACCAAGTCGTTAATTAATCAGTATAATTTAACTTGAAAGCTTGAATCTCATACGTCACTTACTTAGCAGGAAATGTCTGTTATTAGTCTTTAAATTTTGATTGGAAAAATTTGAATTTTTTTTAAATGCACCATTTTTGCTGAGCCGAAAATTTGAGAGGCCTATGTCCAAATTGGTTGAATATGTTCAATTTGGTTTTTATTTTCACTTTCTCTCTGATTATCATTTATGCGAATATTAGTGGAATGTAACGTACTTTGTCTTATTGAGGATTTTGGTTTAAGCCAATATAAGCTGTTGGACACGAGTCTCGTCTTAATGTTTCATGATTTCACAAGATTTTATTTTATTTTTTCTATCAGTGAGTACCATTTCAAATTTCCTATCATTATTCATATTTGAATAATGATTATATCACATGATTTTATACAGAACTTCTGACTTACCTGCACTATATTCGCTAAATGTAAAGAGGTAACAGTATCGCGGTCTTTTAATGGAGATAATATTAGCTTTAAACCAAAATGTAGGTGGGATGATTTTCTTTTCTACTACTTGGAGCCAGGTATTAAATGTGTTTCTGAGCAGTGTCTACAGCGCAAGCAAAGATTGTTCTTTTGAGGTCCTAAATGAAAAAGTCCAGGCCCCTTTTCCGAGAAATATTTTCTTTTTCTTTCTTCAACTTCAATGAAATTTTTTCTTGAACATTCAATTAAAATTAGTTATCAGGTTCGGTAACGTCTTGAAAAAGTTTTAATTTGGTATAAAATAACCTACATTGAAAGAAATATAAAAATTAAAATAAACAAGTTAAAAGAAGTCAGGACACTCCCTAATTTATTCTATGTTAAAAACTTCGCGAATATAAAAAAAAAATATTCCAAGAGAAAGAAAAACTTGGTACCTACTTAAAATATTGTTGCTTCTTATTTACCTGAAACTATTCTACTTTGTTTTGCAAGAAATGTTTGATTTTTTTAAACCTATCAAATAATATTAAGAAAAAAATTTTCTTCATTAGAATTGTAAAAAAATAATTTGTTTTTTTATTCATGTTTAGAGGCGAATAATCCTCAGATCATCAACGTTTAGGATTCCTTAAAATTATTAATGCTGTAAAAACACTATATAATGGATCGTAAATATAGGTAAATGCTTTAATCATAGAGCATAAAAATGCTTTTAGCTTATGCAATGATTATGAAACTATGTTATCACTTAGGCAAGAGGAAATTTTCTTTTAGAAATTTAAATAAAAACCTCACTAAAGCCTCTTTGCTACTATGAGACGTTGATGCCCAATTTTATTATTTATTTTTAATTTAAATCAAGAGGCGAGTCTGTTTTGGTACAACATATGCATACTGTACGAAATTATAAAATTTAATAAGGTAAGGAATAAAATGTTAAAAAAAAAATATTTATTTTTTATGCCATATCAGAAAACATATTTTTATTTCCAATATAACAAAAAGAAATATGGTAAAGATAGTTGGCCGTAGATTTAATGAAGAGAAAATGGTTAGAGGGTGCGGCCAAAATAAATAGCACTAATTATACGTGATACTATAAATAATATTACGTATTTAATCGTGCTACTTATTATTTATTTATTTATATAACGTACAGATGTTGAGGATTAGGTCTTTTGTATGATGGAAATGAAGTATGGCTGTGAGATAGGGTTAGTAATCAAATATACTTTAATACTTTAGAACAAAAAAAAAATAATAAGAGAATGAAGGGGAAAAGAAAAAATAACAGAAACTAGAAAAAATCGAGCTAAGTTATTGAGGGGAGGAATAGGAGAAACAAAGAGGGGAACTGGGGAAAAGAAATATTGTTTATTGTTTATTATAATTTATGTTTTATGTTGTGTGTAATTTATCCGATATTAGGATATTAATGTTTTATGTGGTATATATTGATTTTTCTCTTATTCTACTCAAATCTTACTTTTTTACTTATTTATTCATCTATTTATGTATACATAACCATTTAGTCAAATTGTTGGAATCGATGCCTTGAACTATTATCAAAATATTTATTTTGACCGCACCCCTAAACATTTTATCTTCATTAACAAAAAAAAATAATAATGTTATTTTTCAAAAATATGGTACTTAATTTAAAAACAAAAAGTTTAATGTGCGAATGAATGCTCAAAACACCCTCGATTTTTTTCAGATCGAACATTTAGTTTTGAACTTGGGTTACGCTGAACTTTTTTTTTTTCCATTTATGTTGGACGGTTGATACACTTCAGGTAAGCAACTTTTAAATGAAAGGAGGGAGGGGGGGGGTGTGCTTTGTCATGGTGTCAGCTGAATGAAAACGCTTTTCATTGAGGAAAATTTCATAATGAAGGGGCCGTCGTTATAATAGAGAGAACACTTCCATTTTTCCCAGAAAAGCTTGAGGGGTCTCGGAATCGTTTTCGCTTTTGCAATGAAACTGAAAATTATTTTTATAAAAATATATATCTACACACAATTTTTTCATATTTATTTTTCTCTCTCCCACTCAATTCTACGCTTCAATGGTTTGTACGATTGAATATGGAAATATTTAAAAATGTGTTAATAAAAATACACTCTACAACGTTGCGGACACATAAATATTTCTCTAATTAACTTGTTACTTTGTGTTATTTGTTATTATGTGTGCAAACTCTTAACAAACGTCTAAAAGTACTATTCGGTTTTTTTTTTCTAAATCTTCAAAATTAAAAATAAAACATAAACTGAACACTTACTCACTTCAACCCATTTGGAGATACGCCTCACAGATTTTCGGTTCTACAAAGAGGACGCATTTAAAACAATTACAAACTTTTCAATCAAAGAAGAGAACTGAAGATTAAAGTTTTTAAATCTGAACTGAAGATTAAGTTTTTAAAAAGATTAAAATGTAAACAAAAATGATAGTTTAATATACTGCATCTGCGACTTCTCAAACTGCATTTAAATGTCCAGCAATTGCTGGAGATCTTCTTTGGTAAAAAGTAAGCTTCATAAAGTATCATACTCTTCTCCATTTCCGTGTTTTATGCAATTTTCCAAACCTTTGAAATGTCTTAAATGCCTCTTCTTCCGATTTAAGAACACGACTCAGTTGTACCAGATTCATTTTTAACGAAAACAACTTCAGCGTTTCTTAAAACCTAGGAGGTATTATATATCCTTCATATATTTTTTTTTCTCTTAAAATATACATATTTTATTAAATAAAGTTATAACGTAAATTATTAAATAACGTTAAATAAATCACTATCAAAAAGTAACGGGTGTATGTAAAGTAAAAAAGACCCGTTTGAAGCAAAAAAAAAACTTGTTATTATTGTTATGATTTTAATTTTTATTCTTAATATCGTATCAGCGATGTTGAATTTCTTGTAAATGTTCAAATCTCATCGTATTGCAAGATGATGGTTGCAACTCGAAAAACATTTTTATTTTTTAATAATCACATGTGTAGTTTCAAATGAATCCTCAATTTTACTCTGTACCTACAAACAGGGTAAAAAAGACTTTGAGGAAAATTATTTGACCATTGGGGCGGTAGTACCCCTGGTACTAACTGTACCTCAAAAGTATCCCTCTACCTGCATTAATACAATCATCCCCTCCAGAATGTGGTATAATTTGTCTTACGCGAACGAAACTATAAGTACTACTTTGACCATATTGTAGATTTTGTCGTTTTGATTCCAACGGTATGCATAACTCAAATTTTATATATTTTGAGTTTTAACCATATTCTCTCAGACGTGCGAAACTCTTCTCTTTTAATAAAGAAGAAAACTACAAAAGAGGGACCCTAATCTTTTGCACCACCCAACAGGTTACATCGAGTACAGTACAGAGTTAGTTCGAGTATAGGGGTTCATTAAACGTTATTGCTCAGATTTTTCAGTGGTTGGGTTTAATTATCCCTATGTAAACAGTTGCTTGCGGTTCAAGAAGTTCTATTTTGTCTATTTTTTTGTTTTAACGTCACTTTATGCCACTAACGATGTTACACGGAGTCCTAAATTTTACCTATGATGCATGCAACCCAGGTATAATTAGGATAGGGATCTTTAACGGCTACCTTCCATTTTACAGGCTTACGACCTCCATTTTAAGTCCTATCCAAGGTATAGCACATATAGTACGGCATAGAAAAGGATTTTTTACTCCCATTAAAACATCCTAGGGCAAACTAGAGACGCGAACTCGCGACCTTTAGTACTGTAGGTTTCTATGCTAACCTCTACACCGTAGGGTTCAAGCAATTGTTATATTGAATAGATTTTCTAGATAATATTTATTTATTGGAGATAGCGGGATTCGTTTTACATGCATACTGGTTGTAATTGTTAATTTATATTCGAAATGACCTTTTCTACTCACATTGATTACTAAGCAACTAATGCGTATACCTCAAAATAACAATCTTAATGGACAAAGATATTGCCCTGTCACTAACCGGCGAGAACAGACATTAATGAAGTCTCCCACGACGTAGATTCGTTTAGTCTTATTTGCCGGTCCGAACAATGTACCCAGGTTTAGAGGTATTTATTAAATTCATTCATACAATTTAGTTTTTTTTTTAATTACCCTTTTCAGAAAAATCTATACTTATAAATAAATAACATTGATATTCAAAAACGAAACGCAAAACATGTGATTTTAGACTTGTTGTTGGAACAAACTGTTCTATTACATGTTTGTGACTGTTCTAGTACAATCTACGCTATTCGGGAACCATCTGGAATGTTCTAATTCAGACTAAATATAAGTAGCGATGGACTGGAGAGTTACTCTAACTCTCATGATCGAATGATATGGTTAATTGTGTGTTACTTTATCGTTACAAGTTGATAATTTTTGTAACCTTCTTAATAATCTGAGTTGTTATTGTTTGAGTGACATTGTGATTATCACTTTCGTTGAATGTTAGTAAGAGAGTGTTACAAAATATTTAAAATATTTAAATGAATTTTAAATAAATGACCTTCTTGTATAATTGCTATTTAATAAATTATACAAGAAGGTCTCCTAGTGGCGTTTTTAAGAAATTGAGTTAGATGCGGAATATGGTAGTAAAAATACCACCCTTTTCATTGGTTTTTGTTTTGTTTCTTTGTTTAACGTCACTTTATGCCACTAAAAATATGCACCTTAGTTATTTTTTCATTATTTACAAAATTAAAGTAGACAAAATTTTCTTCAAAATGCACTGGTCACTCTTAATTTTTGAGTGCAGGGCATCGCCGCTAGAGCGCGCTGAAAAAGAGCAACTTTTTGGCACTTAGGCAAAAACGAGAGAAGCCCTAACTAGCCCCAGACGCTTTCTTATCATATTTCATCCATGAATACGTGTTTTTTACATATTCTATGGTGGTTACAAGATTGGTTACAAGGAGCCTTTGGAAAACATTGCCCACGGAGTGGTAGGAATTCACAAAGGACCGATCAAGCCGTTTTATTATTTGTTTGTTTAACGTCACTTTATGCTACTAAGGCTAATGGGACGATGCTACAGTGGGAGTCCTAAATTTTGCCTATCCAAGTATAATTAGGATAGGGATCTTTAATGAGTACCTGACATCGTACAGGCTCGGGACCTCCATTTATTTTTTACTCCCATTAAAAAATCCTAGGGCCACCGCTGGGCGCGAACCTAGTATTGTAGGTTGCCATGCCCTTTTCATTGGTAAAGAGATTAAATGGGATTCTGTCGAACTTTGATGAAATCGAATAAACCGGTAAACAATTAATAATTATCCCTCTTCAAACCACCCGAAACCTATCGTAGTAATAAAGTTTTGAAATTTTTTTTTTAGCGTACTTTAACTTTGATTTACTAAATATTTCTACGCTACTTATGTTTGGTTCGATTTTATTAATTATTGTTTCGAAAAATGCCAATATTTATTGTTCATCAATTCTAACTATTTTAAATTGAAAAAAACCACAATTTGTTAAAGTTTAAATATTTTTCTGTGCTAATATACAGATTTTAAACATAAGTTAAAACAGGTTGTTATAATTTTCTTTTTTTCTTAGTATTTAAAATGGAAGTTTAAAGATTCTCTTTTAAGTAGGATCGCATTTCCCGACTCGCTTTGAAGTGTTGTTTGTTTCCAAACGTCTCTACTTCGCCTTCTAAGCCTTGAAATTAAATAAACATCACCCTTTACTTTATCTGTTTTTTTTCTCTATTTCTATCAAATTACTAAGTGATTAAGACTCTTTGATTCAAATTCTTATACAACAATTTTCATAAAACGCTTTGCTCTAGTAATCTTAAAATTTAAAAAAAAAATATAAAAAAAATAATATTAATAAAAAAATATTACATTGCACGCCGAAGGGCGAACTATGTAAAATATCCCAGTAAATTAAGTTGCCCGACACTATTCATTTTATTTCGTTATGTCAGTTTTACAACTCCAAGGACAGAACTCTGTGATGTTTTTCCAATTCAAGCGAAATATTTTTGGAGTTGTTCCAAAGCTTCGACGAGGGGTTGGCAGCGTTTGCATTGCATCAATACACGGCCCCTCTTCTCTGGAAAGTTTTCTCTCAACAAATGACTTTAGAGATATCATCTCTATGGTTAAACTTCGTTTAACTTGGACAGCGTTTTCTCGTTTCGTAGGCCTAAAATTTCGGATTAATCAATAAATTTCTCATATTTCATCCCTAAGCCAGTAATTAATAGCTCCAGGGAAAAATCCCTGATTATGCAAGTAAATCGAAACTCATTAATCACTTTAGTGATTAAAAATAATCGCTATTCTAATGAAAGCCTTTCGTAAACTCATCCAACTTTAACAATAAATTTTAACTACTTATTTATTCATAATTCTTGCATGCTCTAATATTAATTTATAATATATTTAATAGTAATTAAAAATAATTATTATTTAATGAAAGCCTTTCGTAAACTCATCCAACTTTAACAATAAATTTTAACTACTTATTTATTCATAATTCTTGCATGCTCTAATATTAATTTATAATATATTTAATAGTAATTAAAAATAATCGCTATTCTAATGAAAGCCTTTCGTAAACTCATCCAACTTTAACACTAAATTTTAACTATTTATTTATCCCTAATTCTTGATGCTCAAATATTCATTTATAAATTATTACAGACCCTAATAACAGATATTAATGACCCTAGTGGTAGACACCTTCATAAAAAAAAAGAAGGAAATATTACAGAAATTTTATATAATATATATAAAGTGTGTGCCTTTATTGGAATTAAAAAATAAACAATATATTACGTAATTGTTTTGATTTAGTAATTGATTAGAATTAAGTCGAAATGGGATAAATCAACGACGTTTTTAGTTTAAAATTTTGGCCAAAATCTTCTGGAATTTCCATAAGAGATATATTCGTGATTTTTTTTTAGTTTCCTAAAGCATTCCAATATTTTAATTTATTTCAATAGATAATAAACACATTATACAGACATGAATGTTTTATATAGTATACAGTATTTTATAGTCATTTACAAGTTTTTTTTTTGCATAAATAAAAGATAAAACTTTTACAGCTACATCAAATTTTCTGCCAAAATGTTTCTATAGAGGTTTCGATTATTATACTCTCTTTTTCAATTATCGGGGATTTTGCGATTTTTCAACTAGCTTCTATTTTCTATTGAAAATGAGAAACAAGTTTTTTTTTTTTTTTTTTCATTTCAAAAGACTACTAAATATTTAGTTAATAAAAAATAAATAAATAACCTGTGATGAATAATAATTGACGTTGCTCACTATTTGTTTGCAGAAATACTGTCTTATTTTCATTGGTTCATATAATATCAACTCATTGATTTAACTTATTGTTTTATAATTGAAAATACTTAAGACAAGTAAGATTTAAAATATATTATGCCTATATTGTAACACTTATGTGGGTTAACAAATATTTACTAATGAAAACATAAAAATTATCAATGCCAACGAATTAATACAAATCAAATATTCGAGGAGGTTACAAAAATGATAAGTTATAGCACACTAATCATATGACTTGAGCTTCACACTCAAGACACAGACTAAGCTGTTCAGTCAATCGCTCCTTATATATAGCTGTAAGGAGGGTCTAGAACGTTGTCGAATCTCGTGGAACGCCGTAGAGGGGGCTCGAAAAATCCAGAACCAAACAGTTTGCTCCAACCGCTTAGTTTGTTCCAACAAACGGTCTGGTATTTTACACCATATGTTTTTTTAAATTTTATTATCGATTTAACGTTACAATGTATTAATAAAATATAATTAATAAATTTATAATTATTTATTAGTGGTTTTCCATTTTTTTTTTAATTTTATACGGAATGAAGATAAAATAAGTGAAAGTAAAAAAAAACTACAAAAATCGTAGGTAAGATACGGTTTCAATTGTTTTTAATTTTAATTTTTATCCTCGTTTATATGATACGTTCAGAAATGAAAAAAAATAAATAAAGAAAAAATAAAAACTCAGATAAAGGTTTAATCGTAATAAAATGGAATTGAGTATGAATTTACATTTCGGTGTAGGCTGTGAAATGGGATGATTCCATTTTCGTCGAAAATAACATCAAATCGCAAGATTTCTGAGCCTGGAAGCAAGTTCATTTGCTGGGTTAACGTTTGGAGGAGAAGACTTGTGAGCGTTGGTAGACATAACAGTATATCACATTAAGGACCGACTATTTCCTCTAGTCGACGGCCCTGAGCCATTCCGACCCAGCCCTTACATTCACGGCAGCCCTTTCAAGCCCTTTTCTAAAACTCTTAGCTCCTTATTTGTTACGTTAGGGGGCGCTGCCCTATCGGATCCTAATTGTATACAGGTGTGTTTACCTGGCAGTGAAAGCGGGATGTAAAGAACAGTAAACTATACTATAAGCATTACCACAAATAAAAATAATGTAAATATTTATATGTATTCACAAAAGGTCGCCGCGGTGGCCCTACGATTTTTTAAAAGGAAGGGAAAAACACATGGCTATGCCGTCCCTCGGATAGGACGTAAAATGAAGCTCCCGAGCCTTTACTATGTCAGGTACTCATTAACCATTTAAAGCCTGATATATCAGTTCGAACGCTTCAGTCCGTGTGGCCTGTAAACTGATATATCAGTTTCGCCCGCTTCTGCGTTAGAAGACTGCGGACCATAATTTAATTGATTTCTTAACTCATTCCATTTTACTATTGCACTAGTATAAAACCCCCAGTATTCAGCACCTTAAGAGATGTTTTTGTGGCTTCTCCTAAAACAAACATTAAATTTTTACTCATCGCTTTCGGATTTATCGTTTCATTATTTAGGAATCCAACATTCATAAATCGTAAGTAACAACTCGTAAAAAAAAAAATATAGTATATAATTTAAAAATGTTATAAAATATATAGATATATAAAACATTTAATATAGCAGTTCTAAAAATTATATGTAAGTATGTCTACTTAGGTTCGTTCCTACATGTATTTTTTTAATTTAATGAATATTATAGGAGCATGGCGAGCAGACAAAATAGTCATCATTTTCTTATTCATATTTAGGGCGAGTGCAGGACATATGAAAATTATTTTTACCTAATTGGAATTCTCGTTTCTACAACCCTGTTTCCAGCCAGTCCGGTATTTCCCAGTGACGAGGTTTATGGTTTCCTAAAATATTTCCGAGGGTTGTAAACTAATTGACATTGGGTTCCTCCAAATTAATATAACCTGCACCTTATTCCTTAGTCAAATCGGGCGAATCTAGAAGAAAAATATGAATAAGGAGTTAAAGAGTGACTGTGGCGAAAAGTATTGAGGCCACCGGGCACGGCAGCCGGTCTTAGGTCTCAGGCCACAGAGCCCGCAATAAACTCGCACTGCTCAGACGATAAAAGGTTAAAGATCCCTAACCTAATTATACCTGGATAGAAAAATTGTATGAATTCCACTGTATCATCGACCAATTAGTCATAAAGATATTAAATAAATTATTAGTGTTGTTAATTTTGAAGCAAACAACTCTGTTTTCAAAAGTTGTTAATCTCACGATGACCGTAACTGTATATATTTTTTTAATGACAGTAATCTAAATGCACTTAATAACTAGTCTTGACTTTCATGAGATACTTGCAACTTTTATGTTGTAAAAATTTGAACAATTCTTTGTCATCCTAGACAGTTTTTTTTGTGTGTTTTTTTTCAAACACCAGCGCATTTGATGATTGTTAAAAAATATTTGGCAGGACCAAATAAATTTCTGGAATACAAAAAAAAAAAAATAAAAACAATAAAATAATAAGGGTCTCTATACTTAGTATTTTTTTTTTTGATATGTAGAAAAAACACGGCATAGAATGTTATTTATTCCCCCGCGGTGGCCCTAGGATTTTTTAAAGGTAGTAATTATCCTTGGCTGTGCCATCCCTTGGGAAGGACGTAAAATGAAGATCCCGAACCTGTAAGATTTCAGGTACACGTTAAAGATCCCTATCCTAATTATACCTTGATAGGAAAGATTTATGAATCCCACTGTACCATCACCCGATTAGCCATAGTGATAAATAAAATTAAATAATTAATTAGAGTTGTTAATTTAAAAAAAATAATGTTTTCAAAAATTCTTAATCCCATATTGACCCTAATAGAATAATTTTAACTAATGCACTTAATACTTGTCTTGACTTTCATGCGATACTTGCAGCTTTCATTTTGTAAAAATTTAAACAATTCTTTATCAAAGAAACTGCCAGACAATCTTTTGTTGATTCTTGGCCAACACCAGCGCATTTGATGATTGTTAAAAAATAATTGGTAGGACCAAATAAATTTCTTGGAGTAAAAAAAAAAAAAAAAAAAAAAAATAATTAAGGTCTTTATACATAGTATTTTTTGTATTATATGGTGTAAAAACATGGTCAAGAATGTTATTTATTGTTTCCAGTTGGAACTTATGGACAGAACAAAGAGGTTTGTAAAGGGTACGTTAGGAGTAAAAATGAAGGGACCGGATGTTCATTTAAAGGATGCCTTGTCCGCCTATTGTCTGCCATGGCAGGCCTAGCTCACGCTTTGGGAGATTAATTAGTTTCTGCTTCCTGATTAATGTTTTATTTTACCGTTTGGATAAATAGAGACAAACTATGTTTTAGTCATTAATAGGACCATAAAATATTTATATGTTTTATAATAAAAAAAACCTCGTATCTTAGACTCAATTCCTAGTTTTTTTAAAAATTTAAATATATCGGTACCAATGGTCCAATGAACATTTTTGAAAAAATCGAGTAAGATGCGGAATATGGTAGTAAAAATTCTACTGTTCGTGAAAAGATTCAGAAGTGGATTTATTCACCGGGTTAACTTTAGATTAATAATTTTTTTGAAAAATAAAGTGTTAAAATTCATTGACACTGACGTTAAAATGAATAATTTATGCGGAATCGACCTTTTTATATTACTACGACTAACGAGAACAAAATTTTTTCCAAATTTCGTTGAAATCGGATTTTATATATTACAAAGTTAACAATTTTTCTTCCTCCCCTCCCCTCCATTTTTCGATCTCTAAATACTTAAATTTAGACAATAAAAAAATCTATAATCGGTTAATATGCCTACTGCTATGGCTGCAGTAGAAATTTCGAAACCAGAGTTGATTGAATTATTTAACCGTGAAATTTATTTTATTTTTTAAATAATGATAAAGAAATTATTGTATCAATAAGTTAATCACAAAATTTATATATAACCTGCTATATATCCCGGTTTCCCCCGGGGAATTTCATTTTACGGTCGATTTTGTAAAAAAACAATTTAAAGCAATTTCATAATGATTTTTTTAACAATAAAGAGTATACCCAGAGATTGGTTGAAGTTACGCAATTTTAATGTGGACAGGTGTTCGCAAGTTGTATGAAAGAACCACTGAGCGAAATTTGAAGAATTTAGGACAAACGGTATTTTTCTTTTAAATACCTTCAAATCATATATACCATATAATTTTCAAATGCCTAGAACTAAAAATACTACACAGTATCGATAGACCTAATATTGAAAGCCAGCAATGACCTGATTAGGATTAAAAAAAATAAATTAACCATCAAATCTACATAAAAATATTTTTTATCGTACTTTTACTTTGATTTACTAAATATGGGGGTAAGGGGTCACTTAGATCCCTAACAACTTCTAAAAGTTTATGGATTTCTTTCAAAAACAAACAAACAGAATTTCATCTTTAGTTATATAGATTTGTATAAAACCATAGTAGCCTCGGAGTGATAAAATCCTCGTGACAATAAAATGCCTTTTTTTAACTATTAATCAATGTTTTTGTATTTGGTACTATCCGTTTATATTGTTACTAAACTAATATAAATAAACATTGAAATCATTCATAAGACTTAATATCAGAATGGAGATCATTTAAAACACACTCTGTGATCATTGGACACTCTTGTTTGACATCTTCCTGTAAGAGTCGATTAGTTCAATGTCCGCGATGTGATTCTCACTGACAGACAACCTAATTGATGGCCAGCAGTTTTTTGCAGCAATACCATCAACCGATCGGAACCGAAAGACAAATGTCGCAATAATCTGGTTGTAGTCGTTGGTGATGGAATTGGGGTCAATAGCGTTCTGTTTTTTTTTTTTTTGTCATCCGACCATTTTCCAATCTTTTATTTCTGCAATAATCTTTTTTTTTAATTTAGATATTTCAGATTTATTATATTTTAGGTATAATGAGTTGGACCCCATGTTATACAGTGGAACTTCCCTCAACGGACATTTCTAATAAATCGACATATCATCCTAGCGGACAGTTTCCATTTTCCCGGCTTCGTTCCGTTTACTTTACATTTAATTCAAGTTTATTTATTACATCCATCCTAATAAACGGACGCAGACATAGATTTAGTCCTTTTTCGAAATAAATCTCTCTAAAGCGGACAGTAGGCAGAAAAGGCGACGTGATTGCATAGAAAGGATTAGGGTTAGAGCGGAAGTAGCCTGTTAAAATAATTTCTTAGAATCTTATTTAAAAGAAAAGCTAAGCTTGATTTCCTGTTTTAAAAAAAAAAAATTAATGTTTCAAAGATTTTTTTTCTATACCCAACCAGTCTCGTAGGGGTTTTCGTTATAACATTTTTTCTTTATTTAACATTCGATATTTCGCTACAGGGAGTTAAATAACTTGTGTTAGTGAACTTTAATGTATTTTGTTTTGAAATAAAAAGGTTGAATGGAATAATTCATTAAAATGGCTCAAAAATTTTAACTTTTAATGAATAAGTGGAACTAATTAAAGTAAGTCAAAAAGATACACTTATACGGTCTCTCCTTCGCGCTTTGAAACAAAAAATTAATTTTACGGAAAAAATAAAATAACATAAAAGATTACTGATTAATTTAAGCATAAAAAACGAAATTCTCAATTGCTTCCATTTTAATATAATGATAGTAAAATAATAGAATATTTTAAACTTACGGAAAATTCTTATCCCATCATCATGATGATCAATCTTATTTTTTTCATTTTTTATTTTTAAATCAAATAAAGTTTAATGAAAATACAAATATTTATGAGCAGACCCTACAACGCGTTGCTGTTGCTCAGTAGCTATAATGCGTTGAATTATTTATATCCTATTCTTTTTTTATAGTCAAATAAAAATTCCCTGATAAATATAAAAACGTTTCAGGTAATCTAAAAAACAATGGGATTTAAAATATAACTTTACGCAAATTTAAAATTGTTTGGTAAAGAATTTAGATGGGTTAAGGTTTTTATTGTTTAAATCTTATATTTGACCTTAATGTGTTAATGAATGACACATGTAAAAGGAACTTATAAAGAATATAATTGGAAAAGGGTTTAATACAATCAAAATAGACAGTTAGCAAAAATGTACCAAATTTATCATTTGCCATAGTAAATATTAATTAAATTCAGTGCACTATGATGCTTAAACAAATAGACTCAATGTTTTCCGCCCACGAAAAGACGATACATAATTTTCCATGGGAAAAACATGGATTTTCCTAGTCCAAGCAGGAAAAAATAGATTTCTGCTTACCCTCCCTAAATATTGAAAGAAAATGATGTGTTGTGTCAATAAATCAACTTACTCCGCCATCTGTTGCAAATTTATAGACTTTGCACATAATCACATGTTCGTAGTACAATAAGCATTTAATTTGCAAAGAAAGAAATATTGAGGCCATAATAAGAAAAAAACTACCCTATCTTTTAATTTGGACAAGACTACACACCATGAGCCAAATTTCATCAAAATTGGTTGAGTAGTTTTTTATTTTACCTCCGACAAACATCGGGACACGAGATTATATATAAGTATATACTGTACATTTGAACAGTTATAAAAATTAAAATAACTTTAACTCGTTTTACGTATTTATTTTATTGCATTTTCCAAGTTCATCTTCCTTATTCGTTGTACTTGTAGATATTGGTAAGGTCAGTATTTAAGATGTTCCTCTCATAAACGGACATTTAATCAATCACCGATGATTTCTGTCAAATGGAAGTTCCACGCACCTAAATATACACCTTCTCCTGTTACATACATTAATGCTATAACCTTAGACCCGCAAGATGCCATAGTTGTGCGGGTCTTCTAGATACAGAGCGCCGTGATCAAAACCTCGTGGGTGGGTGACATGTTATCATAGTGATACTGATGGCTTCATTATGATATGGATGAAATTAATTAATTAATATCGACTGTATTGGATTATGTCTGCCTAGTTCGAATTAATTAATGTGACGAAATTCGATGATTATCTTAAATGCTTTCAAGTAAATTAGTAAATTGATTGAACACTAATATGATTAGTGTATGGTTTAATATCATATGTGAATACAACATATTATTTTTAAATTTTTTTTGTAAGGTATTAAATATGATAGAATTATCATAAGTAAAACACATCTTTATATGTCAAGGAAAATTATACAGAGCAAAATATTTATAAATATTTTAATTATGTATCATGAATGGATCCAATCAACTTTTACATCAAATTATAAAATTACTGGTATTTGGCAGTAAATACAAAATTGTTAATAAATCTTTTGAGTTCCCTTGTTCGAAGCAGCCAATAAGAAGAATTATCATACATACTTAAAACATTTTTATTTTAAATTAAGATATTTAAAACAATGAATTCTTCATATTAGAATAATTTGAAAAACGCATTTTTAATGAAGAAGTATTATCATTTTTAAAAATGATAATTTATAGTTTTAGATTTTAGGTAGATTAAAAAGGCTCTGGATGAGAGATCTCCATCCTTGATAAACGGGAGTAACTTTCAAATTCTACTGCATACCATCATCAAATATGTTTTTTTAATTAGATTTTTGATACTTAAAACTCTATTTAAACACTGATTGTGAACAAAGTAAAAAGTGAAATGTCAAGACTTGTAGAGGAATTACAATAGTATCACTCTAATAATAATTGTAAATTGGAAGGTCCCAATATCATCTTGTTTTTGGGGAAGGAATTTTTAATTTGGTTTCGTTATATCAAATTAAATTTTATACTCTTTTAAACTGCTTTAATGTTTAGATCCATGTTATATTTCTTATTTAGAAATTGAATTCCAACATTCCTCTTAGGATGATGCTTAGTAATGTTATCCTACATGTACCATTTGCTCCGCTGGAGTGCTAGAAACCGAAGACCTCGTCCCCTGAAGGACCATTACAGTCGCCCTCAGGTCCAGGAAATAGGAAGACCCTCCTCGTCCAATCAGTGGACAAAGCAATCCTCATCCTTATCGTGCTCTGATATCTTCTATCATCGTTAACTCTTTCGGCCCTTGATCAAGAATTCTCGAGTAACATTTGACCTTTCCTTTCTTTTACCTGTAAACTTTTGTCTCGATTGAGTTCTCAACGTTTTGGTTCCAAACCCGCATTAGTTCGAACTCTTCACGGTTGTATTATCGTTAAATCGTCTAAGGTACTTTTAATAATTAATTTTAAACGTCATTACCATAATTCTATGATTTGCAAAAGCAAGAAATTCATTATATTTTAATGTAATGCGTCAATCTAAGGAAAATTAGAATTGCATATTTGAATTTGGTTGGATTATTTTAATTTTTAACTAAAAATGGTTGTATTTTCTTTCTTTATTTCAAATTAAAAACGTGTATTTTTCCGGCATGAATGATCATAAGCTTATATACAGAAAATATTTATCTACAATCTTACTAAAAGGTATTTGATATAAGATTGAGGATTGATGTTCAAAGAGTCAGGAATGTTTCATGTTGACACAAATGATAAGAACGAAACATCTATGATTTGACACAACATAAATTATCGGTCTTGCCATGATTAAAACCTGGTATAAGGTTTTTTAAAAGGGGAACATTGTATTAAACACCATCACATACACTCCGCCCTCCCCCCCCAAAAAAAAAACTATGTTATTGTGAAGTGTTGTCTAATTCATGTAACTTTTAAAATAATTTTATTATAATAAAAAAGATTGACCAAAGCCGGAAATCTAACCCAGGTCCTCTGCATGGAAGAGAAACGATTCACAGGAGTAGAAAGGAAAATTTTAATTATTTAGGTGTTAAAAAAAAAAAAAAGTAAAATAACAGAATTATTTTTTTCAATGAAAAATTCCTTTTAATTAATTTAATTTAATTAAACTAAAAATTAACTTTCCCACTATTATAGTTTTACATTTAAATGTATTATGTATTATATTTTACATTTTTTTTAAATATCTGGATGTTAGAAAAAAAAAAATTAAAAGATATCTAAAACACAGAACTCCCAAGACCTATTCTTAGATTCTTTATAACCAAATTATTTACGTTATCTGAGCTTTTATGTGCCCGCATTTAAGCCTTTTTTGAAAATAGGGAACGAAATTGCAAGGTTAGAAATAGTTTCAAGAATTGGGATTAATAAATTTAAGAAAAAAAAAAAAGAATTGTTTATTACTTAGATAAATGTATTTCTTACGATTTTTGTAAGGGTCATCAATTTGGAAATGGTGTATCTTTGAGATGTAATATAGTCTAAAAAATTAGAATTTCTTATATTAATAATATTCTCACATTTTATAATATGATGATATTATAATACCATTAGATTTTCATAATTATTCCAAATAAATACCGAATAATTTTCTATTGTTAACGTCTAAATAAAGCCTTATTTTTTTTTTTTTTTATATACTTTCTTTTATTTTAAGTCCTCCTCAATAATTTAAATAATGTAATTATCAAGTCCGTATAATCTCATAAAAATAAGCACAGTGGAGTAAAAATAGTGCAATCAATAACGCTGAGATCGATTGTAACATTTATCCTAAAAATACAGACTGTGAGACAATGAGAATTAAAAAATCATGTCACGTTACCAATTTTTAATCCTATTTCTTTCGATTGTTATTGATAATGCAGCATTGCTTTATTCCTTAATAATTCAGAATAAGTTTAAATTCTTTATTAAGTTTTTGTTTACATCAATGTCATTGCGAATCATCCATTGAGCATTGATTTATTTATTAATGTTTACAATTGTTTTCGTTGTATTCGAATGTTTCTTTTTTTAAACATTTAGGGAACTTTTTTTTCTCAGTTAGATAGTATTTTATTGATTAATACCACTGTTATTATTCTCGTTTATTTAGTTATATTATTTCGTTATAGGTATAAGATATTTGTTTTGGTTTTCATTTTCTATTATATACAATTGCTGTTTTTAAGATCGATAATGAGGGAGGGTAAGAAGTAAAAAGTGTAAAAGTTGCAAACCAAATATCATTAATCGCCAAATTTTGAGAGAGAAAAAATGAATTGTTTGAATAGGCTTATCCGTGGCTAATCTCTTTTGTCTCCGGACTAAAATAGCGTGATAATCACCCCTTTTGTTTTCGTTTGTCACAATCCATTTACGCTTCCTATTTATGAGAAGAATAAACAAAAGTGAAACTTTGTCCAAATGTCATTGTATTGAACTGCCGAAATCGGATTTAAATTTTTGTTTGTTAGAAAGCGATCAAGTGCATAGAGTCTGATTTTTGACAAACACTACATTAATGTACATCTCCAGAGAAACAATGAAATCAATAATTATTTTTTTGTCTTCAAATTTTGATTCACGCCTGTCAAGAATGTGAGACAATCAGCGATTGTGATGGTTCCAACGCGTTAGTATTAAGGTATTATGGGGAAGAGGGAAGGAAAGTGCCCAGCAGCACTTCTTTCCGGAATTAAAACTAATTCAGGAGATGAGGTCTCTCATCCAGCTTCTTTTTAGCAGTCTTCTAACAGGCATGTCAGCTGTGGCCATGCCGTTAATTATTCTGCTATTATGTCCGCGCAATTTAACAAAAAATCGTCAATATACAGTTCCTATGTGTTGTTCGATAGTTCCTGGTTGTAATTCTGTATGCAGAGTTTTGTTACTTACGTACCTCCGTTATTAGTCTTAAAATTTTGGATTGAAAAGTTTGTAATTTTTGTAAGCGCGTCTTTTTAGCTGAGCCGTGTGAGGCTTATGTCCAGATGGGTTTATGTAAGTAGGTGTATGTATTCTGTTTCCGTCTAATTTTTAATTTAGAAGATTTGGAAAACATAGAGTAGAGTATATTTAAATGTATGTTTAGGTTTTTTTTTTTTAAATTAAAATTAAATAATAAAATTATATTAAAAAAAAATAAAACTAGGACCATCATTGAGAAAGCTACAACCGCTGTGCAGGGAATAGGTCCAATGCAATATAAAATCATATTGGAAGGTATCATATTCTGTAGAATTCGAATAGGACTCCGTGAATTTGCACCTGGATACCTTCTCAGAGGTCTCGAGTACCCACCCGTCAAAAGTGCAACAATATAACTCGAAGTGTAAAACACTAGATAGGTTGTTCCAAATATATTCATACACGGAAACAAGTTAAAACTCGGGAAAACATTAAAAGAGATATTAAAGGATAAAGAAGATTCAGCCCTCACCTTATTTGAATTCTTAAAAAAGTGAACTACTAAAACAGAATATGAATAGTCCAATTAATAAATAAAAAAATAATTCCAGTGATCCTTTGGTGTAGAGTCTAAAACAATAAATAATTCTTAAAATTACTGATGTGAGTTAATTTTCATCAAGAATGAGTGATGAAAACTTTCTTATTGCAATGTATTCAACTATTTCGATTTGATAAACATAATATTGAAGGTTGTGAACGGTTAGTCGGAAGACCCAATTCACGATCGAACACGGTTGGGGGAGAAGTCCAGACATTGGAGCCCTTATAACCAAACCACAACGAGACCGCAGATGGCGACATCTGTTGGAGCTTTCCGACCCTTTCTTGTTCTAATGATATCGCCGAGGGGTTGTATTCTCAACTTCCGGACGTCAATATCAGAGCATGAATGTATTTTTGCGCCAAAGAAGAAGATTAAATTCCCATATGATATAAGTGTCTCCAGTTGTGGGATACCAGAAACTGCTGAGCAGATTTTCGTTGTCTGCACCGCCTATGAGACACCAAACACAGGGCCGGACTGCTGAGGGACAGTGGGCTCTACATTCTGTTAGATAATGACCTCCCTCAGGTGACGAGTAAAGAAAACTCGCATTTTAAAAATTTTGTGTGCAGGAGGAAGGAAGAGGATCACCTCTTCCTTTCCACTTTACCTTGGGTCGAAGAGAAGAGGATCCAGGGGGACAGCCGAGCAGAGAAGGCGAAGAAGAAGACGGTAGAGGCCGCTGAACTTTAAAGTGAAGTACTTGCAGCAAGTTATGTTATGCAGGCATACCACTGTTGCAAAAACCCTTATAAACCTTGAATCACGGTAAGGTGGGATAAATAAATAAGTGTTTCCATTCTAGCTTGTGGAACTTTAAGGCACCATGGGATCCAAATGAGAAAAAAATATCTTTTTAGACAATAATTTATACCTTCCGCAAGGAAAATGACAAGGTACTAGTTGAGCAAGATAAATATTATTATGGAAAATGGTGGGGCATATAGCTGCAAGCAATCCATCAGAAAACCTCCACCCACAAATAAATGCTAACAGTTGGCAGGAGACAAAGTTGATGACAAATGAGTAGATAGATAAAAATCAACAAAATTGGTGCAAAGCAGCATGCTTCAAACTAGGAAGCAGTATGGTATTCCAAGATATGTAGATGTAAAGATAAGACCTGCAATATCTTCATTGGGATAAAATATATATATATGTATATATATATATATATATTTTGACCGACTTATTATCTTATATATTAAATGTACTTACTATCTCTGCTACTGTTACGCCATCCTTATTCCTGCATTTAACTACAACAACAAGGTTTAACAAGGTACCTATTAATAAACGACATGGCTGCTGCTCACCCCATTTTCGGGATGTGAATAAAAAGGATTCGGATGAGAGACTCCTTTCCTCACCTTAAACCGGAAATGACTACCACTGGGCAGAACCATTCCTAGCGTATACAATGTTGTCATTTATATAAATTTCATAAGAAATCCTGTCGCCAAGATCTATGCCTAATAAGAACACGTAGTTGGAATGCAGTCAGTTATCTTTCCAAAATCCTGAATGAAACCTAAAAATACTGTGATGTGAAACCAAATCGATGTTTATTTTGGTGTAAGAACTACCTGGAACGATGAAAGTCATGTATCAGTACATGTTGTTTACATGTTTGGAACGTCCTCAGCCTTTCTGGGTGGTTCAGTAGTCATATTTAAGATGTGATCGAATAGTGCCTTAATATAACCCTAGGCATCGAATGATATGGTCCCTCTTCTGTCACTGCTGGTTACTGAGTTTTAATTGTTTTTTGTATTATATCTCAAATTATTTGAACGTCATTGGTTTTACAATATCTTTGTTTTAAATTCCAACAACATAGATCCAACACCTTAGTTATAATGAATTACATAAAGTAACTGTTAATAATGAAAAACATGACCGGCGTGCGTTTTGTTAACACCCGAAAAATTAGTAATAATTTACTCAATCTACTCCACTTGATTTAAAATTTTTGAGTAATGGTCATGCTTTGGAATTCTTTTATTTTCATTAAAAAACCTAATGGACAGACACACACAGGGGTTTTGAAACATTACTCATGTCAAGTCGGCATACATTTTGAATGTAATCGTTAATGGACTTTTCACTGTAATGACGGGAGTCTATCGATCTCTCCGAAAGGGAAGGATATTAATGTGAAATCGGTTTTCCCCGGAGTTCTGATTGACTCCCCGGGTCACGCATGTATACTCAGGGTTGTCTGAAGCTTTTTAGTGGAGCTTTTCACGTATAGTAGTTTTATTTATACATACACAGGTGCGAAATTATGACATTTATGCCATTAAAAATACTCATCACTTATAAAATGTTATGGAGCGATGAACTGTCTATATTTAAAGAGACTATAATGTTTATTTGCTTAACGCCACTTTATGCTACTATGGCTAATCGGACGATGCTACAGTGATAGTCGTAAATATTATATATCCCGAAATGATTAGAATTGGGATATTTTTTAAATCCAATAATACATATAAATACGATATATAAAATTAAAAAATAGATAATTTCAAGTAACTGTTAATGGTGAAAAACGTAACCAAAGACAAACTTCCAACGATTGTTGAGGCGGTGGCCTAGAGACTTATTACAATAATTAACGCCAATGGATAACAAATACGTGTAGAGCACAGATTTGCTCATTCCAAAGGGGGAAAAATGCAGATAGGAAATTGATAGCATCTGACATAAATAAATACAATGTTAAATGTTATGGTAAAAAAAGGGATATTTAACGAGTAGTGACGGGTGACTTAACAAAGGATTTTTTACTCTCTTTCAAAAACCTATGGCCAACTGGCGTGCTTCGAACCCGCGATCCGCGATGTCATGGAGTTATTTGCTTCCTTTATACGTCCGCTTTGGGACTGTCGATAAGTTTTATTTTATTTGCTTACATGTGATTTAGATAGATTTTTAATGGTAATTCTTGGATTGGCGAAATAGTGAATGTTTAGACTCCATTACTTTTGCAATGCAATTTTAGGCGTATAGAATTAGCTGTTTTATAGAGAAACAAATTATATTATTCAGCTATTTTATTTTTGGTTTTATAAATATTTCCTTTCTTAAAATCGATAATGAGAGAGGTTAAGAAGTAAAAATTGAAAAAGTTCCGAACCAAATATCATTAATCCCAAAATGTTGAGAGAAAAAAATGAATTGTTTGAATGGGCTTATCCGTGGCTAATCTCTTTTGTCTTTGGACTAAAATCGCGTGATAATTACCATCTTTTGTTTCGTTTGTCACAATCCATTTCGTTTCCTATTTATCAGAAGAATAAACAAAAGTGAATCTTTGTCCAAATGTCATTGTATTGAACTGCCGAATTCGGAATTTAATTTTTGTTTGTAAAGTTCATTGGAAAGCGATCAAGTGTATAGAATCTGATTTATTCGTTTCAAATTGAACGTTATTTTATGATAGCAATGAGTATGTAGTCAATAAATAAATCGGTCACCGCTTTTTACGAGTACATCAATTCATTGCAAAATATATCTCAAACATAACATGAATTTTTCTCGTGGAAATACCGCTTCACAACAAGATTTCGGGTTTTATTTTCTTTTTGGTGATTTTTTTTTATAAATTATTTCTTCACTATTAATTAAATTAATTTATAATTATTATTAATAATTATCATATTGCAGCAATATATTCTTCTTATATATGTTTTGATAATGTTATCTTCTTCATCAAGAAAAGTACACTTAACAGCTATTTCTACAAACGAAAAGTTGAACTTTTTTTGGCTATAAAATTGATGAATATATAAATAATTTAATAACTGAAAGTTAATTATTAATTAAAATCCAAATAGGACGGCTTAGATTATTAATGGCTTCAATCGTGAACGGTTTAAAATTATATAATGTGAATATAATGAATATGAGAGCGGACCGGGAGTGGAGCGGGAGCGGAGCGATAGTGTGAATGGGGTAGAGCGAGAGTGGAGCGGGAATGGAGCGAGAGTGGAGCGAGACCGGACCTGTACCAATATTGTGATTACCCTCTTTCTATTCCTCTTTAGAATATTTTGCCAGTGAGACTGGACCGGGAGCGGATCGATAGTGTGAATGGGGTAGAGCGAGAGCGGACCGGGAGTGGAGCGAGACCGGAGCGGTACCGATAGTGGAATAATCTCTTACTATTTCTCTTTAGAATATTTTGCCAGACCGAGAGCGGACCGGGAGCGGAGCGATAGTTTGAATCCGCCCTTTAGGTATTATGGGCAGGGATGAAAGGAAAGTGGCCAGCAGCACCTCTTTCCGGGCTTGAAACTAATTCAGGAGAGGAGGTCTCTCTTCTAACTTCTTTTTAGCCGTCTTCTAAATGTCAGCTGAGCCTTGCCGTTAATTAGTCTGCTATTATGTCCGCGCAATTTAACAAAAAATCGTCAATAATGTTGTTTGATAGTTGGTTGTTGTAATTCTGTATGCAGAATTTGGTTACTTATGTACCTCCAATATTAGTCTTAAAATTTTGGATTGAAAACCTTGTATTTTTTTTTGATATTCAGCTATTATATTTTTGGTTTTGGAAAGACCCTCGAAATAAATTTAAATATAGGTTCTAATATAATAAGTTTTCTTGTCTTTTTTTTTTCTTTCCAAGATGTTACTTATCACAACCTCAATAGTTACTTGCTTAGACGACCTGAAGATTCTGCGGTGGATCGGGGAAGAAGAACACAAGGTAAGAAGCCATCGACGATTAAGGGCCGTCCTTCTTCTTCAGCGGATCAGCCTCCACTTCCGACCCTACTTCTTGCTCCTTGACGTCTCCATTCCCCCTCCCTAACTCACTCCCTCCAACCTATTATCTTTCATTTCCTCGACGATGGTCGTTAGCCGTTCCTTGTAAATGTCTTAATGTAGGAGCCAGCTGTTGAGCTAATTTTAATGCCTCGAGGGCTAGATATGAAAGTTTGTTCTACTTCCTTGTTTCTCTAGCCACCATTTCTGTTCTTATTAACATATTATAGTTTCAGTTTTCTATGCTAATATGTGCCGAGTTTGCATATTTTAACTACAATCCACTGAATAAACTTAGCATAATGTTTCCAAGAAATAAAAATTAAACGTCTAATGTACAAGTTTTTATTTTTATTTTCTTTGTGTAATGATGTCGTATATATTTTAGAGTTTGTAAAATATCATCGCCATACTGTTTAAATTATTATTTATTCATGAGCATTTGTGAGTAATAAAAACTTTATTTTTTATATTTATTATAATTCAGAATTGTTAGGTACATTTTTCTTTTCTGGACACAAAAACTTGCAATGAAACCTACTCTTTGTTATCTTCCTACCTTTAACCTATTCTCTGTTATTTTGTCTTATGTTGTCCTTCCTTTCTGGTTTTGTTTATTTAGTGTTGTTGCTACTACAGTAGAACTTTCTAATTCCAGTGGACTATTTAGAACGGTTTATTTCGAACCAGATCCCTTTTGAGCGAGCGAAGCGTGCGAAAGTCGAAAGCTGGGATTAGTTAAAGCTAGTCAAGGCCCCTTAAAAATAACGCGTTAAAGGCTCGCTAGTAACAAGGTCTAGGGTAGCTATTGTTTCAAAGATAATAAAATATGATCCCTATTTTATTACTATTATTATAAATTATTTATAAGTATTAGTAAGTAAGGTATTTAAATTTTAATAAATACAAACAACAACATATGTCTTATCAAGCTAAAAAAAATCAGGGATATGAGTTTTTTTTGGTCCAGAAAAGTAAAAAATCCTTTTTTCTAATTAAATCTACAATTGCTAGAAGTGAAAAAAAAAAAATCAAGCATTAACACAATTTTAGACGAACTACCCACTGATGAAAGCACTCCAATAGTAGTTCTAGCATAATAAGTCCTGAGGCACGTTGCTTTGTCTACGTTTTGGAGGAATATCATGAATAGACTAAGCAGGCTGGAAACGATAGGATTCGAAATTAAAAATTATTTATGAAATTGGTCGAATCTGCGATATATAGGCCTTTGTGGTTCGTTTTATTTTCGACAAAATAAGTAGCATCAGGGATTTTGTATTGTAAGGATTCTATACGAGAGGAAGTTGCTGGTTCAGTGAAACTCCAAAGTGCCACTTACTATTAGATTTTACTAGCTGACCGTGCGAAGCATTCTCACTCCAACCTACTTAAATCCAACTTAATTAAAGTACACTTAGTATACTTAGAATCGTATACAGCGTATTTAGTTCGTCATGGGCAGAGGTGAGGGTTGAATTAAAGAATAGATGTCTTTGAATTGTAGATGATTTATTTTTTGAAACATAAATTATTTACATATTTATGTCTTTACTGGTCCTCTTTGAACACTATGTTTGAAGTTACGATATGGTCATCTGTTATTGTTTTTTGGTGGTTTTGTTTTACACAGACATAGATGTCACGGAAAGGGCGCACCCTGGAAAAAGCCAAATACTTAACTACACGGTTTCGCGGAAATTGAGTGCGCTGATTGTATTGATTGAAATCACATGTTTTTTATTGTAATTCGCAAACAACGGTGACAATCGGAAAAGTGTATATAACCAAAAATATTCGTCTCGACAAACTAAAAAAAATGACACATTCTATAAAGCCATGTGACCATGGGTCATGCAATGCTGAGAATTGCAGTTTTTCGCTTACAACTCGCAAACGAAGGGGTTAATCGAAAAAATGTATAGGACCGAAAATATTCTCCTTAAAAAAATGAAATAATTGACACCAATTAGAAAACTCTACTACTAAGCCTCTATTACCAATATCGCGGTTTTTCGGTGTAGCGGTTAAGGAAAGCTTTAAAATGTTGCCACATTCATGAAATTTGATGAAGTATTAAGGAAGTTATGAAGTAACGACAAAAAAAAGGCTTTGAGAAATAATACATGTGATTACTGCCACGTAAATGTGTCAGATACTTAAAGTCAAAGTTTTAAGGTTTTTTGTCTTGTTTCTCTTGTGTTGAAGTAGCCGGGGTCTTCCTGTAGTTTTTCCTCGTTTCATTTAGTACTATTAAGTGATACTGTAGGACAGGATGTCGTAAAAGAATCGTTTTTTAGTAATTTATTTTAGTAATTGTATTCTCTAGTTTTAACGCAATTCTTCAACCTTTTTACTATGCGGTTGAAGATTTATGGATGCAATTATAGTGTGAACCATTAAAACTGAAACCAGAGTCAGCAATTTGTTTTAGGTGCCTTCGACGTTTTTTTTTTTTTTTCGTGATATAATATATTCGTCTATGGCATGGTAGCGTTGATAATAATGGTAATAGCTATTAAGACTGCTCGCACGCTCGATGGCTGATAACCGGCCGGTTGAAGGATTAGATTTCGCCACAGCTTTAGATAACATCTGGAGCCGTTAAAACCTATGTCCTCATCACGTGAAAAAACAAAATAGAATACAGGTTTCTTATTCGGTCAGTTGTATAGTTATTATATAAAATAGAATTATTAAATATTCTTTGCGTTATAATTCTATTCTGACTTCGTAAGGGCTAACAGGGTACTAAAAAATATTTTAAATGGATGTTAATAACGAGTAATGACTAGATTCATAATCCCTATAATACGTAAGAAATCGACCATAAACGTCTGGGTAATACCATCGTTGATTGATATGATTGCTTAAACCATAAGTTGTTAATAATTAATATTGGCAATATATGTACATAAGTGGAAGACAATGGAACTGAGTGAAATTTTTACCATTTTGAGAAAATCGAAGTTGAATTTTGAAAAAATATTTTTAATGTAGATTTGAAAGATTAATTCGGTGCTTGGAGCGTAAGGTATGTTATTTACAAACAAAAAAGTATTTTTAAATTTGTTATTTATTCATGGTCGTTGGTTTAATAATTAAGTGATAGTTTTTAAACTATTTAATTAGAAGATAAAAGATTCGACCACGAGACCCACCACCAGACCCTCCCATTCGAGGGAGATCGCCTGGGTTCGATTCCCGGCCGTTGTCGAATCTTTTATCTTCTAATTAAATTAAGAGTCCACGGAAGAAAGGGGGGATGTCATTTGGAGTGCTTTCCGAGAAAATCGAGTTTTTAGGTTTGGATCTTTAATTACTTAAGTATCTTTTATCATTTTTCTTCAATTTTATTATATGTCCTTTTCCTTTTTGTTTTGTTTGTTTTGTCAAAATAATAAATTTGCCCGAAAAAGACGTAACACGCTCTAAAAAACATGTTGTAAAAAACAACAATCTAAATAAGGAAGAAAGGGGGATAGTCCTGGACGCCCCCCCTTTCTTCCCTGTTTTATTGATGAAGTGTTGATATTAATGCACAATCCATATAACTTCTAACATGACTCTCCCCCATTCTAGGTTTAATCGCGAGGACATTTCCCCTTTCTTCCGAGTACGTGGTTCTTTCCATCGCTTGTAACCAACCGACTGTCATTTTTTCTGACTATTTCTTTTTACCAACATATTCTACTCAACTAGACGAACAATTATATATATATAACTACAATTCGGAAAAAAATTGACTCTCCTCCTTTCTTTCGTGGACTCTTCAAATAGTTTAAAATATTTTTAAATTTGTTTTCACATAATTTTGTGGTATTTTAAAACTTTCAATACGACATCGTGGTGAAAAAATTAAGACATCCAGTTCATTGCCAGTCTTGTAAGGTTCTAACTTAAAAAGCCCAACGTTTTCAATTTGATTTTATTGAAATCTAAGATTTTGGAATAACTCCACGATGCAAGAACTGATTTATTGTATCCTTTATTCGTAAATTTGAATCAGGTGTTTGGCTATTGATATCAGTTCTAACATTTTGCGAAATGCACACAAAATCTAATGGTATGTTTACATTACTGTGTAATTTTCTGCAGGATGCCCTGAAGACTCAAAGCTAAAAAATATTTTTAGAAAGAACAAAATCATTGATCAACAAAAAAAATAAATAAATAAATAAAAAATAGGAATTTACACACAAATTCTTAGCGTTAACACTTTATCCATGTGAGCTGCGGACAAATAAAACAACAAGACAATTTTTGTTTTGTATTTAAAAACGCAAATTCTGTGTAATAAATAAATCGTGGATATTTAGGATGACAAGATGATGCCATGCATATATCTGCCCGAGGGGGGGGGGGGGGGGGTATTCCAAACCCTCGTATCTAGGGGTTGTTTTAGCCATTATCAATATATGTCAATAATACACAAGGCCGTGAACTGAAGGCTCGCGTTATTGAAGGTAGAAGCATTTCCTGATTAAATCGATAGTCCCATCCCAAAGCCGTTTGACAAATAATCCCCCTTTTGGATAATGCTCAATTTTGTTCTGTAGTTTCACATCAATGTAAATATTGTTTAAATAATTTTTATTATTGTAATAACATAATTTATATGTTACAAACACCTAAAGATTTTACAGAGATTAATACAAATTATTCCACAAATAATAAACTTTTTCAACAATTTTTGTTGTTATATTATTATTAAAATCATTGTTATATCCTTTATAAAAATTCCTTATGAGTGATTCCCAAACTACGTAAAAGTTTTAGCTCGTAAATTTTCTGATTATTAGCAAAGTTCTAAAATTTAAAATAACAAAATTTTAGGATATAATGGGTCGTTGGGGGGAAAATGTGTCGTTTCTCATATCAATTAGTTCTAGAGTTTTTAGTTCTAAAACAAAAAAAATTTAAACATTGGACCCACTTTGATTTTGACGCGGTAATTTTATTTAATTTTACACTCTTTCAAAAATCTCGCCAGTTGGCCCCTAGGATTACTTAAGGGGAGTTAAAATCCCTTGGATACGCCGCACACTGGTTGAAAAGTGACTATTTTCGAAAAAAAACCTTGTCAATCCCGATGTGCCCCGTAAGCCTCAAAAAAATAAAATTGATTACCACTATTATTGATAAAGCATTACCACGATTTTATTTCCTATAAAATGTATAGGTTGGAGCACCGCTTAACCGGCAATACGGATTAACCGGCGGTGTAAGGAAAATATAAAAAAATATTATGCATCAATTTTCGACACTTTTGCTGTTTTATGCTATTAATATCCTTGATAATACTTGCAATATCATTTTATTTCAATAAAACACTCAAGTTAGGTAAAACAAAACAAAAACTATCATACATAGGAGCTATCAATAATTTTTTTCGTTATGTTTTAATTCTTAACTATTAAATGTATATCATATTAAAATATAAGATTGGGGTCATCCGAATTTAATATAATTTTGATAGGAGGTGGTGGATAGACTGTTCAATATAGGTTTAATAACTGCAACACTGTATATGAAAATTCAGTTCCCTGGAGGATTACCAAAATCATTGTGTACCTATTAGTAAAACCTCCTGATACGATATCTCATATCAATATGTGTTATATTCTGAATTTAATTAATATTTACTATTGGTACATTTTTGCTAACTGTCTATTTTGATTGTACTAAAACCTGTTCCAATTATATTCTTTTTTAGCTCCTTTTATATGTGCCATTCAATAATAAATTATTGTCGAATATAAGATTTCAACAATAAAAACTTAAACCCTTCTACATTCTTTACCAAACAATTTTAAATACCGTTAGCTTTTAGATTTGCTGAATTTCTTATCTTTAACAGTGAATTTTGATTTGACTGTAGCAAAAAGAATAGGATATAATTAATTCGACGCATTAAAGCTACTGAGCCACAGCAACGCGTGGCAGGGACTGCTCGTAATATGAATATAAAAATAAATACATTTTTTGTGTTTCACCGTCATTATAATCCAGTAAATTAAGATATTCGCTTTATACTGCAGACATTTTTGAAATAGGCTCATAATAGCGGTCTACTCTGTTGGAAGTTATCATCCGTAAAGATTTAAGTTTTGAAGAAAAGTCATTTCGCGAACTAAGTTAGATTGGCTTAGGAAGGAGTTGGACTTGCATTAGGGGCTTGGTAATTGTTTTTTGTTGATATTCAAAGCTAGGGGGGGGGGGATAAGAGGGGGGGCGAAGCAGCAGTTGGCCCGCTAGGATGTTTGTTTTAACTTTCAATTTGGGGGGAGGGGTAGTAGTGGGGGAGAGGGCGTGCCTAATAACGTATTCCCTCAGACTGTGTTTCAGTGCACTTCGGTTTTAGGGACCGTTAAATTGTAATTACCAACTTTATGATTAATAGGACCTTAGTCCCCAATCCTTCATTGTCCCACTTCTTGGAAGGAAAAGAAAATATACCGAGATCCATTATTTCAGAAGATGAAAAAAACTTCCAACAAAGCATTGAAATATAAAATATAGTATACAGAAAATAAATTTCTAAACCTTTTTTTTATATTATAAGTTACTTGATTACAATGCTCAAATTTCGAGATTCGGACTAAGCTGTTGTATATTTTCTATTCTTTAGCACATCAAACCTTATCCCCTTATGCCCAGCCTTTGTAAAGTGGGTATTCTTAATTAAATAATTAATTTAGAGGGGAAACCTGGTGTTTGAACCTCATCTCGGTCAAATCACTACTTTGGACGACCAAAAAAAAAAAGCCAATAAATTAAGTATATAATTTTGTTTTTCTGTGTTTCTTCTGCTTTGATGTATTGGTTATTTATTTATTTATTTATAACAAAATTGGCTTTTCAACCACTAGGGTCATTTTAGCCCCCTTCCAACATTTGCAAAAGAAAAGAAAAGAGTACAATTATAAATACAATAGTAACATAAAAATTATGGGTGACAATAAGGAATGAAAACAATAAAGAAGGTAGTAACGCTACAAGAATTTAAGTGTTGTTTGGGAAGAGAATAAAGGATAATATTATACATGATTTATAGTGAAAAACAAAAGGACAATGAAAGATAATAAAGAATAAAAAATACATTAAAGTTTGACATAAAGATTAATTTTTCGTAAGAACATGAACAATTTTTCGGCCATCTTCAAGGTGTTACTTAGTATCTCGCCTAAGTCGGTTCCAAGACCCACTTCTCTCCGCTCTATTTCGTAGGCATAACACTCTGTGAGGATATGCGACACCGTCAGAGGAACACCGCAGGTGATGCATTGAGGCGGGGATTTCCTTGTCATGAGGTACTCGTGAGTGATCCTGGTGTGCCCTATCCGTAGGCGGCAGAGAAGTACTTCCTCTCTTCTGTTTAGCTGCAGTTCTTTTCGATTTGGAACTACGCTGGGTTCTACCACTCTTAATTAAATTAAATTTTGTTGTCTCTCAGTCTGAACCAATTGCCTTGCCATTTCTCTCGCGCCTTTTGCTTTACTAAGGCAATTACTTCTGTGGCGAGTGCATATGTTACTGGCTCTCCTTCTTTAATCCCTTTTTTTGCCATAGTATTAGCAAGCTCATTGCCTCTGATACCACAGTGACCTGGTAACCACAAAAATTGTACCTTATACCCAACAGTTTCCAATGATTTCAAGTGTATTAAGATATCAGTTACTAATGTGTTCTTCGAAAATGGATTTTTTATTGCCTTAAGAACCGATTCTGAATCTGAGCATATGTATACCATATGTATTGGTTATTAAATAACAATAGATTAATTTTAAAAAAAATAATACCGATTACTTATATTGGAGTAATTGAAATATCATAAAATACTCTTCACATAAAGTAGGTTAAATAAATTTCATATAAAAAACCTAATCAGATTCCTTTTATAGAATATCCGAAATCTCCTAATAAAAATTTTCATAATATAATACAAAATTTTGGAGGTTAATTCTCGGAGGTTTGTTTGGAAAGTCTTTACAGAAAGAAATATTTAATTCTGCTCAGGATAACAAAAACTTAATTAAGATTTATCAATAATAAAATAAACTTTTAGTAAAGGATAAACTCTTCGAAATTATGTATATTTTATCTCTTTTTCTTATTTATTTTAGGTCCAGTTTAAGCGATTTCGTGTTCCGTTTGAGTTGGTGGACCCTTGGTTTGAAAAAAAAGTCGCAGGACAAACATAGGCGAATATTTTGAGCTGAATGGTGGATGTTTGTTACTTAATTTTATGATTGATTAAATACATTCTAATGTAATAGTTTATATCGTACAATTTTAATTTTAATGTATTTTATAAAAAGCAGAACATCTTTTATCGGATTAGACAATCAAGGAATGTCCGGTGAAATAATGACAATTCAAATTTCGGCCGAATCCTGACGGAAAAAAAAATATTCCGAAGAAATAACTTTCATTAATCTCTAATCATGACTCACCAATATTAGACAGTGCAGAAAATAAATTTATAAACTTAATACGTACGTCACATCGTACATTTATTCAAGTTAATATTATAATTGTATTTTTTATTAATTAACTAACTTCAATATCAATTTGAACAAGGTAAAAGAACAGTTAAATGTCGAAGAATCACATTAAATAAATTGTGCTATATCTTTAATTTTTTTTTTTATCATCTTGCACTACTATACCAAAAAATAGTTATTATTGTGGGCGTACTATCTCTGACTGCCTAAGAGCGACCACCGTTTCACTAAGTACCGTGCTTCCTCCTAGGCAGGAACGCTTGCAAAATGAAAAATATTACACTAAAAACATGTTTATACAAATAGAGAAATAATTGATCATATTTTAATTTTTTTAAAAATATAATTTTATAAGAATCTTGATAGATTTTTTTTTAAATGGTGGCACTTTAAACCTATCAAAGGTAATATTTACAATCTTGTTAAAGCGACTATTAGTAGGATTAATGGGAGCAATTTCACTCTTGTAACTTTATAAAACCCTTAATCCCTTTCGACGACTACCGAAGTCGAATAAATATTCATGAAATTCCATCTCCTCTCTCCAGGTTGAAAAATATCGAATGAGTTACTGTAATCTGCCACCGATTGTAGTGAAACCACCAGAGCCTTCTAAAAACCCTTTGTTACTCGAACGATGTAGATTTCATATCAATTTGCTTCAATTCATCCTTCCTTTGTAATGCATTCAATGATGCTACGTTAGATAATAGTTGACTATTACCACAAAGCCCTTTATTTATATAAAGTGTTATGTAATTTGCTTTACCCATCTGATTCCGTAATCGATGTTTCTTATTTTCGTACTTAAAAAATATTATTATTTAATAAGTTAACGGGCCGGGATAGCCGAGCGTGTAGGAGCGCGACCCGTTGTTGCACGCTCGAGCCGAACGGCGGCGGTTCGAATCCGCCCTGGGAGGGTTAACTTTTATTTCGTGGAGGCCCCACGGAATGAATCTCGACCCTCCCTCCATGGTTAGAATAGGTTGGTTACACCTGTAGAGTAACCCCCCGTATGCCACACATGGCCAGGTAGGGGTACCGAACAAAAAAAAAAAAGTTAACGTTAAATAATAATTATTTTTTCTCTACGTCGTTTTATTCGAAACTGTCAGCAAATTAGACATTCAGCGATATCAATCATGTAAAAACCTGGAATTTCGGGAGTTATGGGTATCCTCGTCGCATCATAGAGGATGTTCACCTGACTCGGCATATATACTCTCTCTGGTGAAGTTCGGTAATCTGCTATTCACGAAAAAATGAATATATGAAGAATTAAAACACAAATAAATATTTTGTTTTTCAAAATTATCTTCATTATGTCAAAAATGTGCCTGATATAATATGTAGAATTTAGATTCAAACTCGGCACACATGGAATCTATCAACCCAGTCGAATTTAGCCCAAAACTTGTTCAAGCAGCAGTAGTGTTTAAGTGCATAAGTCATATTAATTAATCGGTGAACAATCAGTCAATTCAAATTAATGATAAGATGTGATCAGTTGGTAGCCATTACTTTAGTATTTTTTTTTTTCGAAATTCCAACTCTTGATAATGAAAACCTGGTTTGTATGACAGAAATAATCTATATAAATAAAGATGAAATTCTGTTTGTTTGTTTGTTTATGTGTTCTTTATAGAAATCCATACCTTTTGTCCTGAATTTTCCACATTTCGCTCAGTGGTTCTTTGATACCAGGTGCGAACACCTGTCCATATTAAAATTGCATAACTTCAGCCGATCTTCAGCTGATATTCTCTATTCTCCAAATTTTGCTCAGTGGTTCTTTCAGACCAGGTGCGAACACCTGTCCATATTAAAATTGTATAACTTCTGCCGATCTTTAGCTGATATTCTTTATTCTCCAAATTTCGCTCAGTGGTTCTTTCAGACCAGGTGAGAACACCTGTCCATATTAAAATTGCATAACTTCAGCCGATCTCTGGGTATATTCTTTATTGTTATAAAAATCGTTTTGATCTCACTTTACATTGGTTTTTACAAAATCGACCGTTTGAGTCGATAAAAGTCTCAGTTTATATATTTACAAAATGAAATTCTCCGGGTGAAACAAGCTAGTACAACAAGCTAAACTAGTACTAACAGCTAGTATAAAATAAATTTTTGTGGCGAATACGATTTTTGTGTTATGATAAAGTCGAACATTAACAGTTGTACAATTCGTTATTGGTATGTGTTTTCAAGTAGTTTCAGTCATTTTAAAGCTGAATTAAAAATTTTTATTCACCAAAAAGCTCTGTACACTCGTGGAAAAATAATATCGTTAAATTTGATTTCGTATTTCGTTTTTTTTTTTTTTATTTATTTTTTTAGTTATGATATAAATGTTATACAGATAAAAAAAAGGTTACTTCGCTGATGAATTATGTGGACCGTTGCTGTATGCCGAGGCCGAGAATCGATTCAACGTCGACTAATCGATCTCGAAAGACATTAACTCAAATGAAAAATTACTCCTACTAATTGAGTTTGGTGAGTCCACCCCCTCCCTCCTCTCGCCTTGCAAACGTCAAGCTTTCATATTTCTTTATTTATATCCACTCCCCGTTGGGGAAGTACTACCCCTCGTATTTTAACGTTTAACGTTTTAATTACTAAGTCACTATTTCCCTGCTTTCCTTTGATCGCTCGTTGGTCAAAGTATCTTACAAATGTTTGCTAATTAGTCGGCTTTTCTTTAGGGAGTTTTGATGGGGAGTCATGCTCGTATTAAACAGTCTTCACGCTTGAACTTTCTTCAAATTAAGATACTTTTATCCTGTACATATTTTAAAGTATTCAAAGGAAATTCACATACTGCTCGTGCTAGAAATTTTTATTTAAAACATTTAAAGTAAAGCTCCTTTATAATTTATTTTCCTTCTGTTAATCCGTGGGTTATTTCTCGATATGCTAAGTTTAGGGCAAGATTCAAAGACGGGAAATTCTTTTTATTTTTTATTACAAAATTACCTGTCTCACGAAAAGTTAAAATTAATATTTACAAAAATAAACACTTACAGCAGTTCCTATTTTGAAGTGAATTACTAACACCGGAAAGCTCAAAATCAGTGATATACAAAATATGATTGTATTTTTTTCTGTTATTTGTTCATATTTATTGCCATATTACTAGTTAGCATTGTAAAAACTTAAAGTAAGCATTTTTATTTATGAATCCAGACTCCGCTGGTACGTAGGCTTATACGAATGTGGCAGGATTGTATGAGGGCTGATCTCATTGAGTTAGTATTGCGGAGGGGGGCTGGTGGGTCGGATGGATGTACAAATATTTAGAGGGGAACTTCGTGCTGTTTCTTCAAATCTTCGGATTCGTTAACCCTTTAAAGGGAAAATCCGTCTCAGGGTTGGTTAATGATAACACTATTCTCGCTGAGTAGCGTAATTGTTGGTTTGGAACTACCATCATCTCTATTCGATATTGTCCTTTAAAAAAAAAATTAATAAATAAAAAAATAAAATAAAATTTAATGACCAATTACAATCGCGTGCAGTGCAAAAAAAACAAAAAAATGTTGTTTTTTTACTTCAACTATTTATTTGTACTTGCCTTCTAATGTTAACTTTCAACTCATACCTCTTTGCCAATCATTCTTTTTTTTTCTTTTATTCTATATTTTACATTACCTATATTTAAAAATTTTATTTTGTTTCGTATATTCAATATTATATTACTAAATATCATGGAGTTAAATCTTAAAAAAACTATTAAGTTTTAGTATATTGTTTCTTTATTTCATAATTACTGATTATTGTTATCAAAATAAAACTTATGAATCTTTGATGCTCGGAAATAAGGGCTTAAGCAAAAGTTATGAATTTTTCAGGAGAGGAACAGCAAACTTCAAAACATTATGTAAAATCTAATTATTGATTTTATTTTTAATTATTATTTTAATAAAACGATATAGTTTGACGTAAGACCTTAATACCAACCGGTAGCCCTGATTTCGTGCTATAATATTATGACACAATCTCCAAATGCTCAAGTAGTGACTTAAGCCCTTATGACCGAGCATCAAAGAATTATACATGTATTTTATAACAATAATAATAAAATAAAATTACAATTATAATTATAAATGTAAATCTCTATATATATAAGAGGCTTTGTCCTGACTGACAGAATCAACGCAGAGCAAAAACTACTAATGATAGAAACTTGAAGTTCGAAATTTAGATTTTAAACGCGATGTAGGTAACCACTAAGAAAGGAATTTAAAAAATGTAACCCCTAAGGGGCTTAAATGGCGAAATTGTCGTTTAACTCTAACGGAAACCTATTTTTGGGATTTTAAGCCATATGTTTTTTATTTGAATATCGATTTGAATAGACATTCACATAAAATATGGCTACTGATTATTTAAATATTAGTGGTAATCAAATTATGCACACTTTGATTCCCATGATTAGGGATGGTGCGTGTTTATTTCGATCTCTTCTCCATATATATAAGAGGCTTTGTCCTGTTAATTAATGCAGAGCAAAAACTACTTACGCGATGTAGGTAACCACTAAGAAAGGCATTACAAAAATGTAACCCCTTATCGGTTTAAATGGCGAAATTGTCGTTTAACTCTAGCGGACATCTATTTTCGAACTTCGAGAAAATATATCTAATTTGGACTCATTTTAAAGAATTTGATCCGACGAGTTTAACTCAAAAGCTCCTACTGGGCGTCGAAAACCATGTTTTACAGCCGAAAAATGAAGCGTTCACGACGATTTCATTTTTTTTTTCGGCGGTTTTAGTGAACTCTCTCCGTTGCGCATCTTCCTCTCTTCTACCGAGCCGGCAGCTTCCCCCTCCAACATTCCACCTACCGGAAGCTCAAATTCTACTAAATCTCCTTAACATCAGTTACCATATTATATTAGATCAATACCAAGATAATGATCACAGAATTGATTTTAAAGGCTCGCGGGCGAAGCCGCGACGGGGAATGCTAGTATTAAATATAACCCTAAATATAAAGGTAATAATGCAAGAATTATAAAAGTTTTAACCACAAAAAATAACTTAGTCCCAGGGACGGATATTAGTCGGAGCCTGGAACTGAAAATGCTTAACCTCTGATAGTTAAGTAATTATAATTATTATATGTTATTAAAAGTTTAGAGACAGAAAATTGTTGTAATAAGGAACTATAATCCGATTGGTTTCAACTGCATCGTTACACTTGGTTTATGAAATAGGGAAAAAAATAAAAGGCTATTATATTAATCTTTGAATTACTTTTTCATTCCAAATTAAAGTTTTCTTTATTTAATTTGTTTTCCTCAGTGGTATTCTTAAATGCGTAGTTTCTCTGTTTTTATATAGCAGCGTACAATTAACTTCCTTCTCTAAAAATTATTTGATATTTATTTCATCTCTCATGGAAATACTCATTTGGAAATACTCATCTCTCTTTATATTTTAATATGACCTTTAAAGAGACTTCCAAATGAACTCGCACCCTCGTAAAAAAGGTCAAGTATTTAATTATTCATATAAAAGGGATTCTTAATTTCATCTTTTCCCGTGCAAGATGCTAAATGCTCACATTTATTATAATACCTTATCAGAAGGTTTAATTAAACGGAAAAAAAAATGGAATAAGTTAAAATGCCTAGAAACGCCAAGGACTGCTGGGACATGAGCTCCAGGGAAATCATGGAACTGGGAAGTTATTCCGGGGGAACATCAGGGAAAATTAAATTTTCCAAGCTCCTTGCGGCATTTATACTCAGCTCTGGTCTATCGTTCGTGAACCGATCCTTCATATTTTCTTTCATCAATAGCTTTATATCTACTGGACTGGATCCCCCCCTCTCCTTAAACCCTTTCCCCCCTCCCATTCAACCCATTCTCCTCCAACTCACGACTTCTCATCTCTCGCAATCTTTTTTTCTATCTTCCTCATGTTATCTTAAACAAAACGAAATTAGCTTATTTTTATATTTTTGTCTGAATGTTAACTTAAATTTGGTTTATATATGTCTTTTGAATAAAAAAAAAAAAAAAAACTGATCGCAATATTTGATTTATTTATTAAAACAGTAAAATTGATATCTAATGATGTAAAAAAAAAAAAAAAAAATAATATAAGCCCGATATCATTTCATTTATTTCCGTGTGGAGGTTCTTAATTAAATTATTTCAAAGCTTCCGGCATAAGTCTTCAATAATTAATGGGATGAATTTATTTATGATATTCTGGCTATTTCGCAAATATTCTAAAACAAATTTGACAATACATCTGTGCAGACACTCAAGTCAAAAAAAAAAATTAAAAGAATTTGAAATTCGGACCATCCTTTGAGATTGTAACATTGGACTAAAACAGGGCAACAAATATTTTCTAAAGTTTAGTATTATTAAAATTAATAGGAAAGACTGGCTTAGGCTGGGATTCTACCGCGGATTTTCATATCACAAGGACGGATCGTTGCCACTTTTATTCTTAAGAGAAATAGCTGGCCATGGACGGGATTCGAACCAGGGTTTCCGTGTCAATATCACACATGGTATATATATATATCGGTTTCTGTAATTTTATAAATTATTATGTTCCTAGTTACTAGGTTAAAGTGAATCTAGTAATTAAAGGATTTTTATGTCAGAAAATAAATGAATCTAATAAATCAGTCCATTATTTTTCTTTTATAGCGGTTAGCTTTAAAGTTAAAAAAGGGCTTTCCTTTTTCTTTTTTTTTTCCTTCTTTTAATGTTTTATAGATATTTATTCAATAGGCAATAAGTTACCGGAAAATCTAGATCAGAATTTGCTTTGAACCATAACAATTAACGGAACTCCATATGTCGTCTGGGACTTAAAATTATTTCTCCCGTATTTTGTTAATTTATAAAAATAATACATTCATTAAGCGTTTTTTAAATTGATGAACAAAAAAAGGAATCAATTGCTATTCTTTTAATTAATATACATTTAGTTTCCTTTCAGTTTAATATATTTATTATATAATTCATAGAATGTGTTAAGATGAGTTAGTTCGACCATAAATCGTAAAGAAGAAAGTGCGCCGGGTGTAAAGGGTTGAAGATAACTACAGTGTTCCAAGCTCATCCTATTTTCGGGTGGACGTGCAGTTGTTTATGAAGGCAGCCGACTATAGGCTAATGTTATTGTTGTTGTTGTTGTTTTGCTCAAAACAATTGCACTCCATTGATTTTAGGGTGGGCTTTGCCGCAAACAACAAATATAAAAACAACAAAAATATTTCAGTAGAAAGATGCCGGCCCTTCGCTTGTGAAGTGGTGCGTATGTGCTTAAGACACACCGAGGAGGATGTACGACCAAAGCAGCATGCAGGAGAGCAGAAAAAGTAAGCCTTATATATTTATTATAGGTATATTTATTATATACATATATGTTATTTTTTACATGTTTAAGGGAAACTTCTGTCTTAAGATATTATATTTTATATTATCCCGTTATTTTATGTCTTTAAATCCATTTTTTATATCCATATCACCCATACGGTTTAGAATCCTCTTTCAAGTGGTATTTGCTGAAACTACCAAAACAAAATTTTCCAATCCGATGTTAAAATTTTAGGCTCACTACGACATTTACTATGAACTAAGGGAATTGACTAATCTGAACTAGGTGCAGTATTAACAGTAAACAAACGATCAACCATCTTTTGATGAATTTTACAATTGTGTACAAACCAATCATTTAAATTGTATATTTTTGTGTTTCTAGGAACAATTTCAAATTTCGGATTTAACCCCTTCTGCATTTCCACAAATGTTACCCATTACGACTGTTAAAATTCAATCTGAATAAACATACAAGCACATTTTTATTCAATTAACAATATAAAGCACTTACTTATAATAAAAACATATGTGAGGATGATTTGAGTTCGTATATGAAGTGAATACCAGTTTAAAATGTATTGGAATAAATGTTCGTAATAAAATCAGAAAAGAACAGTTAACTTTAGAAGTAATAATCGTGATAAAAATATATTACGAAAAATTCAGGTTAGGTATGTTATTTTTATTTTGACTTTTTAGCCGTAATATAAAATTAAATTATCCGCTAATACTTGTTCATTGCGCAGAAGTTTCCCTGTACACGTAATGTCACAATAAATACAAAAATAAGTTGATGATCTGTGACAGCATACTATCATGATTTGTATTATTATAATTCAAAAAAATTTTTTTTTTAATCTTAACATTTTAAATTTACTTAAATTTATTTCAGTAATAAACTTATAATGATGAAATTCAAATGTAAATATATTGTAGAGAGTGGGTATAGGAGTTGATTATACATGAGTAATGGATGATCTCAGATAGCCTCAGATCAACAGGTAAGTATGCCATGAGTAGTTACAGTTGAATATATTAGCAGTTAAGATCAAGTTGTGTTCTGTCACTGGATTAATGACCTTAACAGAAACTTATGAAGAACAGCCATATCTGTTTCCGTTACATGATGTCACAGTTATATCTTATCCATTCTACATTAATTATCTGTTAAGGAATGAATCTCACGTTCGATACTTGATAAGGAAGTTCTCGTTAATTATAACATTAATATTCACTATTAAACTAACGTCACTATAAATTAATAGTTACTTCGAGACGGCTATTTTAGATTTTAGTATTGCTTTCGATGAATTAATGAAGCTCCTACCCAACTTGAGAGAAAAGCAAAATCAGCTTAAAAAAAATTTATATAAAGTCTATTTTTATTTTTTTTTCATTGTTTTTTATTTTTTATTTTCTTATTTTTGGACGTGTCAATCTTAGCGAAGAGCGTTTCACATTCGTTTTTTTAAATTATTTTATTTATATTACTTGAATAAATAAAAAATATTTTGATGGGCTAAAAAAATTCGTGACCTAATAATTTGTCTACTTGTCCCAAAACAAAAAAAAATTAAAAAAAACCTACCATCTACAAAAATAAGTAAAATATTTTATTATTACAACAACATATTAACAATATATATATTATCATCATAATATAATGCTAGTATACTGTCACAGATCTATTTTTTGTGGATATTTTTTAGTGGCTATAAAGTAATGCTTTTTTTTTCTATTTTGGTAAGTTAAAAGTGAAATCTTCCTGAAATGATTCTTATTACAATGAAATGATTAAATTCGTTTTAAGATTGTAAAAAAATAAGTTATCATTCATTGGGCGCCAATTTGCACTTCCTCTTAATATGACATATAATATAAACATGAATATTATTTTAACCAACAAATTGCATTGTATTGCATATTAATATTTCTATTAATTTCAATAGGAATGGAATAGGAAAATATCAGTAAGCCTTGAGTTTATTCAGGAAGGTTTTTACTTTTTGTTCAGTTGGTATATCATAATATTCACAATTCTGTTTTATATTTTCATTTAGCACTGTTTACATACTTTGATTTGAAAATTTGAATTTTTTTTTTTTTTATTGTGATATGCCACTGTGCTATCCAATTTATGAATGAATATATGTATATTATAATTATTTTAATAAAATATTCTTTAGTATATGAAAAATTATTAATATTGATAAACCACTTCGATCCACTGTGTGTCATCTATTGTCAGGGTTATTTTTTCATTATTTGAAGACAATTACATAATATTTTATTTAATATGCAGAAAATATATTTTAGGAAATAAACATTTATTGTATTAAACTTTAATTTTGTTTTAGATTTAGTAATGAATTAACATTTCAATACAAACTATCATCATATATATTGATGAATCACATTTAGTAGTTTTTATATTGATTATTCTAAATAAGATACAATGTTATCCAACTGATATATTTGATTAACTATTTATTATTGCTTTAAAACTAGGAAAATCATCAAGCATCAATTTAAAATTTACTGCATATTTTATATTATTATATTTAAATAAACATATTTCGATAGTTTTTAAGTTAAATAGTGAATAGTGTCTAGGGATTTCCTTATTCAATGTTCTTTACTGGAATATGTTGACATTGGAATTAAGTCATTCTGTCAACTTAAAGGATCATATAATGAAGTGTCTTTTGCTTATATTATATAACCATACTTTCGGAAAATTCCCATATCTTTAATTTGTAGTATTATGAGTGAAATATTAAAATGTAACAGCTTACTAAAATATACATACAAATAAAAATAAAAATACATGAATTTTATAAAGAGAAATATTATTTAAAGTGCTTTTCTGCAAAATTTTAAAATTGGAGTTAAATCATTCTGTCACACTAAAAGGTTCACATAACGAAGTGCCTTCTGCTTCTATTTAATAAACGTCCGTTTCATTCGAGCAAATTTTGAAGGGTTAAATTAAGGTAAATGTTTTGCTTTTAAAGCTGTATTAAAAATTATACCTCTTAAAATAAAAAATAAAACTATGATTTTGTTTTTGTTAGTATGTTTATTTTTTTTTTTTTCTGGTATTATCACGTATGACTTTCTGAATAAATTTTATCTCCTCCTTTAAATTTTTTTTTTTCTTTTTTACTCTTAGCTTACACAGTTAACAAAAGAAAAAAATTAAAAGCGGCTAAAGGGGTTCTGTACAGAAGCGAAAAGTGATAAAGACGAAGAAATGGAGGGGGGTTAGATAAGGAGACGGGCTGGAGTGATGTTGCTCGCGGCTTTCCTTTCAATTCTCGCTAATCCGATTTTGGCTAATTCCTTTAGCCTTCTGTTTTCTCTACTTCTCTCCTTCCTCTAAGCTTTCGAATAAAATGAAATCCCTTTTCTCAAAATATAACAAAAAGGGATCCCTCCCCTCCAGTTGTCAATTGTTTGTTAATTGTTCGATTAATTATTAATTCCAAACTTCATTTTATATCAATAGAGTTCAAACATTAAAAATCGTGCCTCGAACATTAAAGAAATTCTACTTAACCACTTAATCACTGGTAGGACAAGATATGTTAGATATTAATGCTATTTCATCCTTCATTTTCTTAGTCAGCCAGCTGGTGTTCCTCAAGGTAACATCCTATATCCCATCCTCTTTTACACACATGGCATCCTTGCCTATCCTTACACTAGATAGGGTATAGGGGATGTAGGGTAAAAGGGAGTTGGGTAGGATAAATCGAAAAATCCATAGAAAGAGACGGTTATATATATTTACACACTTAAAAACGCCTTATGTCCACAATATAAAATACAATGTTTACATTTCACCCAGATTATACGGTCGCCTAAGTACACAGCATCTTCGATTGTGTTTGCTTCGGATATTGTAGACTCTAGAAGATCCGACTTCTCTTTATGTATTCAAACGAACTCTTCCGAATACATAAATGATTAAAGCTAAACTATTTCATACTCTTTACTTAGAGTCCTTGTATGTATATCCATTGTTTTTTTATTTGTAATAGGTACATTTTGTCGTAAGATATATATTCTTGTAAGCTTCTATATTACCTCACCAATAACCCATGTACAGAGGAACTACATATGGCTAGACAAACGCCCAAAGCCCCCGATCAATTTCAAAAGGCTCATTTACATTTCAATGATGAGACCTGTTTGTGCTCAGGGGATTCACCAAACCATTAAATCCTTCTCGCATCCTCGCAATGGAATAGTCTTACCTAAACCATCAAAAATCGTTATTTTTATACAGATGAAATCATCCTTGAAACCCCTTCATGATGAAATGATGTAGCTATATATATAGCTATAACTATATATAGCTTGGTATATATAGTTATAGTTATTATATATATGGTATATAATTTGAAAATAGGTGCGGCCCATAGCAAAACTGCCCTTAAAAGTAAACAAATGTGGAAATCTGTTAAAAATTGCTCCTTACTATAAACTTCTTTTAAACTGCGGAACACATTTTTTTTTTATTTCTACTTTGGTTGTTATTTTCTTGTAGTCTTGCTCCATATAAAAAAGACAAATGTATGTAATGTAATTTATCCTTGGAGTTCAGTGAGTCAAATGAATTAAATTGAAGAAAGTCTCCATAAAAGGCAAACTTGAACGAAGCAAACATGTCCAATTCTGGATGACTCAGGAGTCATGTTGATATATAAAATTATAGGTTATGTATATAAAAGGTATATTTAAATATGACAATCACACTCAAAAGTGTGAGTAGACAACAAATGATAGTCTTGAGGATGAGCGAAGTGGGTCCGAAAAGCTGATTAAGTTAAGTTGATATTATAAAAGGATTGATCAACTTCAATAAAGTAAGTTAAACTTATTATAAAGTTTATACAATGTCCTATTTGATATATCTCAAAAAGGAAGCGCTTTACTAAGATTATAAGAGAAATAAACTTTTTGGGTTTATGGTCGAGCTCTAAAACTAAACAATCCAAGGTAAAAAAAAAAAAAAAAAAAAAAAAAAAAAAAAAGTGACCTTAAAAATACAGATTAGTTTCCCTCTCTGAGGTCTATACAACTTAGGGTAAGTAGTCTTGTTCAGGTAATAATAATCCAATGGGTTATTCGAGCACTTCCTACCAAAAAGGTATTACATACGATACCTTATCCATTCTGTGGCATATTAGAAAGGACATAATGTCTGTCTAACTTGAACAAGGGGTGTACCCCTGAGAAATAGTTGACGTGGTGCTCAGTTGTGTAGAGTGTTAAGAAAATCCTAGTAGTATATAATATAGTAGTATATAATAAAAATATATAATATATAGTAGTATATAATAAAAAATCCCGGAAGAAGTTATCATAGCCGAAAAACTTCAAAAAAGATGATTTTTATTTTTTTTTTAAACTTAAATATATTTTTTACGAAACAATAAGCGAGCAGAGGGAAGATATGAGAGCGTTGGAAGGCAGACTGACAGAGGACCATGAAGGACTTTGCCGCGGACGAAAACCGGGTCAGAATCCCTAAGCAGCTCTTCCCACCATCTTTTGTTACATCTTAACTCTCCCGACGGGATTGATTCCCGTTTTAGTATTCCTGTCAGGAGTTCCGGGGGAATTTCTTTTGTCGTCGTCTTCTTACCCGCTTACAAGGCGTTTTCGTCGTATTTTTCACTCATTTTCCTGACAAGTTTACTGATTTGAAAGAGCAGAATCCCTCTGATTTTTTTTTCTATTTTCTATGAAAATTTCTCCGATTTTTTAAAGAATTAAAAAAATAATTTATACATATACACATATAGGGTAAACCATACAGTTATTGTCACGCAGTACAGTTATTAGCACCCCAACTTTAATTTAAAGAAATAGGTAAACAAGTCTTAATTTTATTACAAGATATACATGAGTCTATGACTTACCAGTCTTTAGAAAATTAGTTTTCTGTGAGAGCTTAAAAACTCAAAAATCGACCTGAAAGGTGAAACAAAAATGGCTGCCATTTTGAAAAGGTTAGCCCTAAATTGGTTTCATAGTTGGTAAGTAAAAGTTGTGTGTTGCGCCATCCCACTAGATTTTTTTAATCTATTATATCCTACAAATCTTATTAAATTTCTTTTATTTTTAGAAATTACTTAATATTCGGACATTTCAGAACATTTTAAAAACCGCACATATAACATAAATAAACAATAACAATTTACAATAAACAATAAACAAACAATTTAAGATTTTTGGACTAATTACTTATGCGTGAGGTAACTAGTCGCGAAAAAAAAAAGCCGTATTAATTACGGTTTTTAAAATTTTAGTTCGCGAGAACTGACAAGAGATCGCATTGAAAACGTTGGTCGCGGTAGCCAGGAGGGGGGGGGGGGGTAAATGTTTGAAGGGTCCTCTAAGCCATCAATGAAGTAAGACTTTAACAAACTTATCATAGGGAAGATTTCACAATTAAATCCACAGGGTGCCAATAACTAGATTTGGCACTTTTAACAATAAATATTGCCATATTGTAAAACTATTGAACTTTTGACCCAAAAAAAAACCCTCTTAAATCTACATAAGGATAGATAAAGAGGAGTTATGGGAAGTTTCAATTAGATCCTTTCATAAGAAGTATTTTTTTTAATGTCACCACAGAAATTTAGTCTTAAGGTTGCCAATAACTGGACGGTTTACCCTACATGCTTTTATTCGTCTTTAGGGATGAACCCTATACAAAGTGAGTCATCCTAATATAATAAAACATTATAAGCCATACATTTTATAAATAGAAATGAAACAATAACAGCATTCATTATTAAGTATAAGAATAATATTAAAAGGTCCATTAGTATTAAGTAATTCTACTTCCATAATCTATAATTACTATTAGGATAATAGGCTATAAACACTTTATGCAATATAAGCAACATTAACAACTATAACAATAAATAACCATGGGATAAGATTATATATAAAGAATTAAATACATGCATTCACACAAAACAAAACACATATCCTAATAACATTTATCTTAATATTGTCTGTACTGGGGCATTCTTATAATTTGTACATTATTCATTAATAACAAAAGCCCTCAAAAGAAGGCAATTAGACAAATAATATATTTTAGCTAACGATCCTATTTTCAGCCTGAAGAATATAATGTTTTCTAAGGGAAGAACAAATCGGGCAAGAAACAGATATGTAATAGAGGGTCTCTTTAGTTTGTAGATTACAAATTGTTCAGTTAAATTGGGGATTAATAATATGCACAGTGTTTGTATAGTAATTTTTATAATATGTCTACCGGATAATCTGAGTTGGGCTAACATATGGACTATGGGAAAGTGACTTTCTATAGATAAATAAGTATATGTATATGTTATCAATTTAATTATTTTCCCATTTGACTATTAGTCGACATTAACAAAATTCAAATTTCACAGTCCAAAATTCTTAGAAAAATCGCTATTGCGCCTTGATTTATTACAAACATACCGACGGTAAAATCTTACATACAAGACAAATGTCAAACATTTCATACTTCAACACTACATTACCCTAAACCACACATCCATTCATAGTTGATTGTTGTAATTCTGTATTTAGTGTTTTGTTACTTAGATTAGAAGCGTTACACATGATATATCGTCTGTTATCAGTCTTAAAAATTTGGATTGAAAAGTATTTAATTCTTGCAAGTGAGTCTTTTACAAGAATAGATTAATAATATTAATCACGATAAAAGACTTCCGGTCTGCTATAAAGTATTTACGTCAATACTGACTAGCCGAATAACCGAATACGCCGAGGAAATTATCGGAGATTATCAATGTGGTTTCAGACGGAACCGATCTACCGTAGACCAAATATTTTCCCTCCGTCAAATATTAGAGAAAAAATTAGAATACAATGGTATTGTTCATCAACTGTATGTCGACTTTAAAAAGGCTTATGATTCAATAGACCGCAATAAACTGTATAACATCCTGACTGAACTAGGAATACCAAAGAAGTTAGTAAACTTAGTAAAAATGTGTATGACCGAAACGTTCAATAAAATAAGAATCGGTTGTTATTTTTCTGAGAAGTTCGAGGTTCACTCTGGTTTGAAACAGGGAGATTCGCTATCCCCTGTTTTATTTAATTTAGCTCTAGAATATGTCATTAGGGAGGTGATAAATACCGGAAAGGGTTTGAATCTGGAGGGAAATATATCCGTACTCGGTTACGCTGATGATTTGGTTTTGCTTGGCGACGACATGGAAACGATAGAACTAAATACAAAAGCATTGATGGAAGCCGGAAAAGAAGTAGGGCTAGAAATAAATACGGAAAAAACAAAATATATGGTTAGTTGTAGAAACGGTGACAATTTTGGCGATATTGAAGTAGAAGAGGAAATATTCGAAGCCGTTGAGAAATTTAGATATTTAGGATCTACTGTAACTAGAAAAAACGAAATCGAAGAGGAAATTAAGGCTAGATTAAAGGCGGGAAATGCTTGTTATTTCTCGGTTGCAAAATTACTTGGGTCACGCCTTTTATCCCGAAATTTAAAAATTAGGATTTACAAAACTATAATTCTTCGGACTGTTCTTTACGGTTGTGAAACATGGCCGCTTACAGTAAGGGATGAGAAACGCCTTATGGTGTTTGAAAATAAAGTGCTGCGTAGAATATTCGGGCCGAAGAAAGATGAGTCAACAGGAGAATTTAGACGGCTACACAATGCGGAATTGCGTGAGCTTTACCCGGCAAATGTAATCGAGTCTATAACTGCGCGTCGGCTAAAGTGAGCATGCAAAATGACGAGTCTTAGTAGTGAACGAATTCCTAAAAGATTGATAAACGCTTTGCCGACTGGAAAACGGCCGAGGGGTAGGCCTAGGCGAAGGTGGGAAGATTCGGTGAAAGCAGATCTTGTGAATTTGGGATTGGACGGTGGTAGGTGGATGGAGGTATGTAGGGACCGATTGGTGGTGTCGGCGTCGGGCCTTCGGGTTCGTTAAGCCTTATTGTATTGTATTGTAATCACGATAAAAGAAATAGCAACAAATTTTTGTTTTGTCATCTTTGAGTTCCTATTATATATCGCACTCTTGTGGTTTCTTACTTACATTTTGAAACAGGGAAATATTATATTAATTTTGGTTACTTAGTGGAGTACATAGTCGTGTTGAATTGTTGTTATTGTCTTTAAGAATTTTTATAGTTATTTAGAAATAAATATATTTACCATTTCTTTTTTTCAAAAATAATTTATTCCATTTCTATATCGAGTAAATGAATAAATTTCTTCAGTTTGCATTGTAAGTAAAAATTTATTACTAGAAACAATGAAAATTGTAGCGTGAAACACAAAATATATGATCAAAAAGAGTTCAAGAATTTTTGTTGGTACAGTTACAAATAGTTCGAGAATATTCTAGAGTTGTTGGGAACCATCTAATGAGTTGATACTTGAGCCGTTGTGAGTTGATACTTTTTTTAATCTTGTTGATTATTTGAGTTTTTATCGTTTACCATAAGACATTGTAGATGATTATTTTTATCTAATAAAAATTATTTAAACCCACATATATGTTACAATCTGAAATAAAAATGTTTAAGGTACGTATAATAGTATCTCTCTTTCGACTGTTTCATTTCAAAGCGTCAAAATGCAAATTCAGTAGCTAAAATGAAAAAAAAGAAAAGAAAAAGTTGCTTTCAGTGCTTGACTGTAGCTGGAAAAACTATTTCCAGTGATAAAAGTGTGGCAGAGGGGGTGATAAGGGGGTTGAAAATAGCTAGCCTGGAAAAATTATGTGTCGCTCTTTGATATCTGTTGCCACCTTACACCACCTTTAGCTTATCGTGAGGTCCTCAATGGGTTGCGGGGGAGGGAGAAAATATTGAACCATTTCTAGGCTTTTCCATGTATTCTATTCAATACCAAGATTATCAGGAACTATAGCTATAGCTTTAAATAACCTTGGTAAAATTTTTAATCAATGAAATACTACTATCAATTAAAAAAGAAATTTAAAAAAAAAAACTTTTTTTTTTTTTAATATTCTAAAATAGCACTAATTTATGGAAGTAGAATTACGCTAAATTTATGTTTACTTATCAAGTATGCTTATGTTTTTGTTGTTATCTTTAACCTTGTTTAACTCTAAGTTAATGTTAGTTTATCTTATTTCTTGTTCTAAGTTATTATTCCTAATTATATTATTTAATTCATTTATGCATTCGGAATACGATGTGAAAGTGATATTTCATCATTGTAAAAAGTGACCTTGATTGATATGGAATCATAATAAAAAATAGTTACTAGGAATGGACAAAATACATATTTATTATTAATTATAATAATAATAGTAGAAGTATTATAAGTAGAAAAAAAAAGCATTGAAGTAGAAAAAAAAAATCTTCAAAAGAAATACTATCTTTTTAGGGTTGTTTCTGGCTAGCTAAAATATTTACTACTGCCACATAAATCATGACGTCCCTGGACTCCGAAATCAATGTATTTGTTAGAGATTTATTCAAGTTAGGAACAATTTTTTTTTCTTAAAGGATATTTATTTGAAATTTCCAAATTTTTAATTTATTTTTTCGCCTTATATTTATCTATAAAAAAGTATCTAATCTGATAAATTTATAATTATAATGGTAAATTATTGTAGTAGTTTATTTATTTTTTACATTGTTTTCATTTTTATAGATATAAAAAAGGAGTGACACAGTATTAAATATATTAAGTATATAGTTATATTACCAGATATATTCCTTTAAATTATCTTAATAATGTTACTTCAAGGTTCTAAAGCCCATCAAATGTATTATATAATTTTTTTCTTAAGTGACTAGAAACATATAAATAAAGAGTTTGTTGTTATTTATTAGCGTTACAAAAAACCAAATTCATATTAAATAAGTTCGAACAAAGTAGTTCTCTCATCCAACGCCTTCTTAATATCCTATTTTATAACTTCAGCTGTTGCCATGTCTCTTATCAGTTGGTTAAAATTTCTACATTTGTAAAGGTTCTTAATATGTTTGTCTAATGTAGGAATATGTAAGCCAGTAGATATGTAAGATTTCGGTAGTGACATACCATGGTCCTTTAGTAATGAGTCGTAACGTTAATTGATTAAAGGTTTGGAGATTCTGTTAGTGGGTATTTTTGGATCCATGGAATACCTGTGAAGAATATGTCCAGATAGGTTTTAATAATTTGTCAGTTTGAAAATTTTGAATGTTTCCTCTATATAAATTGGAATTTTTTTTTTAGATCAAAAGTTATGTGTTTTGATAAGTCATAAATGGTTTGTTAAGTCATAGTACGTGGAGTAAAAATATTAAATAAAAACACATAGTAAAAATATTAAAAGTTGAAAAAAATCAAGTTTTTTAGGGTTTTATAAACCTATTTTTAGAAGGCGAGAGCAGGATAGGTCTAATTTTATCGACTAAGCAATTATCAGCGAGGGTTATTGGGTCACCTCGGCTGACCTCAACGTCCTTCTCCAATCCCAGATATTTAATTAGCACTTAATTAATTGGCCACTAAAATTAATAAACACCAACACAAATTAAAAATCTATAAAAAATAATTAGTTTAGACAGTAATTTAAAAAAGAAAAATCCACAAATTAAATTATAAAAATAATGTTAAAAATAAAACTTAATCGTTCTTATGTTTACATAAACATTGTAAATTATAATTTTAGAATTTATAAATTTTAAAACTCATTAAGTCGTTTATAAATATAATAACATACATTATATTATTGGTATAGTAAAAAAAAGGGAATTAAAAAAAAAAATCATGTTTGAACTGCATGCACTACACTCTCTTAATGATTTGAAGGAATTTTCTCAATGTTTGTTTATTTATTTAATACCACTATGGCTAATCGGAGATTAACTCCGTGGGAATCATAAATTTTGCCTATCCAGTTATAACTGGCATCAGGATCTTTAACGAACACCTGTCATCGCACAGGCTCAGATCTCCGTTTTACGTCCCCTCTAAAGGACGTCAAAATGAAGGATTATTCATTTCCTTTTTAAGAAATCCTAGGGCCATCTGCCGGGATACGGACAGATTGTTAGTTCAGTAAGTTGTCATGATAACCACTACACCACATCTCACGACATCAAATTTGTCTTTCTTTTCCTTTAACATTAGTTATTTGCGTCTGTCGCAACTAAGTGAAAGTCAAATGTGATGGAAAATTTTACACCACAAAACGATTTTTATATATGAATTATAATTTATCTTCCAATAAATACAGTTTATTTATTCCTTTATAAATACAGAAGCAATAGCTTTAATATGAAAAATTGAAGTGTACAGTTTTAATGCATCAGGAAAGCATTTTACTTTTTGTTTATTAATTTAACGTCACTTTATGCTGCTGTGGCTAAGTGGATGTTTCTACAATTGGAGCCCTAAATATTGCCTATCCAGGTATAATTAGGATAGGGATCTTTATCGAGTAACTGACATCGTACAGGCTAGGGACCTTCATTTTCTGTCTCCTCCGCAGAACGGCATAACCAAGATTGGAATAGATCAGAGTTACTTCGATATGTGTAATTTCTTTTTAATTAAACGGTCTTCTAACACGATTATTTACACTGTATATCGAATCCCCGGGGGCCACTCACACATTAGAGGACCACATTACGATTCTCGATTAGATTCATGGAGTAGGATCCATGAGTCATATCTCTGGTCAGTGTAAGTTGCTTCCAGTAGGCTGAAGGTAAATGCGATGCATAATATTTCTAATTGATCTTAATGGTTAGATTGGAATAGATCAGAGTTACTTTGTTATGATGCAATTTATTTTTAATTAAATGGTTTTATAACATTTTGTTTGTTTGTTTCTTTGTTTAACGTACAGTTGCAACCCTAAATTTTGCCTCCCATGTATAATTAGGGTAGGGATTTTTATCGAGTAACAGACATGGTACAGGCTCGGGACCTTCATTTTCTGCCTCCTCCGCAAGACGGCACAACCAAGGATTTTTTACTCCCCTTTATCCTAACAATCCTAGAGCCGTCTGCCTCAATATGAAACCGCGATCTTACGTTCAGTAAGGTTTCATGATAACCACCACAGGAGACCCCATCTTCCTCATTATTATCTTTTTGGTGGGGTACAAGGGCCTTAGTGATATCTTCGACCATCGTTATCGTTTTTTCTTTTTTTTTTTTTTGTATAGAGTGGTTAGAATGTTCCATCCGCTGGGTAATACTATAAAGGAAAGTTTTCCTGAGTGGGCTGGAATTTCAGCTCGCAATATAGAAGAAAGGTTGAAGGCTAGAAGCTAGAAGGACGGGGATGATTACCTGGCGGCTATAGAAAGTTAATATATTCGAGAGCGGATATTGGATCGGAGGTTAGATTCCTGCTAAGAATAGATTCGTGCCGATCTTTCACCGGCCTCAGCTTATTGACTCGCCTTCATTAGCCCCCCCTTTCGCCCCCCTTGCAGCACCATCCTCCTTTATACCCCTTTAGAAAGGATCTTCGTTAGCCAGTCTAGCCCTTCCTCCACAGCCTAGCCGATAATTTATTCCTCCTCCTTGTTTTCCCTCCTTGTTAATTATAGTTTTATAGATTGATTGTACCGGTATAAATTATCCCCTATAAAAGAACAACAACAAATATTGTCAAGACTTTCGTCAAGAAGTCGATAATACCTTTCATTTATCTTCCATTTTCAGCTCCTCATAATTCTTCTCATGCTTAAATATCAATAATTTTAGTATTTTAGTAGTATTACATCATCCATGTAACGAACCTCCGGGTGCTTACTCGCATACCTCATATGAATGGAAACCCTCAGGGATAGCGTCGTGTCGGAAGGTCGAGAAAGAGGTTGAGGAGTTCTGTCTTGGAAAAAGCTAGAAGCCAAAATCATATGTTGCCCACTCTCAAGTAGATGGCGCCAGATCGATATAAGTGGCGAAACTTCATAAAGGCCCTATATCCCACTGAGGGATAACAGGAAATAATAATAATAACTATTACGATTCTCGATTAGATACAGGGTCCATGAGAGTCATATGTCTGGTCAGTGTTCGTTGCTTCCAGTATGGCAGTTGATTTCCAGAAGGCAAAAGCGATGCAAGATATTTCCAATTGATCTTAATGGTTAGCTTGGAATAGATACGAATTACTTTGATATGTACAATTTATTTTTTATTTAAATGGTTTTTACAACACTATGTACCGAATTTCAGGGGGCCCCTCACACATTAGAAAACCACATTAAGATTATCGATTAGATACACCGGGTAGGGTCCATTAGCCATATTTCTGGTCGGTGTTAGTTGCCTCCAGTAGGCTGAAGGCAAATGCGATGCAAAATATTTCTAATGGATCTTAATGGTTAGCTAGGAATAGATCCGAGTTACTTTGGTACGATGCAATTTCTTTTTAATTAAATGGTTTTATAACAGTATTATTTAATTTATTTTTTTATAGTTCTTCACCAGATACGATATAAAGAATCTTCTAAAATATTTTGTAATAGACAAATAAATCTTCCAATAACACTGATTTATAACCATACAACCATAACGATTTTTTAGAAATATTTAAAATGGTTATTGATTATATACAAAGTGATTTAATAATCAAATGTACAACCTGTGGTGTAGGGACATGCAATACAAAAGGTAGCGGATTCGCATCCCGATAAGGCCATAAGATTTTTTAAATTGTATGTAAAATGGAAGTCCTGAGTCTGTGTGATGTCAGGTACTCGCTTAAGATCCCTATCCTAATTAATCCTAAAGGCAAAATTTAAGACTTCCACTGTAGCATCTTCCAATTATCCTTAGTAGAATAAAAGGATATTAAAAAAACAAACAATTTCAAATAATTTTCCAATCGATAAAAAAAATGGATAATTTTATTTTAATTCTCATATAGCTTAAACTTCCCCCAAAATCTGTTATATATATTCTTTTTAAACTTTTTTTTTATTTAATCGTATTATACTGAACCTCAACCTAGAAAGATTATTACTAAAACTTCATCTTTGTGACTACGAGGACCAAAATTTAGTTTTTGAGCATGCATAAAAATGATGAGTAAGCAATTAAAAAATAATCATAAATTTAACTGTTTATCATTTCAATATTAAAAAACACAATTACATACATCCATAAAAAAAAATTTACACGATATTTGATAATGTAGTTTTTATTTATTACTCACAATAATCCGGGATTTTCGTTAATCCGGCGGTTCTCAGGTTCATATGTGTCGAAGTATCAAGATTTCACTGTATTTTATTTTTAAAATGAATCGTAGAAATTTAGGTGAAGGACTTGACTTATTCACTTAATGGATGAACTTTGCATCATAATAGGCGATTAGAATTGAAGGCTATCGAAGCATAGGAACCAAGCGGGCGAGCTGACATGATGGCGCTAACGATTATTATTAATATTTATAGGCGGTTGAGGGGAGGGGTATACAACCCCCCGCCTATAAATACATATAGAATATATAATAGCTGAGGGAATACATAACTGTACTCGGCCCATGTTATTAGGGTAATTCCTTTAAAATTTATTCCCTCCCCTGTTGTAAGGTGCATCTCCTGGCTTCCATTCTCTTAGTCAGCGGCTTAACGTCGCTTATAAATAATTTATTTTTGTTCCCCTCTGTATTAGTACAATTATTTATTCTAACCATCATATGAACCGTGTTGTAAGGGTACTACTTCTTGTGTGCATAATGAAGATTTGTTTAAATTACTAACTATTGAATAAGAAGAAGAAGAAGAAGAAAAGTAATTTTTATTCTGGGACATTTAATCCCCTAAGAATAACAACATGAACAAAATTAATAGCCATCTGTCTGGTTAGTTGGAAAAAATATAATAAAAAGAAATAAAGAACTAAAATATAAGGTAGACACAAAAAAGAAAGCAATACAATAAAGATAAAAAAGACAGAATATTGAAAGAAAAAATGTAAGATCAACATTTGGATGTAGAGTAAACTTAAAAGATATAATAAAAATCAAATAGATATATCCTTAATACTGTTTTCACTATTTACATATTTACATAGCCATCAGGGATTGGAGAATTAGGTGGTGATGAAATAGTAGGGTTTTGAAGGATGTGAGGGATGAAGTTTTTCTGATAGAGACAGGTAATGAATTCCAGAAGGTGGCAGCACGAATGATAAAGGAATTTGTAAAGGAGGCAGATCGGTAAAAAGGGATATACAGGTTAGAGGTTTGGGATCTGGTATTTAGAGAATGTATAGAGGAGCAGGGTTTTAACAAATCGAGGATATAAGGAGGTTTCTTGGTTCTGAAGGTTTGGAAAAGATATACACCTAGGATGTATTGCCGTCGAAAAACTGGGTAGAGCCACTTCAATTCTGCATACCAACTGGAGACGTGGGAGCGCCTGGGGACACCGAAGATGAATCTAATGAAAGAATTCATTTGTCTCTTCAACCTCATTTCATGCATGCCAGACAGTCCCCCATATACAAGGCAGCCGTAGTCAAAATGGGGAAATATAAGAGAGGAAACTAGGAGTGACGGGTTTTTGGGGACAAGCAATCACGTGATCTAAGGAACTGTTTGAGGATAGCTATGGATTTTCTGGTGATTTCGGAAATATGATTACTCCACGACAAGTGCTGGTCAAAGACCACCCCAAGGTTTCTGACATAGGATTGGAGCTGAATGGTTTGATTATTAAGACGGAGTCAGGGGTAGGACTGAAGAACTGTCGAAATCCCCCCTCCCAAAGGACAACAATATAATATCAAATAATTGTTAGTACATATATAGTTATGCTACGGAGTAAATACAAAAAAAAAAAAATATTTTATTTAGATATGCATAAGTTATAACAATATAAGCAAATATGCTGACATGGCAAGATACAAAAAAAAAGAAATAAAAAAAAACGAATTAACAAACAAACAATCGGACATATAAAAAAATAAAGCAAAATCATGTGAAAGGATAAATGTTAAAGAAAAAATGTATATAACTGTTAAATGTAATATAACTGTTTAATGAAGAAAATCTAGTGGCCAACGCCTCAACAGTCTTCTTGAGGAATTTTAAGGGTTAGTGGGAGTGTGTAGAGCTTGAGTTAGTGGGTTGGAATTTAGAGTAAGTCTGTCATGAAAGTTACGGTAGGGATGTATGGCTGTTACTTCTACGTATGGAATGTCGAGGTGTGTAAGGTCTAATTAGAGACACAAATGGGGCATCTACAATCTCCTTTAGTATATTAGATTGAAATGACTGTATCAAATGATTGACTGACTGATTGAAATGATTCGTATATTTGATTTTTTGGCTGCTCCTTACAGTTCAATACCGTAAGTCTAAAGTGGTTTGATAAGTACTTTGTAAACGGTTAATTTGTTCGTCAGAGATAATTTTGAACGTTTAGCAAACAAAAATAATAAAAATATAATGGTTTTGAAAGAAAAACAGAAACTGCAGATATTGCTACATCAGCCAATGATTTCAAATTTTTTAGGAATCATTATTTTAGGAATATAAATATGGCTTTTTTTTCTTCTATGTGTGGTATAAGTATTACATCATTAAAGTTATCCCCGGTTTAAAAGTAAAGCTATATAATATTAAACAATAAAAAAAAAACTAAAATCAGGAGCTAAATTCTATACGCTATAAAAGAATAATGGCTACCCTGGTGAAATTCCTTATAGCATCATATTTACTTTATAGCACATTATATAAAGGTCCACATTCTCCTAAATCTGATAACCGCTATAAACTCCAAAAACATTTTTTATAGCAAATAATATTTTTTTTATAGTTTTCGATAATATGAGGTGACGGTTAATTATTTTCTTTGAAACGGGGAAATATAAAGAGATGCCAGTAATGGCATTAATCATATAACAGAATTCAGTTGTGTTAAAAGATTTTGTAATATGTAAAAATATTCTTCATAACGTATTAATTTTTGTTTTCTTTTCGATTTATATTTCAATTAGCGCATGTAAAGAAATTCTCATAAATCAGCGAATTATTTGGCTTGTGTGCTTATCAAATGATGAAGTCAGGCTTGGTAAAGGATTGCACTCAGCAGTACTTCTTGTCTGGCTCATTTGAGTTACTTTGGTTCGTTAACGAAGGATATCTTTCAGCCAGCACCATTTTAATCTCCTTTTTATGGGAATGTCAGCTGTTTCTATGTTACTTATCTGTCGGTTAAAATGTCCACATAAGTTATATTGGAAGCGATTGTAAAGGGTCTTTATACGTTGGTCTAATGTTGGAATGTATAAGTAAGCACCTATATAAGGTTTAATCAGTGACTTAGCATGGTGCTTCAGTAATAAGTCGTAACATTTTCGATTTAAAGGTTTGAAGTTTCTGTAAGTTGGATATTTTGGATGTACCGTGTCTCCGAAGAGAATGTACATGTATAAATCGTTAGTATAATTCCTAGTTTTTGAAAAAGTGAGTAAAGTAGTTTCAGTTTGTTAAGGGTCTTTGGTTTCATTTATCGTAGGCTCTATATCATCCTTCTGTTAAATGTAAGACCCATTAAATTTTAAATAGTGATACAAATGAAATCCTTGAAGTAGTTTAGTTGTATATGCATTGTTTCAACCTGGATTTAAAATAATTAAAGAAAGGATATTAAACAATTATTACTACATAACAATCTTTAATAATAAAATTATTCAAAAAATGATTCAGTATAACTTCATAATAAAAAATAAATAAATATAACTCTGTCATTGCCCACGGTTGCAGACTATTTTCCAGTTCCTTGTTACTTCCCTGCAATGTTGTGAAACCTGGTGGGCGTTATCTTTGAACAGTGTTGCGTTCGAAGCTCAATTTTATTGTTTTTGACTGAATTCACCTTACCATAGCTATGCCGGTTCTACTTTAGAGGGGGCACAATGTTATATTGATTTGAACCTTGAAATGGTAATAAAGAATTTAATAAGTAAAATAAAATAATAATGATGTTAATCATTGCAATATAAGAATATATTTACACAAGAGTAATATTTGCAATAAGAAAAATAAGTAGAAATTTTTAAAATAAAGAAAAACAATGGTGAGAACAATAAAATAAAATTCCTGTGATTAAAACTAAATAATGATGATGAAGAATAAATAATATGATAAAGAATTGAACAAAATGTAAAACTAATAAAATAAAAATTAAAATATTAACTTTGATAAGAAGAAGAAAAAATACATAGATAAAATAATAGGTAAAAAAATAAAGCATTAATCTTATTAGTTAAATATTAATAATCAAATGAAAGTAATAACTGAACTTAATGAATCGTGTCTAACCGAGAGAGAGAGAGAGATAAAAGTTATTCATAGGAAAATATCTATTTGACAGGAAGGACTAAATAAAAACCTGGTACTAAGGGTGTTCGAGCCAGTAGCTCAAAACATGTGAGATTTTATCTCTTACTTTATTTAATATTATATATCATATAGTTTATGTAATATCATCTATTATATAAACTATCTTAGTTATATATATTGATCTTAGGTTATGTAATATATCATTATATCATAATAAAATTAAATGGCCAAGTTCATGGGTTGGCAGCGCTGACTGACGTCTCACGAGACGCACTGTGCGTGAAGAGACGGGCAGTAAGACCTCATGGTGGCGGAGACTATTTGCAGCATATTTAGCATATTAAAATCATGAGGGAGTAAATTTTGAAGACACTAGTGGGTCCTTGGGACCGAGAATGAAGACGGAGAAGCTGAATGCTGGCCAGCCAAAATGATCAAGTTATTCACAGGCACAAGAAGAGCCCTTTTATTTTAACTACTTCAAATACCAAGGTAGGAGAGCGCTTAAATTCGTCATTCCTACGTTAAATGCAAGAAGAAGTCATCATCAAATTATTAATCAAAATTTAAACTAACCACCTATGTAACTATTTCGGCCATTTAATTTCCAGCTATAATTTTCATATCACAAATATAACCCCATATTTTGTTCAGTTAATAGTTTAATCATTTCCATCATTCCCCCATTATACAGTCCACATTACCATAAATACCATAATTACCATGATTACCAGCGAAACCACCAATGGTTCGTGGTCTATAATATTCTTAAAAGAATTATAGTCCACACACCAGGGTTCGCCGAATTCGTTGTGGCAGGTGACAGACGCTGTTATGGCCAGTCTTCTAATTTTAATCGCTTCCTTTTCCTCACGATTTAGGAACATTATAAGACGTCGTGGACACAACCGACAGACCAGGGTCACCACCAAGTGCCATGAGTCGACTGTTCGTATTATAAACAACCTCTCTCTCAGTATTCTCCCTCGTTAATCCGTAACGTATAAATAATATTGCATATATTATAAATATTGCAAATATTTATATATTCTTATATTGTTCTAGAAATTATTTTAAAAATTTACTTTGGTAACAAAAAATGTTTGATCGGCTCAAACAAAAAGAGGAGGTTGATATGGCTGGGATAGGCCCCTCGGTCAGCTCAGTTCTTTAGAGCACTGCAACGGGTCTCTTCAAATAGAATTTTTGAAAAAAAAAAAAAATAAAAAAAAAATTTAAATATGACAGTCTCTCAATTAGATCCTAATATTTGGACAATTTGCAGCCTCCGTAGCCTATCTTTTCTCTTTAAATAAAATTATTATTACATCGCATAACCTTAATGAGTCAATAAATAGCAGCAGATGCCTATCCTGCTGGTTCCCTTTGCCTGTTACATACGAATTTCCTTATTTCAGGAACCTGTGCTGTTCCATGATATCTGTTGTTATCGATCAGTTTGCAAAGATTTTATTTTATTTACGCATGATGGAATAAGGGACAGGATACAAAGACAAGCATTCGTTGGATATCAATGGTTGGATAGAGAGGCGGTAGATAAAGAAACCGCCGAAGAGGTGGATATCTGGATAATGGAGATATCTGGAGGAAGACCTTTGAGGAGGCCCTGGCTCGATATGGATTAGCCGATCCTCGGTGTCGCTCTCCCGGCTCACGGCTGAGTAATCTCCTCCAACTTTTATCGGGTCACCAATCTCACTCGATTGTCCATCCCTCCGCCCAATCTGTTTGCCCTCTCTCCGATAGCGAGCGGATTATTTCCTCCAACCTTTTTGGGGGATTGTGTCTTGAGTAAATACATTCAGATCTCGCATTTCCGGTGAGCTAAGGTAATATTTCAATGATAATTCATAGAAATTTTCTTATTCGACGTCTGTTAAAAGGTACAGCTTGAGCCCAATCGGAGGATTTCGGAATAAATTAAAAATGAAATAGTTATACAAAAACGCAATTTTTTTACTCCCTTGAGAAATATTCTCTTTTTATTATATTTCATGGGTGCTAAGTTCGAATCTAAAGCCTGAAAAATGTTATCAGCGTTTATCAATCTTTTAGCTTCAAATACATTTACCGGGTAAAGTTCTAGCAATTCTGCATTGTTTAATCGTCTAAATTACCCCGTTGACTTATCCTGCTTCCGCTCAAAATTCTACGCAGTGCTTTATTTCTAAGGACCTTAACGCGTTGCTCATCCCTTACCGCGAACGGCCATGTTTCACATCATTAAGAACCGTCGGAAGAATCATAGTTCAAGACAATGATTATTATTAATAATTTAGTGGGAATTAGATCTTCAATGTGCCAATGTTGGTGTACCAAAGTCTGTTGATCAAGTGCTCATCTGCAGTGCATTCTTCGGATTAGGGCAAGAATGCTGAGAAATACTAGAATTTAGGTCCAAGCTAACTTATAAGTAGCCATTGAGTATTTTTCACAAAATTTCAACGCATGATGATGAAAACCCGATTCAATACCAAAACTGTTCACAAATTAAAAGTAGTGCTCTGAAAATTAAAGATATTTGACATTACCACTAACTCACATCATAGAGAAAGAGAGAGAGAAAAGTTTTAATTTATTATCAAATTTTACAACGTACATACATACGAATTTATACATGATTTCGGATATATCATCCTTGAAATCAACAATTTATATTTATTTGATCATAATTTAGTAATAACAAACAAAAATTAGGATAATTTTGGGTTAGATAGTATGAAAAAATATGAAAAAACCTACACAAAATAAAAATAAACTAAAAGTAAAAAGAGTTAACTTAATAAAAATGAACAGAATCAACTTAATAAAGGAATAAATAATTATTGGGTTGTCCGGAAAGTTCGTAGAGAAATTTGGACAAAAATTAAAATTGATGGACAGCTTAAAATTTATTTATTTAATCTACAAAATAGTTACCACCATTAGCGATTGCCCTTTCCCAACGGCTTGGAAGGTCCATTATCTCTTTTTTCCAAAAATCACTGTCCTTACTCCCGAAGAACAATAAAAGGTCCGTTTTGACGTCATCGTCTGAAGAGTAGGATTTCCCTTGTAGACAATTTTCTAGGTAACGGAAAAGATGGAAATCCGAAGGAGCATTGTCAGGAGAGTACGGCGGGTGAGGTAAAACGTTCCATCTTAAGCTTAATAACCTTTGCCGAGTCCTTAAAGACACATGGGGCCTAGCGTTGTCTTGGTGGAATAGCACTCCTTTCCGATTTGCCAACTCTGGCCGTTTCTCTTCAATTGCTGTCTTTAATCGATCTAACTATGCGTATTTATAGTTTGGTTTCGTGGAAGGAGCTCAAAATGTATGGGTCCCTTCCAATCCCACCAAATACTACCAAATACAAAAAAGCATCACCTTTCTTGAATGCAAGCTGGCTTTGCTGTTGCGAGCGGCGTCGTTCCAGGCCACCCAAAATTGTTTTTCGTGCCATAAACGGCACGAATCTTTCTTGCAGTTTGAGCTGCGTTTTTCCCTTTTTTTAAAAAGAACAGCATAATATGCCTAAAATGAACTGATGATCGTCACTCATGTTGGTTTGCAATAAACTACACTACTGAGACATAATAAAGACGAATTCAGTGTGTAAACATAAACATTAACTCGGACAACCCAATACATAAGCATGGAAAAATACAGGCATCAGAAATGATTAGTTTAATAATATATGTTTGGTTGGTTTGTTTGAGTGATGTTTTGTTATAGTTTCCTATTTCTTGTATTAATGGGTTTCTGGAGGCTGTTGTTACTGAAATATTTGGAGGTATGTGATAGGACAAATTGTTCGATTGTGGGTAAATGTAGGTCTTTGAGCATGGTGGGTATCGTGTAACGGGGATAGTTGTTAATGATTCTCGTACAAAGGGTTTGTATTATTTCTTTTTTATAGTTGGTTTTACAGGTTTTCAGGTAACATTATAGAATTTGAGGAAGCTATACGCACACTAGAAAGAAATATATAACAATTTTTTTATTAATTGTAAGTGCATTATACAATTATATTAGGTCGTGTACGAGTATAAGACGACGGTTGGTTGTAGCGGATGCCGGATAGAGGGGATCGAAACAAGGACAGGACCACGAGAAGGGACACTCGAGGGCTAGGGCCCTCCTCCTCTCGCCTTCTCCCGCTACTTCACCTCCTCTTCACCCTCTCCTCTTCCGATAACAGTCTCTCCTGCGTGGAGTCATCGGTGGAACAATAGCTCCGCCGGTCCTATCATGTTCCAACTCCTAGTCCTCTAAAAGGGTCTGCGTATCCCTAGAGTATTCTAGATTTAATAAATAAAAGAATGATACAATAAGATGTTGCGAACATCATTTGGAAATTCTTGACATAAACTTTAGGAGCTTAAAATCTATATTGCACTCATTGTCCTATAGAATTTAATAAAACGATACCTAAACGATGTAAAAAATCTCGTGGCCAATGCCTCAACAGTCTTCTTGGGGGATCGTAAGGGTTAGTGGGAGTGTGCAGAGCTTGATTTAGTGGGTTGGAATTTAGAGTAAGTCATTCATGAAAGTTAGGGTAGCGATCTGTGGCTGTTACTTCTACGTAGGGAATGTCCTTTACTATAATAACCTTATTATTTTAATTAATAACTATTTTTCGATACTTTCCTACAGCGTCATGTGATTTTAAAAACCGAATACTGACTCTAGCTTTCCATTCTATCATTATGATATTTGGTCATCTTAGGATGTCTGTTTATACGGTCCTCAAGTTCTCGACCTTCCGTATACGGCATTTACGGACCGAATTTCTAGCTTGCTTGAGTATCTATAATTTTATTTTCGAAGGGCTTTCATAAATTTTAAATAGTCGAAATAAGTCTACAAAGCCTGTGAAGTGTAAATTCCTCTTTTGCAGCTCATTTACTAATTTTTTTTTTTTTTTTTTTGTAACGTAGGTAAATTTTCGGAACATATTTAAATGTAAGCCGGCACACCTGAATTTTGGAGTGTGATTAGATGACAGTGTATAAGAAAAACTTTCGGGTATTCCGGATAAACAATATTCACTCAAACCTACCTTAAAGGGTTAACACAAACTCATGAATTTAAGCGTATCAGTGGTTTGCAGGCAGTACCGCTCGTCCATTACGCCTCAAAACACATTAGCCTAAGAAAGTACAACTCCACATCCAAGTGTGATAATATTTGAAAGAAAATAAGTTATAGAGTAGAGCAGAAATAAAGGTACCTCGTCCTTTAGTAATCACTGCATTTAAAATAAAAGTTTGGAGACTTAATTAATATTATATATTTATGTTAATATTATATTATGATAGTATGAATGCAGATAAGAATAATAGACTGAGAAGAGCTGAGGACGTTGCAAAATATCTGAAAATCCAAGCTCTCATGACGTGGATACAGCTCTGGGAAACAACCGAAGAAAGTAATAAACTGAAAAACATTAAAAAAGAAATAAAACCATGGAAGAGCTCTAACCGCAACAACAGACGAGAGGAAGTCGTCATCGCAAGATTGAGGATCGGACACACGCGCCTAACCCACGGATACCTCATCGAAAGGGTTACACCACCAAGATGTGCTCATTGCAACGTACAGTTAAGTATTATCCACATCTTTGAGGAATGCCCCCTATACGAAGCATATTTCCAAACTTTTCAAATTGAAAGAAAGTGCAACACGATTCTCGGAGATAATACTACAAATATTGAAAAAATAATAATGTTTCTTAAGAATAATAATATCTTCAACAAAATATAATCTCATATAAAAAAAGTAAAAACTAAACTAATAGATAAAGGACACTAATGACCTTAGTAGTTGTGTGTCCTTAAACAACAAAACCTAACCTGAGAAGAGCTGATATACTCAATTGTGTGTTATACCATAATCTATTATATAGTTAGTTATATTTTCCAGAATATAATTTTAATTTATAATTTTTAGTTATACTGACTGAAAATCAGTGTACCAGTAAAGTACTTGTCGTCGGTTAAACTAACAAAGGGGCTAAACATATAAAAGAGAGAATAAAATTTTGTATTTGATAGTTACGAAGTTTGGTAATTTAAACAAAGATAGTACATATTACTGTATTTTTTATTTTAATTTAAATGTTAAAAGGAAACAAGAATTACAAATGCTAAGACACGATATTTGAAAACTCGCCTAACAATAGATAAGAATGTATTAGGTTCAGTATACCATAGACGTTGAATCGATAAGGTTAGGGCAAAAAGTTGTTGGCAAATAGACAGACAAGTTGCCACAATGGGCATTCAAATGCGGCACATTTGTCCATGATGGCTGTATTTGAAACCCACGCCTTTGTCGTTGCAGTATTCCATTTTCATACCCATCCTTCAGCGATGTCCCTTCTTTTTCCAGCGTCTATTTCTACCGATTGTACATTATTTTTTATTTTAATCGGATTGATTTACACATTAATGCTTTCAGACTTGAATTATTATTTAAAAAATAGCCGCGACATATGTTATAGTTCAAGGAATTATAAGAATGTCGTAGAATATAAAATTAAAAAAAAAAAAAAAATAGGAAACTCTAAAAGTAATGTTTTATGTTTTTCATAGAAATGAGAGTCTTTAAGTTCGTTCTGCATTTTAGGATCCACGAATCAGCAAAATTCTCATCTGTTCCTTTGCCGTCACCAAGTCTCACTACTTCCATTGTCTAGAATCCATTCTCCTCTCTCGGGTGCCAATATTGACCAACCAAATATACCAGAAAAAGAAATATTTTTCAAGATGAATCCATATTTCGATTCCTTAAATATAAGTGGTGAAGTGTCTTAAGTTTTACAACTCCAATGGATGTAATTCGGCATATTTAGAAGGGACAGGACAGTTATAATCGATTACAGCGTTAACTAGATTTGCGTCTTATAGGTCTGAATTGGCATCGAACTCAAGTGCAAAGACTTATTGTCTTGTTATGTATGATAATTGAGTAAGTAACTGTACCAAAATTGAAAGTGCTTAGTATGGAATGAATTGGTTTGAATCAGAAGGGTGAGATGCTTAATTGAAACCAAGTGCTAGCGATAAACTTGTTGAACATAAGAAGGAGTTGGGCAGATTTTTGTGTTTAAAAGGACATTATGCATATTTCGTTTCAGATAGTGTGGCATAAAAAATATATTAATAATATTTGGACATGATTAAATTATTGATTAAATTTTAATCAAAGATGTTGATTAAATTTTACAAGTTCTAGGATTGCCAGGAACGAATACAGCTGAATATAAGTAAATTATCACATGTTTAGATTATTCTTATATTTATATAAGGACGGATTATTTTTCGGTGGTGTTCCTAGCCCCGGTCCACATCCCTGGGCTCCCAAGTTTCTTCCATATTTCCAACTGTAAATGAATTCCATGAACCGCTGGAAAATTCTCTTCCTTATAGCATCGAATTCTTGATAAAATAATTTACTTGATTTTGAAATTAATTTACTCCCCTGTAGGGATACAAAATAAAAGTATTCGTAGCGCTTACTTCCTGCTAAGATATTTCTCGTGAATTAAAACGACTTTTTGACTGAAAATCGTTCAACTTCCATATATCCATGTATGTACCTATCTAGATAGTTAGCTCTGTGTAAATGTATTTTTTTTTAATATTATATTAGAATATTGGCTTTAGCCAATTATTATGTGGAAGGGGCATGAACAATTTAATACATCTATTTAAATTTTTCATTTACTTACCATATTTTGTTATTATCAACCCAAAACTTTGAGCAGCTACCCTTAAAATAAATAGAAAATCAATCATCAACCATACGGTTTCAACTATCAAAATAAATACAATCCATGATATCTGCAGTACATAAGATAGATTCGACCCTGTAACATAAGGGATACAATACATCGCTAGTATTATATCCAGTAAATAAATGAGGAAGAGAATTTATGTTGGCTGGTATTGCTGGCGTTACACCTGAAAGGGTAAGGCTGAGCTAGCACAAACCATTTGTTACCTTCCCTTCGCCTCCCCCTCTTCCGTTTTCGTCTTTCCTTTCTCTTTATTATTGGTTTAACCTGTTCTTTCTTTTTCTTTTTTCTTTCTCTTTCATTATTTGCAATTAATTACGTAATTATTGTTTAATGAATATTTCAATTCTGGATTTTCACCATGTATTCAGGAAAGTATTCAGTTTCGCAGGTCTCGAGTTCCAACTATAATTCAAATTACTTAAAAGCGTTTGAGTAATAATAACGTAAAATTTTTTTTTTATTAAAGGTGTCTAATCTTGTTACAATTTGGAGTTAATCTCATGCTAAAGACACCTAGTTTATTAATACAAATATATAACAATATGGACTATATCAATAATACAAAAACTATAATACCTAAAAACACCCATTGATTAACAATCTATTTTCACATCTAGATAGAAAATCCATAACAATGCGACCATAAAAATGAATAAGTCTTCTAAAAACACGTGGTTTTCAACCTACTTACACGTATGATGAAAACTTTGGAAAACTACTTTCGATTAGCCGTTATGTTTTAATTTTTACACTTAATTTCATAAAAATATTAAAATTAACTTCAATTAATTTAAAAATATCAATTGCTCTAAGCAATGTCTAAATGCACCGTGTTTATGCTTATATGCACATACGAGTTAAAAAATAATTCTTAATTTTAATAATTATTTTTGTAGATTAAGGACAGTATTTGTTAAATGTTATATTATAGATAATTCCTACGCCCTACCCATCCCTAAGGTCCAGTTCCCACGTTAGCTTGCATTAAGTTATGTCACCCACATGGTTGACACCACCAGATGCACTTTGGGGTCTTCCGCCAGTGGACAAGCCAACGCTGTATTTGCTAGAGCATTTGCTCCAGCTGCATCCTGCTCTTTGATACTTCCTTCAGCATCCTGTGTCCTCAGAGGTTCCTCATTTATCTTGATGTCCTCAACGGCCGCCCCCAGCCGGTTTAACCAATCAGAAGACACGGACTAAGACTTTACCCTCTCTCCTCACAAAATCTCCTCACCCCCACCTCCGTTCTGTAGATATATTAAGGCCCTGTAAAATTAGAGATAAGAATTCTAGTTAGTGGAGTTTATACTTGATGTTCATTTTGTATTCTGTACGAATAAAAGTGTTTTTTTCAAGTCTTCACTGTTCTCAGTTATCTAATTTACGGGTCTTTGTACTCGTAGTAGTGGGTTGTTCAGCTTACCTAGTAAACCACTACTCCTATTAAAACCAAATATTTGATAATTTGTTGCAATTCTTATTTTCTAGTTCCTCATCAGCTTGGCTCTCATACGGGGTAAAGACTAGTAAGGAATTGATATTTCCCTACAAGTAAGAAGAAACTTGCTATTGTTTCAAATTAAGCCACCGACAAGATTAATAATGGTTAGTTCACATTGCGAAAGCTATGGAAGTCATTGTTTCAGCAAGATATGACGGCTGTGGTTTGCGGTAAGAAGCCAGCAAGATGGGGGGGGGGGGGGGCGAGATTACGCCCTGACAAAAGTGGAAGCCCCCCCGGGACAATAAGACGAGCCGTGATTAAGCCCTGGATGCGGGGGGGGGGGGGCTGCAGGCAAACTTAAATTATCCCAACTGCTCAGCTTAGGCCGCGTTATAGGACGTGGTAATTAATTATTGCCTTAGCTAGTTACCTGCCCTAGTCACCTGTTCATTAATCCCAACCTCCCCGACATCATCCCTCTCTCTTAGCTGTTATAACGATGACAGCCAGGTCATGGTCCCCCCTCCCTCCTGCTCAATCCGTTTATTACCTCAAATCTCTTCTTGATATAACCACCAGAACTCAAATCTTTTATATCCGAAGGTCTTGTACTGTAAGTTTCTTTTTTTTTTTTTTTTTTTTACTTTATTTCTATATTCACTTTTGTCTTTTATTAAAGTTTATGCTTTCGATCTAATAATTCATAAGGTTACAGCAATTGTTCTTGAAAGTTAGTGGGTAAACAAATTTAACCCTTTGCACTCGGCAACGTTTCGGACGTTACCTACCGGCAACTCGACGCAACTTATTCGCGAAAACGTACACCCTGAAAACGTAATTTATACTGTAAAATTTTAGAACCAAGTAAGGAATTGTAATGAAATTTAGGTTATATGTATTTGTGAAGCTTCAAGAACACATAGTTACAACAAAAAAAATAATTTTATATTAATTTCAAAATTAGTTATTTAAATTTTATATATATATATATATATATATATATATATATATATATATATATATATATATTTATGATTTTATTATAAATTATAATAAAATATTTAATCTTAATTTTTTAATTAACAATCATGGCGGATTCAACAAAGCGTAAAGAATCTAAATATAAAGGGACGTTTTTTGGGAATACCTAAAAATTGTGTAAAATTTTTGATAAGTAAGAGAACCAAAGCGGATAACGATGGAAATCCCTTAGATTTCACAAAGGTTTCGCCGTTCCTTATATATAATAGCATAAAAAATCTAATTGAAGAAATAAAAACAGTTAAAAAATTACGAGACGGGACCCTTTTACTTTTCTCAGACATCCAAATAGAAAAGCTTCTAAAATGTGAAAATCTACTTAATAACTTACGGTTAAAGCAGAACATAGAAATAGAAAGCACATGGGAAACTAAATCAAAGTAAAGGGATTGATTATTTGGTGCCCCGAACTAAATTATTGTACAATTGAGGAAATAAAAGATGAAATAAACCACAAAATATAGCCGATGTTAAAGGATTAACGTACTACAAAAATAATGAAAAACACCGCGAGCCGCGACCATCATTTATCACCAAAAGCGAGTTAGCCTGTAAATAGTTTTTACGATTTGTTTATGTCCTTATATGTTAAAAACTGAAAATTATTTGCATTGTCTCCGTAGCGGAGCCCTCGTGTTTGAAGAAAATTTTTAAATGGTTCCGCTCCGGAGACCTCGAGTGCAAAGGGTTATTAATCTATTTTAGTAGATCTTTAAGCAAAATTTCTTTATTCCTTATTATTATTATTATTATTATCTTTAATACCTTTCCTTCCAAATCATCGATTCTCTTCCTGTTCACTCTCTTGTAGGTGCTAACATATGTAAAAATTATTATAGGAAGAAATTTTTTTTTTTATTTAAGTTTTGTTTATTAAGTTTGTTTACCCTCTGCAGTCCTTTAATGCTCGACAAAACAGATGAGTACTAAATATATTGAAGGAAAACTATCTGATCTACTTTACTATTTTGTATTTTCTTCTAAAACCTGTTTTATCACGCCATATCTTATAATTATGTTGTTTTTTGTTTTGTTTTTATTAAGACGAGGATTTTCAACACCATGTTAGGCTCCCCAAGGTTTCCCCTCCTGAATACAGATGTACATCCCTCCTAAGCTTCCTCAGCCCGAAGCATGGCAAAGTAACAAGACGGTAGTACGAGAGAAGCCCTGTATTGTGCAGTGGGATCTGCAATATGAATATAAATGGCGAGCCCCCCCTAACCCCTGGTACACCCGCCCCATGAATCCCCCCTAGTTGATAGGCTGCCAAAGGGAGAGGTCATTGAACTGTCCACAACTTACCCCCAGCTGTCCGCCTTCATTGTCCCCGCGGGGTTTATGCTCTACCAGATATCTGGGAGGTCTCAGTAGTGCAGTATCCAACTTTACTAGGCCTAAGTCAGCAACTGCTTAAAACTGCTATTTTCTAAGTCATTATAAACTTGAGTTAGCAGCTTTGTTACGTATCGAGATAACTGAGTGTAATAAAACAAAGCCAAATATTAATTTTCCCATCTGGTATATTTTCTATGTCGCCCAGGCGTGGAAAAAGTCATCACCAGAGTCTTGCCCATAAACACTATTTTTTTTATATATATATATATATATTTTTATTAACTACAAATAAATTTGTAACAGGATTAGAATTTGCCATTTGCAACAGTGTTCCATTTTAGGAATGTTAGTTAACTTAGCCTGTCTCTTGGCCACCCCCACCTTGTCGTATGGGTTGTTGTTAGGGCTTTTCAAATCTCGTGTCGGTGGGTTAATGTTATAAGTCAGCCTTAAGTGAGATTTCATGTAATTTTCTTCTGCTGTTACTGCTATTTTTGGGAACTTTATTCAGTATATATATATATATATATATCGTTGCTGACTTAAAATGGTGCGTCTACTATTTTCCGTAACACTTTCGATTGAAAAGACTTAATTTTTTTGCTTAACCCTCCTTTTCAATGGTTTCATTCCATAGCTTTTAATAACAATTTATGCAAAGTTAGTTTTTTTTGTTTGTTAAAAATAATTGATCGTCTGTCAAATAACCTAGATAATAGTCCCTACTCAGTTCCCACTACTTAGTTCTTTTCGTTTTAGCCTAACAGTGAGTTTGCCAGGTAGGTCTCTTGGCCAGATAAATATCCAACTTCATCAAATGCCAGAACAGGGATTTTATTGAAGTAAAAAGTATTGGAGGCAAGCGTCCCGATTAAGTGTGAACAGAATATGCTCACTTTTTTCGTTCATTTTATTTTCCAACTCAATTAAATTCCACCTCCTTCAAAAACAAAAACAAACTATCGTATATTTCTTCTTCGACACATTTAGTTTCGTAAAGGCTTGATATTCTCATCAATCCGTCAAATTTTGCAGGAGTTCCTCATGGTTCAATGCTAGTTCCTCATCCCTATTTTCTAGATAATAATGAAATGCTTATTAACAATGCCTACTATTTACGCCGACGATCAGTAAAACAGATACCTTTCTATGCGTTAAATGAAAAAAAAATACAGTTTTTAAATAATTCGTTTCTTATTTCATTTTTTACGTCTCATCTAGCGTTCGGAATTACTGCGAAGAATCTTTATGTGAAGGATAACATCTTAATTCTTAATTGGTTATCAAATGTTAATTGTGTTTTGATTTACTCAGTAGTTGGTATGTACCTGTTATGTGAATGAAACTAAATAAAAACAGTAAAAAATAAATGAATAAAAAAATAAAAATCTTAATTCGTTGAAAACTTTTGTATGCATGTATTTATTTTTATGAAAAATTGATTGAGCTAATCAAAACGACTCTCGCACATCTATTTGATAGGGTTTGAGTTAATATGATTATCAGATTGTCCTTCAAGATCCGAAATTACATTTGATAAACTTAGCTATTAACATTTATATCTTAATGAGTTTCGTTTACCCATTCGACTATTAAACTCATTTCACCTTTAACGTTCTATCCTTTAGCGTACATTTTGAAAACCTAAATATAAATATTTATTAACAGAATCTATCCGTGACATTTACTGAACTACAAAAGAACTATAAATTGGTTCAATGGCCATTACTATACAGGTCACTGGACGGACTATTCAGTCTACACGGGCTATCGATTAGAGCTCAATTTAATTGCGATATAATGGGTACAGCGAAAAATGGTTTTCTATTTAGTATTTTTTGTTGAATATTTAACCGAAATTTTTGTTTGTTTAAACTGATTTATTTGATTATTCATGAAGAGACGGGTGCATTATGATTCATGGCACGCATTGCACAAACGCTCTCCCTTTAATTATGTGCGATTTCAACACAATCAGCATTAATATTCATTGGTAAAAATCGATATTATAAGATTTTATCGATATGACAGGAATCCTAATGTAGATTTATTTGAGATTAATTTGTTTTTTTGGGATTAAAAATTGTTTACCAGATTTATTATTTTTTTTTTTTTTTAAATCATTCAGAATTCTTGCCTGAATTCTGAATTTATAAAGTATCAGATTTTATCTAGGAATACTGTCATATATACATATATAATCGCAGAAACTCCTTTGCATCTGACAATATATATGCAAGCTTAACTCGATAAATACAATATTATGTTATTTATTTCTTAGATTATTTACAGTAACATTTTTCGATTAATTTTTTTTCCTTACATCAGAAAATAACGGAAAGCATTCCGTTCTGATCTTTGATCCGCCATTTCATCTATAAATTGTAGGGGCATACAAATATAAAATGAAACTGATGAATCTTAATTTTTTAGATTTTGTACGTATGATTTATTTCTATGCATTTTTCAACATATGAAATAATCGAGGTGGAAAAACCATAAAAAAAACATAAATTTAACTTAATTTTGCTTAAAGGTGGGTCTTAGGTGTATACAATGTAGATTAGAAGACCCAATATTGAACCTTGCGATACTCCCTGGACGAATCGAAGAAATTCGATCTAACGAAAAAAAGATATCTACTGCGCACTCACACGGATATATTACGAGGAGAATAGAAGACGTTGGATGAGGGATCTACTCCATTAACAGACCCCAGAATAAATGAAACAAGGTCGGGAAGAGGCACTGCTTTACTTTCCTGGAACAATCTGAGTCGATACTTACTAGTGTCCTATCAAAACCATCGATATAAATAACCCAATCAGTGTCATATGCCCTAATTGGTTGCCAGCTATAGCATAAGATAATAAAGCGTTGACTTCTCAGTAGCGACTCAAGGTTTATTTTTGAAACTTTCACGCAATATCGAACGCAATCGGTGAAATATTATCTGCTATTTACGTATTAAATGTTAATATAAGTAAATAAACATTAAAAATATTAAATTTGAATTTATTCAACTGATAATTTGTCTACAGATGTGCATTTTCAAAAATTATTACCGTAATCTTTGTTTTTTTATATTTCATAATATATAAGGTATAATAACCCAGTTTTTTTTCTAATGAAATATTTATTTTCATTCAAATTTCTCCATCGAAAAGCTAAGATGAAAACTAACCTTACGTTTCTACTTATCGTTTTTAACTATGTTCAAAACTTTAAGTTTTTCATTATTGGTCCTATTATACCGGTAAGTGGCTAATTCCTTTAGAGGAGGTCTAATACAGAAGTAACGAAAATTCGATTAGTATAGTCAAGATTGGTTAAACGCCCCAAGCCTTATATCCAGTCAAATAAAAATCTTAAAAATAACCTGTACCTTGTTAGATAAATGGGTAATGTCCACAATTTTAATATTTCATTAAAATGTAAAATTTAAATCAGGGCGGCCCAAACATTAATTATTATTTGATTTTTGGCGATTTTCATGTATTGATATTAATTAACACTTTCACACCGGCATGTACCACCTGTGGCTCACACTTGACTGCCTCATCAGGAATCGTGTACACCGGTGGCTCGCACTAGAATTCCTCCTCGGCCAAATAATTATATCTTTAACACTTTGACTGCCGAAAAAGAATACTTGAGAGTCACGCTCTCGTTTCGACACGATTTTAATATTTGATTCTCTGAAAAGAGAACAGTTACTCGATTTCAGGTGACATGGCAGCCAATGTGTTAAGATAGTAGAAATAATTTCTATACAGCTGAAAATTAAAATAATGAAAATTTAACGTAAATTCATTTATTTTGATATTTATTTGTATTTATTTATATTTATATTCATATACTTATAAACGTGTAAACATTTATTTTTTAATAGCAATTATAATTAATATCGTATTATAAACATAACTATTAGGATGGTATTTTTTATTGTTTGTTTTATTATTGTTGGATTGCCAATACCCCTGGAATAGTTCCCATGCGGTAGAGCGAAAAGCATTAAATTCAGCCGCCAATAGGCGAGGAGGGTGAATTACAGCCCTGGCGTGAACGTGTTAATAATGGGAAGATTCGGCACTTTCAACAAGTGGGAATGTGTATTTCATTATTTTTATTATTGGTAGTAACAAGGAGTTTCGTGGATTTCAAAGTTTTTGTATAATGGACATTGTCATTCGAATGAATAATATTATATCTGTCATCCCAGTGAATAAGTGGCTAAGTTAAATTTCCTTACTTTTCAGGGCACGATTTATAAAGTTTAAACAGTATTGCTATAAAATCAGGTCTTTTTTATAAAGCGTTGGAATTTTATCAAAAATACCAAATAGTGGCTACTGTTTACTGCCATTAAACCGATAGGTCTTATCTGTAGGGAGATATTAGAGTTGACTTATTTTTCTCCAACCGATTATAACAGATTTAAAGCAAATAATAACAACTACATTTAAAATGAACGTCTGATTTATAAACTTACATAGAAACCGTTTCCATGCTTCTTTAAAACCACTGAACCCAGGATAAATTTATCTGAAACCTATTTAGTGGGACGGCATATAGGACATAAAGGCCCAGAAATGTCAGTAAAATTAAAGCATTCATTCTTTATAGATCGTAAATCATACAGGATCAAAGGTTTAGTGTAATCCTAATATTATGCTCAATATACCCCTTATGTGATTTTAATCTTATCAAGATGTGGGGGGGGGGAGCCAATGATAATCAAAACTATATTACATTTTAATTTCGCCTCGATATATTATTCATGGGCCTCCATTATTGGAAAACACTTAAAGGCCATTTTTCATCGCTCAGTCATCTTAATTGCTGGAAATGCTTGAAGCCTCGCTTGAAATTCTAACATTTCCCTGATCTGATATTGGCGAATCTAGTTCTTGATAAGAAATTATTTATGGGTGAAAATCGCACCTCATGCTTCCGTGCAAATGGAACTATGCAAATAAGTTCTCTTCTAAATTGTAATTATTCATTTCTTGTTTTATCTTAATCGAAACTGTACAATTATGTACTGTACTATTCTTAAAATTAAAATTAATTTTTCAGACCTGCATTGCCCCAAAATTTTACATATTTAAATTTGTACATTGATTTGTACCTTTAAACAAGAGTTCACATTTAAACTGGAATAATAATGGAATCGAAAATGATAACATGGATGTTTCTAAATGATACCAGATGGTGAAAACCCAAGCACCTCATACTATCGGCAATAGAAGTTGCAGTAGCAGAAATTAATTTTATGCATCTTGCATCCTGACATGGGGGATAGTCTGTCAAAATTCATATCGAGACCTAACCGGATTGGGCTGCAAATAACTTCCCGGATAATTAAAGGAGCCAATATTACTTTTTATCATTTATAGGTCTTAACAAAACTGGGATCTTAAAGCGATTTACGTCGATTTTGAAACGCTCTATTCAATAAATGATCTTTTTTGGCGATTACGCACTAAAATAGATCTATTCTGGGATTTCAGTCAAAAAAAAAATTAAGCTAGGGTAAACCATACAGTTATTGGCACCCCAACTTTAACTTGAAGAAATAGGTAAACAAGTCCTAATTTTATTACAAAATATACATGAGTTTAATGTTCGAAGGGTCCTCTGAGTCATCTATGAAGTAAGACTTTAACAAACTAACCACAGGGAAGATTCCACAATTAAATCCACAGGGTTCCAATAACTAGATTTTGGAGTTTTTACAATAAATATTGACATTTGGTAAAACTATTGAACTTTTGACCCAAAAAAAATCTTTTGAGTATTTATGATGATAGATAATGAGGATCTTTAGGAAGTTTCTTTATTAATCCCTTTATAAAAAGTTTTTTTTTTTTAATTTAACCACAGAAATGTAGTATTAAGGGTGCCAATAACTGTACGGTTTACCCTACTTATATCATATGAAAATAAAATTTATGGAAAAAAAAATCATTTATGGACAAATTGCAGTAATTTCAACTTTAATTGCTAAAAATTTGAGATTCTAATTTTCAACAAAATAAAAAAAAATCAAGTCCTTCTGAAATATAGATCGCACACGATTGAAATTATAACTATACTAAAACATAAAACAAAAAACATACCACTTACTTACTAATTAGCTCAAAAAATAATGTTTTTGGTTCTTTTTCTTTTAAAAACCTAATATTTAAATTTAGAGATGTGTAATGGTCAACTGTTTTCTTGGTCAGACCGAATGGTTTCTGTATTTCACTGGACTCAGCAAGCCCTGACGAAGATCCAGATGTTCCGATCGAAACTTAGGCTCTCCAAATAAATAAAATTTGACTGAAAATCCTGATTATTAATCATCCCAAGATTTATATAAAAAATAAAATAAAAATATATGAAATCCTCTGATAAATTGTTCGTTAAATGCACGTATTCCGCCTGAATAGAGAAAACACGTACCTGCTTTGAAACATCGCCGCTTCTGCTGGAATTCAAAGGGTTGTATTTCAAAGGATAGCAGAAAGTGCAACGGTAATGAACAGGAAAGAAAACAAAAATTCTTCCATGCGCCCAGACTAGCTTCTTGTTGGCTTCGTTATATCATCATTCAGATTATGTTAATGTTAAATACTGGTGCACTTTTAATTGCAATTTTCTTTTAAAGCAGTTGTAATCGATGCCAAAAAGGCAAAATAACAGGAATCTTGTGTAGATAAATCGCTAACTTACAGTGATAACATCTATTCATGCATGGAGACGAAGTAGACCGAATCGCACCCCAAAGTATACTATTATAATAATTTAACAGCTATATTATTTTCCTTATTTTAATTAAAATTAAATCAGATTAAAATTGATTTTGATTTAAAAATATACAAAAAAGGCGTGGGGTCCGTAAAATAGTTAAATACTCTAAAAATGTTTAACAAAAAAAGTATTTAATAAGCAGGAATGAAAAGGAATACACAAAGCGAAGTTCTTACAAAGAGAAAGTGATAAGAAATATTGGGGATAGTACTCGAGAATTAAGGTAGGTTGCACTAAGCTGGTAAAATACGTAAGTACCGTAAAAATAAGTTAAAAGGTTAGTAAGTCGGAAGGAACAAACAGTGGAGGTTTTGCTAGTACGGGAGTGTATCGACCGATGCAGAGACACCACTCAACACGTCATTTATTCAGTCTCACCCCACTGTCGCTACTGTCATCTACACTGCTCCCGTCACTAGAATATACGCTTTTTATTTTCCATGGCAATGTCATAGAACGGCATTGCAATCGGCTGAAATATTCGTTCCGTTTAATGAAACGCAGTACGATTGTGGCTAAGAGGGAGGTAATAAGAATTATCTTGGAACAGTATATAGGGGGTTATTCTTGAAGAAGAATTTTCAAGTGGTTCGGTTTATCTACAACTAGTACCAAGACGATAATGGTGGCAAGCGAGCATTAATCCCCTAACCTCTCCCCTAGACCGAGAAACCCCGTAAAGCCTAAACCGTGAGGCAAGAAAGGACCAAAAAAAAATATAAAAAAATAGCGGGTTCAGTACTTCAAAGCGAGGTCATAGCTGATGGGCCACGATTCAGACCGACAATTTTTATGGTGATCAGAAAATATTTGTCTCCTGCCTGAGGGATTCTTCCAAGACACCTAAACAGAAGGAGTCAAAGACAAGTCCTTTTGATGTGCATCGATGTCAGGAATACTACGTATAATTGAATCGTTCTATATTGTATAAAATAATAATATAAAACCCAATGTTATAAAGTGATTCAAATCTATAAGGAAATACCGAAAATAAAAAGAAGGTTCAAGTTTATTAGGGTAAACCGGATAGTTATTGGCACCTTTAAGACTATTTCCGCGGTTAAATTAAAAAAAAAAAAAAACCTTTTTATAAAGGGATCAAATTGAAACTTCCATTAGCTCCTCTTTATCTATCCTTATAAAGACTCAAGAGGTTTTTTTTGGGTCAAAAGTTCAATAGTTTTACCATATGTCAATATTTATTGTAAAAAGTGCAAAATGTAGTTACTGACACTCCGTGGATTTAACTGTGAAATCTTCGCTATGGTTAGTTTGCTAATCGCTTACTTCATAAATGACTTAGAGGACCCTTCAAACATTCGGTTCATGTATATCTTGAAATAAAATTAGGAATTGTTTACTGATTTTTATAAGTTAAAGTTTGGGTTTCAATAACTGTACTGAGTGTCAGTAACTGTCTGGTTTACCCTATATGAAAGAAAATCGTATTTTAAAAAAAGTTAATAACATTGGTTTCTTGAATATTGAAATATTATTGACAGATTAAAATAAATATGATTAAATATCTACTGTTTACTTGCCTCTAGGAAGATAATATAAGGCCCGAATGTCATATTTTATATCTTCTTTTAATAGTTAAAAAAATCGACATTATATATATATGTAAGTAAAATGTTACTTATTCATTGTTTGTTTGTTTAACGTCACTTTATGCCACTAAGGCTAATCGAAAGATGCTATAGTGGTAGTCGTACATTTTGCCTATTCCTGTATTATTAGGATAGTGATCTTTACCGAGTATCTGACATCGCACAGGCTCGGGACCTCTATTTTATGTCCTATCCGATGGACGGCATAGCCAAGAATTTTTTACTCCCTTTAAAAAACCCTAAGGCCACCGCGGTACCTTTTGAATTGTTGGTTTCTATGCTAACCACTATACAACTGGGTGGCCCCGCTTATTCATTAAATAATAAATAATAATCACTCTCCATTGTCTAATTAACAGCTTTGACCAATGATATCCCAGTTGACCTGGTACCCATTAGAATTTTTATCTATTTTCAATATTTGGTTTAAGAATGGTTTCGAAATATTTTTTTGTTTTTTCTTCCAAGATTGTATACTTGATACGTTTATGAGCTAGAAATAATTCCCTATGATTTCAAGACTTTTTAATAATATCAATGGTACATTTTAAATTTAAATTTCTGATCAATTTTATATATTTTTATCATTAACAGGGATAAATTTCTTTTGTAAAGACAAATATTTATGAAATATGAAATTATTCCCGGGGGGAGAAATATGAGGCACTTTCAGTTTTCTTATTAGTCGCTGTTCCGTGACCATCTCCCAATCTCTAAAACTCACGCAACTTGGCAGTTTGAGTGGGGGAAACTTGAAGTAGTTAAAAAGTTCAATTAATTTGATGAGCACTTAAAGTCTCTTTAAAAGCGTAAATACACATGATATACAAATATTCTACATTCTATATATAAACGCGATCTTGGTAACCACTAAGAAAGGAATTTCAAAAATGTAACCCCTAAGGGGCTTAAATGGCGAAATTGTCGTTTAACTCTAACGGAAATCTATTTTTGAGATTTTAAACCATATGTTTTTTATTTGAATATGGATTTAACGTTATAATATTATTAACTACATTCACATATAATATACAATATATATATAATATATATATATATATATATATATATAATAATATATAATATATAGTTATATATATAATATATAATTCACATATAATATTATTAACAGCATTCACATAAAAAATGGCTACTGATTATTTAAATATTAGTGGTAATTAAATTATGCACAATGTGATTCCCATGATTGGGGATGGTGCGTGTTTATTTCGACCTCTACATATATATAAGAGGCTTTGTCCTGACTGAAAGAATCGACGCAGAGCAAAAAGTACTAATGATAAAAACTTGAAGTTCGGAATTTAAATTTTAAACGCAATGTAGGTAACCACTAAGAAAGGAATTTAAAAAATGTAACCCCTAAGGGGCTTAAATGGTGAAATTGTCGTTCAACTCTAACGGACACTTATTTTTGCACTTGGAGAAAAAATATCTAATTTGGACTCATTTTAAACATCTTGATGCGACGAAAGCCCCTTAGGGATGGGCCGAAATATGAAGCGTTCACGACGAGTATGCAATTTTTTGTTTCGGCGGTTTTAGTGAACTCTCTCCATTGCGCGTCTCCCTCTCTTCTACCGAGCCGGCAGCTTCCCCCTCCAACATTCCACCTACCGGAAGCTCCGATCCCTGTAATCCCTGTTAAGTTGTTAATATATAACATATGAAGGGGTCGGGGCAAAATAGTGCCAAGCAACATTGTTAACAAAATTAAACTGTAGCTGCAGTCTGCTGTATATTACGTTGGTCTATATGTCTATGATGGAAATGCCACCTAAATATGATCTATAGTCTTATTTAGGTGGCATTTCCACCATAGAAATATAATCCTACGTAATAATATACAGCAGACTGCAGCTACAGTTTATTTTTGTTAAAAATGTTGCTTGGCACTATTTTGCCTGTATATATTTATATACATTCAATTTTAGAAATATACCTCTTAGAAGAGGTGTAGCGGACAAACCACGTAATAGAAGAAAAATAAGAAAGTTTTTTTTATTCTGGACATCTAGCCCCTAAGAATAACAAAATATGTACAGATATTTAGAGTCCTTTGTATGTCTAGTTTAGAAAAAAAAAGTTGTGATAAGTAAATACCAAAGAAAATAATAGCGAGCTTCATAAAACCAAACATACAACAGCATAAAATAAGTTAGAATGTAAGCTGTCTGGTTTCCAACCTTTTCAATTTAAATCAATAAACGAGAAACAAAAATAAACAAACACTGATATTATAAATTTAAAAAGACTTCACTATATTACGAAGTTATGGTAGAAAAGAAGTTAGGAGGAATTTTTACGGATGAAAACTGGTAAGGAATTCGAAAAGGAGGCACCACGGATGATAAATGATATTGTAAAGGAGGCACCACAGATGATAAATGATTTTCTGGAGGAGGCATTTCGGTAGGATGGGATGTATAGGTTTAAGGTTTGGGATCTACTATTTGGAGAATTTATAGAGGAACAGTGTGTGAAAAAATTCAGGATATACGGAAGGTTCTTAATTCTTAGCGTTCGGAAAAGATAAACACCAAAGAAATATTGCTGTCGACAAACTGGGTAGTGCCGCTTATATTCGGCATAGCAACTGGAGACGTGGAGAGTGCCTGGGGCAAGTAAGAAGAAACTAATGAAGCAATTCACTAGCTGGTTCAACCTCATCTCATGCAAGCCAGACTTTCCCATGCATTAAATTTCATTATTTGCGACAATTATCAACACATTTACTGATTGTCCCCATCTATTTGAAATGCTCAAATTAATATTTAAAGTTTTAATTTTTTTTTTTATAATTATGTATATATATATATATACTTATATATATGCATATATACATATATATGTGTGTGGACATATATATGCATATGTATGTTTGGGATCTACGATTTGGAGAATTTATAGAGGAACAGTGTGTGAAAAAATTCAGGTTATACGGAAGGTTCTTAATTCTTAGCGTTCGGAAAAGATAAACACCAGAGAAATATTGCTGTCGACAAACTGGGTAGTGCCGCTTATATTCGGCATAGCAACTGGAGACGTGGAGAGTGCCTGGGGAAAGTAAGAAGAAACTAATGAAGCAATTCACTAGCTGGTTCAACCTCATCTCATGCAAGCCAGACTTTCCCATGCATTAAATTTCATTATTTGCGACAATTATCAACACATTTACTGATTGTCCCCATCTATTTGAAATGCTCAAATTAATATTTAAAGTTTTAATTTTTTTTTTATAATTATGTATATATATATATATACTTATATATATACATATATACATATATATGTGTGTGGACATATAAGTATTTGTGTATTTTTTTCATTGCATATCTATATTTTATCTCGCCGACATATTTAAGTTGATGTTTAGTCCTTCCCGATTCGCTCTGCTTTGTGGTATCTCATCCCCCGTTGTCTTTGTTCTTCCGCGTGGACTCTCGCCAATTGCTCTTTCATTCATTTCTTGTTTAGAAGCGTTCATAGGAATCTCTTTGAAGTAAAAAAAACTCTGCATGCATACAAATATGTAGCGATTGTTGCAGTCAAAAGTTAAAACAGTAAGAATTTCCATTTAGAAATGTAAATGAAATATTTTCATAAACTTATAATTTACAACAATATAAAAATACTCAAGTGGAATTTCAATTTTGAATGAAAATCGTGAAAAAAAAAAAAAAAGAAAAAAAAAGGATCGTAATTTAGTATTGATTGAAATGAGGTTAAAGTTTTTATAAAGTGTTTTATAAAATGATATCTTAGTAACAATTAACATGGAGAGATGACTTTTCTTTCTCTTAATAAATATATGGATATGTACAAATATAATAAAGACCTATTAGTATGTGGATTTTTTTCTCATGCCTCCCTAGATTTTCTGAAATATTAGATATTTATAAGGGATGATTTCTATTTGAAGATTAGTTCATAAATAACTTAAGATTAGAATTTCGCTTTTCTTAGCTAAGGATTTGTTTATAAGATATTCAGTACCAAATATTATTTTCCTATCTTAAGTAAAATGTGTACTAATTTTTACCTTTAGCATCAAAGATATATATGGTTTACGAGATTAGGAAGAGAACAATTAGAATCGTTGAGGATTTTACGGAGAGTTTTTGATTTTAATGGTTGAATGCGAGTCGGATTAAATCCGTGTAGCCCTAATGCTCGTATCCGTAAATCTAAACGGGCCTAATGATAGTCATGTAAATGAGGTTTTGGTAATAAATCTAAAATTAATGGCGTTTGACTGACAGCTCTCGGCTCAGTTTCTTGTTATTTCACTCATGTTCATTAAACCATTACTAATTGTATTGTTGTATGTTTTGGGGGTATTATACTATATGGGGTATACATTATAATATATGGAAATATTATAAAGAGATCATAATTGCATTGAGGAAGTATAGTTGAGGTTATATACATACACCCTTGAAGAATGATGTTAAAAAAGTAGGAAAATAATAAAATTTGACAAACGTTACAAATGGACGTTTAAGTCATGTCTTAAACCTATTTAATATCTAACCAACACCCCTAATTAATATTCCATTTTTTCCATGTTTAACAGATCCATTACAACGAACTTTATTCGCACAAACAACTCCTTCGAACACTCTTGCAAGTCTTGAAATGCACTGAATTGCTCAACATATTTGCTTTACATTTACTAACGCTCCAATCTTCCAATTTATTCCAAAAGTCTCATTTACACGATTCCAAACTTACTCGATTGAACCATCTGAATACGAAAATCCTTCTTTTCGCAAAAATCTTCAATGTCTCTTACATGGTCTGAAACAAATTTATTCTCAATAGCCGAATTGACTAGATCCAAATGGCTGTTCTTTCAGAATGAACTCCATAACCATCCGCTCAACCGACATGCTAACCTAGCCCCCTCCTCGATTACTGGTGATGTTCATAGTCATCTAAAAGAAGATGGTCCCGCGAAATGGTCCTTCTAATACAAAATCTTTAATGGAGTTCTGCAGTTCTATTTGTTTTAACGAGTTGTTCCACGAAATGGCTGTGTCAGGTCTTGGTACCTAATAACTCTTATACTTGTTATAAAAAAATATACCATATTTAATATTATACCATCGACTGAGGTAAATTTAGCCGATAGTACCTAAAAACGTCCCGAATCGTATTAAGGAAGAAAATTTTAAATTAATTATGTTACAAATATATTTTAAGGTCGCAGGTTCGCGCCCAGCGGTGGTCCTAGGATTTTTTAATGGGAGTAAAAAATCCTTAGCCATGCCGTCCCTCGGATAGGACGTAAAATGGAGGTCCCGAGCCTGTACGATGTCAGGTACTCGTTAAAGATCCCTATCCTAATTATACCTGGATAGGCAAAATTTAGGACTCCCACGGTAGCATCGTCCTATTATCCTCAGTGGCATAAAGTGACGTTAAACAAACAAACAAATATATGTTTTCTAATTATTACGTTATATCGTACGTCAACAAGGAGGTAGTTACGACTCAAAATATATAAATTTTTAGTTATGCATACTGTTGAAAACAGAAAAACAAAACCAACAATGCTAGAATACAGTGACAATAGTATTTGTAGTTACGTTCGCGTAAGGCTCAATTTATCATATTCTTTTATGGAGAGGATGATTGTGTTGACGCTGGTAGAGGACTGCTTTTGAGTATTAGTTGGTACCAATGGTATTAAACTGCTCCAATGGTAGACTACTTGTGATCAAAAACCATTTTTCCTAGTCGCTGTTTGTAGAAAAATTGTAAAATTGAGAACACAGTTGAAACTCCATTTGTGATTATCCAAAAAAACAGTTTTTTGAGTTGCAACCATATTCTTGCCTGGAAAATACCAAATAAAACTCTCAGCGAAAAGAGACTGTCACATAATTTTAACCCACAGATAGACTGTCAAATGTGCAATATGAGGTTAAAGGAGACACTATACCATATAATATTTGAATGCCCAATATAAAGCTCTTTAAGAAATTCTTTCCTTTCAGGAATAAATAAACAAACATCATATCAAATATTAAATCCAACCAATTTAAATGATGTCAAGAAACTCTTTTTATTTATAAAAGGTATAATAAGGGAGCGAGACATGGCCCCTGACCAAAAAATCAGAAATTATGATCAATGCGCGGGAAAGAAAAATATTAAGAAGAATATGGGGCGGAGTGTCCTAAAATGGTACATGGAGAAGAAGAAAGAATGAGGAGTTGATGGAGCTATATGGAGAACCGGACATGGTGGCAGTAATAAAGAAAGCCAGACAGAGATGGCTGGGACGTATGGAAAGAATGCCGGAGCACAGGATAGTTAGAAGAATACTCCATGAGACACTGGGCGGTAAACGAAGCAGAGGATGCTCTAGAATCAGATGGCTAGATGATGTCGAGGAGGACCTGAAATTGCTGGGTCTACCAAACTGGAAAGAGTAGCACAGGATCGCAGAGATTGGTCGGCTGTGGTGTTGGAGGCCCGGATTCTTGCAGGACCGTAACGCCGGAATAATAATAATAATAATAGGGTAAAGAAATCTAGCTAATTAAAATCGAATATCATGTGATAAAAAAGGTTCCTTATTACCTTGACTGGGGAAAATAGATGAACTTAAGATGCTCAAACCGAGTTTTTTTTATGTACATTTTATTTTATATAATGTTCTAAAGCGTTAGAATTGTTTGATGTATATATTGACTCTTATGTTTATTATTATTTATTCTTATTATAGGGTAGAAATAGTAGTTGTTAAGGGAGGGATTAATATATTGATCATGTTGATATTTTGATGTTATTTTTGCAAGATTTAGGTTATTAGGATAGTTTTATAGGTAAAATGTTGTATGGATATGTTATTTTGTTCTTGACTAGAATTTATTATAATTACTCAAGAAATGTTTATGATGCCAGACTCCTTGTCCATGATATGTTTATGATGTCAGACTTGTATAGGGCTTGACACTGAAAACAAGCTGTAACAAATAAATAAAAAAAAAAAAAAACATTTTCTTGCCGACGTGCGACATTAATGTGCATGTAAATCTTAAATAATACACAAAGACCTTCATATTTTATATGTCGTTGATATAGCCTTCCAGATTCCGAACCATCTGAACCCACTTGTATCCACCTTCATCCTCGATTCCAGGCAATCCTCTTAGAGGTCTGAAAAGAAGATGGCTTCGAGATGGTGGTTCATGACATTATTTTGCTTTTAGTATATCACATTTACTTAATGTCTAAATTTTCATTGTGAATAACAATAAATATATAATTTGAAAAAAATATCTAAATTAATTTAACGATTAGAATTAATCACAATATCCTTTGCAAGATTAGCGGTTGACAGACGGAAGCACTAACTCCTTCCCTAGAGCCAGAGATATAATCCTACAAGAGCCCTTATCCTCTTGCCTTAACCTCGGATTTCGCAATTAAAGCACTACCAGTAATTGGAAGGATCTTAGCAAACCCTGGTCTACTCATTGCTCTTACACTCGTATTTCTACAGGTATCCTTTCAATCATCGTATGAAGGAGGTGAGAATTACAAGCTTGAACTAGATGCCTAGGTTTAACTATCAGTCTCATTGTATATCATTAAATCTTAAATCGTCGAAGAAAGAACACCTTGCTCTATTCGGATTAACTTTGATTATTTTTTCTTTTTTTACTATAATTATTAATTTGCACTTGTCAGGAAAGTGCTGAGTATCAGCGAATGAGATGGCGGTTATAGGAAATAATGACATGTCAGGTATGAGGAGGGAAAGCACCCAGCAGCACCCACTTCCTGGCTTCAGTCTATTACCTTGGCTGTCTATGAGAGCAGATCTCTCATCCAGCGTCTTTTTAGTCTCCTCGAATCCATGCGTATGTCAGCCATATTCCTGAATGTTTGGATGTCCGTTCAAATTACTAAAAAATCGTTTGTAAGCTGTTGGTAGATGGAGGTCAGTACCTATGTAAAGTTTTGTTAGTCACTTACCAAGGTGCTTTTGTAATGACTCGTAACAATTTTGATTGAAACGTAGATTAAAATAATATTTTATTTTTAATTATTAATAATATTTTAATATAGATTAAAATATAAATATAAAAATCGTTCTAACTTTAGCGAAGCTCTTGCCCTCCAGTTTATATCGGAGACTAGCAAATTCCTTAGACGGACAAAGTATGTTTCTTCGAGTAATGTGCGAAAGAACGATGATATGATACCCACATGTCAAAAGACTCCTGAAAAATGATCTTTTTTCAATATCATCAATATTCTGGCACCAGGGTCTTTTCTTTAAACTCCAGACCATATTACCGTTCACTTATTATCTTATCGTTCAATATTTTATCTTAGATAGATTTTTCTCTGTCCAGCAGGGTTCGGAAATTTATCAATTCATCCAATCTTGGTAGTAGTTTCAAGATTCAATACCGGCTCCTTTTTGCAACAGGTGCAAATAAAAGTTTGAAGCAAAAAAAAAAAAAAGTTTTCATACAAAAGCTTCTTCTTATGAAAATAAAATAAAATCTGTTGGCCGACTTACATTAACCAACTATCGACCAACATATAAGTAGTCTCTCTTTATTCTTTATTCTTTATTCTCAATTTGTTATCAACCTGAAAGAAGAAGAGAAGATACGGGGAACGGAACTGTCAAGGAACACAGTCAAGAAGGAACTGAATTTCAAGACTATCATTCGCTTCAAAAAAAAAACAACTAGAAGTTGATGTAGGGGTACCGCCTGCAAAGCGTCTTCATCTGCAAGTCTGCAATACTTTTTTGGATTCATGGAGAAAGAGTAAAATTTGTCCGGTGATACTTTCTTTATTCTCAATTCGTGCATTGAATGTATCTTCTCTTTAGCTAGTTAGGCGTTTGAGTCGTTCAAAATCTCGTTAACCTTAAACGAATTGATTATTTTAATAGTTTGAATGACCCTTACCTCGAAATCGATGACATCGACAGAATGGCTCTTATCTGAAGAATTTTCAAAGGTAATTTGATTTACCAACATAAATGGCTAACCTTCGTATGGCTCAAATACCTACTGTAAATGGTGAAATTACTACTATACAAGATGAGTTCAAATCAAAGGAAATACCATCCACAATAGGGAACGAATTACCTACAGCCTTAAGGGTGCCTTGTATGAGAATAATTTATTATCCCCATTGAAAATAATTTTCGTTATTATTGGAATTACGTGATTTAATAGAGAGCTGTTTCCTTTTCTTTATTTTTTTTTCTTGTTCTCACTCGCTTTAAAAGTTGATATGATGCCGCCGTAATAACGGACGGAATTAACGATCGGAAAATAACTGTGACCTGAATTGCTCATGTCGTGAAAATAGCTTATCGAAGGGTAGCCTTTTGTATCGGATCGATTCCCTCTGTATAGTATACAATTTAACTGCGGTAGCTAGTGAAGCTCATTTGTCAATACTTTAATTATATACAATTTTTGTGTTGTATTTTGTTTTAGTGTTCCGTTTACCTGCTGATTTGTATCCATTTTAAAAAAATAAATATTTATTTATTTATTATCGATTTAGCCTCTACCCAAAGGTTTTTTTTATTATTATTATTTGTTTTATAAACTCTATTATAAAATGTGATCAATTCTGAAAATTAATGACTTTCTCCACGCTTTCCTGGTATATTTCAAATAATGATGTGCTCATCTTTAACCTTTAGCGCCCCTATTTCGGAAGCCTACCGCAGTTCCCAGCCCGCCCTTAGCCTATCAACCTGTTCCCTCAATACCACATTAATTTTTTTTCCTTAATAATAATAATAATAATAATAATAAGCTGTTCATTTTAAAAAATACAGTAAGTACAAGTTCGTTATATACACAAAAATATAGGGATGGACTATGTCAAATACGGGTTGACCGTATTTTCACAATAATCTTATTGGTTCTAAAACATGACGTTGAAGTAAAATTCAGAATTATACAGAGAGATAATTAATGTACAGAATTAACAGAGATAGCATTAAATAAATGATTATTTATCCTTATTGGAAATAATTCTAAATATTTTAAATAATATATTTGTTTTCTTTTTTACTCAGTATTAAATTCGTTAATTAAAATTTGTCTGTATTTCAATGCTTCAATAATGAACCAATATGATTTTTTCCAATTTTTTTCATTAATATACTCCTTTTTTCCCCTTATTTCATTCATTGTTTTATTGGATTTTGCTTACAATATAATTGTCTTGTGTATTTTGTTAAAATTGTTGAGATATTTATATAGTACGCACTTCGATTTAATCAAAAAAATTACGATACAGTAGGTGAAATATCAAAAGAGCGGTTGTACTTCTTCCATTGTACATTAATGGAATAAGAATGCGCAAAAAAAAAAAAAAAAAGGGATCAATGAAGATCTAAGTAAATATATACCAAATGTACACATGTATATCGGCATAGCGCACGATCTTTTTTTTTTTTTCTTCCCAGATCGCTCTAAAACTGAAAATAATCTATTAAAATCTAATATAAAGAAATATCATGAGAATTGTAACATAAATTCTAATCAATCAATTCAATCACTTAGTGAAGGAAAGCCATCCTCAAAACGGCTACTATCTGTGATGGACGATACAATTACAGGCGCCCGGTATATGACGACGGGAACCAAATTTCCTTCTCATCTATTGAGAATTCTAACACTAATTTATGCACAATACATGTAGCATTCCACTAATATTTTAATAATATTTCCAACCTATGGAACTAGATTTAGAACAGTATGTGTTTACGAGGTAGTAAAGAAGGTATGCTTGGGAGATATCGCAGCGTCCGATTCTTAGCCGGCTTAGGATTATTTCTTCTTTTCTCGATTTTTTGTTCTTTCCCATTTCTAACATTCCACTTTTACTTGCCGCAGTTTGGATGGGGTCTTTCTCCATGGACTTACTTATTTTTTGGGATTTCACATGCCACACCCAGTCGGGGGATAACATCTACAGATTTCACCTGACCATTATGGCCTGTACGTGCCAATCTGGCTGCAGCATCTTTTCATTCTCTCCAATGCTACAATGGGATGGATCCCAAACAAAAACTATTATTTTAAAATTCCGTTGAATTTTATGGATAAGGTCCAATATTGTAGTTGAAAGTTGATGTTTTGATCATTGATGTCTTATTGCCTGTAGAATACTCATTAAGTCAGTGATAATAATAAAAAATATATAATAAAAATTAAATATAAAATAGTAAAACCTATCTTTATACGATTATTCACACCTTTAGCAATGTTCTTATCGAAAACAATGTATAGTTCCAAATCCATAAACTAAGATAGACAAATGTGGGAGAAGCTTGTTGAATCGGTTTGAGATTCCTTTCCCAACCATCCCTTTAACCCTTTAACGCCTGTAGACTGATTTATCAGTTCGAGCGCTGCAGTCCCTTTGGCCTGTAGACTGATGTATCAGTTCCACCCGCTTCAGCGTCAGAAGACTTAAACTGCGGACCTTATTTTAATTGATTTCTTAACTCATTCCATTTTAGTATTGTACTAGAATAAAACACCCAGTAGTCAGCACCTTAAGAGATTTTTTATGGCTTCTTTTAAAAAAAAAATTGAATTTTTACTCTTCGCTTTTTGATTTATGGTATCATTATTTAGGAATGCAACATTCAGAAATCGTTGGTCAGAACTCGTAAAAAAAAATATAGTACATAATTTAAAAATGTTATAAAAGAAATATATATATAAAACATTTAATCTATATTATATCTACAGTATAAAAAACATTATAACAGTTCTAAAAATTATTTTAAGTATGTCTACTTAGGTACGTTCCTACACGTATTTTTTTAATTTCATGAATATTAGAGGAGCATGGCTAGCAGACAAAATAGTCATCATTTTCTTATTCATATTTAGGACGAGTTCGGGACAGATAAAAACTATTTTTACATAATTGGCATTCCCGCAAAAAAAAAAAAAAATACAAAGCCCTCATTAGTACCAGCCATTAATATGTATACATTAAAAGAAAAAAACGAAAATAGCTAGAAAGAATGGTAATAAATTATGCAAAAGAGTTGGAACAAATGAAAAAAATAAATAAGTAAGAAATAATGGGAGGGAAGTAAGGAGATAAAAATACGCTTGAAAGCTTTTAAGGGAAGTGATCTCGTCCTGTCTGCATTAGTGAATAGTAGAAGGCGAATCTGCCGGAAAAAGGAAAAGAGATAGAAAAAGGAGTGGGAGGAAAATCGAAAAATCCTTAAAAGAGGACAGATAGACATATCATCATCGCATGACAACGTCGTATGTCAATGACAGGATATACTATTTACATTTGTTACATACATTATGTACGTCGCCTAAATACACAGTATCTTGCATAATGTTTGCTTCTGATACAGTGGACCCTAGATGATTCAACTTCTCTTTATTTATTCAAACCCCCCTGATATCTAGTTAATCAGAAGCAAACAATTTTATAATCTTTACTTGTAGATATGTAATAGCCACTTACTTGTTTAATGTAATAGTTAACTGTTGCCGTAAACCTTCATAACGCTTTATACTCTTATTTAGCGTTTTTATCTATCAAAAGAAAGTTAATAGCTAGGCCTTTTCTTATTGAAGTTAGCTGTAGATAACACAGAGCAGTTACTTTTCCAGTCCCTTTAGAGAAGAGTCCCTTTAAGGGATACGAAATGACTGCTATTATAGGGGAGCTGACAGCACTTCCTACCTTCACAGAGCCCTCCCGGTTACGACCTGCAATTGCCGTAATTTCGTTAAAATACCAGAGCCCTTATGACCTATGGGAGGTCTGGTGACCTTTCAACCTCCCAACATCTCTCTGCCATTTAGCACCCATCCCGACTATCTTTAGAACTCTCTCTCTCTTATTGATCAATACTCCATTCTTAAAAGTTTTCTTATGATTTTTTTTTTATTTTTAAATTTGATCGAAAAAAGAAAAGTGATCCTTTATATGCTAATGAAAGATAGAATACGTATATTAAAATAATTCACAAACGTTGTATAGCTTAAATAAAATATTGTAAAACTGGGTGACTTTGCCCGATTTCCGCGAAAGAGATTATTACTTCTATATAAGTTCATAATTCTGCCACAAAACAAGAAGGAGGACGAGAGTGAGAAGGTAAAAGAAATTTTTTTCTGATCATTCTGTGAACTGTTCCAAGTCACATACAATATATAGAACATTTAAATATTAATATTAGCAAATATAAATATTATAAAGCAAAAATGTTATAGATTTGGGATGATGAAGATTTAAATGCGGGCCATTCCACGACCGGCCCGCCGGAACTGAAGCCGAAGTTCAAAATTTTACCTCCCACCCTCAGATTTTGATAAAAATTTGTAGGCATTAAGTACATACAGAGATTAGAAAGAATGCCGAATTTTATCCAATTCCAACGAGTTCGAGAATTATAGTCATTTGAACCTTGGAGATATTTGAAGTTCCGATGACGACTTGAGCTCAAAACCAATCTGTATGTATTAAGACTTTTCTCTAAAGAATGGGTATTAATTGAACTGAAGCTTTCAAAATTTATTCATTAATTCTGCATTTCATACACATTCGGATGATATCATAAACATTACAGAGATTATTTTGCATCATGGAAAAAAAAATCTTAAACACAAAAATTTATATTTTTTCCAAGTAGTAAAACAGTCATCGAAAAATGCCATGAGCGAAAATCTCTCTCCAACTAGCCTAATAAACTATATATCAATAGAAAGAGGTTAAAATTCTCTATCTAATGATGAAGTAATATGAGTGGCTTATTGAATAATAAGGATATTATGTCGATTTGAATTAAATATAGTAAAATTTAATTAAAATGTGGCGCGAACAAGTGAATACAGCTGAAATATCCCTAAAAATATCCTCATACAGAGATATATTATTGAAAAGGGCATCTAGAACGAATGAATAAATTTTGAAAGCTTCAGTTCAATTAATACCCATTCTATAGAGGAAAGTCTTAATACATACAAATTGGTTTTGAGCTCGTCGTCATCGGGACTTCAAATATCTCATAAGTTCAAATGACTATAATTCTCAATTTATTTATTTTATTTATTTATTTTTTATTCATAACATTTCATTTATACTATAATTCTCAAACTACTTGTTGGAATTGGATAAAAATTGGCGTTATTTCTTATTTCTGTATGTACTTAATACCTACAAATTTTTATCAAAATCAGAGGGGGTGGAGGTAAAATTTTGACGTGGAATGGCCCATGCGTCTTACCGGCATGCGTCAGATAGAGTGGAACATTAAAATTTCAGGCTAGTGTTCAGAACCAAGGCATTTTATTACAGCAAGTCCTGCTCATCAAAATTGTTTCGTTGATATTTTTTATCTCTTTAAAGTTTAGGTTTTGAGTAAATTTGATTTTTGTATTCATAACATAGCTATTAAAAATAGAATGATTTGCTAAATAAAAAAAATATTGTAACATACATAACCTATCTTAATTCATTAGTTCTCAAATACAATTTCTTTTGTCTCACCTAGCTCTTTTCACACCCCAGACAGTAAAGATTGCCAAAAATTCAAATCTCTAATATCTACAATAAAAAAATAGTGGCTGGGCAAAGTCACCCCTTTCTCAGGGTAACCTTGCCCACCCTATATTTATTTATTTTTAAGTAAGATATCCCCGTATGAATAATAATATAAGAAATTTAGTTGAAAAGAAAGTGAGGTTATATTTTTAACAAACTAGACTATCTGAGACTTGAAATCGGAATTATACCGCAAACGATTTTAATAATGGTTCTGACTGTTTACTGTTATTATTTTTTATTAGTAAATTCTTTTAGAAAAACCACGTATGGCTCTCCGAATCGATCTGGAAATAAAGAATTATATACAAAATATGACAATGTTACAAAAAAAAAAAAATTAATTTCCATTTCTGATTTTTATGTTTTGTTTTTTTACATTATGAGCAGTATTTTTTATAAAATTATAATTATTTCAATTTTCACACTTGCTTACAAGTAAGTAATTATTACTTTATTGTTTTTATTGTCTAATTCTTATTTTATTCTGCTTCTTGTACGACGTACAAAAAGCGGTCTAGGCGGATCCTTTCCATCCGTAGACGCCCTCACTATGATCAATAATTGAGTCAACAGGTAAATATTTGAACTTATCTGTTGTTCAGGATCGTCCGAAACTCGTCTTCCTTTACAAGGACCAGAGACGCTCAATTAAATTGAATCAGAAACCTCAGTAATGCCCTTCTTAAAAAGAGGAATATGAGGAAATTAATTGCGCAAGATATTAGCGTTTTGTACATTTTTTAACACAAACCCGGGTTTTGAATTTCAAGCTTTAATAGAAAAGGATTGTAGTTTTTAACGAGCAAAAACTTTTAATTTTTATGACTTATAAAGGACATATATGACATGGTCAAGACTTACATGCTTACACTCTTTCTTAAATTAAATTAACTAAAATATTTCCTCAAGCATAAAAATTCCAAAGTTGAATAAAAAATGTAGTTAAGACCTTGAAGATCGAAAGTTAACCAAATAAATGTTACTTTACTAACCCTTCTAGCAGGGTTACTGCTGGAAGGAAAAAAAAAAATGTTTAAAGTCTTTTATGAAAAGTAAAAACGTCAATTTAAGAGTATTTCCAATTCCAATAAAGAAATATTCAGAAAAAAAATGTAACCTGAAATGAGCTAAATTTCTAATTTAAAAATCCGAATAACAAATTATTATTTAAGAACGAAAATACAGATTTGTGTTTCTTAAAATATTTCATTGAATAATAAATTTGAACAGTTCTTAAATGTATCCGATAAGAATCAAAGATGCGATGCTATGCTCTGAGACCCGCAAGACAAAACAGTTATGCGGGCTAGGTAGATACTCAGCGCCGTGATGGAAAATGCTACTGCTATGCTAATTGAGAATTTTTATGTTATATGATGATAAATAAATGTATATATACATATATACTTTAATTTTGTTTATATTTATTAATTTGTACCTAAAGCAAGTGACAATCAGCAAATGAGATGGATTATAATGTTGCATCTGGCATTTTATTTGATATATACCTACATTCTAAAAACAGTTTCGAATACAATAAACAAAAAACAAAAAATAAATTTTTAAGGCATGGTTAAAGGTAAAATCTATTGATTTTCTTGAGCAAAAGAACTCAATTCCAAACACTTGTGTGGTATTGAACATTTCCATTTATCAAGTTTTTTAAAATATATTTTTATTTCCATGTACTTATATTTAATATTATTAGTAAAACAACTGCAGTCACTTGTTCTCTAAGTCTAATGAGAGATTCCCTTGTCAATCTCGAATAATATATTGTAAGTTGTCCATTATTTTATAAGGTCAAACAGAAGATTAAAAAATAAAATTAAATAAATAAAAAGTAAATTTTTGTATTTCGGATGAAGATTTCTTACCCGTTAAATCTTATTTTTTGTGCCGGTTGTTTTAATTTGATGTAGAACATTACAAAATGTGTAATGAGCCTTCTTCAAATTTCAGAATTATTTATTAGTTTGATTATCATTGACGAAAGACGATTCTAAATCTTAGCATATAAAATAATACTTTTGGCTAGTAACCGGTTGACTACATATTGGAATGATTTGTTAATCTAATTTATTTAGTAGTTAGCTAGTCCTAGTTAAGTAGCTGCCACCCACTGCCCAAATTTGAACAAGGCACTTTGCTAAATCTGTTGCCTAAACCACTTTGCATTCCCTCCTTAAATCTATCTGCATCTCTTTAAAGGCCTTGTTTGCCCAACGGTTTAGTCCGGAGATTGGAACCCATCGCAGCCCGAACAGGCCAATTTGCATTAATCGATAAAAATCGTATGATAGCTTATAAAACTTTTTAATATTTTTTTTCAATTATTCAAAAAGTAAGTGAGAAGCCAAGTGATAAAAGTGGCATTAAATTGTGTGTGTGTGTTTGTGTTTGTGTGTGTGTGTGTGTGTGTGTGTTTGTGTGTGTGTTTGTGTGTGTGTGTGTGTGTGAGTGTGTGTGTGTGTGGGTGAGAGGCGTTGGCAGAGGAGATCTAAGTTAAAGTTTGGAATATATTTTTAACATAAAAATATATTAGAAAGAGTTTTGTTTTATTGTTTTATTTAATATTAGCACTAATACTTTTTTTAAATTTTTACTTTTAAGCATTTTATAATTCAGGAACGGCTGGACTGATTATTGTGACCTTTACAGTATTTACGTTTTCGCTCCTTTTTTTTATTAATTTAAATATTTCTACATCAAAAGTCCGAAAAACCTAAAATTTTGTATTTGTCTTGAAAGTAATACATGCAACCAATAACCACAAAATGATCAAAATCCAAGACCTACAAGATCAATTGTGTGTTTAAACTGGTAAATTTAATATGGAATTACCCTCGTTTGAAAATACTTTTAATGGTTTTGTTCTATACAAAACACAATTTGACTGCAGATTTACAAAAGGCATTATCTTGACTGATATTCCAAGTAGGAAGAAGCTAAAGAAAAGCTGGACGAGTAAGGGACATTGAGGGATTAATTCAAGTACTGAATTTGAATATTTTTAATGATTATAAATAATTTTCTTATAGTTGCTAGCATAACTATGTGAGTGAAAATATATAGCATATATACATGCATGGTCAACATGTCGGTTCATACTTAAAAAGAAAAAGAGGTTGCTGAGCCGTAGGCTTTTAGAGCCGTCCTATAAAAGAAACCCTCTGAGATTGGAGAGAGAATTTATTGTGGGTAGGGTGGTTATAAAGAGTTTTCGAAGGGCAACAACACTTTCCAGAATTTGGCGTAAACAGGGCTGTAGGCCTCCTAACCCTAGATATAGGGCCTATACCTATTTGCTAAAGAACAGAAGATCCTAGGACCAAATCTCGCTTCTTTTTGTTTGCTTGTTTTTTGCGCTGATTCGGCTTTTGGTCTGTTTAGTACCGTCCTTTTTGCGGTTCTCATTTTAGCATTTACTTACCCGTTCTTATCTTTTATGGTTAAATCTTCAATACAAATTCAACACTTTAAATGTAGCAATGCGGAACAAACTACTGTAAAACGTAATTCTGAGGTATGACGAATAGGCGATTCAAATTTTTTAAACTAAGCAAAATCAAATTTATTAACAATGTTTAATTCAAATTTGATAATTTATAATCGAATTGTGCAATCTTGGCGGGAGCACCGTAAGGTACTCTTGTTATAATATAATATTGGCTCCTCTACTCTATATTTTGTACACCTATACTCGTATATACATGACGGTTAAATACGAAACTTAGAATTGAACTTATGCTGTCGATAGATAGATCAAGATCATACCAAGGGTTGACTAACTTTACAAAACGATTGTATAAATTACACCGATGGTTCATACTATGGAAAATCAGACTAAACCACGAACTATCAAACCCGTTACATTTACACGTTAAAGAAAGAGCATTATTGCTGTATAAATGACAATAAAAAATTCCTCACAGACAATATCTACAATTAGTTTCGAAAGAATATGACATAGGACCGCAATGTTAAAATAAAACCAAAAATAAAATAAAGACTCCGCTTGAACCTATATAGACATACTTCTCACACATATGCGGTATATTAGAAGACCCTCTAACATAAACTTGAAAGATTCCAATAAAAACTATTACAAATACACCCTGGTACGTGACTAACCAGACACTAGTATACTGAGTTCTGCTAATCCTCAGTCGACCAACGCACAGCGATCCTCTGTAAACCTTTTTACACTAACACACCAACTGCCTGATAGGCGATTAAAACAGCTGACATCCCTGAGAATACTAATAGGAGATTAAAAAAGGCTTTGGTTAGGTTAGGTTAGGTTAGGTTAGGTTGTTTGTTATGGGCGATCAACTGCGCGGTCATTACGCCCCTTTTTTACTCTATGATATTGCCCAAGATATTATTCTAATATGTATTATGACGAGTATTATAATTTTTTAATATTTATCATTAATTAATATGCTCTATTTATTATATTTTTGTAAATAAGGAAATCTCCCTAAACAGCTTTATAATGCTATCCGCAGCCTTTGGTGAATCTTTCAATGCCTCCAAAATGTTGCGTTGTATATTTAGTTTTGTGTATTCGCCTTCATATCTACTGCAATCTTCTATGATATGTTTAACTGTAAGAGGGGTTTTGCAGATTTCACATTCTGGTTGGCGTTCTTTAGTAATTAGGTGAACATGGGTGAGGTTTGTATGACCTATCCGAAGCCTTGTCAGAGCTACCTCTTCTCTTCGGTTCCCTCGCAGGGAGCTAATCCATTCTCTCGTTGTAGGCTTAATGGATCGGAGCTTATTAGTGAGAGGGATTTCAGACCACATGGACTCCCAGTTGCTCCTTACTCTCTTCTTGAACCAGGATTTCATGTCTTTCGGTTCATATATTTGCAGTGCAGGGCCCATCATAATTGCTGCTTCCTTTGCTGCCCTGTCTGCTGTTTCATTACCTAGAATTCCGGTATGTGATGGCACCCATAAAAAGCTTACCGACTTGTTATTGTCATATAAAATGTCCAGATAATTATTGATTTTTTTAAGTGTTTGACCATCTCCAGTATGTTTTTGAATGGCGTATATGGCTGATAACGAGCCGGAACATATTAAAATCTTTTTTGTGTTTATGTCAATAGAAAGAAGGAGAGCAGTTGCAATTGCTTGCATTTCTGCCGTAAATATTGATGTGAAAGGAGGCAATTTCTGTTTTTTTATTGTAGATGCTTGAACTACTGCGTAGCCAACATTCTCATTTCTTTTAGAGCCATCTGTATAAATAATTTCATATTGGTTGTATTTTTCCATGATAATGGAATCAAGGCTACGTGCACGTGGAGGGATACTTCTTAAAGAGAGGTCTATTTTTGGAGGAGGGTTTGTCCAGATCGGCTTATGTAAATCGTAGTCCGTGAGATCTATAGATACACTATGGATTTCACTTATAATTTCTCGGAATCTAACTGCGAGCGGTGAAGGGCTTCTTGGTTTAGAGTTATATAAATGAATATGTTGGGGATAAAAAATGTGGTTGTATGCAGGATGGTTAGGCTGGAGTTTTAATTTAACAAGATACGAAGAGATAAGCTCCTGACGGCGAAAAACAAGAGGTGGCATGGAAGCTTCTACGCAGAGGCTAGTTATGGGACTGGTCCGAAATGCTCCAGTGGCGAGTCTTATGCCCGTATGATGAACTGTATCCAGGAGTAGCAGATGTTTTGCCTTCGCTGATGAGTAAACTGCGCAACCATAATCAATCTTAGATCGGACAAGGCTTGCATATATCATAAGCATACTTTTGCGATCGGCACCCCAGGATGTCTTAGCGAGCACCTTCATTAATCTGAGGCGGCTGGAACATTGCTCGCGTGTGTATCTGATGTGGTTCAGCCAGGTGAGTTTCTTGTCTAAAACAAGACCAAGAAATTTAACGTCTTCCGTAAATCTCAGTTGCTCACCATAAATGTAAAGCTCTGGATATTCGGTAGGATTTCTTTTCCTAGAGAACATTAGGCATTTGGTCTTACCAGTCGAGAAGCGGAGATTGTTATTATCTGCCCAGATTTGAAGGTTGCGGATGAGATCCTGGAGGGTTCTCTTCATCCAATTACTATCCCTGAATCGCAGTAGAATGGAAAGGTCATCAACATACAGAAATGCTTTGATCGGACGGGGAATTACGTTGACAATTGTATTAATAGCTATTGCAAATAGCGTGCAGCTTAGTACACTTCCTTGTGGTATGCCGTATGCTGTTGACTTGGAAGCTGAGACAGACCGTCCTATTCTTACTCTGATGTACCTCAATTGTAGGAAGCTTTTAAGAAAATTTATAAGGCGTCCACGAAAACCCCATGTAAGCATGTTTTGGAGAATGACAGTCCTTTTGATGGTGTCATAAGCTTTTTCTAAATCAAAGAAAATACCCACTGCTTCTGTTTGTTCTATAAATGTGTTTAGAACTTCGGCCTCCATTATTACTAATTCGTCTAGTGTGGATCTGCCTTTGCGGAAACCGCATTGAATATCCGTTAAGATGTTGTATTTTTCTAATATCCACACAAGTCTTTTATTTATAAGTTTTTCTAGTAGTTTTGACAGACAACTGGTTAACGATATGGGTCTGTAACTGTTTATTAAATTTTTATCATTACCCGGTTTTAGAACTGGGACGATGATTGACTCTCTCCAAGCTGGAGGATAATATGAGGCTTCCCAAATTCTATTATATATGGATAGTAATGCGCTTTTTGCTGTTGATGGTAGATTTTTAATCATTAAATTATGGATTTCATCTTTGCCTGGGGCTGAAGGTTTTAATTCATCAATGGCTGATTGTAGCTCCCAAGAGGTGAATGGGCAATTGTATTGCTGCTGGAGATGTTCTTCGTGTCCAGTGTTTCCATCACATTCCTGAACATAGTTGTCATCCTGGTGAGGTATTGTTTGGTTGTTGGAAATATTTGCATAATGATTTACAAAAGCTTCGGCTATTGTTTGTGTATCGGTAAGTATGTTTCCTTGCAGGTTTATTACGGGTGTTTCGGGATTATATTTGCCTGCTATGCTATGGATTTTCTGCCAGATCTTTTGACAGGAGTGTGGATATTTATGGACTCGACATACGATATCCAAGATGTCTTCTTCTTGGTTTTAATAATGTTTCGAGTGATCGCTTTTTCTTTCTTATATTTTATTAGATTTTCTGTTGTGGGGTTTTGCTGAAATCTTTTTAGGGCTCTATTTTTTACTCTCAGAGCGGTTCGACAGTCCTCATCAAACCAGGGAGCGTGGTTAGGTCTAGGGAGGCCTTTGGATTTTGGGATGCTATTAATGGCAGAGTCTATTATTTTTGTAGTGAGAAACCCTATTGCTTCGTCTATATCGTCCGGCAAGTCTTGGCTTTGGTTGGGAGACCTTCATGATCAGAGATGTACCTTGCATGTCCTTTTTTTTTTAAGATATCGCCATCTACCGATAGTTAAGAGACTCAAATTTGAATTGAAAATAAAATCAATAACCTGTATAAATCAATAGTAGTGAATTATCGATTTCATTTTTAGGAATTCCACGTGTAGTGTTAGTTCATGTTAGTCCGGCACCCAATAAAAAAATAAATTTTCAATCTTTTGAAGGGATAGAATACTTATATCCGAGGAGTTTTATGATAGAGAGAGAAATACTTAATTGAATAACAAAGGAATGCTGCTCTAGGGTTGCTAAATACACAGCATCCTTCACGAATCCTTGATGGAAATAAAAATAGTTACATTTATCCTTTGATATACATAGCAATTAATACATTTACAAATATAGTTATTTTTCCAGTGAATGTTCTTCATTTACGAAAGATCTAATATCAATACCTATAGTAATAATAATAATATAAGATTCAAGATATGCATCAAAAGTTTAAAATACCTGCAATAAATAAAAATATTGGGATAAGATATAAGTAGATAAATAATAATAAAACTTTCAAACTATGGCTTTCCGTACAGATGGTAATGGGTAATACCCAAGGAGTCCAGAATTATATTTTCGGCCAATATTATTGTTGTACTATACAAGGTCTTCCAGGAAGCTCCCGTGCCAGAGGCCTCTCATGGTAATCTCTTTGTCAAGATTGGTTTTTGTTCTGTAATTGGTTTCTTTATATTTTTTTACAATTAATTATAGTAAATTCAAACAAAGTCATTATCATAGCCAAACAAAGATACACTCTCTACAAAACATTAGTATGCCCAGAAATCCTCTACAGATTAGAAACATGGATAATCCCAAGAAAGAGCGAACAGGATCTCCAAATATTCTTAAGAAACATATTCCGATAGATATTGGGACGAAAGATAGTTTAAAGTAACCGGGAGATCTAAGATACCGAGAGCCCGATGTCACGCAAATCCTTCGCGCTGTTAGACTGGGTTGGGCCGGCCATGTGGCCCGAATGGGAAACGACGAAACGCCAATGAAGCTACCGACAGGGCGGATCTTCAGCAGTAGTCGGAGGGGAAGATCGAAGCTACGGTTGTCTAATAGTATGGTGAACAACGTTCGAATTGTGCTCGGCATCAGGAACTGGATGGTGGCTGGGAGAGACAGAGAAGTTTGGAGGAAGCTGGTTAAGGAAGCCAGGACTCACCAATGAATTTTAGCGCCTAATAAATTATAATAATAATTTATATATGTAAATTATTTTTATTTTATCCACAATTCACAACTAAAGAGCTTTCGTGTTTTAACTGATTAGAACGCCGCGACTTTCATTTCCAGAGTTCTATAGTGCCCTCATATTTAACATTATTAGTTCCAGCCACGGAAGTTGTTCATTAATTAGACCGCTCGTGAAGGAATAATTTTGCTATCGGAAGAGAAGGGAAACGAAGTGGGGTTGGTTAGGGGTGAAGTATGGCCGGCCCTCCAAGTGAAGTGTCCATCCCTTTCCAAAGCAGATGGCAAACAAATTACTCTGTTAATTTACTCCGGCCCTTTGCCTACCTCTCTGCTAACTAATTCCTTTTCTCTCAGGGCCAGTCGGAATGCCACACATTGCTTTCAATAATCAATTGTAGATAGGAAAATAAGCTCATATGCATTAATTAAACAACTAATACCCTGGGAACTCTAACTCAGATATTTACTTTTTTTTTGGTATAAGTGACATTATATTATTTCTTTAAAGAATATTCTAAATAAAAACATACCAGAACATCTTAACAACACCACATGGGCTGATAACACGCAATAAGAAGACACCGACACCACATACGAGACTCAATACCGCTATATCACTTACGAAAACTACATGCTAACCTCTAACAAATTCCAACATGATGCGCATTCCTGAGCTCAAGGTGTTTTAAGAGTTGTCAAAATATTTTTCTTTTTTTCTCCAGTAAATGATTACTCGATTTTTTTCATATTTCAAATTTAGCCATTTCTTATTTTTAGACCTAAGGAGAGACAGTTGATTGCTCCATTTGAGCAAAAACAAAGGTACCATCTAGGAAAACAAAAAATCCCATTCCCTGCTTAAGCCACCTCAGAACATTTTTATGATGATAAAACTAACCTGATATTGAAGAATAATTGATTGTCTTTAAACATGACGATTTTGATCAAATCCTGTAAAACCGTTTTTGAGAAAATCGAAAAAAACGTAAAAACGAGACAACATTCATTAAATAAAGTGTCCCTGGGGAGTGCCAATTCCTCTCCAATTAGTAGATTTTGCTCGAGGACTATGATAGACTTCCATAATCTCATGGAACATAAAGGAATCCATCACTAGGCGATAAAGAAAAAAATACTTTTTTTTACTCACGCGCACAATTAATTAATGCACTCATACGCACCACGCGTTGCGAACGGCGGATGCTACCTAACAACTCTGCAGATCAGATAATGCACGTAGGCCCTTTAAATTCCAGAGCGTTCCCAATTAGCGAGACGTGTTCCGCAACTCCCCCCGCCCTCATTGCCCCCCTTAATTCCCCCTCCCCTGCAGAATTAGAAAACACTGCGTTTAAATCTCACCGGGACAATTAACTTGCCTCTTTACTGCGTCCTCTCTCGTCCTGGTCTCTGCAAGTTACTTCTCCGGCTAACTTTCGGTCCCTCAGTGATGTATCCTCTCTTCTAGAATTGATTTAATTCCAAGTTTTGTTGTATTTTCTAGGTTAACCAGCCAAGTAATCAGGGGTCTAGGTTTTAATTGTTAGGTTACGTTTAGTTAATCCTATAGCTACCTATGAACAAGTTGTCGCGTCCGTAGTGATCATAAAGATTAACTAAACATTTAGATGTGTAAGCATTCTTCATTGTGAGCAGAAGGCTTCTGAAATGACCCAAGTATACATTACTCATTTGGACTATTTGTAACCTCACCTAGTTATTCTCTGTGTCCATCGATATTTAAAGTGATGTTTGGAAACCCTGATTTACTGAAAAAAAAGATCCGTCATGTTTTTGTAATATTTTTTTTCAGTAAATCAAGGTCTTCAAACATCACTTTTAATATCGATGGCCACAGAGAATAACTAGGTGAGGTTAAAAATAGTCCACGTGAATTATTTATACTTGGGTCATTTCCAAAGCCTTCTGCTTACTATGAAGAAGTCTGTACTCACACATTTAAATGTTCAGTTAATCTTTATGATAACTATGATCGCGACAACTTTTTCATAGTTGGCTATAGGATTTCGAAATGGTCCCATGGGGACCTTTCTTTTACTTACATGGTTAATCCCTGTGTACTTAGATTTTATAGGAGATAAGTCACATTTACGTATTTCGTTTGATCTGATTCTCAAAAGTTTACCAACGTTTGTCAAGTATAGCATTAACAATCCCTATAGGAAAAATTTATTAATTTTGCTGTCTATTTTACTAGAACTGTACCACATATCCCCTATCCTCTTTACATCTTTCATACAACATTTTTCTATTCACACAATTCTTACCTTTCAGGCGTCTTGTTAACACATCATTCCTGACATCTTTTATTTACTGCATTTACTGACATTCTTTAAACCTAACTAAATAAAAGATCCGACCTTCTACTCTGATTTTTCCGACAGCTATTTAGTGTCACACAGTACCAGAAATTATCATCCGGGTGTAAATTTTTTTTTCATTATTTTTTAATTCACAAATATCAGTATTCACCGACAACTAGTGAATGGTAAAACAGTAATACATACTAAAAATAATAGCATGAATATAGGCACAAAGTAGAAATAAACCCAGTGGCTATTCTTCGAACCTGTTCTTATTATTCCAGGAGATCTCTTATCCATCCCCTTTTCAGCCTTCTGCGGATGTTACCTGATAATTTTTTCTAGGCCATGTCTTGAATGAACCGATTAGGATGACTATGAAACTTGTAAAATCTTTTGTATTGAGTCCCTATGTGTTCGCTAACAGTTTGCTTGTGTAAATCTTTTTGTTGTGTTGTTACTGACGTACCTTATATGGTTGTTTTTAATTTTTTAATCTGCTTCTACCATTCTGTTTGCCTCATAATCGAAACCAGATTCCTTCTCGCTCACACTGTATTGAAGTTATTCTTCTTTTTATTTTTCAGTGATTATAGTCTGCTGCATTATTCACTGAAATTAATATTCCACAAGGAGATTCATTTACCATAAATGTTTTCTCTTGATTTGTATCATAAATAAAAAAAGGCATTTAACTTGATATACTTAATTGTCAGGTTTTTCGATTACGGTCGAATAAATTATGATAAATTTATCGCTATCAAATTTGGGCTAAAATATAAACAAGACGAATAACATCTGCAGCTTTCTCCTCTCTTCTATATAAGTGATTAAGGTTTCCGAGCTAAGCCTCTTAATTCTCTGCTTAGGAGGGGATTTTCCGTTGCTCCTCCATCCCTCCCCGCCATAATCCGGCTTCGAGGAGGAGGAGGAGGAGGAGGCTAAAAGGTTGAGGAGGAAATGGGATGAAGGGTAGGAAAACGCAAGAAGCCGATTGCTCCGAAGGATAATCCAGAAACAGGTTTCTGCCTCAGTTGGCTGCTATTGAACTGGCTATCATTGCGGGGGGGGGGGGGGGGGGGGACATCTCTAATGCCTTATTTTTTTCGTCTCGTCTTAACTTTCATTATTAATTTGACCTCTTTTGCTCTCTACAGATTTTTTTTTGTCTGTTTTTGTTTTAAGTGATATAATTAATTATTAATCTTTTTTACGCAAGGAGAAATTTATCCCGGAATCACAATATTTGATAATACAATAATGATTGCCAATATTGCATGCCTGGAATAGCTCCCGCTCGATATGCTTTTTAGCGAAAAGCATCAAACAGTCCCGGCGTGAACATGTTAAAGAAGCTATCAGGTTTAGAAATTGTCATACCTTGTCTTGAAATGCATCATCAATATTTAAAAACGGAAAAACAAACTGTTTTATCTTTACCTTCACAAAATTCGGTCATAACTTAATATAAAAAGGGCACTTTAAAGTAATATGGTCATCATTAACATTTAAAAATTATACAGGAACATGATGGTAGAATTGGCCTCAACTTTAATTAAAAGGTTTTAAGAAGGCGTGTGGGGAGCACTGGTGCCATCTGTTTAATGTTTATGCCGTATATAAATATGCGTAATCTGTAAACTCTTCATAGAGAAATTGACCAGTCTTGGGCCTCTTTCTCTTAGTAAGATTACGACGTTTTAATTTGGACATTGTGTTGGTGTTATGGGCCTTCAAGATGGTAATTATTATTATATACTATTGAATTACCATACTATCGCTCCCTATCCTGCGCCGCCGCAATCCAATTCGGCGCACCTAGAAGATGTCTTGAATCATCTGCGACTCCATCTTTCCACCGAAGTTTCGGTCTTCCAACACGTGTAGATTATCTCGGTCATCACCCTTTTTGGAATGCTCTGTTCTGGCGTTTAGGCAATGTGTCTAGCCCATATAAGCGTTCCAATGAGGACCACTCTCATAAAGTCCATAAAGCGTTTGAAGCTCAGAGTTGCTTCTTAGCCTGCTTTTACTGGACCGTAGATTTGGCGTCTAATTTTCCTTTCTAAAACAAAGAGACTGTGCTGGTCAGACCTGAAAATGGTACAAGCCTCAGATCCATACATCAAGAAGTACAACGCTTACTTTTGATATCCACGTGAGATGGGCACTTCGAAAGAGGTGGCCTAATCCGAAGAAGCTTCTGTTGGCCAGCATTATCCTCTTTCTCATCTCAGCTGACGTATCCTTATTCACGTTAACCTGCCAGTCGAGATAGACGAAAACCTCAACCTTTGACAGACAGACAGACAAATGTGTTTATTTATATACAGAAACAGAAAAAAAAAGTTAAAATACAATGAAAATCTCACCAAAACACATCTGCAGTGGGAAACACCCGTTCGCAGGAGTTCTGATTTAATAGTAACTTAAAGTAAAATATTAATACTCGCCTCTTAATAAAAACAAACAAAATAATTAAATAAATATTATGGTGGTACAGAAAAAAATAAATAAAAATAATAATAATAGCCTCCAATTTCCATAAATAACAAAAGAACTAGCAATTTCAGAAAGAACTTCATTGTTCAAGACTGCAAATAATAGATACACAATAAACTATATTTCCTACAGAATATATTTGATTATCTTCATTGTTAACTTTAGTATATATAGAAAACCTCAACCTTTTAGAAGTGGTAGGTTCCTATGGTGAACCCTATACCTCAATAAATACCAAGTTCATAGTATCAGGCCATAAGGTTTATCAAAAAGAATGAAGATGGTAATAGTAAAGTAATTTAAAACTGTATTTTATTATAATTTTCAAACTCTTACTGTATTCTACTTGATGCGTAAATTTTTTTCTAACCACACACCGAAACAGCAAAAGATGCCCCATCTTTGTTGTTCTAATCTTCTGCTGAAGGTGCCAAACACTAACTGTTCGGGTATGTGCTTTGAAGCTGTGTAAATCCATAATTAGAAATCGCCAAACAAACTCCTACCACTTCTTACACCATCTTATGTCTGTGCTTCTGTCTTTATAGAACCTCTTAATTACTTATTTTACCTAACCGGTATATTATTGATTTACATTATACTCACATTTTTGTTCATATTAGCCCTGATGAACGCTTAATTTTTTATTATAAACAACGTAAGCAGTTAAAATAAAGTTTTATGACTGAAATTCATGTCTATTAATCATTCGAGATATTATATTTTCTGGTTAATATAATGTTTGTAAAGAACGATCTTGCAACGAGATAGCTGAGCGGAACCCTCCTGATATCACTTAGACATTATAGGCTTAGAAAGGGACTAGGATAAACAGTTACCCCATCGAGCTGACCCAAGCTGTAGGGGAGGGGAGGGCGCCTGGAGGAGGGGATATGAAGGGGGTTGTAGAGGGTGGATAGAAAGAGAGGGAGGCTACATAATAAAGTAGTCGGACAATAGCAAACGAGGGGGGCGCTTTCCCCCCTTCCTTTGCTACAAAATCCAATTGCCTCCTTGATATATTTTCCACTCCCTCCCTCCGCTTCCTTTTTGGGTCACCATCGGCTCCCTTCCTTCCGTTTGCTTACTCTTCTCCCAGTTAAAGGTGTTATGGCCGCCTTGGATAAATACTCTTATTGATTGCTTTGTCAGATCATATTATATCTATCCTGTAGGATAATATAAATATCATATTAATTGCCGCTTCCTTTTTACTATTCTTTGTTTCTTTAACGTCGTTACATGCTACTATGGCTAATTGGAAGATGTTACAGCGGGGGTCCTAACTTTATTAATAAGAGGTATAATTAAAATAAATAACGGAGGAAGACGTAAGTAAGAATTTTTTACTACCTTCAAAAATTCCTTATGCCACCTGCCGAGCTATGACCCGTGACGTCATGTATTGTAGGTTTTAATGCTAACCACTTTACCGCTGATGATACCGTTCTTTTTTATGTTATTAACATTATATTGTAAACTTCATCTTAGCAAATATTAATCCATGCATTAGCTCCATTAACTATTTCTCGCCGGTGTTATCCATCTCCTAACAACCATCCGACAAAGGTCTTCCTCGAGATCATCCAGCCATTTTAGGCACGGCTTTCCTCTCAATATTCTCCAACACAATCATACATCATCTTTTTAGGAAAACTTTCCTCCCGGGTTCTTTCTGCATGTCTCAGCCATTTTAATCTTCCTTTTTGAATTTGAATTACGAAATCCAGTTCTCCGTAAAGAATTTGCAGTTCGGAATCGGAGCGTATTTTCCAAGTAAGCATTATTGTAGTGTCCGACCGAAACCACAATTTTAGCCGAAACCGAAACCGAATTTCGGCCACAGACCTAGTTTTGGGCCGAAACCGAAACTTATTTACGTGTCTATATATAATACATATAAGTGTGTAATATGTCTAGTTTAGCAATAATATCAATGAAAGCTTATAAAATAACAGTAATTTAACTCAATTATTCATTTAATAAATGAGCTGGTATACAAGAGTGGCAAAATAGGTGTATTAGTTAGGTTATAGGATCGAATGCCGGCCCCCCACTTCCTAGTAATGCTGGTCCCCGTGGGATGTTAGACCATAATACCTCAACTAATACAGCCCTAAAAGTTGAAATAATCTTAAAATAACAGGCTGATATTAATAAAAATTCATATTATCATGTCTAAATAATAAATAATATAGTAAAACTTTGCCATAATAAAGCCGATAGAATACAAAAGTGACGGCCTATTGAATACGTAAAGCTGTATGTCCGAAGCTATTTAATCTACTGAGTCAGTTTTGGTCTCAAATATTAGCGGATTTAATCTAGTTTGAAAATTTATAGAATAGTTTTTAGTCGAAAACGTGCTTCTTCATGGTAAAAATTGAGACGTTTTAGGGATGTTATTGGTGAACCGCTGGAGGAAAGGGAGCTGCCAAGGTTGAAAAATTGGTTTTGCATCCGATTCCCATTCCATACAAAAACAAAGAACAAAACCTGCTACCACAATTTGATGCAACTTTTAATGACAAGGTTAATGACTAAAATATTTTCTTCCCTTTTGAATTGAATCTGGACATGTCGACTAATTTTAGTTTAAGTATTTAGAATATATATTCTTATTTATGTTAATCTTTTTTTTTAGAAATCAAATTTCATTATAAATGAGGAGATGATTGAAACCACAAAAAGGTCTTAACGCTCAAGGTAAAGAATAAATACTATTCTTTACAATTAACGTAAAGAATTCTGTATGAAAAGCATGCTTTCATTACATGTTAATACTTTATTTGATTTATGCGGACATTTCTGTTTGTCACTATCAAATTTTCGTTTCCACACCCAACTTAAAGTTTTCGATCAATTAAACATACCAAAAGAATGAGAAAAATCTATGTTCAACCGAAATACAATACAAGTGTAATTAACTAAAATAACAGATACTTCCCACTATTAAATCCAAGGTTGTTAAATGCCATGTAAGAGATCGAGCTTACAAGCTAAAATCGTGTAGTCCAACTTTCTTCTTGGAGATATCAGACACAGGAGCTAGTTTCGGCCTGACCGAAACTGCGGACGAAACCAGGTTTTTCGGCCGAAACCGAAACCGAAACTTCGGTCGGTCACTACATTATTTTCAAATTTAGCGCCAATTAATTCATACGGTAAATAACCCTAACGAACGTAATAAACCTTCCGCTCCCAGATTTTGAGAGCATTTATATTTCTCTTAGTGAGTTAGTTCCAATAAATTTAGGCAACTTGTGTAAATGCCTCCTAATTTATTAAAACTTCCAGACTTCGTAAAATCCAGATTTAGTGTGTCGCACAACAATCTTTCTCTATTAAGTTATACTCAACGACCTAAGAACTACAGCTGAGTTCTAATCAAATATTACTTATATAATATATTATTGAATATACAAACATATATTATACATATATAATATACACCCAAATATATTATTGAAATTCAATCTATATGATATGATGAAAAATCACCATTCGCTTAATCATATTAAAGCGACCTATGATCCATGTTGAATAGGGTTATACATTTTTCGTTTCCTTTCCGATTCATTACTTTTATTTCATGCTATTCATTAATTTACCAGACGTCTTGCAGGACCTATTTTGAATCGACGTGTTTGTATTGCATATTCTGCGTCTAAGAGGAGTTTTCGTTAAACGTCTAAATAAACAACATTTCATAAACAATTAAAAATTAAAACTTCTTTAAAAATATTTTCACATTAACAAGTTTGCGGATGTAACACAAACCCATCTAGAATTCAAGATAATCTATGTTGCCTAAGCGAAATAATTGCTGAAAGAACAAAATCTGAGTTATAAAGGAAAAATAAATCAATCATTAAAGTGGCTCCTCAATATCTTAAGTATCATTTTTACTCGACTATAAAAAAACTAAATTAGGATCTTTGCCTTCTACATCGCAATTCCATTCAAATATTTTTCGGATTTTTTCATGTTCATAGTTAATAATAACACATTTTGTGTTGATTTAAAAATTACTATTCCATTCGTGGTCCGTCACTGTAATGGATTATTTCATAATGGATTATTTACAAATTTTGACTTTTCCAGGATTGTGTTAAGTGAATAAAAAAAGTTTTAAAAGTGTTGAGATAAGTTCAGATGCATCTTTTTTGTTGTAATGAACAAGTTTCTTACTGGTAAAGAACAGTAAAACTTTTCTCGAGTCTGAACAAAGTTCTCTTTGCTTCTGCCGGAAGAGTGCAGTTCCTCCAACTGTCCGAGAAATTAAAGCAAAAAAAAGTATTGAGGCAATATGGGAGGAGAGGGGCGAGGGGTGGGGGGGGGCGCTCGAGCACTTTAGTGGATTTTTAAGTTAAGCTCTCTCTTTTCATCGCTTTTTCTTCGCCATTTTATTTGAGTGAAAAATAACAATGTGAAAAGAATCCAATGAAACAGTTGCTAAAGAAATAGGTTTCATTCAAATTTACTCTCATTCAGCTTTCTGAAGAAATTGCTAAAACTCATTAAAACATCGCCTAATAAAATTCCCCTGTTACAATACCTGTAAATTTCAATAAAATCAAAATATTCTCTTCCAAAAGCCAGAATCAAAAACTCTCTTATATGTTGCTAGATTTTTCGTGGCCTAAGCATATCAGGAATTATTAGCGGCTTTATAAAGAAAGATAATAAAAAGTTGTAAAAACAAGAAATGTGAAATATCTCTAAAACTGAGAACCTTGTTCCGGATTTCTACAAGTTGAATTTCTTTTCTTTTAAACTGTACAATTGATTCATAAAGTTTCAAAATTTAAGAACCTAGACCGAAATAAAGAAAGACAATTATTCAACAAATCCTTCATTATCACTAGATTTAAGAACTTTTCGTAAATACCTATCTCTACGAACACTCGTCAATTTGACGCACGAACGAATACATACAATAACACTTAGAAAGCTATGTAATTATATAGGGGAGAGCGGGGTTGGTTGGCAATAGTTTTCACTTTTTTGATTGTGGAGTCATTCCTGTTAATATAATCCCGATAGGGCTGATACCACTGTAAACCCCAAGTATTAGAGTACTTCAAGTATTTTTTTCAACACATAATATTTAACACTATTATCATAGAGAATTTAAGAACTCGTCAAGCCAGAGTATGCCAATTAACCCCCCATGTGGGGCAGGTTGGCCTAGAAGGTGGTGTTGTTTGGCCATCTCATTCAAGTACTGCCTGACACATATTGTTGTTATTAAAAGCTGCACTATAATGATATAATAATTTTGATCGGTTTTTAACGGCTATTAAGGGGAAATAGAATGACAAATGGCTGCATTTTACCATATTTATTTCAATTGAACAAAATTATATAACATTTCAAACAGCAAAAATTAGAAAAATGTAATGGCATAGAAGTATCATTGCATTAGAACAATGTAAACAAATTTTTCATAAAAAAAAAAAAAAAAAAAGCAAATTCAACACATCTTCAAAAACTTTAGGTAGGATAAATATTCTCTGGCCCTTTAATCGTATCACGAGAAAGTGTCTGCGGTGCACTAGTTTCATATAGTGGGTAGCCAGGTGTGGCTAGTTCACCAATAAGCTTCGTTTGCGGCTGAAGGTGATCTTTAGTGTCATTATCTTTTTCATTGTTCCTGAAAATTCCGTTTAAGTTTAGACTGTCGTCACTTTCTACATAGGAAATATTGCTCTCCTCCTCCTCGATGGAACTAAAGACAAGTGATAGTTTCACCTTTGTTTATGTTTACCTTAGTTTTGTGACTGCGCCGACAAACCCCACTTAAAGATAGCCAACTAACCCCACAGGAGGAATCATATGAAAGATGGTTGCCAGGACTGGGGAGAACAACCAAACAAGAAACTGGTTAGTTGAAACGTTAGGTTTTTCAAAGGAGTTTGGGGCTATGTGAACAGAATCGGAGTCAAATGTTTTGCCATGCCTTAAAACAAAATTTACTGAAAATATAAAAATTTACTTAAATGTTGTAAAATCAATCAATGAAGCACACTCTTCTCTAAACTGTTAGCATCGAACTGAAACCTCAGGACAAGATTCCCGAGGTCGAGCGGGTCACATGGTACGATTGTGGCGACTTCAAAACAGGTGTGACGGAAATTGTAAGCCAAAGGCCAACCTACCCCCTATGCAAACCAACCCCGCTCTCCCCTACTATAAGAAAAAAATGAAAATATGTGATATATATTTATGGAAAATTTTTACTATTCAATAATTTTATTGTAAATGATTTCAATAATGTATATCCATTTTGAGCATCTTTTTATTTAATCTCTTTGGACTCTGACATCTATTCTGCGTTTAGATCTTTTATTTCTTATCGGCAACACTTGTTTATCGCTTTTTTCATTTGAGGTAATGATATCGGATAACGGATCGAAGTATTGTAGATACATTCCTATTTATTATTGATATGATGTTTGCATGTTTACTCAAAATTTTGTTTAAATTACGATCGCGTCAAATCCTGAAGATAAGTAGGTATGTATACAACATAAAAAATTTCAGTATTTCTACGCTTTTGAAGAAAATAGACTTCAATATATACTTATCTTGATCAATGGATAAAATTCATTACAAGAGATAAAATAAAAATGCTAACGGGTTTTGTAATTTTCCTTATAAAATACGAAATGTGTCAAAATGACGCGTCCCGTAAACCTAGTGTTAAAATTCAACTTAATTTTTAAGGATTTAATGTTTACTAACAATGGTATCACACAGTCGCTCTCGTACGGTTCTTAATAAAACTATATTGTTTGGAATTTCCTGGTTAAAAAATATTAGATACCTATTTTGCAGTTTGTGCCAATCACGAGAAAGAAAAAATAACATTAATTTATTATAAATCTGGAGTTTGAAAGATTATATCGACATGATTGTTGCACTGATTTTTTTTTTTTTTTATATAAGATTTCGTTGACCTAAAAAATAATCTAGGAAACTCCTCAAAAATAACTCCCTAATAATAAATAAACTCCCTAAATCTACCCTCAAAAATAAAAGTTTTGTACAAGAATCGTGTCATCATTTTTTAAACTCGAGATATAAAATAATGCTGTTTATTCTAGGGCCCATTGGCTCGAAAGTCAAAATGCGTGAATACTATTTTTTGACCAGGAGCTTCCAAAAAATTATGATCGAAATCCTTGAGAGAATAACCAAGTACACTCTCCTTGTAAGTGTAGGAGTTTTTCTTGAACGCAGTGATTCTGTATACCATCGGGAAGACTAGGCATAATAATTCATGAAAAAAATTCTGTTGTATGAAGAAACAAAACTTTGCGTTACTAAACCTACATAGAGTTCCTTCTGTTAATGGCCTTTGTACTGTAGCAATAATGACTAATTAACAGTTATCTATAAATAACATCATTGACGTAGCTAGCCTACATTTTTTTTTACATTAGTTGCTTTCTTTTTTATCTTTTCTTTAACAAACGATAAATAATATTTATCATTAGGCATATACCGAGTTCAGATTGTATTGGATGGTATTTTAAATTAAATGATTATATATTTTTAATTTCTTCTTCTATAGCGCACTAAATTTCATATAAAATCAGCTAAAATCACATAATTAATAATATAAAGGTCACATTAGCAAGCCATCTTCTTTTTTTATCTGCCTAATTACTAGGTTTCCATTAAGAAGTCATAAAAGATGGAAGGCCAGACATTGGGAATTCATGAATTGCCAGAGCTCTGAGGAAAAGCAATCTAGAATTCCATTAGAAAACAGGTAATTGGAAGGAGAAGAGGTTCCTTATAAGAAAAGTGTTTAATACTACGATTGTACGGGTTATTTTCCACTTATTGCAGCTTTAATTCTCGTAATTATCCGCATTAGGGTCTACTTATGAAGGGGGGGGGGGAGTAGCAGTTTACTCCTAATGGCTTTTACGGTTTACGACATAAAATTTCATTTATAGTTAATAGGATAACTACTGTAATGCTCAATGGGATGCGACCTCAAAATAAAAAAAAAGTTAGTACTATGAAAATATATGGGTCTTTTTCATTTTAGGCAACCTGTTACTAAGTTAGGATAACGGATATTTAAATAATAACAAAGGTTACATCATTATTAAAAAACACATGATTTATTTACTATCTAACTTATCTAACCTCCAAGTATAGTCAAGTATAGTATAGTATAGTCAAGCATTCTGAATTGGTTACATCCCTTCGGCATCTTCAAATCGGAACGCGTTTCTTATGGTAAATTGTTTTCATGTAGTGTCTTTCTCTGCATTTCATTTTTCCATGTAGAACACCGATTCTTTGTAAAAATTTTATAGCTATTTTATTTGACTTTAAAATTGAATATAATTCTAACAGATTCATTTTTAAAATGCAGAGCACAGATTAACTTTATACACCAACTCACACTGTGATAATAACCTTTAGAGAATTTCAAATATGAAATTCGATTTTATCTGATATAGATAAATCACTGTTTAAATTCATAAAATAACCGTTATCATAACTAAGTAACAGGTTGCCTAAAATGAAAAAGACCCAAATAGATTAGTATAGCGGAAAAATTTACTGGTGCGATGCGCGCAATACGCAACTTCCAGTTACCAACTTACTTAGATTAGAAATTTATGTGTTTTGATAAATATGTAAACACCATTCCTTAAATTCGCACATTTTCCACATTCATTTACTTATTTTTGCTTGTATTTTTTCTCTAAAGCTCACTAAAAAATTTTTTTGTTAAATAGAACTTGTGATAATTCTGCAATGAAAGCATTTTACAACATCACGTCTGATTTTATAGTTCTCTATTTAGTTGTTGAAAACCTCATTTAGTTACCTTTGTCTTCATGAATAAAAAATAAATTTATTGCTTTAGGAACTGCTACTTCTGCAATATTTTCAATTAATATTTACAATTACTATTAACATATAATTACATTTATAATTTTATAACACAAATTTGTATATTCAGTACTTCAAACAAACTCATTTACAATAATCTACAAAAATATTAATGTTAAAAAAATTTGCATAGTATATCTACAACAAATATTGCCTAGTGCAGGCCTCCCCTTAATATGGGCGATGGTCTAACTTCTCTGGAGACCAAACCTACTGGGAAGTGATGGGGACAAATAATTTCCATTAAACTTGTATGCTTCAAAGCACTTTGTTAACTCTTTCCCATAAACAATGGTCTGTTATTAAAGGCGTACTGCGCATGCGTGGGCTCCGCGTGTTTTATGAGTTCACCGAATATTTTCTTCTTTTTCTCCTGTATATGTTTACTTGTTTTTTCATATTTCATATTTAGCCATTTCTTATTTTTAGGCTTAACGACAGTCTATTAATTCATACATATAAACAAAAACATAGGTGCTTTATGGGAAAACAAAAAAGGCCCGTTCCTCATTTAAGACCCCTCAGAACATTTTAGTGATAATAAAATATAACTCATATTCCTTATAAAAAATACTGTACTTATATCACTTATAAAACATACATAATATGATAAAACATACGTTATGTAATATATATTATATATGTCCTCCGTTTGACCAATTTTGATGAAATTTTTGTCATCACATCACTGGCTTATACATATACCAAATACCCAATTTCGGGTACATAGTTTTTTATCGATTTATAGTTTTTGAGCTAGTCTGTTCACACACACCATTTCGCGGAACGTGGTTATTTGGACTCGACGTCTGTTTCCGTTAACCGGAAATCGAAAGTTTTCGATCGGAATACTTTCCCTTGCTATATACGTCATATATAGGTACGCCTTAACGGATCATGTAAAAAAATATTAATAATTAATAGTAATTATAATATTTAAAAAAGTTGTGTACATAAGAGAATGTTTGAAACATTAATATTTATTTATGTCATAACATTTACATATCTCCTTTATACTCTTGAGGAATATTAAGATATAAGAAAAGCTCCTATAAAAGGTCTAAGCTGACGTCATTTTAAATGAAAATGGCAGATATTAATTTAGAATTTTGATATGGCTAGACTGAGAAAAAATACACCCTGTTTCATCATTACAGGGCTTATCTTCATATGCAAAATTTAAAAAAATGTCAGGGATGATTTATTATTCTTCACTCTATTCCATAGTACTTTAAAGTACTACTATGTGTTATAATGTTTTGGGGAAAATTCCACCAGAATAAGTTTATTTTTCCCTAAAAGTTATTATTACAATAAGCCACAACAAAGCTTGGCCGGGTTTAGTTATTGCAGAAATAAAGAAGCTCTGTCCTCTTTTTCTATTACAGTTACAGATCCTGGCTTAATATTTGTGAGGTTTACTGGGCGGATTTGGCTTCTTGTCCCTCTCTCGATGGAGGGAAAGGACGTAAGAAGATTAGAAGTGCGTAGGAAGGAAGTGGACTAAAAGGGAAAGCCGAAAGGGAGGCAAAGTAAAGAATGAGGTTAGATGAATTAGTAAGGCTGTGGTAAATGGCCACTCTGAGGCCTCCTCTTCCTCATAACCCTTATTAGCGCCTCCATGCCTTTCCATAATGGACCCGAGTTAAGTCCGAACATCTCTTATACTTTCTATTTTAAGAAACTTGAGAATTTTCTGTACGACCTACTTGCAATACAGGTGTTCATAATCCTTTGCCTAAAACTAGCTATTTAAATTTTTTTCTCTCAGTTTAAGTTCATTACGAAACTTTTGGGACTATGTAGAAGATGTATTTAATTGTTATGAATTATTTTCTGTACTGAAAAGTTCCGTTACTTAGGTCTCAACCTGGACAGCCGCCTTACTTAATACTGCAACATAAGAATAATAAGAAGAGAATGCGGTCTGTCACAAGATAACTTCGGCATAACTCTTGGACCAAAGAGTCTTATCGATATTCATTTTTGAGTATAAATTTAAGGAACCATGTAGCTCTAGATTTTTTGCAACGGTGTACAAAAGTTATTAGATCTTCAAGCAAGCTACCCTTATAGAATTTTTTTATCCAAAAATGACGTCAGATTCACATTCAGCACCCTCAAAAGCATTGAAAGATTTATGTTTTTCAAAGTGTTTTTTGTTTGTTTGCTGGTTTAACGTCCATTTTTATGCTACTAAGGCTAATCGGACGATGCTACAGTGGTAGTCCTAAATTTTGCCTATCCAGGTATAATTAGGATAGGGATCTTTAACGTGTACCTAACATCGTACAGGCTCGGGACTTACATTTTACGTCCTACCCGAAGGAGGGCATAGCTAAGGATTTTTTACTCCCTTTAAAAAACCCTAGGGCCACTACGGGGTGCGAACCCGCGACCTTTAGTATCGTAGGTTGCCATGCTAACCACTACACCACAGGTGACCCCCAAGTGTTTTTTGTTTGCATCAATGGGCTCTTGAACCCGTTAAAAAAAAATCCCCTTATTTTAAAATTCTTTTATTTTATTTTTTATTAAGAGTTTAAAAAAGGTATAGACATGAATCTTGCACCAAACTTTTTAATTTTGAGTGTATATTTAAGGAAATACACATCCGCTCCGTGTATTTTGTTTTAGGTCTAGGAAATTTGGAAAAAAAAAAATTTTTAAATCTTCAAGCCAATATGTTCATATTTAAAATACAAAAAAATGTTGTGTCACATCTCTTCAAGGGTGATGAAATTTTGAAATCGATTGTAAACCTACCGCCTCTAAACCGCCCTTCAAACCTCTCAGTCCTTTTGGTTTATCGTTCACTGTTAATGAATATTCCGACAAAAAAAAATTCAACAAAATCTGAGGATATTCATTCCAAAATAGGTTGATTTAGTTTAAAACATAATATGAAAAATTCTTAAATATTTAATAAAACATTATCTACGATCATGCTATGTAATCGAAGCTATTTTCAAGAAGTACAATGTTTTAATCTTTTTTTTTTTTTTTTAACTTTGAAAACGGTGGGAATACCTCTTTTAAGAGGTACAATATTCCTAAAGAAATAAAAGGGTAAATAAATAACAAATAATTAGAAAAAAATAAGAAATATACAGAGGTCAGGTGTGCCTATTCCAAGGAACAGCAGCATTAAAGATAATTTGGGTTTTAATAATTTCAGTTAAGATAAGTATGTTAGGTGTCTCATCGAGTTGTCCCTTCTTTCCATATTTCCTATAACCATATACAATTTGTAGTGTTCGTCTGCTTCCTAAACGGATACAGCTCAGTAAAGATGAAATCTGAAAAAAAGAGAGGAAATGTAATAGGAAAGCGGAAATGGGTTGCGAGGTACAGAAATTGTTAAGTCCCGTTCGTGGAAATTCGTTGCGGGTATATTGAGCCCGCGTATCGAAGATATTGAAAACAGAAAAGAAAAAAAAACGGGAGAAAGCACAAGAAGCAATCTTACGAAATAAAAACATATTCACTTTATTGTAAGCGGGGTAAGAAGTAAGATTACTTATGTATACACTACCTGGAACACTACTGTGTGTGCAGGCATATATATTTATATGCGGTTGGAAGGAAATTCACTTTTTCTACCCTGCTCTTTTTTGTTTTTCTTTCAATATATTTTACAAAACATTGTTATCATATGATTTTGTCTGTTATATTAAAAGGAGTTATAGGATTTTCTTTAATGAAGGAGCTCTTCCGTGTTTAATATTTTTTTATTATTTTTTTCTCGACGTTTCGAGCTTGTGGCTCATCCTCTGGGGTTATCTTATCTTTAGTTGATACATTTCCATACAAGCCATTTGTCAACTTCTCTTTTTAACAGTATAAAAATACTTTTGTCTAATGCATTTTATGGCCTATTACATTGTCTTTGATTTCATTGTCACATTATAGTTATTGGCTGTACTACAGCACTCTTCCCCTCTAAGTGAGGAAAAAGATCCTAGCAGGAGTTATAGACTTTTTGTTAGAACAGTTACCTAACTTTTTTTTGTTTGTTTTAACGTCACTTGCCGGGGTCACTTGTGGTGTAGTGGTTAGCATATAAACATACTATACTAAAGGTCCCGGGTTCGCGTTCCAAGGTGGCCCTAGGATTTATTGGGAGTAAAAAATCCTTGTCTATACCATCCCTCGGATAGGAAGTAAAATAGAGATGCCGAGCCTGTAAGATGTCAGGTATTCGTTAAAGATCCCTATCCTAATTATACCTGGATAGGCAAAATTTAGGACTCCCACTGTAGCATCGTCCTATTAGCCTTAGTGGCATAAAGTAATGTTAAAACAAACAAAAAAAAAGTCACTTGCCACAAAGGCTAATCGAACGATGCTAATGTGGGAGTTCTAAATTTTGCTTATGCAGGTATAATTTGGATAGGGATCCTTATAAAAAAAAGATTTATGTTTTCAGTGTTTTTTGTTTGTTTGTTTAACCTCCATTTTTATGCTACTAAGGCTAATCGGACGATGCTACAGTGGGAGTCCTAAATTTTGCCTATCCAGTTATAATTAGGATAGGGATCTTTAACGAGTACCTGACATCGTACAGGCTCGGGACTTTCATTTTACGTCCTATCCGAGGTACGGCATAGACAAGGATTTTTTACTAACTTTAAAAAATCCTCGGGCCACCTCGAGACACGAACCCGCGACCTTTAGTATTGTATGTTGCCGTGGTAACCACTAAACCAAAGGTGACCCCTTGGCTAACTTTTATAGTAGTTACTTGTTCTAGATTGTACGGGAGTTTAATACGCTTTTGGAAAACCTTCTAGAATATTCGATTCCAAACTAAACACAAGAATCAATAATAGACTGGATAGTTAGTCTGTCTCTGAAGATCGAATCATAAGGTTACTCTTGTGTTACTGTGTCGTTAATTTTACGTTAAGTTAATACTTTTTGTAACATTGTTAATTATTTTATTTTTATAGTGGGTCGGACATTGTGTTATAAGATTTGTGAGTACAAATTATTTAAACCCATCTGACTGTTACACTTTATTATAATTGTATTGTATTGTATATTGTTGTTTAGGGGCGTAAAACATATGTGGTCATCAACGCCTGTTGGTTTCTCTTTATTATAATTTGTGTTTATCCAACGAAAATTATTATATTGAAATACAATCATCCACACCAAATTTATTTAGTATTAGCTGTATATACCGGTTTCACCCGGAGAATTTCATTTTTTAAATCTATAAAATCTATAAACTGAGACTTTTATGGACTCAAACGGTCGATTTTGTTAAAACCAATGCAAAGCGAGATCAAAACGATTATTATAACAATAAAGAATATATCAAGAGATCGGCTGAAGTTATGAAATTTTAATATGGACAGGTGTTCGCACCTAGTCTGGAAGAACCAATGAGAGAAATTTGGAGAATTTAGGACAAGCGGTATGGATTTCTATAAAGAACAAACAGAATTTCATCTTTATAACCCGGTTTCACACGGGGAATTTCATTTTTCTAAAGAAACGGCCGATTTGGTAAAAAAAAAACATTGTAAAGTGAGATCATTATGATTTTTATAACAATAAAGAATAACAGCTGAAGTTATGCAATTTTAATATGGACAGGTGTTCGCACCTGGTATCGAAGAACCACCGAGTGAAATTTGGAGAATTTAGGACAAACGGTATGGATTTCTATAAAGAACAAATAAACAAACAAACAAACAGAATTTCAACTTTATTTATATAGATTTGTGATCTAAGGAGATATTTACAGAGGAGCAAGATGAGTAAAATATGGAGATACAAAAGAAAGAAGAAAAATATGCAAAAATTCATAAATAGATACAATAGGTATTTAAATTTAGCCGAGGAATCATTACTCTCGTAATGTCGCGTTTTACATCTGGGAGCCAAGACTCAGAGAGATACCAAGGCTTAATGTTCGTCGGTAGGTCGAAGCGTATGATTACTTTTGTGTCACTGTATTGTTAAAAGTAGTTACTTTTTGTAACGTTTTTAATTATTTGAGTTTTTATCGTTTGTCTGGCATACGTAAGTATTACAATATTGTTCCGGTTTCAATTTATTTATTTTTTGTTTTCCTAAACAATTTTATTTTTGCCTGTTATATAACAATATGCAAATGAGCTATAATAAAGAACATTTTTTACCTGATTGAAAATTATTTCCACACCCAAAGAAACTCCAATTTCTTATTCATTTAAGTCCGTAACTGTTTTACTTGAGGACATCGTACCAGTGACAATGATGATTTGGAAAACGTTCAACATGTCTTTGAAGTATTATAAGCGTGATTCCAAGCGAGTAATGTCACTGAAGAATTTTTAAAATCATAACAGGCAGATCGTTTTGGTAGGCTTTAGATCGCTTTAGATAAAAGTTGACTGTTTTCTCTGTTTCAATAAGAACAAAATATTATGTTTTTTTTTTTTTTCATTAACTATCCATTTTGATTTATATTAAATCATATTTCATTGTAACACCACAATGGGTTTTAATAGTTTTATTTACGTAAAATTGGTACACAAAAATAATTATGATTCAAATTAGTAATAATTTTATAAACAGTCACAGAACAGTGAACCGAAAGTTAACTGTATGCGTCGTGATTAAAGGCTAAGGCTAATACACCAGTCGATCGCTTTTCATATGCGGTTCACCCTGGAATGTGTAGGACATTCCAAACAGGTGATCACGTGCTAACACATATCTTTAAGAATTCCAGCCAATTCATGAACTTGTACGATGTAACAAAAATAAAAATATGTTTCATGTCTCATTAATATCAGAGGTGTATGAATAAGTAACTTAGTTTAATGATTCAAGAAATAGAGAACTTACCTCATAGGATATACATTTTGACGTTTCAAATTCAAATTAGAAAAATGCTTTGACTTAAAGCTTAAAATACCGTGCAGGTTCTGGTTACAGTAAGTATATAATCAATTTAATCTAGAAACCACAATCTCTATGGTACACGAATTCGCATGCAATAGATTTTTTTTTTGTCCTTCGTTTCCCTATCCACACCTGTCGCTCAGCCTGCGACAATAAGCAGATGAGATGTATTGAAGATATGTCAGGCGTGAGAGAGGTCGATGCCTATTAGCACCTACTCCTAACTTGAACCTTTAAGACAGGTAATTCTATTCCAGGAGATCCCTTAGCCAGCTCCTTTTCAGCCTTCTGGTATTTTCTGGCATCTGCGTTGTGGCCATTTCTTGTATAGGTTTATTAGGATGTCCATAAAGTTAGTAATGAAATTTTTTATATGAGGTCTTGAATCATCGGTATGTGTAAGTCTGTAAGTAATGTTTTGTTACTAACCTACCACGATGAGCGAGTGATAAGTTTTAGCGTTTTTGGTTGGTAAGACTGTATTTTTTTAATCTTGATTCTTTTATTATCAAGTGGATTTCTGAAGCGTAATCCGTATAAGTTTTAGTAAGTAAGCGTATGTATTCAGTCTTTTCTGTCTTTTACTCAGTCTAATTAAACAAATTTAAGGAAAAAACACTACAATGGGCCCTTCTAAATATTTCCTTATACTAGGGATTTTCCCTATACTACCCCCCTTTATACCTGCATATAATTTTTTTTAATGAGTGAAACTACCCAAGAGAAGGAGATATTTTGGATTTGGGGCATGTTGCCTAGTTCGAGACCTTAATGGGAGCTAGATAGTGCTATGCAAATGGTGTAGTCGCTAATGAGACCCCTTTGTTTAGTATTCGGGTTATCCTCCACCAGAGGTCTCGAATATTTAGACACCCCCCAGTATACCTGACCGCCAGCGAACCGCTTCTATGGGGCAGCGTCGCGTGATATGATCCACTGAATCAACTCGACCACTGCCAACGTGGTCTAAGCATTACCTACCAACTTCTATTTTTTTAGAATATTAAGACAAATTCTCAGCTAAGCCTTCTGACAACATAATCGATATCAAAGGTCTAAAGGCTAAGGGAAGAAATCGATTTTTTTCCAGTCCCTTTTAAACCCAAGAATGTATGATCATGTATACAAATACCTACAAATCAAATATATACATGAAATAGACACAACACATCATACATAATCATTAAATAGACTTCAGTCGATTTAAATAATTTCAGAACGTCAATAGAAATGCGTGAGTCTATACTTTTTTTTTTATTTCAAACTTAACTTCACAACTCTAAGCAATTGTGACAATCAGCGAATGTGTTGGCTTCAAAGAATTAATGTTTAAGGCATTTTGGGCATGATAAAAGCAAAGTGCCGGGCTTGATACCGTAGGTTAGCAGGTCTCTCATCCAGCTTCTTTTTAGCCGCCTTGCAGAAGGCATATCAGCCGTGTCCGTGTTGTTAATTAGTAAATTTACATAAAAGCGTGAATAAAGAGTTCGTATGTGTTGTTCGTTTGTTGGTTGTTGTAAGTCTGCATGTAGAGTTTTATTATTTAAGTACCAGGGAGCATTCGTCTATCGACCCTATGGGACATGACGCGTGAAACTTAGCGTGTTTTAGACTGTTGTTATGTCCGTGTAAGTTAACAAAAGAGCGTGAATAAAGAGTTCGTATGTCGGTTGTTGTAAAGATCATATGGTGCTTATGAATCATAAGAGTTCTATTTGTTTTTCTCCAAAAACTTCACACATTTATTTATTTATTATTCAAAGACTCATTTATTTCGTGAATTGCGAGAAGAATTCAAACGATATAGGGCTAGTTTTTAGAAGAACCAATGAGCGAGGCGGAATTTGCCGCTTGTCCGAACGAAGTCGTAGCAACCCAAGCTACATACAAAGTAAAGTAGAAAAGAGAAAGCTGCTAATTGGATTTCATAATATATATATGTTACATTTATTATGACAGTGTAAAGAACCCTTTAATTATACGATTGTCCTTAAAATAACAAAGTGTGTCCTCCTAAGAAAAACTCAAAGGGGAAAAAAAGATATACAAATTATACAAGTTGTCTACCTCTGTGACCATAGAGGTATAACGGTTTGTGCTTTGTATCGCCCCCTCCCCTTGCCCTGTCCACTACTCGGATATATCTAGCTATAAAATATCCAGCGTCTATACTTAAAACAAATATAAAATACATTATATTCCTGTTACTTATTGTCATTATGATTTCTGACACAATCAACCAAGAAATGAAAATAAAATTAATGTTACCCGACTTTTTGTATCTAATTTCAATCAGACATCGAATAGAATTCCATACGTCCGAATCTTGTACATATATTAAGATAGATGTCAAAATAATGTTTTGGGAGTCGTAATAGAACTCGTTTTTTAATTTTTTTTTTTTTTTTTTTTTTTTTTTTGAGTTATAGATTTACTTTATAAAGCACTCTGAAGAATTTAAAATTGAAAACATTTTTTTAGATCCGCATCTGCAAACGTTTTGCTTTACTCCCCCCCCCCCTCCTTTATTAAACCTTTCCTTTTCGGCCATCAGGGCTGCTCTGTTCTAGAACTGATTAGGGTAAGAATAAGCGCTCGGAGCCGTCTTTGTATACATAATGTATCTAATTATACATTTTAAATTATATGAATATATTAGAATTAATTAAAAGTAGAATTAGTTATGAAAATTTGCATTTTAAATAGAAACTCTTTATTTAAGTTGAAATTTCAGTTGGATCCTCGGTGGAATAACTTACAGAATAAGTGGATTAGTTTGCAAAATCCGTTAATGTTAATTTTTTTTTTTTTACCATGATATTGTGAAAATAAAAATCTCTATGTAACTATCATTCCTAAACTATTATTTACTGTATTAATAATAATAAAATAAATAATGTTTGTCAGTAGCTCGTTCTTTGAATTCAAAACTACTTGTCTGTCCGTATATCACCTAATTATAAATCCGTATAAAAAAAAAAAAAAATATTTTTACTTATTCAGTGTTCATCTGCCCCTGTTAGCGTTAGCGGAAAACATGGAAGAAAGTACCAAGCAGTCTGTGCTTCTTCCCTGGCTCGTTCCAACAGCTAGTTGGTACGTAAGATCTCTCATCCAACTCCATTTAACCACCTCCTCCTTTCCATAGGGATATCAGCTGTGAAAATGGTGTCTTATTAGGCGTCATTATGAAGTGTCTTATGCCGTAAGTTAATAAAGGGCAAAGAAAACAATGTATAATCTTTTCGACTTCCTCGAACGTACAGGACTGTATAATAAAGTATAGAGTAAAGCTGAAGCGGAAGATTAGGTGGTTGGCACCCTTAAAAAAAAAATTGTAATTAAGTTAACTCCAAGGTATTACGTTTTGAATTATTTATCTGAGAAATGTTTCTGTATCAAGTTTAAAAATTATTTATGTATGAATATTTTCTAACTTTGTGTTTATTGTTATAAATGATCTCTTAGCCACTGTCGTTTCAGCCGATGTGTGGCTGACCTCTACCTTAACTACTGCTACTACAATTACTTTAAATACTATTTTAATATATAAGTTTCAAAATTTAGGTTTTCTTTTCCTTTCAAATCCGAACTGTAAAAAAACGAACTTTCAGAAAACAAAAGAGAACTGAAATTAAGTTAAAATAATCTTCTTTTGTTAAACAAATCACCCCTGCCTGATCCCGTGGCAGACCCCTTTTGACCGCAGGATTGAACCTTCCTCCATGGAACAGCTGGTGCTAGGATAATACTATTTGGGAAAACTTAATCAGTTGAATGAGTCAATCTGCACGGTGAGCGGGCCCTGCCTAATGGAGTGGAGCTAACCAATACTGACGGATCGCCGGCTCTTTCAATCCGCTGCCTCTCTCTTTTAACAGGTTCCAGGAAGCAGTTTAAGTTGGCTGTTGTAACAGTTAAAATCTCGGTAACTGCTACTTTCTTCTTAAGAGGGTTATAAACTGAATAGAGTAAATGAGCTAAACCTATATAAAAAGGCGAAAATTATATGGTGTGATACTATTGCGAAAATCTTTACCACAAAGCTCCTATAACAGAAAAACAATCAACCTAACGCACAGATGCCTCAAACTATATGCGACATATCTCGTCAACAGTCGAACATTTACAGTAACAGGAAAACATAACATCACTCCTATTGCGATTGATTATCAGGAATCGCAGTCAAAAACTGTGTAACTTTACAGCCTACGTTTACAACCCCAACTTCCTGGTTATCAGTCATCTTGGTTATTGTTTATTTGTCTGGATTAAACTGCTATGGTTATCAACGCCAACTTGACTTTTAACTTAATTTTTCTTATCATTTCCTTGTTCTGATTTGGTGAGGTATACCAATTTTCTGGATATATTTGGTGTCATTTCAATAAATTTAAGAGAGCTACCATTGTTTAATTGTTCTCTCTAAGGATTTTGGTTGTTTCTGGTTTCAATCCATAAATATTGAGTTTAGAGGTTAAGAATGGACATTTGATTAAACTTAACAGCGCTATCACAATATTTACATTTCGGTGATTTCGCTTTTGTAATTAGGTAGGAGTGAAAAAGTCCCACGAGTCCGATTCTCAAACGAGCCAAAAAAAAATGTTTACTAACTTAACAATATGAATTTGTATATGTTTTATTCATCCCAATGATTAAATGTTTCAGTAGAATTTAGCCCTAAATGAGTATGAGGCGACTTCTCTGTGGTGAATGAGTGTAGAAGCCAGAGGCGTTCATTCGTACTGTAGTTATTATAATTTGCTTTAAATCTGTTCTAATCGGTGAGTAAACAATTAGTCTACCCTAATATCTGATTACTGATAAGATATATTCAGTTGGTTTAATGGCCACAATCAGTTGTCATTATTTTGCTATTTTTTTACGTAATTTAAGGCTTAATAATGGAAACCTGATTTTATACCGATACAGTTCAAACTTTAAAAGTCGACCAAAGAAAAGTAAGGAAATTCCACTTCACCACTCAATGACTGGGATGACGGATATAATGTTATTCATTAAAATGGCAGTGTCCATTAAAAAAAATCCACGAAACTCCTTCTTCCTTCCAATAATAAAAATAATGAAATTCACAATGCTAATTGTCTTCCCATTATTAATTATTATCAATAAATGAAAATTGTCAAATATTAATTAATAATGAATAAATAACCTATCCTTGTATAAATTTTACATTTTAATGACATCTGGACAATGCCTATTTACCTAGCAAGGTACAGGTTACTTTGAAGAATTTTATTTGACTGACACAAGTCGTAAGACATTTAACAGACACATTAAGAGTATTTTTTATATATTTTCTACTTAACCTTGCTTATTTGGCTTAGCTAGTGTGATCCTATGCATGACTACGACACTTTAACTGAATGTTGTGACGGATAAATCAAAACAGATGTTTTGTCAGATCCAGTTTCACGAGCGTTCGTAATGCAACACAAGTAAGTAAGCAAGCGAGGAGAATCCATTTTGTACTGCGGAGCGAAGGTTAACCAGGAAAGTGAAACAAAAGGGTTATTTCCGTCAGTGTTTAGTTACATTTACGTAAAGTTTCAAGTGATAATAATTAACTTCTTAGTTACGTAAATAGAATTATTCAAACCCGTATCGGTGTTATAGTATTCCATTGCTGTAAGAGTTTAACTTGATACGTTGTAATAATATTAAGAGCCATTGTTTTATTCAGGTGTCAGGATACAGTACCCACAGAAATATTAGAGCTAAACATAATTATTAGATGTTTTTCAACCCTACCAGGTTGAAAAACATTTCAATAAATGTCGAAGTATGCGAAAAAATGTAATTTTTTAAAGCAACGATTTTAAATTTCACACCTTATTGCCTTAATCTCGTCACAAGCCTAAACGACATCTATCTGGGACACAAGTTTTTTTTGAAAATTTTCTATTTTAGGTACATAACGATTTATTACATTTGATTAGTTTGGTTTCAAAACTGATTACATCCATTTTTCGAAACAATTTTTTTTTTCATCATAAAAAAAATGTGTTGGACACGTTTGTTTCAAAAACGTCTAGATCCTTCGAAAATCAATACTAAAAGATTCCATTTCTTATCAAAAGCGGTTCCAATTGGTCCTATTTTTTATCAGTCCTAAAAAATTGTTGAAAGTGGATGTAGCCGGTTTTAAAACCAAACGCCTCATTTTATAGAATTTTTTTTTAAATTTACGATTAATTAAAATAATTAAATAAACAAATAAAAAAGGGACATGTGGACCTTTATTTGAAACCGTACTCACCATTATTTTTTTCTAGCTTACCTTATTTAGGGATTTAATAGGAAGCCTCGTCCGATTTTTTTTTCCTGTTATGTTTGACGTGAAACATGTTTTAGCCTTTTAAACGTCCACAGCAGCAGAGGAGACTAGTTTACGGAGGTGTAAGGAGTAGAGGGAACACTGTTGTCAGAACAAACAAAATCCACCCTCCCATTGCTGTCTGGAGATCTTTACTGCGCTGTTCTCAGAGCCCTGGGCGGAGAAGGGTTGGAAAGGGACGCAAAAACTTTATTCACGAACCGAGGATGGCAAAAAAAGTGGGGGAGGGAGGTTTTTTCTCTTGTAATTAGCTTCCACTTCTATCAAACCCCCACCCTTATTTTTTTTCATTGCCGTCAATTGCACTTTATTTAATTACTATCCAGAACGTCCATTAATCTACTTCTGATGGTCATTAAACCCGTTTCAAAACGAATGAAACTGAAACACTATTCAATGTGATAGCATTACCCAAATAAAAATGTTAAATTAACAATTTTTCTTATTTGTTCACATCTACCAGGTATAATTGTTGTTGTTTAAATTGTTAGTATTTCTTGTTTATGTTTGTAGTTAACTAGTTGTATATACCGGTTTCACACGAGCATTTCGATTTTTTAAATCTATAAAATGAGACTTTTTTCGACTCAAACGGTCGATTTCGTAAAAAACCAATGTAAAGCGAGATCATAACGATTTTAATATCAATAAAGAATATACCCAGAGATTGGCTGAAGTTATGCAATTTTAATATGGACAGGTGTCCCCGCCTGGTATAAAAGAACCACTGAGCGAAATTTGGAGAATTTAAGACAAACGGTATGGATTTCTATAAAGAACAAACAAACAAACAAACAGAATTTCATCTTTATTTATATAGATTAAGTTACTTTAAAAAATGTTGAAGTTATTCTTTATGTATTTATTATGCTGTAGAACATTATTTATTACACATTCATAAAATTTAAAAAAATCTGGTGCTGTGCGCACATCACACAACATTCATTCACCACCCTTCTTTACCTTTGTGCTACTGGATAGGGGTCACTGAACTTTCTTTCGCAATGAAAATTGTTTCTTAATTCTTGGAAATTTGGGTCAGAAATTAATACAGTGGTGAACCAACAATAAAGGTGGTCCCATTTGAACTAGAACATCGTACTTTCCAGAGATTCCTTTGAATTTCTTTTTATATAATTATATTTTTTAGGAGATTATAGAAATAATAATCCAGTTTTAGACTAAACAATCATGTTTTTCGACGATATATCGTAAATAAGAATCGATGGAAAGGGTTCATATCAACTGCCGATGATAAATTGGAACTAAATTTTCAGCATTTATTATTTTCATGTAATATATACATATATATTTGATGGGATGAGTCAGTAGAAATGACCGTTTTCTTCGTGTTTGAACATTGCATCGTCTGAGGTTAACCTTCGAACAGTGAGGATCTCCGCAGAATTAGCAGCCTTCAGGCCAGATAAGAGATTTAGTTACAAATAATTTCTTTCATTATTTTCTTTTTATTTTACAGTGGTATTTAATTATTTAAGTTAAATTAGTTCGAGAGGTTTTGTTAAATAGTGTTAATTTTATATTGTTTTAATTATTTTAATTGTTAGAAGCGAAAATGCCAGGTTCCAGTGATGGTAGAAATGATATTCCCCCAGATATATCACATAGTTTAACCAATAACTTATCTCAGGAACAACCCGCTAATTTAAATTCAACTGAAGTAGAAATGGAAGGTGTTGATAATCACAATTTAAATACGACTCTAGTAGAAAATAGCCCGGCAATCGAAACAAATACAAATATTAATAATACGAACAAACCACTTCGTTTATACGAAGAAAGAGATTTAGGGCCATATTGCGTATTTATTGAAAGTAAATCGAACGAAGGGGCCGGGATAAGCCGTATTCACCCTATGACCATAGGAAAAATACTAAATGAATCGAGTCCGGAAATATATAATAACATTTTAGCAATCAATAGAACAGGACGTAATAGAATAAAAGTAGAAACAAGGTTGGGAGTACACGCGAACGCTTTGGTTACATCAGAAATCTTAAAAACAAAAAACTTCGTAGTATATATCCCGCAATTTATGCTGGAGAGAAAAGGTGTAATAAGGGGTGTTGATATAAATTTATCGGAGGAAGACATTCTTAGCAACTCTAAAACGTTATATTCTGAATCCCTTAAAATCATCGGTGTTAAAAGGTTTAATAAGAAAGTTTATAACAACGTCACAAAAGAACACGAATATAAACCGACAGGTACTATCTTAATTACTTTTAGAGGTCAATTTTTACCTAACTATATAAGTATACATTACGTCAGATGCGAGGTGCACCGGTATATTCAATCGGTTATACAGTGTCAGAACTGTTTCCGGTATGGGCATCCCACCTCTCAGTGTAAAAGCACAAAGCCCAGGTGTCCAGTTTGTGGCGAAAAACATACCAAAGAAGAGTGTACTCCAGGAACTTTATTGAAATGTGTACATTGTAATGGGAATCATTCTTCATTAGCGAAAAATCTTTGCCCGGAATTCAACAATCAAAAAAAAATTAAAGAATTAATGGCCAATCAAAATTTAACGTACTTAGAAGCAAAAAACAGTTTGGAAGGAAAATCATACAGCTGGGCTGTTCTTAGGCAAACTCCGGAATCGTTTCCAACATTAGATCACGCGGATAAAATAAATTCTACACTTAAAGCTAATTCATTTATTAAAAGTAAAATCAGTGTAAACAAAAGACTTCGAGTCACAAGTCCAGTTAAACAAGAAGGGAATGAAATGATTCAACAAACAAGAGATATAAACAGTAGCTATTCCGCACCTTTGTACCCATCAACCCCAATATTTACAAACAGTAATATCCCCAAAAATAAACCTTCCGGTACACTGTACACTAAACCTACGAAAATAAATAATGTTTCAGAAGCTATATTTTCAATAATTAATACAATAATATCCAATAAAAATTTTTCAATAACCGAAGAAGAAATTAGAAATATGATTAGAGACAGAAGCGAAAGCCTTCAAATATAATCCCAAAGGTTTAAATGAATTTTAATTATTTTATAAATATTAACATATTTGTAAAATAATAGTTTTTAATTAATAACTAAAAGCTATTTAATATAAACAAAATAATAAATATATTTTTTCATTCTAAGACTAATACAGAACTTTCCATGACCGATACAATAAGAATAATGCAATGGAATGCTAGATCAGCTATTTCGAACAAAAATAGCTTAGAATCATTTCTTTTCACGGAGAAAATAGACATCGCCTTAATCTCAGAGACGTGGTTTAAACCCAATAGATACGTAAACATCCCTGGTTACAATGTAGTTAGGGAGGATAGACCAGATGGATACGGAGGAGTCGCAATTATAATTAAATCGAAATTCTATTTCAATCGAATCTTAAATTTCCACAAAATAAATAATATAGAAATAGTAGCGATCCAAATAACAGTAGATAATAAACACAAGCTCAACCTAGTGTCCTTGTACGTTCCGCCCAAACACTCAATAACCAAATCTGATTGGGAAAACTTAATAAACAGTTTTGAAAGTCCTTTAATCATAGGGGGAGATGTGAACGCCCATCATTATCAATGGGGGTGTGAAAATTGTGATAGCAAAGGCAACAATCTAGTTTCTGCTGTAGAAAATTCGAATCTCATTTGTTTAAACAACGGCTCGCCAACTTTAGTAAATAATATTCGCCAATCTAAAAATATTTGTTTGGACGTCACTTTTTGTACGGTCAATATTGCTCATACAATAGATTGGAAAGTATATGACGAGCCTTTAGGATCAAATCACTTACCTATAATCATGAAAATTTCCTATCAAAGCAATAATCCCAAGATAATTCCGATTTTACGTTCCAGTAGAAAATGGATAATTAAGTCAGCAAACTGGGATGAATTTGAAGCTAACGCCATATCTAATTGTTCTACCCTGTCAGATACACCAACCTATCTAGAGTTCATTGAATATCTCAACGGAGTAAGCACTCAAACAATTCCCCAATACAAAAAAGTCTATAAAGATAAATTTAGTAAAAATTGGTGGGACAAAGAATGCTCTTATTTCCTACAAAACAGAAAAAATGCATTCAAAACGTACAAAAAATTCCCTTCCAGCAGCAACCTCATAAATTATCAAAAGGCTGATGCTCAGTTTAAAAATATCACCCGAAAAAAACAAAAGGAATCATGGCAATCATTTTGCTCGTCCATAAACAAAAATACCCCTATTAGAGATATATGGCATAAGTTATCACGACTTAACAAACGGAAAACAAATAATAAATTCTCTATTACCATCGGCGAATGGTGCGAAGAATTCATAGATCAGTTGGCCCCCCCATTGGTTAGCATTCCTATTTACTTAGACAAAATCAGTAATTTAACACCGAATTCAGAAAATGATAATAAGATAATTGTCGATTTAACTATTAATAATAGAAATAGTAGTAAATCAGGGGAACCAGGTAACGATAAAATATTATCAAATTTCACACTACCAGAGCTCTTAAATGCACTAAAATATAACAATAATACAGCTCCGGGATTAGATAACATCCACTACATAATGTTAAGCAAACTACCACTCGAAATAAAAAATCGACTTCTAAAAATATATAATAATATATGGGAAAAAAACTTAGTGCCGGATTCTTGGAGGGAATATTGTGTTATACCAATGCTCAAACCAGGAAAAAATCCTAATATCGCTAATTCTTACCGACCCATAGCTCTTAGTTCTTGCATTTTAAAAACATTCGAAAGAATGATCAAATTCAGACTAGAATGGTGGTTAGAATCAAAGAACAAAATACCCAACTATCAATACGGTTTTCGAAAAGGAAAGTCCACAATCGATAGTCTTTTGGCGCTTCACACCGATATCCAAACTGCCTTCACTAATGGGAAAAAAACAATCACTCTATTCCTTGACATAACGAAAGCATACGATACCGTTCCCATACATATACTGGCAAGAAATATGGAAAAAATTGAAATTCCACGTAAAATTATAGATTTTATAATTAATCTAATAGATAATAGGAAAATATATCTAAAAGTCAATAATTCGATAATTTTAACCAGAAATGCGAGAGTAGGTCTACCTCAGGGAGGAATTCTAAGTTGTTTATTGTTTATAATTTTTTCATCCGATTTAAGAAAATTTATTCCGGATGAAGTTTCAATCCTCCAGTTCGCTGATGACATATGCTTATACACTTCTCATAAAAATATAAATAGTGCGATAGAGCTATTAAATGAAGCTATAAAAGGTTTTAAACGATGGCAACTCGACTGTGGCATGGAAATTTCGACAACAAAATCAGTAGTTTGCCCATTCAGTAGGGAACACATTTTTCCATTAAGGGACGAATTAATTTTGGAGGGAATAGCTTTTCCGTGCTCTTCTAGTGTCAGATTTCTGGGGATGTATTTCGATAGGAAATTAAATTGGAATAAGCACATCGCAGAAATTATAAAAAAATCGGAAAAAATTGTTAACACCCTAAGACTCATTAGTGCCAACGCCAAATGGGGTGCGGATCCAAATATTTCGTTACTGTTTTATAGGGCTACTGTAAGGGCGATATTCGACTACGGAGCAGTTATATACGGCGAAGCGACAGAAACATCATTAAAAAAACTAGATGTCATACAAAATAGATGTTTACGAATATGCTTAGGTTTCCTTAAGTCCACCCCAATAGATATTATATTAAACGAGGCAGTAGAAATGCCATTAAAAGTTAGAAGACAATTCATAAGTGATAAAATCATGTTCAAAGTAAAAGCCAGAAACCCTATATGCTACAATAAAATTGTAAACTTATGCGTGCTAATTTTAAGCAAGGCTTATTGGCAGAAAAAAAAATACACACCACTGATTTATAATAGTTTTATAAAATACCAAAAAAATCTAGACCACGTTCATCCGGCTAATATACTACCTCAGTTCTCGGTTGACTTCGAAACGTTCTTTCAAAAATTCAAAATAATAATAAACAAAAAATTAAATTCGTTACCTCAAATAGCAGCAAACCAGGAAATAAAAGCCGTTATTTCTGATAATTGGCCTGACCACACTTGCATCTATACCGACGGATCAAAAATAAGGGACTTATCAGGCAGCGCATTATACATTCCAAAATTTAACCATATAGCAAAGTTTAAATTACCACCAGGTTGTTCATCCTTCACATCAGAATTATATGCTATTCTGGAAGCCTTAAAATATATTAACCAGTCGGAACAATTTAAATTTATAATATTAACAGATAGCTTAAGCTCATTGCAAGCAATAAATAATTTTAAAAACATAAACAATAACAAAGTCTTATTGGACATCATTAAATTGCATCACGAATCTTTAAAAAACGATAAACAGATTGTTTTCCTATGGGTCAAAGCTCACGCAGGGATTTTAGAAAATGAAAAAGTCGACGGTTTTGCAAAAGAGGCTATATATACAGGCGAGCCAGTCAACATTTCGGTCCCCTATACTGATTTTTATTTAGCAATTAAGGAAGATAGCAGGAACACTTGGCAACAACAATACCAACAATCACAAACAGGCCAGTATTATAAATCAATATTTCCAAACATTTCACGTAAGCCATGGTTTTTAACAACAAATCTGTATAGAGACGAAGTAAAAATATATTGTAGACTCAGGTCGAACCACGGATTATGTAATAGTTATTTACATCGTATAGGGATTTCCAATACGGCTCAATGTGTAAATTGTACTAATCCCGAAACACTTTATCATATTATAATGGAATGTGATGTTTACGAACCCCAGAGAAGAGTACTTTTACAAGCCCTCGGCAATAACAACATAACATACAAACAAATATTGTCACTGAGCAGCGGGGAAGAGGTAGCTAGCGTAGTGAATTTCTTGAAATCTATTAAGAAATACATTTAATAGATTATTAATAATAATAATTCGACAAAAAAATAATTTCTGGCTGTATGGATTTATCCAATGCCATTAAAAAAAAAAAAAAAAAAAAAAAAAAAAAAAAAAAAAAAAAAAACATTGCATCGTAATTCCTCTCTTATTTATTTTTGGGAGCCAAGAATCGTGGTCAATAGTTCATGTTTGATCCCGTCTGAATCATTTGATAAACAGCATGCCCTCTATCCGGGCTCGGTACTTGTTTAGCTTTCCTTTGTTCAAAATGACAGTACAGTACGAATTTCTCGTCGCTTCTTCATTGGAAACAGATGTTTTCAGCAGCTGAAGCCACTCGTTTAGTGGTTGAATTTGAGGATGAAGACTCATTTCCTTCGTGGAAAAACATTCAACAACTTAAATGAAATTGGAAATGGGATTCGTGAGTTCTTCGATTCAAAACTCAAAGAGTGGTATCATCAAGGAATTCTACAGCTGACTTTCAGAGGGCGTCAAATCATAGAGCACAATGGTTTATATTTTGATTATTAAAAACCCTTGCAAGTAGAAGAAAAATAAATTTTGATGTTTACCTATAAAATGGTAATTGTTTCTAACTCATCTCAGTATATACATAGATAGATAGATAGATGTATAGATAGATAGGTAGATAGATAGATAACAAAACAACTGCATTATAATAGGTATGTCGAGGGAGGGGGTTGGCGGAAAGGAGTGGGGTGGGGGGAGCTTGTAGTGTCGCAAGATGTCAACTTGATAAATGATACTTAATGCTGTACCTGGAAGCAACTCAGACTGGCATTAAAAATTCATTAGTTTTCGTGATAGTACTGTGTCGCATGGAAGGAATGGCTTTATGCTGGGGAAATATTTTATTTAATTCAACACTACAGGTGGTAAGGGAAAATAAATGTTTTTTTCAATTAAGGTAATTGTTACTTTAATTAGTATACACCTGTTTTCATCTATATAAAAAGTCATCTTCCTTCCCCCTTTGCAAGTAATATTAACAATTCGAAACTAAAACATTATATGGATTGTATGTATTCTTTTCGCTCTCTATACATATATATATAATGAATAATTCGTATGTAATGAACTCAATTTTAAATTATTATATAATTATAGCAGTAGGTTTTAGCAGATTTCATTTCATTTCTAACTCTACCAGTTCATTTTTTTCAAAATTAAGTAAATTGATGACGTTATATATTTCATATTTTTTATCACATTTTTTAACGATTTTGATTAAACTCGTCATGTTTAATGAGAATCAAGTACTCTTTAATATCAGGTGGCTTAAATCAACATAGAAATTTTCGGAAGGGGCTTGAATGGGGAGGAAAACTTTTCTTCCTATATGCTACCTTTGATTTTGTTTAAATGGATCAATTAACTGTCTCTCATAATGCCCAGTAATGAGAAATAACTAAATATAAAAATAATTGATAAACAAAGATTAGAAAGAAGAATAATCTTTTCTCAAAACGAAAATTTCAGTTTCCATTACTGAGTGCAGTACTATAGAATAAACTATACAGTTAATGACACCCCAACTTTAACTTAAAGAAAATTTAAGATAAGCATGAATCTAATGGTTGAAGGGTCCTCTAAGTTATCTGAAGTAAGACTTAAGCCAACTAACCGACGATTACACAATTAAAGTTATAGGGTGCCAATAACTAATTTTTCCACTTTTTACAATAAATTTTGCCATATTGTTAAACTATTGAACTATTGACCCAAAGCAAATCTCTTGCGTCTTTGTGAATATAGATGTAGTGGAGCTACAGGAAGTTTCAATTTGATCCCTTCATAAAAAGTATGTTTTTTAAGTTCACCACTGAAATGTAATCTTAAGGATGTCAATAACTGCCCTATCTATGCATAATATATCTTTAGAAAGCTGAGAACTTTACAAAGAATAATAAGTAGTATATAAAGTCTTAATATGTATTGATGAACAAAATATTAATATAAATATTTTTTTTAATACAGACACCTAAACTTGCGGTTTGCTAACCTGTAATTCTTAGCGCCCTAAATAATATCAAGACTTTCAAAATTAAAACCAAGACCATGAATTACGTGGATATAAATAACTCGAACAATCATGGTTCATATATTTATATATAGATATATTTATTCAGATTTTTGCATCTATAGTTTCAGTTATTTCTTTTTTTAGGGTGATCATATTATTTAGAAACACTTGTTGTCAATAAATGAATAATAACGAATTCCATCAAAAGAAAAATTAAACTGGAATTACAACTGAAAAAGCTTCCATTTCGTGAATGGAGTCCGCAATGGGTCTCAAACGTCCCTCTGGCGATAAGCAAGGACAAGCAAGGTTGTAATTTTTTGTTCGTGGATTTGTAGAATACATGCTTGGAATAAACATCTACAACACTGTTATAACCGTTTGTATTCCTTTCAAATCCGTTTCTTTATACCCTTTTGCTTAGTCAGTGCATATTCTCCTATTGAAATGCGGTTTACACATGAATATGTGATTAAATGCATTGTAAAAATTTTGTTTTTACTGTTTAAATTGGTTTAAACATATGTATGCCAGTGTATGTATAGAGCTCTTAAACATGTTGGCATGTTTAAGAGCTCTATACATACACTGGCATACACATGCAAAAAAAACTTTTCATTCTTTTATTAGTCATTATATGTTTTATTAAAAAAAAAATTTCGTAACCAGGATTATTTCGCTATGCCTTATAATGTACCTGTGATGATTAAAGCTTGATAAAATTTCCTATTAACTTCAACGGAAATAAAAACTTTATTATTATTATTTTTTAAATATTTACCCAATTTTCTGATAACGGAAGTTCTCATACAGAATTGCCATCGCGTTCATAAATATGAAAACTTGAAATGAATTTCTGAGATAAAAAAGTATAATTAAACACAAACAACCTGATGTTTTTAGAATCAAATTAACCCAATTAAACCCCAAATCAATGAGTTTACGCTCGTAAAATCACATATAAACTCAGGGTTGTATTTAAATCTGCAATTACCATAATTAATTACCTTGATTGATTATTTATATAATTATTTAATATTAATAAACAAATAATTAATTGACTAATTGATTGATTACAAATAAATCAATTTCGCAAAACGTTTCACACTATTTATTCACATTTCATGGTCTAGCTTCAGTTCCTTTAATCTCATATTTTTTATACTACTGGATTGTATTTACTGATCGAGTATATACTACTCAATATAAATTTACTGATTTCTCATTTTTTACCCATTTTGTCCCAGTAATACATAAACTCATCATTAATATTTATATTTTTTTCAGTTTATTATTATGAAAGTTTTTACTTCTGCTTTTAATTAAGGTATAAGGCTCTAAATTACTTTTATACAATATCAAAGATAATGTAAATTGATGATTCAATATTAAAATTTTCCATATTTTTATTTTTCTGCGTTATTCAAACATATTTCCTTTTTTGTTTTTTCAAAAGTTACGAAAATTTGTTGATCTATAGATCCTATCAAAGTTTTTTCCCTGATGAATAATTTTCCCCCCTATATAAATAATTCAAGTGTCTCGTTCAGGAAATTAATTGCATATATTAGGATTTAAGAAAAAAATGTAATAGATAAAAATGATAAATAATTTGATTTAAATAGATCTGAGAATAGTTAGGGAAATTATCATTTAATTAAATTAAACCAATTCATTATATAACGTGAATTATTACATTATATTTATACCCAGAATATAATTTAACACCATCCACATGTTTTATTGAATTAAATGTAGCTAATTAATTGTAATTAATTTTAACTACATCGATTTATATAATATGGTAAATACTAGATTAAATTTCTTTATCGTTAGTTTGAAACTGCTTAATGGACGTTTTTCATGACATTCTTGTTGATGTTAATATGTAATTGGAAGTATTTATCTTAAATATATAAATCTATAGTGGAAAATGTAATTCAATAAAAAATTGTCATGACGTAGTTGACCTCCAGGGTACAGATATAAACAAATATAATGAAGTGCGTTATTTCATAGAAGGTAATGTAAAAAAACATATGACTGAAAAGTGTGTTGAAAAGGGTTTTTGTTCAAACAGTTGGAACTGTTCCAGTAATATTCGTGACTGTTTGAGAATCTTGTACCCTTGTTAGGAACCTACTAAATTGTTCTAATTCAGACTATATGTAAGGAGCGATGGACTGCAGGGTGGTCTTGCTCTGAAGCTCGAATCACATGGCTATTTTTGTGTAACTGTATCGTTATAAGTTGATACATTTTATAATCTCGTTAATTATTTGTATTTTAATGTTTGTCTGACATTATGAATTATTACTTTCGTTTAATAAAAATTATTTAAATCCACATAAGTGTTACAATATAATCTTCCTAAATCTTAGGTAATAGCACTGAAGTTTTATTTTAAAAAAATCTTCTATTATATAGGAGACTCAAAGGTGTTGATTTGTTATTTTTACACACACACACACACATATTATATATACGTAACGATTTTACAAATTTATCTGAGAATCTTTAAATGAATCTACATAATTGAAAAATTTGATTTAAAAAAGTACGAAATGAATCGGCTTGATAAATATTATTCTCTCTCCACTCTTATTAATGAAACTAAATCAAGCTATCTAGAATATATCCAATGGTAATAAAAATAATAAAGTTATGAAAATAAATCCAGCCTTAACCAAATAAATCATGGAACAGATAATAAATTAATAATTTTTTCTTCCTTTCTATCGAATAAGATTTCAATGATTCTAAGAGTTTTATCGAAGAATGTGATTCAAATAAACAAGGGAGTATTGGTTTTTAACATTCTGTAGCTCCAGCCCTTAAAGCCAGTTTAATGGCCACCGTGCCTGGAATTCTCCAGTAGCCTATAGATCTTAGCCTCGTTCGTTATTTCTTCAACTTGCTCTGGTCCCTTAGATGAGCCTTTTAGGAACATTGCTTCATTTATTAAATTCATTATTTTAATAAATAATAGCAACGCAATTTTAACCTTTTCCAATATATATATGTTATATATTAATATATATAATTTTTGTGCGTATGTGCAATACTACAATGCAGCTTTCCGAATATTCAAATATTACTTTTTAGAGAATTATGGCGCCCGAACATTTTTTTTTTTTTTTTTTAATTTTAACTTAAATATTTCTAATATTTCAAACAACTTATCCAATTCCTTTGTACAAATTTAGTCTTTTACATTCTCCTCATTGATTTCTAGATATCTTTTATAGTTTGGTACTAAGTGGTATTCTACAACTAGCTAAAGCTATAATTGACTAAACGCTTTGCTGTGGCTTACTCTAATATTGAATTTCAGGTATATAAATAAATGTTTAGCCGGTGAGATTTGCCCTAAAAACGTCAATAAACACAGTGGCCTATTTAAATTGCTGTGAAATGTGAGAGGATTATACAATGTTCACTGTCATTTTTAAATTTGAATATAGATATGTAGATGCACTAATAGTTAGTTACACTACTCTACTGAACAACAAGTAACGTTGTGTATTCATTATAACATTTTTTTAACAGTACATATGGCTACTGTTTGTCAGATATAACATCGTGTAAAACTACAAAGATAATTAGTTTTTTTAGGAATTCTTAGTTAATTATGGTTAAAGGAAGATTAGTCCCAGATTAGTTTCTCTAACAACGCCTATATTTTCGCGAGCTATATTCAGTGCTAACAATTGGTAATTATTCGTCACACTTAATATGTTCGTCAACAGGGCCAACCTAAACATCGTCACATTTTGTAGAATGAGCACTGTCTCGTGGTATCATTCGCTGACTATTAGAGTTGACGAACTCTGTATGTCGTTGATGGACACATTAAATGTGACGAATAATTACCAATTTTTAACACTGAAGATGGCTCGTTGAAATATTTGCCGTGTTAAAGAAACTATGTTAGACTTATACCCAAAAGACTAATTATCTTTGTAGTTTTACACAATGTTGAGACAGTGCTCTACTACTAGCTGTATGTTGTTGACGAACATATTAAGTGTGACGAATAATTACCAATTGTTAGCACTGAAGACAGCTCGCGGAAATAAAGCCGTTGTTAGAGAAACTAATGTGGGACTAATTGATCTTCCTTTAACTATAATTAACTAAGAATTCCTAAAAAACTAATTAGCTTTGTAGTTTTACACGATATTATATCTGGAAAGTACTTTTTACGTTAATATCCCCCAGCAGAAAAAATGTTATAAGAAATACATAACGTTACTTGTTGTTCAGTTCAGGGATTGTAACTATCTACTAGTGTATCTATATATCTATATTCAAACTTAAAAATGACAGTGATCATGTATAATCCTTCCCTAATCCAGATATAATATACTAATGTGGGATATAATGGGAGATATAAGCTATGTGGGACTTATTGATCTTCCTATAACCATTGTTGCGAAAATTCACTTTCAAGTAAATCCATCGGCTACTTTTCGACTTTAAAGGTAACAAACTTACGGCCCTTCCATTTTTATATACAGATAATCGTTGGAAAAAAAACTTGTAATCAAAAGTAAAGAAGGTCGTAACTCAGCTAATAATTCTCTTATTTCCGCGATTTCTTTTTATTTTATAGCGAAAATATAATACTGTCGATCTGCTCTCAAATATTGGAAAAAGAAAATTTTCTGTTCCTTTTTTTTATTGTGGATAACTACTAACATAAAAAGTAAAAATGGTGCTATTTGGCTAAAGTGCAACATTTTGTAAAAATTCATGTGAATTCATCGGTTACTTTCTGATTTTAAGGTAACAAACATACTATTTATAGGATTATGCTTATATATAACGAAAATTATTTCTACGGCTAGGCTATAAAAAATATTAATATATGTATAAAAACATTGTATGCCTCAACAGTAATATAATAATGTTTTACGAAACTCGGTAGTATAATAACAATACGAGAGTTGTAAAATTATATTATTACTACTTTTATGGACCAGATTCCCAAAAGGTTAATATAGCGGACCTACTTAGGGTATTACCCTGGAGGCGAGCCCTCCAATATTCAGCACCACCTGGAAAGGACAACCACACTCCAGTGCCACTAACCAATTCATTGTCCACTCTCTATTTCTTATCCACACATGTTCCATTTAAGCTACGATTACAGTTTTAAAAAAAGTTTTAAGTGCACATTAAGTACTTTCAGGAGTACATCTTTTTACCAAATTTATGCAATAATTCGACAAAAAAAAAAACTACAGACTATTTCTACTACTAACAAAAGAGACGAGAATGCCTGTGTCTGATCTTAATGAAACTTTTTTTGGAGAATCTAGTTCAAAAACAGTTTATTTGTATATTTTGCCATCTATGAGAAAATTTTATATCTCGGATTTAAAAAAATGATTGAAATTGTAAAAAAAAAAAAAAAAAATTGATTTTCAAGCAAACCATCCTTATATTTTTTTGTAGATTCAAATTCAACACGCTCAATAATATTGAAAAGCGTGTGGTCAATAAAAACAATAAGTATATAACAAAACCGTTAGTTCAATAAAAAGAAAACATATAAAAATTAATATTTTGAGGGTGGTTAGTTTTTAATCCTAGTTTCACGAATCCGGTGCTATTTTTGAGTACAAAATCCGCTATAGTAGTTTGATAGAAATGTCTAATTTTTTTTTTTACAATTTCATGACATACAAAAAATTTCCCATTGAATATTTTTTTTAAATCTATACTCAAAAAAAAAAGTTTTATGCAAGAAATATGTCGGTATAATTTTTTAAGCTCAACATATAAAATAAAGTAGTTTGATGTTTGTATTTTGGCTTCTAGTCCTCATTGGCGCGAACGGTAAAATACACTTCTAATGTTTTCTAACCAGGAACCCTCAAAGGGTTCTACCCTTTTGCAGCCATTGACTTATTGTGTTAAAAGTACATTAGAAGCCCTCTTGTGGAGTAAAAAACTACTATTTCATTTATCAAGAATAATAAAACTAAAACTATTGAGAGTCGTTGCGAATAAAATAATTTTGAACGTAAAATAATTTATTTACAGAAGATATTACAATTCTATTCGGAAACAATTAATATCCTCCTTAAATGAATTATTTTATGTTTAAATTAATTTAATTCGCAATGATTCAAAATAGTTTAATTTTACTAAATATAGAATATTTTTTTAATCATGAAGAATGCCTATTGGACTTAAGGGGAGGTTTCAAACAGGTTATCCTTGAAGCTCTGAAAGTAATGGATCTCCCGTTTCGCTGGTAGATTAATTTATTATTATTAATGGCTTTTCTGGTGGTTTTAGTGGATTTTTATTTGATTTTTAATATGTCCTTCGTAAATCTCCGGTAACGTTTTCAAATGCGCTGCCATACTAAGAAAAAAAATGCATCCTGAAGATGCCTGATTATTACTACCCGTAGTTGTTAGCATAACCTCGTAGTTGTTATATAACGAAAAAGCAACGACAAATTCATGACTCAGTCATACGTTACAGTCACGATCCCTTTGTGGTCTAATCTAAAATTGCGTGCACCCAACTTGCGTGGGGCTGGATTTACTGTAAAAAGCTTAATTTTTTAGACCCGACTCTTTATCACACGCGGCCTCAGCTGAAATATACACAACCTCACTCTTGAGAAAACTGCAATTACTTAATATTCAAATTATTAGTTAATTCCTGCAGTCAAAAGATCAAGTGAAAATTATTTCATTACACGAATAATAATAACCATCGGTGAGTATATTACACTAGTTTAAAGAAGAAAGTTAAGCTTAAAGAAGAAAATCTTAAGCCCAACTTGGTGGTTCAACCTATCTAAACTCAATGATTACTTTAACTCCAAACGATAAGTTATTATGATAAAGATTTTTTCAAATGATGTTAGACACATACTATCTTACCCTCATGTAGACATAAAAAATTGTGCTTCGAGTTTTTCAGCAGTGTATATAATTTTAACGGCGAATTGGTAATTGCAAAGAACCTGCTTTAGCGAGCTGGTAATTTATACCATTAGGAACCGGAGTATTTACAAAGGTCGACATTAGTGCATCAAAAACATAAATAAATAAAATATATTTACAATAAACACAAAACAACTGTTAGATTAGAAACATACCATTTATAAATAAAAACTATTTTTTTATATACCAACAAATTTATTTAAATCTGTAAATAAAATGAGCATCATTACAATGGTTAGGGATGAGATGACACACAGTGGATAGGAGTGACTCCATTTGGAAGTATCTAAGAGAGGGTGATGTTGATAGGAGCGGAGGAGGATGAGAAGGAGCGGACGTAGCAGGGAGCGGGGGGAATGGAGGATGGGGCCAGGGCGGCCTCGCCCGCCCCGCCGGGGCTCGACCTTGTCATCGGGGACTGCATGGAGCGCCTCGGGACCCGGATCGCCCTCCTCGAGTCCGAGCTCCGCTACGCCTGGCGGGCCCTCGACCTCCTCTCCCAGGAGTACATCAAGATGTGGGAGCGGCTGGAGAAGCTGGAGCTACTCCTGTGCGAGCAGCAGGGAGTCATCGCTCAGCTCATCGACTTCTACTCCGCCTCCGACGTGCAGGGCATCGAGGCCGGCTCCTGCATGGACCTCGTTCCTTCCATCCCCGCCGACTCCCTCATCTCCGACCTCAAGCTTAAGATGAGCGTCGACAGCCTTCCCGACGAGGCCTTCTACAGGAGCCTCAACACCGCCTACAGGAACGACCTCGTCTCCCATCCACCCGCTTCTGGTCCTTCCCAACTCGGCATGATTTGGGAAGAACCGGAAGAGGAGAACGGACGTGCGGAAGTGCAGTTGAGTAAAGTCGATCAAGCGGCCATTGCGAAGTTGAAAGAACTGGATCGACTGACGACAAAACTGAAGAACGATTCGAGAAACCTCAAAGAGCTTCAAAATAGACTTCTGTGCGAATCGCCTAAATTAAAAAACGACAACATACCCAAGATCGGCGATGAGGTGCCTAGTGATATAGATGAACAGATTAGTAGGATGTATGAAGAGAGTGGAATTGATAATTGGAGCTTTAGGGGATCACCGAGGGAACAAGAAGATTTAGAATTAGGACTCGGTTCTAGGAACCAGTATGATATAGATACTACAGATGATGTCAATTTGTCTAGCGGCCTAGCTTATAATATAGACCATTCACCGAGCCACCACAGGCGCGTTGAAGAGCCCCTGTATATTCCTAGGGCTGAGTCTCCCAAATACGACCTGGAGGCCGACTACTTCGTAGACCTTTCGCCGGAAAAAGTGAGGTCCCTGCAAGAAGGTTACGAAGCGCCCCCCGAGAGCAGCAGCCCACCTCCCCCGGCCCCTCAGGACCGGGTCAATGTCTTCCTTATGCCCAACGATGTCCAAGACGTTACTCCGAGGACCTCACCTAAGTCTCCCAGAACGTCTCCTAAACATATTAATAAGTGTTCGAAGATCGTTTCTGCTAAATCCGATTCGGGTTTGTCTTCTATGAGTGGTTGGAGTTCCCTGGAAAAATCTCCTGGTTCTCCTAAAGCCGCCAATAAATCTTCCAACCCTCCCGAAATCCACAGTAGACTGACGAATCAACCCAGGTCCTATCCATCTATTAATGTGCAGCCTTCGCATTATAACGACAATGAAGGTTTTAGTGATAACGGTGATTACAATGGTGTTTTGCCAGGTGGTCACAGGACTTCTTCTTTTACGACGGTCAGAACCCCCACTAGTACCAACCTCACTGATGGCGCTGTCTTTGTCCCTCCACCAGCACCAGAACCACAAACACCAAAGAGAAGAAACCATCATCACGAAGATTACTACTACCGTGAACAACAGCCTGCAATCTATTCGGTCGCCGGAAACCATGGAGAATCTTATTTCACTTCTGTGTATACAGGAAGGTCTAACACTTTGTCGAGTTATCCCGATCTCATTGGTCACTATGCGAGTCAAGAGTACGCTCAACATCAGCAGAGGCAATATGTTACGCCCAGCCCTAGCCACAGCCATCGATCTCTTCAGAGGGTGCATTCCGCCGCCTCAGTGTCTTATCCCCCACCCGAAGGTAACATTGCTAATATGGAAGGATATAGAGTGGCCATGTACAGAACAATGTTTCCTACTGGCAACATAACTGACGCGCTGACCTACTACCCACCTGGAAATCAAGAAGATGATCTAAGTAGAGAATCTAGTGCCAGCACTATCAGGTCAGCCATAGAAAGGGTACCTCCCAAAAAGCCACCACGGAGTGAGGAATGGGTCAGTAACGAAGAACCGAGGGTCGTGGAACAGAGGGACTGCTATTACGACCCAAGCAGTGTGATAGTCTCTCAATCAGGGTACATATCTTTTTCAGCAGATATCAAAGATGCCGTTGAGGACAAAAAGAAGCACAAAAAGCACGCAACATTAAGGCACGCTATGAGCCAAGTAAGCAACTGGCTTCCCGATCTCCATCTGCATAAACGGCATAGATCATACTCACTTCCGGCAGGCGTGCGCAAAGAAGACTTAGCTAAAACGAAAGAAGGGACTAAGGCACCTAGAAAGAAAAAAAAACATCCACTCGTTTCCACGATGTCGGGAATTCTACAGAAGGCCAAAAGAAGGGGCCATCATGGCCATTCTCTTTCAGATCCGGAACAATCGGAAACGGAATGGGGTGGAAGGAGTTTAACTGAGGACAGCGAGGATAGTGTATTTTCCGAAGTCCAAGACAACATATATTCAATGATTCCAACGTCATCGCCTCAAAAGAGTAATCCTGACAATTCGCAACCGACTGTATCCAATAGTGTTTCTACATACTCTGAACAGGTCCCTGATGTTCCTTTCTCTGAACCTAGTGTGATGGATGAAGAAGAACCGATCGTTACTTTGCAGCAACCTCTTCCTCAAGAACTTCCTCCCGCAGAAAGCACGGATTCAACAGCCCTTTTCCAAACCATTGGTGAAGTAAAAAAGGCTTCTCAACCTAAGGAGGATGAAGTCAAGGAGGATGTACCGGTTACTGTTTCTGTTGGCCAAGCTTCACGGGAGTTCGCCGTTTCTCGCGCTCTCGGACGATACAGAAGGCGACAATCTTCGCAAGAAGCGGGGGACGAGGTACTGGCGATTATTACTCAGGACGAAGAAGCTGAAGAAATGAGAAGGAACGAAATATTCGAAAGAATCAGCTCTGAAGAGAGCCGACATGCGGAGGCTGCACAACAAGAAAGTAATAATCGTCAACCACACCCTCGTCCCCCGACCAGGCATCAAACCAGTCTCGAGATCCCATGGGGTGGCAGGATTTCGGCGGACTTAGACGAAGACAACAGGAGTACCCATTCATGCAGAAGTACGTCCAGAGTCTCATCCAGGAGGCAGAGTACAGAGGACAGCATCGACAGTGAGGATGAATGGTACTGCTACGAACTGAGGAAACTAGAGGCAATGGAGCATCAACAGCAAATCAACGAACTGCCCTTCGACGAATCACCTCCGAGGGTTGCGACACCTCCTCTCGATGAATCTGTGAGGATAAATATGACATCTTTGATGAAAGAGCTACAAGAAAAAATAGCGCCCAAAGCTGATATTGAAGAAGAGCGGGAGATGCAAAGACAAATGTACCAGTTTCAGCCTGATATAGTCAACGAAACAGAATATCGTCATGAACAGGGTCTGGAGACTGTTCATGAATACGAAGAGGATGAGCGAGAAGAGGAGGAAGCTGAAGATGCTTCGTCCGGGGAAACATCTGGTCCTGATAGTCCTCATCCGAGCATCGACGATCTGGAAGCTGAAGAGCAGATGATGGAAGAGGAGGAGAGGAGGCGAATGGCTGAACAAGAGGAAGGAGAAGAGATGCTGGACAACGGGTCGGGCGGTCCCGGTACCCCTTCCCTGCCGAGGTTCAAGTTCGACCCCTGCCCGCGGGAGGAGCCTGGGGGTAAGGAGCAGGGCGGCCCCCTCGGCAGCAAGTGGAAGCTGCTCAAGGCTCTCAAGGAGAGGAAGGCCGAGGAGAAGGAAGTCGCTGCTAACAAAGAAGCCCAGGCAGCTCTCGTGGAAAAGACGGTGAGATTATTTTTTTATTTGTGGTTAAATGTATTTCATATATATGCCTTTTTGATGATGTTTCTTTATAAATTTGTTGATTAGTAATATTCAAAGATTAATGATGGGGAACATACTCACATAGGCCCATTGTAAGGTATGATATTTCATAGCCCAGTGTAATGTACTGAAAGCCAGCTCAAATATTACTTCTTTTTTTTTGTTGTATTATTAATTTGTACACCATCAATATAAATATAATCCTCCTTTAATCTTGGCCATTCTACATCGTGATTTTTTTTTTTTTTTTTTTTGTGAAATCTTGTTTTTGTTTAGGTACATTGACAACTTTTTTGTATCTCCTATTTTTTAGTTTGTACTGTAATCTACCAGAACATAACAGCTTTCACATTCCAAGAGTCGAAGATTATCTTTCATTAATTTTTCTTATTTCGCAATGCTTGATGGATAAACTTAAATGGTCTATTAGGATTCATACTTCAAATAGCGGAAAATAGACAAACACAGAAGTGATAGGTATTTTGAATCTTCAGCACACTAATCTTTATTAGATTGAACATTATTACGTAATAACAATGAGCTATTAAGAAACAAACAGTAATATTGATAATGAGACTCAAGCTATAAAATAATTAATTAAGGCCAGTTTACACGGTTAAATTTTCGGAATGAAGTTTAGTACCAAACTTGCTTCGCTTTTTGAACACCAGGAGCAATAACAATGGGCCAAAGATTACAATAGTACTGTAATACTGTTTACATTAACTGCTTATGAAAGTATTTCTTTCTAGACTGTTTGTTAGCCAGCCTAGAAAGTGATCTATTACACTACTAGTACAGTAAAGAAAACACATGTTAACAAAACTCTTAAAAAGCTTACTAACCTACTTTAATTTAAATATATCTGAAATCAGTGCTGTCAATGTTCCCAAAACTATATTTGATTAATGAAATGAAGGTACCGAAGAACTTCCTTCAAAATCACGACACAGATACGAATTTGAATATATTATATAATATGAATTATAAAAAGCATAGTAACTCCAAACGTGACATTCAATTACCATTTGAAGGATTCAATATTAGTAACAATACTAATTGTACGTTTAATATAAATATAAATATGTAGATTTTTTACGATTCATCAATAGTTCCTACCATATGATTTTCATTCATTATTTGTTAACCTTACACCTTTTATTAATTGTTACCCAAAATATAATTCTTATGATATATTTTATTTTATTTTTCATTATAATGTAAAATAATTGGCATCACTTGTACAGAAAGTGTCCCTACAGTACTCGGTCTAATTACTAGTCAAACCAGACCTCGTACTGTAAAAAGCCTATTTCTGTACTAGTGGTGTAAATAACTATTACAGAGATAAGTTTCCTAATAATTCTTAATATGATAATGTTGTAGTTCACTTATTAAACACATATTAGTACCCGCTTAATGTGAATAATAATTACCTCCGGTTAATAATCATCCCAAGTTTGGAAAAAAACAAAAAAAAAGAACCGTGTAAACAGAACTGTTTGATCAATTGCAATCTCCCCTGGTGGTCGAAAAGCGAAGCATAGTTTGTTTGATTCCTAACTTCCTTAAAAAAAAATTACCCGTGTAATTGTAATTTCATTTGTAAAAAAAAAACTATAATGTAATTTAATACTGCAAATAATCGATAGTGATTTTGTATAGAGTTATATCATGTATGAAGATATGAGACCGGCTTCCTTATAAGGGTTTATAAGCAAGCTTTAGTGTTTTAATTAGTTTTGTTATTTTAATATTTTTCTATATTAAAAATATAGAAAATATTTTTATATTAAAAATATAAAATATTATTAATACTTTAATATTCTTCTAGCCTAACTCTATTTAGCTTATTGGCGTTTATTACGTCTTCACGGCTAGGTAAATGGGCTGCCTGTAATGGCACAATGGGCAGGAACCCAAACGAAGACAGTGTTTATGCCTTCTTTTTTTTATCACATTTAAGGTTCCCAACAATGTAAATATTGTTTATTAACAATGTAAATTATCTCTATAATTTTACTTGACATTGCATTGTTTGTTTTACTGTACTTTCCTCTCACCTCCCATCCCAATCTACACTTACCTAATAAAGATTTTTGGACTAATAACCTATGCGAGAGGTAACTAGCTAGGAAAAAAAACCATAATAATTACGGTTTGAAAATTTAAGTGTGCTAGAGCTTACTAGAGCTCGTTTGGACAAAGTCGGGCAGTGGTAGTCAAGGGGGGGGGGGCGGAATCGACTTTAAATCAGGCAGCTAAAGAGAGTCATAGAAAAACCAGGAGAAACGATGTCAGGAATAAAGGCATAAGAACAGAACTGGAAGTAATGGAGCTAAAAACTTCAGTAGAAAACCAACACTTTTGGTGGTTTGACCAGGTTTCTGGATAGAGGAAAAGAGCAGAGGAAAGTCATGGAAGCGTCAAAAACGTTAAGAACGGTTTGAAATTTTAAGTGTGCGAGATCAAACTAGGGTGGTATTGCGATATGGTATGTTGGTTTGTTTTAACATGCCACTAAGAATAATCAGACAATGCTACAGTGGAAGGCCTAAATTTTGCCTATCCAGGTATAATTAGGATAGGGATCTTTAACGAGTACCTGGCATCGTACAGCCTCCATTTTGCGTCCTATCCGAGGGACGGCATAGACGAGGATTTTTTACTGCCATTAAAAATCCTAGGACCACCTCGGGACGCGAACCCGCGACCTTTAGTATGGTAAGTTTCTATGCTAACCACTACACCAGAGGTGACCCCAGGTATGGTATTATGGTACAAAATCGGGTAGTGGTAGTCAAGGGGGAGGGGGCGGAAATATGACATGTCATTATTTCATATTACCGCCATCTCATTCGCTGATTGTCCGCACTTTGCTGACAGGTGCGAATGAATCATTAAAGTAAAAAAAAAAAATATTTTCTGTAAAATGGTTATAATTTAATTTTTACTAGTAAATAAAATTTATATTCTGTACAATACCTAAAACAATTAAAATGAAAAAAACTGGAAAATTTCATTAGAAACTGTTCTTCGATTTCCGTCCTTATTTACATTATTTATTGTTTTATGGACAATGTGATTTTCTTACCAATTAAGAAAGGAATCGTCGTAGATTGTATATTTATGAAAATATAGTTTACAATAATGTGGTTTTAAAATATTTTTTTATTTTCGAAAAAATATAGTTCACATCGTTAGGCATACTATAAAAGTTCATATTATTAACAAGGTTACAATAAGTAACTACTAGTGACAATACAGACACAAAGTAATCATATGCTTCGATGTAGAGAGCAAGATTAAGCCCTAGTCCATTCCTTCTTATATTTAGTCCAAAATACAACATTCCAGAAGGGCGTAGAACATTCTCGTAAAGTCCTGGACACGTAGTAAAACAGTTATGTAACTGTTCCAACAAAAGTCTAGAACTCTTTTCAATGTAATAGACAATAACATAGGATTTTGTTTCCCGTTACAATATTGTTTTATTAACCAATCAAATAGGAGAATAAGTATTTCATTGTTCTTGCTTTCAATTGATCTATGCAGGTCTCCTGTACAGTCTGATGTATGGATTTTGCCTAAAAATCTCCTAATCAGACATCAAAATTATCAATAACTAACAAACTTGCCATTTACAAAGTACTAATACGACCATTATGGACTTACGGGATAGAACTACGGGTTTCTGCAAAACCCTCAAACATCCAAAGAATTTTTCCAGTCTTTTGTCATTCCAGTCTAAAGTATTGAGGAAAATAGCAGACGCACCACAACTATGTGACAAATGACTTACTGCCCAAGGACTTGAATATCCAGGTTGTCGCTACTGCTACAGAATACTACGAAAACTTGCACCAAAGAATAACTTTTAACACGAGCCCTTTAGCACAGACACTAACATCTAACATAATCCCTTACATCAGGGAGATATGCTAACTTAGTTAAGTTTGCAATTTATCCAGTCGGAATTTCGCGCATTTGCTTATTGCTAATTTGCAGATTGCAAATCACACAAACCGACAGTTTTGCATTAATAATGATAATAATTTTGATAGCGTACTTTTTTTTTTATTTATGCTATTGTATCACATTACAAAAAAAAATTTTAAAAAAACTTCCAAGAACCATTAAAGTGTATTATGTATTCATCCCTCACAGGACGAAACTCCTTGAACCCGCTATGACAAGAGGGCGAAGTAGGGTGGGCAGATGAAGAAAGTTGAGAAGTTGGCAGAAGGAGTATAATGCCTGTAACCTCTTCCATCAGACCTGAGACAAAGGTAGTTTTAAAATAATGAAGCAAGTTTCCACCAGACTTCAAAAGCTCCTTCTACGTCGCGGATAAAATTGATGTATTGCCCTTATTCTACAAATTGATCCATAATTTTCCTTTTAGTTGATTACTAGATCATTACCAAAGTGGATTTCTCTGCTATACACCCGATGCAACAACAAAAATCAATAATGATTAGAATAAAATTCTTTATAGATAGATGGATAAATAGATTCCTTCTAAATTTGATACTGAAGTTTTAAAATAAATTCTATTTTGTTATTGGGCTCGGATCTAGACACTCTGTTATTATATAATAAACATTCAAATCTAACTGAACCGGTTTTTTTTCTTCTTCAATTTTCTAAATTTATATCTAAATTTATGTCTGCTAATATATAAATTTAATATAATATATATAATACAATACAATTTAATATATTAAATTTAAAACAAAAGCCTATTATTTCCACATTTCCATTTTTGTTACTTCACCCCCTATCCCAGAAGGTAGTCACGTGACCTTTAAATTTAGTTATATTACAGGCGTGCTACCATCATATGAACCTTTAAGTTAACAGAATAACTAATTCCACCTTTATTAGAACATTTGTCAGTTAAGCACTTTTAATGATATCCCTCTTTGGAATATTCGTCCCCTTTTTATTTTTTGATAGTATGACAGATATATTAAAACATACTTTTTTACTAAAATATACATAAAAAATAAAAAGGGTACGAATTTCCCATCGAGAATTTAATTTCTCGATGGGAAATTCGTAATGTAATAACGAAAGAACATTGAATATGAAAGAAATATTAGATCCAGAAGGAAGGTCTTCCACCCAAATCTTCAGTCCGACCATTTTAATCTCCCAAAGATAATTAGACCAAATGACAGCAGGTGTTGCTTAAAAAAAATATTTATTTAGCTATTTAGTCCATTTTTCCCCGCAATATTTTCAAGAAGAGGAAAATGCAAACATTTTATAGGAGGGAATCGCAACATCTTCCTTGGAGGTTGTGGAAGGGAGGGTATCCATGCTTGCATCCTAGATGTTAAGACAGCAGTAAAACGACCATCCGGAATTAGTTTTTAACCGCATTATGGTGTCTTTCAGTGTTCTTTAAATTTTTTTCTGAAAATCGAAGAGACTTTTGGAAGAAACAAATCCCCATGAGGTTAATCTTGATTATTAGTTATGGGCTGCATATAGTGTTGAGATCATCTTTATAAATGGTGACTTTATATGGTGTTCTAAGGGGACTTAAAGTCCCAATGTACGTTATCATATAAAAATCGTTTTGCTCACTGTTAACATATCTTTTTTATTTATCTGAGAACAACACAATGATTCTTTTTGGAATTAGCATCTCCAAGATTTTGCTTTTCAGCAAAATTTTAAAATTTGAGTTAATCATTCCGTAAACAGATAGGCTCATATATTATTTCAGAGGGTTTGTAATATATAATTAAAAATCGAAATTTCTATCTGGAATTTTTAAAAGTCATTTGAAGATTTTTATCAAGAGTGATCATAGGGGAAAAAAAATCATATCCTGATCATTTTTTTAATGAAAATTTTACTATTACTTGCAAATAATACTCTTCAAATGTACTGGGTTTACTGTTATACCCTTTTTTTTCATTAAGTAAATTGATTTTTTTTAATTTTAATTCAAATTAAAAAATATAATTTTTTATACATTCACTATACACACAATTATTTACAACATAGCTTTCCTTGCTTTAATTTCCGCAAAAAATTGTAATATTATCAAAAAAGTGTCCAGGCAAGTCTCGACCGTCTAAAGATAGTCAGTGGCCTTAAATCTTTTACATAGCCCTCAAGGTTTTTTTTTCATTCTATATCCTAAATACATAGTTCTTTTTACTGAACCACTTCTAAGTTGGACTTGGCTACTTCTTGAACTTGCAAGGTACTTAAAACCGTAAAGTCTTGGTTATCCTCGATTTCCCTTCCCTCCCCCACCTCCCAGGTCCTAGATAGAAGCAGAGCAAATTGTATTCTGATGGTACGTTGTGGGAGCGATGAAGCCCTATATACGAGAAGCCTTAGAGATGTCCATTGACAACAGAAGCCACAGAACACTTCCTGCAACATCTTACGCAGAAGCATGCATCGACATTTTCGTATAGCTCCGACGTTATCGATTCTCGAAGGTCCCTAATCGGCGGGATTAGAGTGTCTAATGGAGGACTAATTATTCAGCCAAGAGGGAGCTGTGGTGGGGGGAGGTTCTATTTCGAGTCTTATTTAACCATTGTGTAGGCTACCTTTGAACCTTGGTGGTTGGCATTGTCCTTTGTGATCCCGTGTTGTGTTTTAGCTCCAGCAACTATTGTTTCAGCTCAGAGGAGCCAAGATTAAGCATTTAAAGTGTCTCAAGGCTGTATTATTTCGAGATAATTTCTAATAATTTCATTTCTCAATACAATTGCCATTAAATAAAATACTTACCGAAATATCCTCAGCACATAAGAGACTTGATCAGGGCAAAGTGAAGAGCGCGTAAGATATGGCACACTGACAGACGTCCCTCAGACAAACAGTCATACAACCGACTTAACAATCAACTCAAAAGAGAAATCCAAAAAATCAACAGAACAAACTATGACTTGTACATTACTGGCCTCTCGACGGACGATGGAAGCTTATGGAAGCACTTATGGAAGCACCAACTTATAGAAGCTTATCGAAGCACCAACTTATGGAAGCTTATCGAAGCACCAACTTCGAAAAGAGGATGGCACCTGGGCCGTGTCGGATAAGGAAAAATTTGAAATCTTCGCCCTTCACCTTTCTTCTGTATTTACACCATTTACTGACTTCATAAATACAGATCATGATACCATGGTACTTAACACTTTAGACACTCCACTACAGTTGACTGTTAAAAATGATAATTGGCCAGGAGATTTAACAATATTTATTTTATAGAACTTTTTAAAATATACTTGAACAATTGAGTAGAAACACATGTTAATTATAACATACAATTTAAACAATTAAATTTAACATATGACTTAATCACTGTCGAGTGATAAATCAATGATTATCCAACATTGACACTTCCACCACTTCCGTTCACGCCTTCTCAAGTCTCATTACAAATCAAACAGTTACCTAAAAGGAAAGCCCCTGGTTATGACTTAATTACAGCTGAGGCACTCCAACAAATGCCTAGAAAAGCTCTTGTATTACTCACGACAATTTACAACTGTATATTAAGAACGTCCAAATTTCCAATACAATGGAAATATTCACTCATAAGAATGATCCACAAACCAGGTAAAGACATATATAATTCCACATCCTACAGACCAATTAGCCTCCTCCCAATATGCTCCAAATTATTTGAAAAATTACTACACAAAAGATTAGTTGACATACTGACAGACCAAAAAGTTTTATCTGCTCACCAATTCGGCTTCCGCACTTACCATTCGACGACGCATCAACTACACAGAGTTACTGACTACATTTCAGGACCTCTAGAACAAAAACTATATGCAACTGGAGTATTTTTGGACGTTGCTCAAGCGTTTGTCAAAGTCTGGCACCAAGGTCTTCTCTTTAAACTCAAGACCATATTACCGTACACTTATTATCTTATCCTACAATCTTTCCTCTTCGATAGATTTTTCTCTGTCTGGCAGGGTTCGGAAATTTCTTCAATTTATCCAATCTTGGCGGGAGTACCCCAAGGCTTAATACTAGCACCTTTACTCTACATCATCTACATGCACGACATACCTATTAACAATGAGACATTGACTGCAACTTACGCTACACTTTGATCTTAGCCAATAGGCCGAGAAGCGATAAGAGAAGCCCTAAGTAGGAGAATCCGTAGGACAGGCTTAGTCAAAAACTCCCTGTCCGGCCCGCTATCCATTCGGGATTTAAGGCGGTGATGCCAAATGGTACCACGGGGACGACGCTCTCCCGGGCGTCGTCATTGGGTGGTGCCAGGACCTCTAGGGGTGCCTGGTGTAGCCGTGGTGGTCGTGGTTACTGGGACCACCAAACGCCGACCTGTACAGGTCATGAGTGTTTGTTGGGGTCAGGCTGGTTAGCAGGTTCTGTCCCCTTCCTCTCTTTTCTTGACCTCATGATAGGATGACGATCGGTGGAGGTCGTTCGGCCAGGTACGGTCGTCGTCGAAGTCGTGAAGGTCAAAAGCCGGTCTGCAACTTACGCTGATGATACAGCAATCATCACGAAACATCAGGACGCAACACAGGCTTCTTTTACATTACAACATCACTTACACAAGTTACACGATCGGTTTCAACTATGGAAAATTATACTCAATCATGACAAATCAAAACACATTACATTCACGCTTAGAAAACATACCTGCCCCCAGTTTATATTGACAATAACCAAATTCCACAGACGGACACAGTACACTATCTGGGACTCACTTTCGACAGAAGGATGACTTGGGGCCCATATGTTAAAATGAAAAAAAGGACTCTTAACAAAAGACTCAAGCTTCTCTTTCCCTTACTTTCTAAATCATCAAAACTGAAACTGAAACAAAAACTAAATACGTACTCTTACTTACTCAAACCCATATGGACATATTCCTCACAGATTTTCGGCATTGCTAAAAAGACTCACTTACAAAAACTTCAATCGTTGCAATCAAAATTGTTACGACTCATTACAAAAGCAACTTGGTACGTGACTAACAAAACTTTACATACAGACCTCCATGTAGTAACAGTCGACCAGCACATAACGACGCTATACAAACGATTTTTTACTAATTTAAACGGACATCCAAATACTTTAATCAGTAATATGGCTGTCATAAGCATGGGTACGAGAAGACTAAAAAGGCGCTGGGTGAGAGATCTGCTCTCTTAGACAACCGAGGTAATTGACTCAAGCCAGGAAGGGGGTACTGCTGGGTGCTTTCCCTCCCGATGCCTGACATGTCATTATAACCTATTACCACCATCTCATTCACTGATTGTCAACACCTTGCTGACAGGTGCGGATTAACGATTAAAGTAAAAAAAAAAAAAAAAAAAAAAATATTTGAGGATGGCTAAAAGCCGAAACATCCCAACCCAAAAAGCGTAATTCCCTTTCAAATCAATTACAGGTCGTGGATTTTAATGTTTGGGTGTTTATTGCATACATCAATGTAAAGAAAATAATGAGAGTTAGGTTCGTTTTTTAAATTGTTTAGGGATATATTTCAAATATTATTTGAGCTAGAAAGATGGAATTGTGTCATTTTTTAATCGTTCTGTTCTCTTTTGACTTACTAAAATCAAAAAAGAAGTTTTTAGTTATTTTTTTTAAAGATGTATATTTTTACAAGATGTCAAAAGAAAAAACAAAGAATGCTTAAAAATATAAAACCAGAAGGCACCTTGCCGTTCTCAAAATGAGCAAATGATTCATAATAGAATTTAAAAATTGTTGGCGAAAGCGACAATGACCCTCTGGGGTGGAGGCGAAATATAAATAAATAAATCTATGTATAATAAAAAATAAATTTTAAATTGGTGTGTAATATACGTATATCCATTTTTTTTCATCATTGAATCCATATTTTCGTTATTTTATATGGACTGTTTAGCACTTTTCTATGGACCATCGTACGGAAAATTTCACAACGAATTCAACAATACCACTACATCGCATTTTTTTAGTTGCTCCTTTTCCACACAGCAGGGCAGTCTCATTATTTTTTAAGTCTATTTATAATGGAACGGATATAATTTATTTACTGTTTCAATTCAATATTCAAGGAATTATACGTACAATAGAAACCGCGTTATTAACTTATATGTACTATTAACTTATATATGAGCTACAGTTAACAGGATGGCCAACTCCAATATCAGCATTTTGCAGGAAAGCACTAAAAATAATATTTCTCTTTGATAAATTCGTATCTTTTTATTTTGTAAGTATATTTTATTAAACTGTTGTGTTTAGTTATTTATGTCGTACCATTAAAAAATAAAAAGATATGATTTTTACGAAGAGAAATACAATTAAAAGAGCTCAGAAAATGCTGAAATTAGAGCTATCCTGTCAACTGAAAGGCTCATACAATTTATTTTTCTCGATTGATTTCTTCGATATGTTTAGCACTATGAAACACATACACTATTTACGACTTGGTGGTCAATAAGGAATCGTGTCTAGAGGTAATAAGTTTTTTTGTCGGGGGCAACTGTTGCTTAAGAACAGGCCTGGAAATTATGCATGGTTTCGTGTTTGCGATATTTTTTCTGACAACAAAGAAAGTATAAATAATTTTTTTTTGTGCCTTTTGGAAAATATGATATGAGCAGAAATATATTATAATGATATAAAGAATGATTTGAACCCATTCCTTACAGTATGTAATTACATTATTCAATGTAGGAGACAAAGAGATACTATAATATTGTTACTATTATTAAACTATATATTTTATTACATTTTTTATTATAAGATAAAATCCATTATATCATATATATAATCAACTTCATAATAAAACAATAATTAAATTTAATAACAGTAACTCATTTTCCCTCCTTCACTGCTTGGTTTAAGATTAAGGGAGAATGATATAATTCATAAAGTCTCCGTCCAATTTTCTGTTTGGTTGGGTTTTAAGGTCACTCGGCCCCCCCTGTAAAATATTGCAGCAAAAGAGAAACGAAGCGTTGTTTGACGTAGATCTTTTTTTTTTTTTTTTATATGCCTGAAGGCGTAATGGATTTATATAGGGGTGAAAATTAATTGGCTGTTAGTTGATTCTGACGTTAGAAGATTTATAAATAAAAAATATTAACAATTTATCGTTTATAATTTTCAGATAATTACTTTCATAAACATTTGTTGTGTATTATTCAAAGAAATACAATACAGATAAACAAAAGTGAAAAAATTGTGTCCATAGCATATATATTATAAAACTTTATTATTTGATTTGTTCCTATTTCAGATTTGCAAAAATCGGTATATTTCCAATATAATAATTATTTCTGTCCTATTCTGGTTCAAAGAAGAAAATAGTGTACCATCCTCTCATCAACCTTCTTTTCCTTCGTCTTCTTATGGTCGTGGCATTGTCGTTAATAAGTCTATTGTTATTTCCTTGCACCTAAACATAAAAGTGTGATTAAAGGTTTAGCATATGTTGGTTTACTGTTGGTTGTTGTAGGTACAAGAGTTTTGTCACTTACCTACCAAAATTTTAAGACTAATAACAGACGATTGTTATTAAAATTTAGGATTGAAATATTTGTAGTTTGCTTGACTAAAAACTGTACCTACGAGTGTTTCTTTCTGATTTTCAATCTTAATTTCTAATGTAAAAAAATTATTTGCAGCATTCTTAGTCCTTTGTTCAGTGGTTTTCCTTTCATTTTAACGCAATAGTCCCAAGTCCTATATTTCCTATCTAATTAATTTAATGTAATATTACTTATAAAACTCGTCAATAAATGTATTTATAGTTTCATTAATCATACATTTTAATCAATAATATCAAAGAATGGCATATAATTAGATAAATAAAAAAAGGCCAATATTCACCAAAAAACAATAGTAAAATTTATTTTGGCAAGGTTTCGGCTTCTAGAGCCATTTTCAAGCCATGCATCATACTTTGGGATTGTACTTACGGTGATTTAGAATAAAAATATTTTTAAGGGTGTAAATAAAAAACTTGTTGCTGGCGGCGTCACACAGAGGGGTATTTGACAGGTCTAGCCGGCCAAAAATATTTTATCACCATATTCTATTAATTTTAGGTAGCTGATTTTGAAAAAAATATTCTTAAAAATCTAGGACCTCTAGTTTTTGAAATATGGTATTAATCTTCCAAATAATAATCAATCCCATCAACTTGGTCTGGTTTTGCAGCGCAAATGAGGAAGCTCTTAGAAACTTAAACCAAACTTTAAGTTTCTAACAGCTTTTAATCAACATTTATATCGACAAGTTTCTATATTTAATATAAATAAATATAGTGTATATATTGTAACGTTAAATCGATAAGCAAATAAAAAAAAAAACATATGGCGTAACCTCCCGGACCGCATGTTGGAACAAAACAACCGATTGGAACGAACTGTTTTTGTCTAGATCATTCCGGAATGACGGAGAATTGCCGACATTGTTCTAGAAGATTCCAGGCCCCACTATTTACGATATATATAAGGGGCAGGGACTGAATGAGTTAGTTGAAGTCTGTGTCTTGACTGTGTTGCTCAAGTCATATGATTGTGTGTGATAAAGTTATCATTTTTGTAACCTGCTCAATTGTTTAAGTTGTAATAATTCGTTGGCATTGTGATAACTGAATATTGCTGTTAAATAAATATTTGTTACCCACAAAAGTGTTACAATATAAATATAAAATAAAAATTTATACATCTTATTTGCGTTATACAATCAAATGTTGGGCAAACTGTAACACACTTCTTAATTCTTAATTAATCATCTGATGATTTACAGCTTTCATCACTCTCCGATTCCAGAAGTCTCAGGCGAGCTATTTGATTGGATGGCTCAGCGGAATGAAGTAGATCTAACGTCTCGCTCAAAAATGTATTGATGTATCCTCTGCATGAGAATCCGTGACTCGATAGGAACCCTTATTTGGATAGCAGCAAAGTTTTTCTTTTTTTATATGGACATAATTTTTTACTAGAATTTCGTACTAGCTCATACTGTCTTCTAGACAGATTTGCTTCTACGAACATCTATAACGCCTGCACAGTGGATATTTTCGTGCAGGTTTCTTGCACGAATAATTCTTTATTCTAATAATTATATAATTCTTTATATAATAATTCTTTATGTGCGTTACTTTCCTTTACCATTAACCAAACGTCGGATTCACTCTCTTTGAAAACACTTCTTTCCAACTAAACGATAGTTGCTTGCTGTGGATCTTGGTTGATTTCTTTAAACCACCAGAGAAGCATTTCTATGTCCAGCGGCATACAGTTGGGTTTGGGTGTCATGATAAAGGATCTGCGAATTGGTTTTTCCGCGCACTTCTTCCGTTTCTCGTCTCTTGCTTCTTTCGCTACATTCCCCGAATAATTTCAGTGGTCGACCTCTAGACATAGCTACTTGAGGTAATGGAAATGTTCATTCCAACCAAGATGCATTAGCTGTTAAGAAAAATTGTCTGTTATTTTTTGCTTTAAGCCATCTTCCCGGAAATTCTGACTTAAGCCTTGAAAATTCATGTTTCTTATCCTTCTGTTGCTCTTCAGAGTAATTGTCTTTATTTACAAGGTAATTTTCCAAAAATTCTAATTTCTAGTCGAAACTGGGATATTGCTAGCTAATCATCAGGTCAAATAGGTCTCGCCTCATAAGAATTCTCATCCCTGATTGCCCTAAAATAGCATTTGCCCTTAAGTAATGAAAATACCAAAATGTATAAGTATATAATATTTTTTAAGAATTTCTTTTAAAACTTTGTTTCTTTATTTAGATTTGCAGGAGAAAAAAATCAATATTTTCCAGATTAGCTGCTATTAGCGGCTATTGATTTAATATTTCTTTACTACATAATTTGGACAACCAATCATGTTTGTCCAAAAAAGTTATCAAAAAAGTTTATAATGTTTTATCAAAAAAGTTATCGGGACTCATCGGGAAGTATAACTAAATCATCATCGAATGTTGAAATTCATAGTAACAAGCAGCAAAAAATAAAGATGCATGTTTCGTATTTTTTTTTTAGTGCCTTAATCTATATTTTAATTAATAGTATTTTGCTATAACATGGATACATACCTGGTCTTTCACAATCCATAATGAGAAGGTCTAAAAAAAATCTGATCGCTTACAAGTAGCACTTAACTATGCACTAACAAAGTTACTTTTGATGCGAAACAAAACAAAAGAAGTTTAACAGACCAGTTTAAACTGTTTTTTCTCTAATCCTTTCAACTAGAGAAGCGATATATGGCTTTGACTTGAATCACCAACTATTCTAATTGAACATTCAATAGGTTTTTCCCACCTCCGCTGCATTTTGTGAAACTGATTTTTGGCCAGCTAGACCTGTCAAATACACCTATGTGCGTAACTTTAACATCTGAAAAACAATCTGTCATACAGTGTAATAACTGCCACCACTAACTCCGAGCAACTGAATGACATATATTTTTCGTTTTACCAACTGGACTCATTAAGTTATAAGAGCTATTCTTTTATTAAATAAAGCTTTATTTTTATCCATTAATTAATTTTAATTAAAAATTAATGAATTTATTTATGTTTATCTATTAATATCTCTTTATTTTTTTTATTAACATTTTTTACCCTAATACCCTCGTATTATAATTGAAGCGTGGAAATGCATAAGGGTCTAAGTGCCAAAAAAATAAAACAAAGTTTTTTTTGCCAAAATGTTGTAGGTGCCAAAGCCATTCTTCAGAAATGCATAAAAGTAATGTTTTGTTATGTGAAAGATGGCATGGGTGCAAGCAATGAAAGTAGTTCACCCTAGAGGGTATAAGTCACATCATTTCCGTAAAAATTTCCTAAGGCACTCATAACCTTATGCGTTTCAACGCTTCAATTATCTATCAGTAACAGACATGAAACAGATAACTAACGATATTTGTTGTTTATTTTTCGCTTCAAGTGTTTACTGCTACCTTTATTGAGGGCACAGTTTTAATAAATAAGTTGATGCGGAATCCCAACAGAGTCTAAGATTATATTTTCTGATATGATTTGTATCAGTTCCCTTCCAGGACTGATCTCTCTGAAAAATCAGCAATTCATAAAGGGATGGTTCCCCTACTACCAAGCTAAATCCCTTTTACTTTGAAGTTTCCATTTCCTCAGTATTTTTCTTATAAATATGATATACACTTAACATATTTTTTTTTTTTTTTATATGCTCTTTTATATTTTGAATCCTAACGTCTTGATTTTGACCATTGGTTTCATAGCTGATTGTGGGATCTATAAATTATTCTCTCATTTTCAATCTTACTAAATGAAAAATTTTCAGGCAGTAAACACCCAGAAACATTTATAATTTTTTTATTTCATACAGATTTAGTGATTAGGAGCATGTTGTAAAGACATTTATACAGTAAATGAGCTGGGATTTGTGGTTTTGATAAAACTAATTCAGAACAGATTTGTCTTAATAATCACTGATTCTTTATTTTTCTGACTGGCACCTAGATTTCCCATGAACCCCAAAAAATCCGAAACTATTTTCAAACTTATTACTAAGAGAAGTTTTCTTTGAAGACCTCACTATCCTCGAGGTGGATTATGCTTTGTTAATCCATATCTATAATTAATTGTTAGAATTAGAATTTTAATTAAATAGATTTAATTTTTTTTTACCCAAGATTTATTTTACCTTTCTGTTATTAAGACACATTTAATAATCCATTATTGAAAAAAAAAATGCCACTCTACCTTATATGAGTAACAAAAACTGGCACAAAGATTTAAAGAATCCATACGTACAATCATCCTCTAAAACGCTGTATAAAAGATTTCATGACAAACTTAACGCACACTTTAGGGAATATCAACTCTAGTCTTACCATACATAGTCGATGTTGAAGAAGTAGATGGAGTTAGGATCTGCTAACCAACCAAATTTAACGTTTTATGGAGAGGTATCATTGAATGAAATTTACCTTCATGTCTTCATGACCATTTAGTTATCACATTTACTGGTTGTAATAATTATTTTAAAGTTAAAGAAAAAAAAATTAATACTATAATAACAATGCAAGCAATTAGTATTCAAATCAGTAACAACGTTACAAAGAAGTAACTAGCAGTGATAGAACAGTGACTCAAAAGTAACTGAATGCTTCTCCGTTCAAATTCTAAACATATGATCCCTAAAAATACATGACTGCAATCGTTCTAGGCAATTCTGGAATATGTAAAATGTAACAGAAATGAAAATCTTTTTTGTTTTCACGTCACTATAAATTTTTTATATGAAAGCTAACTTTGCTAATTTGATTATAAAACCACTAAATCTGTGTCCCCGACGTGATTGTTATTAGCCGCGGAGGATGTATTCAATTTGGTTTCTAGTGCCTATGAGGACTGTAGAATGACGGAAATTTATACGTAACGCGATCTCATGCAAAGGTCTGTTCATTTTAATGTCTGGATCCAATCACTAGGCCAAAATTATTCACAACATGACCATACTGACTTTCAAACAATGAAATGCATGATAGTGCTTAATGAACTTTTTGAATTATCACTGGAAAAAGACCTTCTTACTTCCATAATACTTTCATAAGATTCCTAGATAATCCTAATGCTTATCATACTTCACCCTGTAATGGAATCAGGAGACAAACTATCCATTTAATTTTATATTCCAGAAATTATTAGGTGTTGCGATATTTTTGACCGGGAGTGTATGATGATTTGTACGTACTTGACTAGACGTTTTGGATATTCTCAGGATAACGTCGGAATCATCAAATTAACTGTTTAATTTTCCACAAAAGCGTTAAACATAATTTCATTGCTAAATACGGCCTTCTTTGTTACAAACAGGTGCATTTAAATATTCTAATCCTTTGTGGTATATCCATATACGAGAAACAACTGCCACCACTGGATAACTACGAGTTACTGTGAGACTTGTAATTCTGAATAATACAAAGCCTTTTTTAATTTTTCTAGAAGGGTTTAAAATTAAAGTTAATTACAAGTGTATAATGTTATGTATGTAATAAATATAAGTCTTTAATGTTAATGATTAATGTTAATAAACCCCAGCTTGAACTAGGATTTATGGTATTATGACATTTTTTAAAAATCGTGATTCGGATATTTTTCCACTTTCGAAGCTCTCAAATATGGCCGTTGCTAAATTATTTGAGGCGTTTTATTAAATTTTATTTTATAACAATGTTTTTATCATACCTTTAGCGGAACATATAAAATAATAATTTGTTATTTTAAGTTAGTTGTTATGTATTAAATATTATATTTACCTTAAAAATTCGTATTTACCTAGCTAAAAGTGGATTTCTCCCCCAATTGGGCGAGGTAAGGCTTCTGTTACTATCCGGTCACGTAGCAGATATTAATCAGCAGTTCCTCTTCTATCGATCCAGTATTTTCCCGGTTTCTACTACAATTCCTCTGTCCTCCAAACCTTTTCGTCGTAAAAGAAAAATATATAATTTATTATAACTTTAACCATAATTACAATTTAAAAAATATTTTAATATAAAATTCAGCCTAACTAAAATACCTGCTGGTGATAACGATTACGGAAATTTTTAATTTATATATATTTTATTCCCTATTTAATTAAAAACGTCTAAATAATATAAAATGAACGTCTAAACACCGTTTTGAAAAACTTTGTATGCGGTGACTTCTTATAGAAATTTTACAATTTTACAAGGATACTTGACTAAAAATAATTTGATTCCGCTTGAAAAATTATCAGTTTTTTCGTACAATTTTTAACAAAAATATTGTTACTCTATTTTTTGGCCATTAACAAGGATAGGATTTATATGTAATAAAAATTTCAAAATATTTACATAAATATGGACGTATATTTGCTAATATATGTTATAAAATATATGAAGAAGAAATGAAAATTAAAATATTGAAAAAATTTCAGTATTCGCATAAAAACATATTAAACTTCCTCCCATTTACCATCCAAAACATTGCAAATAAGATTCTAAGGTTTTATTCGGAAAATTTACGATTCGGTCGAAATAAAGCTTTGTATTTGCTGAACGATCTCTCCGCGCCGACTGATCATCAGTCGACTTATTTTGTACATGCTTCAACGTTTTCAATGCGGTTTCAAATCGTTGATCCGTTGATATGTATTTTTTTGCACGACAAACAATACAGGACACCTTCACTATCGCATTTAAATGTTTTTTCTTAAAACTTCGCGACCTGCTTAGCGGCTAAGAATTTCACACACTAGGTTTAAGCTTTGTCAAGGATGAGGCATCTATATAAGAAAAGAGGGGGTTCAAAATTTCTGAGAACTGTCGTTATTGCTTTGTGCCTTTTGATTTTCCAAGAAATTTTGTAATCCCAACTTTCATTCTTTGTTTTAAACTTTATTTATTCTATTTATCGATTGAATATACTTATAACTAATAAATAACTAACAATAATTTTAAATTGAATTCCCTAAAAGTAAAATTTGGGCAAAAATATGTATTTAACGAAATAATATGTAGAAATATTTAAAAACCACAAAATATGGAAAATAAAAATTGTTTAAAAAGGTTTATATCATAGTAAGAACCATTTAATACGCACAAACGTTCATTTCTAAGCCTCAGAAGAAAATATGTAAATACATGAAAATCCCATCTCTAGCCATTAGTAATGATTTTAGTAGTGAGCAGTCGCGGCACAAAGTTTGCGAAACACTGGGTTATAACTATATATATAAATATATATATATTGATTTTGTATTTTGTATGTACTCTGTATTTTGTATGCATATTAATACGTTATATATACTATTTTATGCGCCCACGTTTCGACCTAACTTTAAGATCTTCGTCAGGCAAAATGTGTTTCATTTTAGTGTTTCTTTTTTTTTGTGACCGCTATGAAAAATTATTTCTCAACAATTAATATCTACCTTAAACCAATCTTCTACGATTTTATATTATACTAACTGTATGTACCGGTTTCACCAGGAGAATTTTATTTTTTAAATCTAAAAAATCTGTGAAGTGAGACTTTTATCGACTCAAACGGTCGATTTCGTAAAAACCAATGTAAAGCGAGACCAAAACGATTTTTTTATAACAATAAAGAATATACCCAGAGATTGGCTGAAGCTATGCGATTTTAATATGGACAGGTGTTCGCACCTGGTATTAAGCGAACCACTGAGCGAAATTTGGAGAATTAGAATAGACGGTATGGATTTCTATAAAGAACAAACAGAATTTCATCTTTATTTACATACATAGTATATCTTATTTATTTATATGCATAGTATATCCCGGTTTCACCCGGGGAATTGCATTTTTGTAATGAAACGGTCGATTTCATAAAAACCTATATAAAGTGAGACCAAAACGATTTTTTATAAGAATAAAGAATATCAGCTGAATATCGGCTGAAGTTTATGCAGTTTTAACATGGACAGGTGTTCGCATCTGGTATGAAAGAACCACTGAGCGAAATTTGGAGAATTTAGGACAAACGGTATGGATTTCTATAAAGAACAAACAAACCAACAGAATTTTATCTTTATTTATATATATTTTGAGATATCTTAATTATGTTGTATAGTTAATTTTTTCACCTGATGAGTGTTTGATTTTTTTTTTTTGTTTTTTTGTGTGGAATCCATATTTTTTTTTTTTTTAACTTTTTAAAGTTCTTCATAAAAATACACCATTTTTCTATCAATCTTAATCTCTATTATTTATTATTCTTTTACTCTATTCACGTGTTATACAATGGAAAACTACCTTACCTTTTCATCCTTATAATCAATAATTTATTGTTTATAGCTTTATTATAATGATTAATGTAATTATAATGATTAATGTAATATTATATTAGATAACATTCTAATTACTTTTTTATTTTTACAGAATGGTAGTGGGCCAGGAGATTCAGGAGGCCGGGCGAATGGGTAAGTTATTTAAAATAATATGTATAATTTATATTACTAAATAAATTTATATGTAGATAATATACACTCAATACTTATTTATAATAATAAACATTTATAAAACTGAATTAAATACATTATTACATACACTTTAATTTAAAACTCCCTTAATGAACATGTACATCGATTAATTAGGTATCTTGTATCCATTTTAATACTATAGAGCCCGGAAAAGACTAATTTTGTCCAAATTTAATTTACCTCGGAAATAATCCAATGCATTAATTACATTCTAAAAATTTGTGACCCTCAGCAATATTTTCATAAAATGTATAGTTTCAGAAATAATTAGCAATAGCTAGGTTAGGGCCTGACTTCTACCCCTTAAAATCGTGTTAGGCCGAAACTAAAAAACAAAACAAATATGCAATGTTTTCGGTTTTTAACAATTAGGGTAAACCAGACATTTATTGGCACTCCAACTCTATCTTAAAGAAATAGGTAAATAAGTCCTAATTTTATTATAAGATATACATGAGTCTAATGTTTGAAAGGTCCTCTAAGTCATCTATGAAGTAAGACTTTAACAAACTAACCATAGGGAAGATTTCACAATTAAATCCACAGGGTGCCAATGACTAGATTTTGCACTTCTAACACTAAATATTGCCATATTGTAAAATTATTGAACTTTTGACCAAAAAAAAACCTATTGAGTCTTTATGAGGATAGATAAAGAGGAGCTATAGGAAGTTTCTATTTGATCCCTTTATAAAAAGTATTTTTTTTAGTTTAACCACTGAAATATAGTCTTAAGGGTGCCAATAATTGTATGGTTTACCCTTTATCAGTTTTCATTCAAATCGGAGAGCGTCAGTCGGGTAGTGCCACTTGTTAGGGTTACAAGATATTATCAGAAATAAAAAACTGGTTTGACTTGATTTTATGAATGAATTGTCATTCGCACTATAAGGCCGTGTAATAGGGCTGTCTGGATATTAAATAAAGAAATTTCTCCATATTGTAGGCATCAGATCGCCAGATTTATTTTGACAATATATTTCACAATTTTATTATTTAATGAAATATATAATATGCTTTAAAATTATTTATTTTAAATTGCAATTGAATCTGTGTTACCTGCTATATTTGACTTTATCGACTGTAGAGGCCATGGGGTTGTAAAGTAGGTGCTTCGGTCAAAAGGTCGTTAGGTCTTCATCTGCTATCATAAATTTTTGATGCTTCGAGTTTTGTAAAAGTATGTTTAAAATTTTAGTCCATGACTTTGGGTCTCTTTTTAGCTCACTCAAAAATAAAAAAGGCAATGGAGTTCTTGTTCTACTTAACTCATATACATTTGTAGCTTAAAGTAGAGATGTTCGAAAATGCATTGGCTGCGTAAGACAGCTCCGCTTGCCATGATAATGGCAGCGTATTATCTCCTGTTCTGGTAGTCAATCAGCCATCAATCTACAAAAGATTTTTTTCATACTGGTAATGCGGTGCAATGAGGCATGAGGTACTCCTGCCAACTCTCCGAAATTCCAGCTGGTTTCCGTTCTCGGGCAAGAGATTATTAGAGGTAATGGGGGAGCTGACAAACTTGCAAGCATATTTAGAACAGTTGAGGACGATTCATACATGTCTGAATCAAGTGCTTTTTACCCGGTAAATGTAATTGAGGTGAAATACTATAAAATTGTAATGTGAAACCAAAAAAAAAAAAAAAAAAAAAAAAAAAAAAAAAAAAAAAAAAAAAAAAAAAAAAAAAAAAAAACATTGATTCAAAATAGTTCAGACTTGTTATTTGAACTGCGCTTGTCGGGAACCCTGTAGAATGTTTTGATTCAGACTAAATATAAGAAGCGATAGACTAGAGCGTTGGTCTGGTTCTAAAGATCGAATCATATGGTTTTTGTTTGTTTAACGTCCCTTTATGCTACTAGGGCTAATCGGACGGTGCTACAGTGGGACTCCTAACTTTTGCTTATCCAGGTATAGTTAGGATAGGGATCATTAACGAGTACCTGACATCGTACAGGTTCGGGACCTCCATTTTACATCCTAGGGCATAGCCAAGGATTTTTTACTCCCATTAAAAAATCCTAGGGCCACCGCGGGTCGCGAACCCGACATCTAGTATAGCAGATATCGCGACATTTAGTATTGCAGGTTGCCTTGCTAGCCACTACACTACAGGTGACCCCTAAAATCACATGGTTACATTTGAGTTAGTGTGTCGTTTCAAATTGTTACTTTTTTGTTAAAATTTTAATATTTGAGTTTGTATTGTTAGCCTGACATTTTTTGAATTATTAACGCCCAAGTTAGTGTTAAAATATAATGTATATTAATAACAATTAATGATGATTTATATTGGAGAATGTATATCGGTTTTCCTCTAAACAAGGGGGTTACAATATAATGAAACCCGATACATGATGACCTGATCAGTGGTTTAGATTAACTTGATTACACTATCTATCGCTCTAACCTCTGCTAGGTACAGTGTCAGACCAGCCTCAGAGATTGTTTGATATTGATACCGTTGCAAAGCTGATATTGTATCTATTTAAAGGGAATGGACCGAAGGTTAATGGTGTATTAAAAACTGCCTATTTAATCCTAATTGCCTATCTAGCATTTTCCTAAATGCATCATCCTAAGTATTTGACAATATCTTTCATACATTTTGCATTTTAAGACTTAATTTCCCCTACATTAATACAAAATATTGAAGTATCAGGATGATGAAAACTCCTGTTATATACTTTTCTAAAAATTAATAAATAAAAGAGTCGTCAACATACCGACTGTTCAAAAAGTAATAACCATCGATCAATGAGGTATAATTCCCTTAAATAAACTGTGACCGTTTACAGATCTTCATCTTCATCATATTTTCCTAGCCCAAAAAGGTTCGGAAATCTCTTCGATTAATCCGATCTTGACAAGAATATTACAAGGTATAATACTGACCCCTTTACTAAGCATTCTATATACTCACGAGTACCTGTCAACTTTGAGGGATTGAATTCTAGTTATGCTTACTATGCAAGTATTACAAAACAATTTCAATGTGCAACATTGCTCACATTAATTACTCAATCGGTTCATATGATGTAAAATTCGAATATATCGAACAGTGTCATTTAGTCCGAAAGACCCGCTTAGAAGACATAACAACTTCCAATTAAAATATTACGGCTCGTAAAAAACGTTGGTAAAACAGTACGTTTGTTAAGAACAGCTGTACTCAATACCTGAAAACATTTGATCACATAAGCGCAGGTGACTTCTTTGTGTTAAAGAGGCGCTGAATTGAAGACGTTGTTGTCCTTCACCATTAATATTTTTACCAAACCATTAGCCCGAGATTTGTTTGTTTAACGTCCACTTATTATGCTACTAAGGCTAATCGGACAGAGGGAGTCCTAAATTTTACATATCCAGGTATAATTAAGATAGGGACCTATAACGAGTACCTGGCATCGTACAGGCTCGGGACCGCCATTTTACGTCCTATCCGAGGGACGGCATAACTAAGGATTTATTACTCCCATTAAAAAATCATAGGGCCACCACGGGGCGCGAACCAGCGGCGTTTAGTATTGTAGGTTGCCATGCTAACCACTACACCACAGGTGATCCCTGCCCGAGATAAATTTCATATACAAAGAAAAGAATTAATTTGCTATTTTTAATATAATTTTTTTCTCTTTATTTTTCAATTCACAACTACTAATATTTACTAAAATTTAGCTAGATATTTACACAATGCGAAATTACGTGATATGGTTGAAATAATCAAAGTATTTGCTGCACGCTGGCTAAAATTGTCTAATAGATTAGGTTAGGTCGATACAGAGGTGGGAAAAATTTGTGAAGGTGATGTTGTATATTGGAGATTGGAAATTCAACGGTAGATAGAAGTAGGTAGGGATAGATAGGTGTCGTCGGCAATGAACCTTCGCGTTCACACAGAGCTTTTTCTTCGTTTTTTTTTTTTACCAACCTCAATAATAAGCATTGCTTTAATGTATCTACTAGCATGTTAACTAACATGAGGTAAGCTGCTCCTTGCTACGTTATTTACTATTAACGTGTTCGTAGGAATTGCATGTTGGCTAGACCTTGTTAATGGAAACATGTTCTTTGCTCGCGGACGACAAAGTTTGAGTCCCGCTAGCTCGAGATATAACTTAATTCATTTGATCTCATACATAATGCTTTCTTAGGACCTTGGCGATTTAGGACTAACAATGTAATATATTGTATATTCTTGGTCAGGTATACGAAGTTTTAGTATGCCCATTTCTCGCTTTTTATTATTATTTTTCAAAACTTTTATAACAAGAACAATGGAACTGAATATTTTTGTAACGAGTAGTCAGATATCGACAATGTCCGAGATATGAATCATTCGAGACCTTATATATGAAGATATTAGGACTCAAATAAAAGAACTCGACAGTGACATTTAATAAATAAACAAAAAATAACTTAATCAACAGGCTAAGTTTCTGTATCATTGCCAACTTCATATGCTTTCATACTGACAACCAGTTAACTGGGCTAACATTAATACACACAAAAAAAAAAAACTTGGGTAATATAAACTTAAATTCATGATTTCTCAATTCCATGTGTGCATTTTTTTTTTTTTTTTTTTCCCTCTAAAACCAAAATGCCTCTATACTTTCTTGTTTTGTTCCCACCTTGTTGGACAGTACATTCTTTGAACACTAGATCCATGAACCTGTATATACCATAAACTTGCTACCCTCAAGAAATCCTTTAAAAGTGCAAAACCACCATCTTAAATTTCATTTGAACAAAATTGATTTTTCAATACCTCAACTGTGAGAGATGTTTTTCTTTATCATTGTTAGGTGTAAATTATTATTATTTTTTTTTTTTTTCGGTGCCTATACCTGGTCATACGGGGGGGGGGGTTACTCTAGAGGTGTAACCAACCTATTCTAACCATGGTGGGTAGGTCGAGATTTATTCCGTGTGGCCTCCACGAAATAAAAGTCAACCATCCCAGGGCGGATCCGAGCATGCCAAAGCGGGTCGCCCTCAAACACGCTCGGCTATCCCGGCCCAAATTATTATTTTTACCACTGCTATTATTTCACAGTTGTCATTTATATTTCTTGCTATTTTGTATACTGTGAGCATTCAACTAGAATACTATGTGTTCCCGAGAAGCTCTACGTTTTTTGTTCATTTAAAAAATGAACATGGACTTAATATTTCGTACCAGCGGAATTTCGAGAGTATTGTTTTCGTCTTTTTTTTTTTTTTTTTTTTTTGGATTTTGTTCTCAGGGTCGAGTGAAGCCCAAGTCTTCTAAATTATTAGAGGTTTCTATTGGCGAAAATGCCAGTAAAAGATATGATAGGAGGGGGGGAGATTTATAAGGATGTTTATCTCCCGGGATGCCGGTTTTCCCTCTTTTATTCCTGACATAGACAGATTGCGTTCTAAGCTTGCTTCACTAGCCCAGTTTTCCGCTCTGCTATTTGGCATCATTAGTGGTCTTTAGCCTCACCCCATGACTTTTCTCAAATATCTTACATATTTTTCTAGTTTTTTTTTTTTTTTATAGCAACAAAAAAAATATATAGGTATATTTATTATACTTTAAAACGTAACTCAGAACTCGTGTGGTCATAATGTGATACTTTACTTCCGAAAAGGTTTTAAATTATTTTGAAGCTTGATTCTTGTATATTGTATGCATTTTCGACGAATATAGGAATTTATATTAAAAATCAAATGAATACTTATATTCATTCTATATATTATTTCTAAAAGGTGTTTTTTTTTTTTTTTTTTTTTTTTTTTTTTTTTTTTTTTTTTTTTTTTTGTACGCAATAATATACTTAGTACTTTATCTGATTAAGATATTATTTTGAAGATTTCCTTCCGGTCCCGTCCGTAAAAATAGTCAGATATCCTCCGAAAACCCCAAGAAAAGAGCTATGAAGAAAAGAAAACTTTATTGGCGCATAACTCAAAAACTATTGATTTTGTTTTTCTTTTATGTAAATGCGAAAATAAGACGTATTCTCTATAAAATGAAAAAAAAAATCATAAAAATCGGATGCATCTTTTTAGATATAGTTATAAATTGTTGTTATTATAGTTATAAACTTTTATAGATATAGATAATAGATGTATGTTTTAGACAGTGTCTAATTTTATAACGAGTATGCACTTCCCTGTGGAAATTTTTTGTTTTGGCTGTAAACACATATATTTCTTAAACATTCATTGAATAATCAACTTCCATTTTTTTTCGATCACGTAAATGCGAAAATTAAAGGTCTCCGAATTCGCAACAAAATGAAAAACACAATCAATCTTGAATTCCGGACTATTAGTTACAACCTTTTAAACCCTGTTAATGTTTCAGTTTACACAAAGAAAAAAGTGTCTCTTCTTTACACTATGGTGTGTTTTCTTGTAAATGTAGTCTTAAATTATGACTATAAAGTCAGGGATCAATTTAGTATCCTAATTATTCACCTGTTTTAATTATAATTTATAACCTAGTACTTAGGTATGCATTCATATATTCGTTTTTAATTTTCAATATTAGTCCGTAATTTGATATTAGGCCAAAATGAACCTATTGAAGGACCGTCGTGTTCATTAAATAAATAAATAACTTCAATCAATTAATCAGTATTAATAAATTTAAGCAGTTTCTGAAATCAGGTCCTAAATTATAACCCCATGTAGTTACTTTTCTTATTTATTTTTGTTTAGAATTAATATGTTTGTTTGTTTAACGTCACTAAGGCTAATCGGACGATGCTACAGTGGGAGTCCTAAATTTTGCCTATTCAGGTATAATTAGGATATGGATCTTTAACGAGTACCTGACATCGTACAGGCTCTGGACCTCCATTTTACGTCCTATCCGAGGGACGGCACGGTTAAGGATTTTTTACTCCCATTAAAAAAATCCTCGGGCCACCGCTGGGCGAGAACCTGCGACCTTAGGTATTGTAGGTTGCCATGCTAACCACTACACCGCAGGTGACCCCAGAATTAGTATATATTTGAAAGATAAGCTTAGTATCAGCTATCGATGACGTTTCTCTATTTTCCCTAAAATCTGACATTCTGCCTCATGTAATCTTGTATTTTTTTAAAAAAAACTTTATAGCGATATTTGTTATCAAAATCAGCATTTTTTATAAAATTGCATATAGGTAGTTAAAAGATTTTTTTTTACAAGAACTCCACATACTCGAAGCACTGTGAGCCAGGTCGAAGTATCTCTGGGTTTCTTGTCGATTAACTGCACATTTTTCGAAAACTTTGGCTTTCTAAGGAGTTCCAAGGAATGTTCGGCTTTGGGGGAAAAGTTGGAACTGTCTCATATCCTTCCGTCCGGAGTGACGTGACCATGTCGTATGTCTTCGTAGTTCGTATGTCTTCAGGTCACGCAGGGGCTTCTCCGGTTATTGGTACAACAGCCCACACCCATCGAAACTTCATACATACCGTCTACTATGCTTAGGCCATGTATGAGTCTCTTAACTTAACTACGCTTTTTAAAATATAGGGAAAAAAAAACTGACTTATCCGAAAATAAAGTAATCAATCTATAATCTTCTGCTAAAATACTACTTTTAAGGAATAATAAGAGAGATGAAGTAGTATTATTTTTTATTATGATCTTTCATTGTTAATCGCACCTTTTTGCGAGTCAATGTCTCATTGTTAACAGGCATTTCGCAAGTACAAATATATATGATATTGAGTATATGAGGCAGTATTAAACGTTGAGCTACACCCCAAGAGTTAAATAATGATTATTTCGAGGGAAAAAAAAACGAGGCTACAACGAACGGCAGTAATCAATTTTTAACAAGGAAATAAAGAAAACGTAGGGCGTTTTTCTTACTCGTTCTTCATCAAAAATAGTCTTCTTTTCTTTCTTTTTTTCTACGAAGCATATGAAGCGTATTTAAGAAGACCTTCGTCTGTATTCAGTTTCTTTCTAGTTTTAAATTTTAGCGATTTGTAAAAAAAAAAGTGAGAATATTATTTTCAGCCGTTTGTTTGAAAAGAGTCATTCTTTTTATCCTTCTGTCAAATATTAATATTTAAAACTGTGAAAACTGGTTGTAACCGATCTGATGAGTAGACACTTGTCTAGTCTAAGTTTGAATGATACAAGTTGTGTCATATAAGTTGTCTTATTTGTCATGATTATTTTCTTAAGCGAATACCAATTTCATAAATCATGATTATTTTCTTAAGCGAATACCATTTTCATAAATGTTGTTAATGATTTTTTTATGTTCAGTGATGTTAAAGTATTATCTCGTCATGTAATATTCAACATCTCGGAATTAGGTATATCATTTATAATAAGGGATCCAGTATCGGTCCTTGGGGTACTCTCTACTCTGGTCGAATTAAAGAAATTTCAAACCACAGTCGGATTTAGGAAAGATTGGACAATGAGCTACTGCACTGATATATAAAATATTTTTTTTATTTTATTAAAAAATAAAATAAAATAAATAGTAAATAAAATATTGGGAAAAAAAGTGTAAGATTATCGATAACTGTACGTGTATATGCATGAAAAATTAAAATGTAATTTTGGTTTAATTAATGTACGAAAGTTGTATTAATAAGTATGCTGTGTGTTATAGCAACCCAATGTATTTAGGCAGCATTATTTTATTTCAAAAAATAAAGTATTTCTCTCTCTATTCTTCTATTCCTCATTTAATGATCAATACTAGACACATTTTTTTGGGTAACTATTGACTAAAAGTTTATAAAAAAATCTTTGAATAAAAGTAAAACTGTGTACTTAGTAGGACAAGGCTCCCATAAAGGTTAGTTGAGGTAGCCTGAGGGAACTATAACCATCATTTGTGACAATCGACATAAATCGATAACACTTAGGGCCCCGGTCGAGTTTCATGGCGTGCTTAAAATTATTATCACACTTCTCAACTTTATGGTCGTTATTACCACAGGAGCACAACGCTGCTTCTCAAGACCACATTGTTATAATCCTTATTCAAATTGATAAAATATTGAAATATAATTAAAATAATTTAACCCGAGTTTCTATAATAAATATTATACTTAAATATAATGTTTCATTATTTGTCCGATATTCATTTTTATCTTTTTATTATGTGGTTCTCCAAACATTTTTTTGAGTAGCAACGTGGGAAGATCTGTTGTTTAACAATGATAAGCAGTGGTGACACCCCTAATATGATTTGCGTATATTTAAATCATATACCTACAATTATGACGTTTCGAAAATAGTCAGCTGTTCATCTTCCGCTGATAATCTACAAGAATTGTAATAACGTTATAAAAATTCATTTTAATTATTTATGTATTTAAAGGTACTAACAAAATAATAAATAATACACAATTATCATAAATAATTTAACCTACCTTAAAGATAAAATTCATATTTTTTCTGATTTACTTTAAGGTATTTATCTTTAAGGTAGGATGACATCAATCCTAACTGCTTATTATTTATTTATTTTATTAATATCTTTAATCTATTAATTAAGTAATATGATTCTTAGATTTTATTCTTTTAGAAGATAAAATATGCTAGTACTGTTAAAGTTCATTTTAACGTGTTTTGAATATTTTTTAAAATTTAAAATCTTAAAAATTCTCAGTGCTGCGGCACACCTCTGTCTTGAGTTGTCCTAACTGCTACATATTACCTGATGAAACTTTTGCTAAAAATAAAAATAAACGTAGAATCAGGTGCTGTCATCGTATTAAAATGTTTAACTGGCGGTACAGATTACGTTTCGACCCAATTCGTCAGAGCTAAAACAAGACAAATGTAGGTTTGAATATTAGGTATCTATAAGCAGAAATAATATGAAATATCTGCATACATAACTGAGAGAATTCATATGCTTGATAATAAGATTGATTATAGACAAATATCATATACATGAATAAGTAACTGATTGACTTATTAAAATCCGATATTTATCTGAGGGAGTCGTGAACCGTTACACAGAGACACAGATAAAAATATAAGTAGGTGATAGGGGTTATCTTACCACTATAAGATGAGAATTACCACGTCAACTGAAATTCCTGATTATCAATAATCCTTGGTGATTTTTTTTTCTCTTGTTGAGAAATTCTATGATTTTTGGGTGCTTGAGATCTTGTGTTTCATAGGTCCTTATCCATTGCATATTCCTTATTTCTTATGTGAATCCTTTTAAAAATATTCTAAACTTTTCCAAGTTGTATTAATTGTATGTTCAAACCGTCGTGTTCTAAACAAGAGCGCCGGCCGAATCGAGGTATTGTATACGAAGAGCTTCAAACGTTAAGACGTAGTTGTGTTTAGTAAATTATGAAACACGTACGTTTTAGATTTTTCGTTACTAAAATTCCAAACAAAAGTAGATTTGTTTTCATTATTTAACATTTTCCATGGCTTTGCGTGTATAGACCAAATATGATCGATAAGCAATCGATTGGTTAAACGAAAAAATTCCCTTTGATGCAAATGATAATCAAAGCTAGGAATAGCGTTTGTGAGAACGAATCCTTTGTACTATTTGATTATAAAGCTTATTGAACTCTACTCAATATTCCACACAACTGGAGCACAACCAAAGTGTAAAATCCCTTTATCATTACTTCAGCAGAACTCACTTTCCATCTTTGAAGCGTTCGGAAAAAAAGTCCTCTTCTATTACTTTGTACCACATTTCTACCTTCAACACATTTAATCACTGTTTTCTTCCTCAAAATTATTTTCAATACAAATTAATCAATATATATTTATGTGTGTGTGTGTTTTTCCATGACTGTTGATAAATATTTTTTTTTCCTTCAAACATTGATTCGCACCTGTCAGCGGTCTGTGACAATCAGGGAATTCGATGGCTGCAGCAACGCAATAATATTTAAAGCATGTATGAAATGAAGGAACGAAAGTGCCCAGCAGCACCTCTTTCCGGGCTTGACACTAATTCAGGAGAGGAGGTCTCTCATCCAGCTTCTTTTTAGCCGCCTCTTCTAACGGGCATGTCAGCTGTGGCCATTTGGTTAATTAATCGTTTATTATGCCCTTCTAATTTAACAAACAACCGTGAGTAAAGTGTTCGTATGTGTTGTTGGATAGTCGGTTGTTGTAAGTCTGCATGTAGAGTTTGGTTACTTACTTTTATTGTTGATATTAAATCATGTAGGTAATAGGTTTCTTGTAATAGTCAATAATAAAAAACTATGTTTAGACATTTAAATTATTTTTAACGTTTCGAGACTATATTTCTCTCATTGTTCTCCTAATCATGTCCTAAAATGAAACAAGCAGGTGGGGATAAAATAATATGACTGAGTTGCATTGGTGAAATTTTTTAAGATTAATTTTAAAAATAATATAGATGTATAATATGCATAAAATACATAGTTTTCGAATATATATCAGTTAACAGTATAAAATTAAAAATAGAGAGGTGTACGAACATACTTAAAATTTAGTTGATGGATAATGCTACTTAAAGCATTTAGATGTATACAGACTAAGGAATTTACAACGGCACACAGTGGTTGAAAATCGACTATTTTCGGAAAAAACCTTGTCAAACCCGATCTGTGAGCCGCAAAAAAATAAATTTGATATTATCATAACCACGATTGAATTTCCTATAAAATGTATAGGTTCGAGCTCTGCTTAACCGGCTATTCGGATTAACCGGCAGTTTAAGGAAAATAGAAAAAAAATTATACATCAATTTTCGACTCGAAATCGGCTAGTTTAAAAACTTTTGCTGTTTTATGCTAGTAATATCATTTATAGTACTTGCAATATAATTTTATTTCATAAAAACACTCAAGTTAGGTAAAAAAAAAAAATCATACATAGGAACTATCAATTATTTTTGTCATTATGTTTTCATTCTTAACTATTAAATGTATATCATATTAAAATATAAGATTGGGATCATCCGACTTTATTATAATTTTGATAGGAGATGGTGGGATTGACTGTTCAATGTAGGTTTAATAACTGCAACTCTATCTGTGAAAATTTAGTTCCCTTATTCACGCTAAATAATAGCTGAACCTTTTATTTTAATACCAATCTTCTAAAAACAAATGAATGCTTAAAAATTAAAAGTGCCGAAGCCTTTAAGTTATCGGAGGTCATGTTAATAAAATTATTATTAATAATTTCCAAATTCATTCTAAAATTACGGTAGGTGAAAAATTTTATTTATTATCGACCTAAAACGATTCAGACTGACTTTATAAATGATGCTACAGACCTGGTAAGCAAGGCATGATGTTTTACTAAACGATTAGTAATATCCTAAACGGAAGCACAAGCTCCATAGCGAATAAACTGCACGAAATAACTTTGACATTTCAATAAAAAAAAAATCCCACATGTACAGACGCAGGTGGACGCAGCTAGAATATGTTTTAATATTTCCTTGAATGTATCTTCTTCTTTAAAAAATGGATTTTAAAACTGCGCTCGGCTGCGCTTGAAAAATATGGATTACCAAAAAAATTTTTTGTCTTAATTTTATTGCATTTATTCGGGATTTTATTTCTGGGTTAAATCATAGACCAAATAGCATCATTTTTATGCTAGTGTAATATGTGAGATCGCTTTTTATGATTAAGAAGGAAAATCGCTCTAAGAAACAAAAATGCGAGTTGTAAAAATTATTATAGTACTATACATTTTCCGTTGAAAAATAAACCTTTTCAACATTTTCAATGATCGATTTTCAAAGGGTCCTAACAAGTTTAAAAATCAGAATATATCCGAATAAATTGATGGAATGTTTCAGGTAACTATTCTATTAATTAATATTGAAAAGAAAAAGAATATTCCAATACCTTCAAAAAATGGGTTTTTTCCGCCTTTCAACCACTGTGCGGCATGTTCAGGGCTGTAAAGGAATAGGCAGCTAATGCAGTAACGGGTTCGTGGGTTGTTTTTTTTCCTTACCGGGTTATTAATAATCAGGCGGGAATTTCATTTGCTGCGTGGATTATTGAAATGATAAATTAGTTTATTGCTATGATATAGACATCGTTAATACATCATGTTTAGGAGGTTTGATTATCAATGTTGTACCAATTCATCCGATTTGAACAAATTTTGACATATTCGTTGTTCATAGGTCGAATATAAGTATAAGAAGGTTGATTTCACAAAATTGTTATGTATGAGGTAGTGCTAACGAAATTATCGATAGTTTTTTAACTATCGATAGTACTATCATCGATTGTACTAAAGGATGAAGTAGTAGCCTCTGACTCTAAGCACCCATGTGCTATATAATTCATGGAGTAAAATGCGTATCTACTCCATAAAAAAAAAAAAAAAAAAATATTAACTTCACGTAAAAAATATAAGACTGAAAAATTAAATGGTTTGCTCATACATGACTTCTAACTTGATCGAATAATATACAAACAAAACAACTGGCTTGAAAGTTACTTGGTTTATGTCATAGAAACAATAGTTTTTGTTGAAAAAATATTTTTGACCTCTATAAATCAACTACCTGAGAACATTTTTTTGCATATGCACGTTCCCAGGTATGTCTAGACAAATCTCTAGACAAATTATTTCGTGGTATAATGGAACCCATCCTCTATTTACAGAAAAGGAGAAGTTCATTATAGCTCCTATCGTTCCAAATAAAAAATTCTACTATTCTCCCCCCCACCACCCCCCGTCATCACATCAGACTATCGATAGTTTCATGTCTGATACTATCGAAACTATAGATAGCTGTGACTATGGATAGTTTTACATCACTATTATGAGAATTTAATAAAGTGAGGGGGGATGAGTTCGTAACTTTGTAATGTTTAATCTGATTTCCAAGAATTTTTGGACATTGGTTGTTAATAGGTCAAATAGGAATTGTTTAATTCTTATAAATGTTTTTATGAAAAGTTAATCTAGGGGGGGGGGGGAGAAGGGAAATTTCCTTTTTCGTTCATCATCACATCATCTCTAACACGTAGCAACGAATGATGGGTAAGCTAGTTTAAATAAAAAACTTTGAAAATTGAAACAGTTCTTTTGTCAATCAACCGCCTCGATACATTTCCTTACCTTTATTTGCGATTTGCAAGAGAGGGGGAAAATTAATCTTTTAGTCAGCTCGAATCAATTCGCATTTTAAAACCTAAATAAAAATATTATTTCGGATACCCTAGCCTTAAAACTTTTTTAAAGCCGTGAAAACAAAAATCCACTGTTGACTTTTGTTGAAAAAAAGGAGGGGCTACGAAGGCGTTAGGGAATGTTTGCTTTAACTTTTTGGGTCGGGGTAAAATGTGGATTTTTCCACAATATCGCGGCCTCCTCCTACCGATATGGGCCTTTCAATGCCAAACAATAGAACTGCTCATGATAGGATCCCCTGCCCGCTTCACCTCTGCGGTTTTTGTTTTGGCTCCTGGGTTTAATCGTTTTCTTTCTTTTTTAGTACAGTGTTAGGGGTCCCTATTATATTCTGCAGTCTTTAAAAGAATAAAAAAGTAGACTTAATAAGTTCAGTTCATAAAACAATAGAAAATAATAGGCAATATTTTACCTTATATTTAAAGATAACTAATACTAAAAACAAATGATGTTATTCTCTAATAGTTTACTTTTAGGTACAAATCTAACAGTACTTCATATAAACAAGGACAAAAAATATCCAGCTTCTACCCCTTTATCAATCAAACCTTGCAATCTCACTGTTACTAACAATGAACTGTTATGTTATCATCAGCAGCTGCAGATGTGTTCCAATCAGTAGGGGAGAGCGGGGTTGGTTGGCAACAGTTTTCACTTTTTTGATTTTGAGTCGTTCCTGTTAATATAATCCCAATATGGCTGATAACTGTAAACTCCAAGTATTAGACTACTTCAAGTATTTTTTTCAACTCATAATATTTAATACTAAGATCATAGAAAATTGAAGAATTCGTCAATCCAGAGTATGCCAATTAACCCCCTATGTGGGGAAGGTTGGCCTAGAAGGTGGAGTTGTTTAGCCATCTCATTCAAGTACTGCCTGACGCATATTATTGTTATTAAAAGCTGAACTATAAGGGTATAATAATTTTGAATCGGTTTTTAACAGCTTTTAAGGGAAAATAGAATGACAATAGAAAAAGAAGGAAGTTTAGACTGTCGTCACTTTCTGCATAGGAAATATTGTTCTCAACCTCCTCGCTGGAACTAAAGACATTTGGTAGTTTCACCTTTGTTTATGTTTACCTTGCTTTTGAGAATTGCTACTGCGTCAACGAATCCCAATTGAAGAGAGCCAACTAACCCCACAGGAGAAATCATATAAAAGATGGCTGTCAGGACAGGGGAGAACAATCAAACAAGAAACTGGTTAGTCGAAAGGTTAGGTTTTTCAAAGGAGTTTGGAACTATGTGAACAGAATCGGAGTCAAATGTTTTGCCATCCCTTAAAACCAAATTTACTGAAAATATAAAAAATTACTTACATGTTGTAAAATCAATCAATGAAGCACGCTCTTATCTACACTGTTAGCAACGGATTGAAAACTCAGGGAAAGACTCCCGAGGTCGAGCGGGTCACACGGTACAAAGGTGGGGCCTTCACAACAGGTGTGACGGAAACTATAAGCCAATGGATAACCTACCCCCTATGCCAACCAACCCCGCTCTCCCCTAATACCTCAAAAAATTAATTCTTTCTGGGTTATACTATATCCTCAAAAAAGTGTTATTAGCAAAATTCTGGGGACCAATTTTCAAATAAAATTATTAAATAAAAATAGGGAAACATTTTTTTTTTTTTTTTTTTGGCACATCGCAACCTCAATGCAAAAGTACCATAACTGAAAAAAATTTATTTTTAATTTTCTACTTGTACTTTTCACTTTAGTGAGGAAGAATTTGAAGTTATGGTAGTCTTGCATAGAAGGTGAGATAACATCAATACAAAAAAATAAAATAAAAGAAATAGGTTTACTGAATATTATGGTCATTGCCAAATTGACCGGAGAGACGTTCTGCTGGGCAATTTTTGTTTGCTCATGCCTAAAATGCCTTTTCAACACACGGCAGACATAGTATTTGCTGATTGTGTGCTTTTCGAACAGGCGCCAATAAAAATATGAAGAAATTTGTTTTACAAATCTAAGCGAAAAAAAAAATCAAAATAATGCAAAATAATAATATAGAATAATATTAGGTTTTTCTTTAAATCAAAGAATCTCTTCCAAGGTTTATCATTTATTTTATTTTCCTAACGTTTCGAGCTTTTGGCCCATTTTCTGGGGGGGGGGGGGGATTTTTAAGATCAAATAAATCTCTAAAAATTTGATTTTCTCTGATATAGGTTATCTGGAGTTATGGTAGTCTTGCATTGAAGAATAAGATAGTATTTCATACTTCATTATTCCATGGTCCGTTATTCAGATGTATCCTAATTTTATTTTCCTGATTATGGGTACTTCTGTCCCTTCATTAGTAAAATTGGTTAACCCGCAACTCTGCTCGGTAAGGCGTTATGGTATCGAGAGTTATTGAAGGGGAGAGTAGGTAAAAATATTTATCGAATCTGTATTTAGGTTGATATGTTGATATATATATATATATAATTAAATATTTTAATTTTTTTAATGTCTTATTTTGATATTAATTATTTTTTCTCCATTTCCTCTAAGACAATCAATATTTTTTAATTAATTTTTGTAATACTTCTTCGGAAGTTTTATTTTTAATGTAAATCTGCTATTAATCTTCAGTCATCTTTCTTTTAAAATGTTTTTTGTTTTTGTTTATCGCTACTGTTGTATAAACACAAAATTTCATTAAGTTCCTCTGTGTTTAATCAGGAAGGTTTTTTCCCATAATTATTTCTATTCGGTTCCGACTTTTTTTTGCATTATTTTGATTTTTTTCCCGCTTAGGTTTGTAAAAAAAATTTCTTCATATTTTTATTGGCGCCTGTCCGAAAAGCACACAATCAGCAAATACTATATCTGCCGTGTGTCAACTTGGCAACTATTCAAGTCAACTATTGTAGGCTTAAGCAAACAAAAATTGCCTAACAGAACGTTTCTCAGGTCAATTTGGCCATGGCCATAAATTCAGTCAACCTATTTCTTTTTATTTTTGTTTATAATGTATTGATGTTATCTTACCTTCAATGCAAGACTACCATAACTCCAAATAACCTATATCATAGAAAATTACGTTTCTATTGTTTCATTTATTCTTGAAAATTTTTCAGTGGGGTAGATAGTACCACCGGCACTAACTGCTACTCAAAAGTAGCTGCTTACACGAACAGAACTATTAATACTATTGTGACTATATTCTGGCATTGTAAATTTTGTCATTCTGATCCCATCGGTATGAATTACTCAAAATTGGTATAATTTAAGTTTTAACCATCTTCTTGCAGAGGTGCGATATTTTGCAGTTTCCCAGTTTGTAGACCAGTTTTGGAGGTTTCAAGATAAAAAATTAAGTTAAAAATCAAATTTTTTGAGTTATGTTAGTCTTGAGTTGAGGGTGCGATATAAAAGTTGATCCTCACCTTTTACAATTGCGTACTTACCCTCTGGACCAAACGGGTTCCCTAGCAGAGTGCAATTTTTCGCCCTCTATGAAGATGTTTGGCGATGTTCCGAGACAAAGGTTGGAGGACTTCTCACTAAAAGCCCCCATTGGAACTAGAGTTTAGAAGAAAGAAGTTGGCCCCTTTTTCACCTCTTCCCCCCACGACTTTACCTGTTGCACCGCACCATTCTCCATCTCATCTATATACCATAGCCCGTTTTTTCTTGCATTAATATCACTCTATCTTACATTAGCCTAACTCGCAATACTTCTATCGATTCTTACCAGTATTATTTTACGATATCTACTAAGTATTATGTGAAAACATTTATTCTTCCTCCTTTAGAATCTGAAGGTGTTTTTTTTATTCGTACATGTCTCGAGTGGTTTGTGCCCACAAATCTTTACATTCTTGATTTAATTTTCTTAATACTTTTTGTTCCGTTAGTATGTCAACCAATCTTTTGTGTATCAATTTTTCAAATAATTTGGAACAAATTGGGAGGAGGCTAATTGGTCTGTATGATGTCGGCTTTCGCACTTACCACTCAACGATACATCAATTACACAGAGTTACTGACTACATTGCAGGAGCTTTAGAACAAAAACTATATGCGACTGGAGTATTTTTGGACGTTGCTCAAGCATTTGACAAAGTCTGGCACCAGGGTCTTCTCTTTAAACTCAAGACCATATTACCGCACACTTATTACCTTATTCTTCAATCATTTCTCTCCGACAGATTTTTTTCCGTCCGACAGGGTTCAGAAATTTCTTCAATACATCCGATATTGGCGGGAGTACCCCAAGGTTCAATACTAGCACCCTTACTCTATATCGTCTACACTTACGACATACCCATTATTACGGAGACATTGACTGCAACTTATGCTGATGATACAGCAATTATCACTAAACATCAGGACGCAACACAGGCATCATTAACTTTACAACATCACTTATACATACTACACGACTGGTTCCAACTATGGAAAATTAAACTAAATCATGACAAATCAAAACACATCACATTTACACTTAGAAAACATACGTGTCCACCCGTTTATATTGACAATAACCAAATTCCTCAGACGGACACAGTACACTATCTGGGACTCACTTTCGACAGAAGGATGACATGGGGCCCGCATGTCAAAATGAAAAAAATAACGCTTACCAAAAGACTTAAACTTCTGTATCCATTACTTTCTAAATCTTCGAAATTAAAACTGAAACAAAAATTAAATACGTACACTTACTTACTCAAACCCATATGGACATATTCCTCACAGATATTCGGCATAGCTAAAAAGACTCACTTACAAAAACTTCAAACATTTCAATCAAAATTGTTACGACTCATCACAAAAGCACCTTGGTACGTGACTAACTACACTTTACATACTGACCTCCATCTGCCGACAGTCGACCAACACATAACGACACTTTACAACCGATTTTTTAGTAATTTGTACGGACATCCCAACAGTTTAATAAGCAATATGGTTGACATTCGCATGGATACGAGAAGACTAAAAAGGCGCTGGATGAGGGATCTGCTCTCTTAGACAGCCAAGGTAATTGACTCAAGCCAAGAAGGGGGTGCTATTGGGTGCTTTCTTTCCTCATGCCTGACATGTCATTATTTCATCTTACCGCCATCACATTCGCTGATTGTCCGCACTTTGCAGACAGGTGCGAATTAATAATTAAAGTCAAAAAAAAAAAATTTTCTTAAACCAGGTTAATAGGCACAAGCGTTAGAAGAGGCGAAAGTGCCATCCTTACTCATGCCTGACATGCTATTATTAAATTGGCATACAATCCAATTAATTCGCTGGTTTTCTGGCTCCAAATGAAAATATGAAGATTTTTTTTAAATATTTATATTAAAAAATGACTGGTTTCAATTATGGAAAATTTAACTCAATAATGACAAATCAAAACACATCACATTCACTCTTATAAAACATACCTCCCCCCCCCCTTCCCCGTTTATATTGACAACAACCAAATTCCACAGACGGACCTAGTACACTATCTAGGACTCCTTTTCGACAGAATGATGACATGGGGCCCACATGATAAAATGAAAAAAAGGACTCTTGACAAAAGACTCAAACTCCTCTACCCGCTACTTTCTAAATCATCAACGTACACTTACTTACTGAAGGCCATATGGACATATTCCTCATAGATATTTAGCATAGTTAAAAAGACTCACTTACAAAAACTTCAAACTTTTCAATCAAAGTTGTTACGACTTATCACAAAATCATTCCGGTACGTGACTAACAGGCCTCCATATACCAACAGTCGACCAGCACATAACGACGCTAATTTAAACCGACACCCTAATAGTTTATTCAATAATAAGGCAGACGTACGCATGGATACGAGAAGACTAAAAAGGCGCTGGATGAGAGATCTGCTCTCTTAGACAGCCAAGTTAATAGAATCAAGCCAGAAAGGGGGCGCCTGTTGGGTGCTTTCCCTCCTCATGCCTCACATGTGATTATTTCCTACTACCGTCGCGACGGTAGTAGAACGCGTCGTCTCATTCGTTGATTGTCAGCACCTTGCTGACAGGTGCGAATCAATTATTAAATTTTAAATAAAATTATATATTTATTGCTAAACTAGCTTAACCCAACCACACTTAGCTATGGCTTACTCTATTATTAACTTTTAGGGAAGTAAATCATTGGATTCCGGTAAAATTTAACCAAAACATCATTACTCATAATTGCCTACTTTTAATTCCTGTCGAATAAGAAAGTATTATAAAACTTCGCTGAAATTTAACAGAAAGGAACATTTTGTATTAAATTGGGATTCATTTTTTTCAATTGGGGATACCAACGTTTTTAAAGGTAGAAAAATATTAAAAATATAATAAAATAAACTTTGTTAATAATTGCCCTTTTTCGTGATAGAAAATATATACTTTTCTAATCTTTATAACATTTTTTGAACTGGACTTATTAGCATAAAAAATAGGCATGGCTGTTAATTGGCTAAACAGCAACGTTGTGTAAAAGTTACAGATTTATCTATCCTTTGGTTTTCGAGTTTTGAAGCAACAAAAATATGGCCCTTGCACTTTTATATATAAGATTCTGAAAAGAAAAAAAAATCAGGTATCAGTAATAAATTCAACTATAACATAATTTAAGACCTTAATAAATATTTGATAAGAGTTTTTCCCTTTGATTTGGATAAATACACATTAATAAAATTGTAGCTGGTCTTTTTTTTAGACTCCTCCGTCCACCTTTACTGCAAGCACTCTGCCTGGTGAATTTCGCTCATTTCCATTTTAAAAGGTTTCGAGACATGGAACCATTTCTCAAACATGTAATTCTATAGCTTTTTATTTTATTTCAATAATGTTTAATATATATATCACTACTTTGATATTAGAATAGGGTATCTTGCTTACAGGAAATTTCGAAGGCGGAAATTATAAGGGAATTTTTAATTTTGGATCAAAAATACGATTACTCAACCACTATCTTAAAATATTTTCTAAACATTTAATAAAAATTGCTGCCTTCGGTCGATCCAATTGTGTACCCCGATCTCTAATACCTGACTGTATCAAACACTTAAGCGACATCTGGAAATGTTCCAGTTGCTTACTATTTCCATTCTAATACATCCTTAAAGTAGTCTTCCATCCATTTATCGATGCTGTGGTTGGAACCGAATGGATGTTAAGGAATTATGTAATCGTTCGCCAGTCTAATGCTTGAAACAAGCTGATGAAAGCGACACGTGTGCGATAAAGCAACACTAGATGAATTTTATTTCACAACAAATCAAAATGTGAGGATGAACAAAAAGGTTATAATTATATAACCAATATTACGGTTCATCGGCATTAAGTTTAATAAATAATAAAAAAGTTATCATCTCCCATAATCTCAGTTTAATACACTAAATGATGTGCCAAATATAATAACGAATTTATATAAATAAGCATTATTAACTTTGACTAAAGCTTTATGTTAGATTTATTGCGCGATAAAGCAATTTAATTATTAATTAAAAATATCGCTATGAACTATTATTAACGACCTTATGCAGGCACTGTCTATACTGTATATTTCACAACCTGTAGTATTCTCAACAAAAGTTAATATTTTATTAATCTTAATACAGTAATTAAACTTTTTATTAAAGAATAATTATTTATTCTTTTATATCATATATCATTATCGGATTATGTGCCTTACATTCTAGAGAATACCTGGTTCAATTTCCAGGATGTTCATTCTTTACTACCTTTATTTTTTTATCCATTATTATATTTTGTCGAAACTGTCATCTTCGATCCGATGATCGAACCAATTCCTCGCTCAACTTCTTCAGGCAAATTAGCTTCTCACATTAAATAAATCTTGGTTTCATTTTGTATTATATGCAGAGTTCGGCATATTTAAATAAAAATGTAATCATGATTATGACTAATAATCAAAAATGTGAATGATGATTGTAATCATCATTCACAAATCATTCTTTAGCGCGGAATCATTAATTCTATTAATCGCTGGTCGTGGAGTATTCATGAATATAATGTATTCAACAATCATAAATGACCATAATTCATTATTAAATGTTAGTCAGTAATCATGATTAAGAAGAATTCATTATTCATGATTACTCATTACTCATTTTTCATCATGACTAATAGGAATTCACTACTCGTTATTACAGATGATTTATTAATGTTTAGTCTTTCCATTTTAGTCAACAGACCTTTACTAACATCCATTGGAATAAGGATCTAATTCTTTACTAGTGACTTCAAATGCTGTTCAGTTGAGTACTCCCACTGCTTAGGACTGGTCCTTGCTCATTAGAACAACTTTTAATTCAGAAATGCATCCTCGTCATTTAAATGAATAATGTTTATGAATATATCATATTCATGATTGATGATTGGTGAATATTTGTTATTCATAATTGATGAATATTTGATATTCATAATCGATGAATTTTATATTAATTTTACCTCATGAATATATTTTATTCATGAATAATGACTAACTGAATTTATCAGTATTCATTATTCATTTAAAATGAAAAACAACCATAAACACTCAATAATCATTAAAAATACTCCGTACTGGTTATGAATAATGGTTATTCATTATTCATTTATTTTATGAGTACCAGTTATTCATATTCATTAATCATTATTCAGATTACAATTTGCCCAACTCTGATTATATGAGAAGCGCTAATGACATTTGCTTTTTATTTAATTTATCTAGATTTTTTTTTATAGAAATTAAATGCTAAATTTAATTTAGCACTGGGTCATTTAGTACTCCGAGAACAACAGAACAGACAGTAAATTAATGTTGCATTTGTGTGCTGGCTACATTACAGAGACTTATTGAAATTATTAACGAAACGATGAACGTGTTATCGATAGTTGAAAATATCAATATAAATTAAATTAAGAAAATAGAATTCATGCACAAAACTAAATATTTATTCTTACATTAGTTCGGAAGATTGATATTGTAGGAGATGGTGAAATCAAAGGTCTTTGAATGAGTCAAAGACGAATTGAGTTAGATAAGGAATTCTAAAGATGGGTGACACGAACAATAAAAGAAGTTTGAAAAGAGGCGGTTCTATGGGGACAGATATACACATCGATGTGTTGAGGTCTTGTGTTTGATGAGTTGATGGACGATCGCGGTGTGTGGAGATCGAGGATTATAAGGGTTTTATTTTTTTGGGTTTTTTTTAAGGATTGGATTAAGAAGGTACCAAGGAGATTGTTTATTCTATTGCATCATCTTTTAATGGTCTGCAATAGAATAATTTGTGTACTGAATTTAATTTACAATGGATTAAGATTATAATGAGTGGACTGTATAAAATGCTCTAAATAAGAAAATAAAATAAACTGATTTATTCTGTTGATTAATCATACATTAAGAAAATAGATTCATTCGGGCTTTCAGAGTGAGCTCAGAAAAGAAAAACTAAAGAAAGAAATGTCTGTGACGAAGCATGGTTTCACTCACTGCGGTTTTCATTAAAGTTGAAGTTCTAGGTACCTGGTGTTCTTTGACTCTCTGCAGGCCGCTCCCATCTTCCTTTCTTCTCCCGCACCTGCGGGATGCCTCTTTTTCTACTCCATGGAATTAATTGGAAAACAGAACAAAACAGGATGTACTCTTTTTCTGCCAGAGTTAGCCAATCTGCATGTCTATTCCGGTCGCGAAACTAGCGCTGTTGAGCTACTGCTTTCAGCTGTGCGCCGCTAGATCTCGTTTGATGTTCGTTCCTCGAACAGAGATATTGTCTTCGAAAATTATGGAGAAGAAAATCTTCCAGTATGAAGTAAAGGGATTCCAGCAGAAAATATGAAAGTGTCTGGAGAGACCGAGAATGAATCTTATAAACCACCAAGTTTATTAAAATCTAATGGCGATTATATTTATGGAATACTAAAGTAAATCCTGTTTGTATTTTTCATGATAATATTTAAGATTTACAGCCCTATTGAACCAGTACATAACATAATAAACTATATTTTATAATCTCGCTACTTTCTTTTATTTATTTTTATAACCCCTACTACCTTGGGGTCATTGAAATCGTCATCTTTTGTGGCTGTCCCTTTATGGTCTTTTAATATATTTTTTACAGTTTACGACCATTTTTATATTTAGAATAGGTTTATAATATAACCTATAATATTTTATAACTGGTATAATACATTATAGCTTTAGTAAAACCAGAGTTGTGCAAATTGTAATCTGAATTATGATTCATGAATATGAATAATTGTAATCGTAAAACAAATGAATAATGAATAACCGTTATTCATAACCAGTACGGAGTATTTTTAATGATTATTGAGTGTTTATGGTCTTGAAATGAATAACGAATAACTGGTATTCAGTTATTCATGATTAACGAATACTTATAAATTCAGTTAGTCATTATTCATGAATAAAATATATTCATGAGCTAGGATTAATATAATATTCAACAATCATGAATACCTAATATTCATCAATAATGAACAACAAAAATTCACCAATCATCAATCATGAATATGATATATTCATAATCGTTATTCATTTAAATTTAAAAGACGAGGATGCATTTCTGAATTAAAAGTTGTCCTAATGAGCAAGGACAAGTCCTAAGAGTGGGAGTAGTCAACTGAACAGCATTTGAAGTCACAAGTGAAGAATTAGATCCTTATTCCAATGGGTATTAGTAAAGGTCTATTGACAAGAATGGAAAGAGCAAACAAATTTTCAATCATCATTCATCATCAGAATTCTGATATTTTTTGTAATCATGATTAATGAATTTATGTTATTCATGATCTGTAATATGAGTAGTGAATTCTTCTTAACCATGATTGCTGACTAACATTTAATAGTGAATAATGGTCATTCATGATTGTTGAATACATTATATTCATGAATACTCCACGACCAGTGATTAATACAATACCTGATTAATGATTTCGCGCTAAAGAGTGATTTGTGAATGATGATTACAATCATTATTCACATTTTTGATTATTAGTCATAATCATGATTACATTTTTATTTAAATATGCCCAACTCTGAGTAAAACCTCCTCGTGACGAAAAAAATTGCTAATTTCCCATTCGAATTCGAACACAATATTACTATATGTATAACTTTAAGTAAGGTTGTATTTTTATGGATTATTTTATATAATACATATATATATTGTATATTTGTCGGCAGGCACCCTGGAGACAACCCTTTCTACAGCAACATCGACAGCATGCCTGACATTCGACCCAGGAGGAAGTCGATACCACTCGTCTCGGAGCTCGTAAGTGAAGACTCCACTGACAACATTTCCTCTGCCATGTGTGTTACCCCTTTTGTCGTAATTCCTCTCTCTCTGTCTGTCTCTATCACACTCTCTTTATCTCTCTCTATCTATTTCTAACCAACATTTCATCATCCCATTCAACAGAATCCTTCCGAATCTATTCATCTTTTCATTCTTTCCAATCCACATCTTCATGACATTACCGTATCCCTTCAAGACACACATGATGTATATTCGTCAATGTGTTAAGCAATAGTATTTTTTATGAGTTGAAAATATATATGTGTGTACCCTATAACACAAGGGGTCTAAGTGACGTTTTCTCATTTTGAATAAATGGAAGTCCAGGTAAAAAAAAAAAAAATATGGATTTAAAAGACTTTTAATTTTTTTAAATCTTAAATCTGAATCAGACTTTCAATCTTATTTTTTTTTTTTTTTTTTGGTTTTAGGAATCGAATAATACATTGTAGATATCGCACCCTCAATGCAAGACTATCATAACGCAAAAAAAATTATTTTTCATTTTATTTTTTATCTTAAAACCGCTGCAACTGAAATTTAAGAGATTATAAATTGAATTTAAGAGATTTATTACTATTTGTTTTAGTTTATTTGTTATTTTTATAAAATTGAAATGCTAGAGTAACACATTTGAAAATATGTTGTTCGAAAACAAACACTAGTAGTGTAATATCAACACATCTTGAGTTGTGTGAGTATTGCATTATAAAGGAGAGAATATTGGCGGATTTTTCAGATTAAAAACACTAGATTATGGTAGTCATGCATTGAAGGTGCGATATATAGTACAAACCGGGATTAGATATGTCATCTATAAATCAAGAACCGCAGGACCGATTTTTATGATCTTTGATTAGTTGGGTTATTTCCGCCTTGTATAGAAGAGTAAGTATAATAACATCGAGAAAAAATGGTAATTATTTACCATACATATTTTACCATTTTATCCGATTTCGACGAAATTTGATACATGTAATTTTCGGATGTTATGGTAGTTTAAGAACCATATTTCCCATCTAATTCCATTTTTTCAAAAATGTCACATAGACCCCTTGTATTCTATGGTCTTCATTTATAATGGTGTTAATATTACATTCATACAACACATTGGAATATTTAAAAAATGGGGAGTAGAAAACGTGTTTTCAAGTTATTCTTTAAGGATAATTTGTTGCTGCTAGGTTGATTTGTTATTTACTTTTTTATATTATTAATATGGCATTTCGTTTGTAATTATTTTAATAAAGTCAGTGCCTTTTTTTTTTTTTTTTAAAAGGAACCGTGATTAAATAAGGATATATATATATTTTTTACATTTAAATTTTATCAGTGTATTAACTTTATCATGAATGTTACCAAGACCGCCCCCTCGAACTTCTGCGGTCTCCGATAAGAGTTTCTAAGATAATTCAGTAACGTAGTAGAGCGCGAAATTCTGTCATAGTGGCCCTGAACCTAATCTCACCCACACATGCCCGCAGTTGTATGGTTTGGTTTTTTCCCAATTTATTTATTTTTTTTTTTTTTTTAAAGAACCATATTTGTTGACTGCATGTGAAACATACGAGATCACCCCTCCCCCCCCCCCCTCTCGAAGCCCATGTCATTCTCAACAATTCCAATGTTATTTACAATATCAGTGTTGTGACATGCCTGAGATCGAAAACCTTATACTTCTTTTTTTTGGTTTTATGTATTATATTTTATTTTATTCATTTTTCACCATCAATCCCTCTATTCGATCATATTGGCAACTAATGATGTAAAAACGCCATATCTTCTTTTTAAAAAACGCTGAAATGTCTAAATATAATTTGTAATGATATTATTTTTATAACACAAAACGACCTTACAGAATAAAAGTAGTAAAAACATTTTGTTGCATCCTAAGCATTATCTAAATCCAAGATTACTCAGTTAATTACTTAAATTCATAATGGTGTTTGAAAAATCCTAATAGTTAAAATTTTCCAGGAGAACAGTTAACTTCTATTTTATTAATTTTAACAAAGAAAATTACCCATTATTAATGTTAAAACATGTTTAACTGTTCCCTTGAAAAATTTTAACTATCAGTTATTTTTTAGACATTCATTTTCCCTTTTTATTAAAAACATTTCAATCATACTTATTTACTATCAATACTTACAATTTATTCTTAATTAAAAATTTATAATTCTTATTGAAATTCATTGATTATAATTTTGTTAAGCCTAATAGAGTTATTAGAATGATATTTATTTCTTTTCTTCATTTCTATGAATAAATGATGCATTATTGTAAGGAAGATGAAACAGCATTAGTTGCAAATATGTGCGTAGATTTATTAATGATGATAAATACTAATACAATTCATTGATTGTGCCATGCTCTACCCAGGTGCTCAAGGTATTTTGAATCCTTATTAATTCATTTGCAACTTGCATCTCTCTTGCATGGCTTGAAATAACCGTATTTGTTTGCATGAAATTACCTTTGCTCGCTCTTGTAAATTAAAAATGCCTGGAATGCCATAGTTGATTATACCCTAAGCCACTATTTAACATAAAATTAACTATTATCTACCTTTTTGTAATTATTTAACAGATCCGTTTGTTGCCTGACCTATATTTCTATTTAAATCCTCTTTGATATAAAAAATATAAATACCATAAAATGAATAAAATGTGCCTTTTTTTCACCAAAAAAAGTCACAACTCTATTTAGCTAGGCAACGTTTCAGCTCCTGGAGCCATTCTCAAGCCATGCATCATGCTTGATTATTGTATGTAATTGGAAAAAACTAATTTTACAATTTAATAATTGGTTGATGGAGGCATCATTTTAATGTCATCTAAAAACAGTTTGTCGGATCATAAATCACAGAACTAACTCCGAGAAACTGACCACAGTCAATAATCAAGTATGACGCATGGCTTGAGAATGGCTACAGGAACCGAAATGTTGCCTAGTTAAATAAAGCTATGATTTTTTTTTTTTTTTTTTGTGAAAAAAGGCCTATTTTATTTATTTCATCATATGAAATAAATAACCAAACCTGAAGGAGATGGTTGAAGAAATATAAATATCTATTATATTACACTTTTATTGTTGTCAATAATTTTCTTTTACTATAAAGATTATATCTGTTTACATAAGAATCAAACAAAAAAAGTGTTACAACAAAAAATAAATAAAATAAAATTTTTGGTCTGGTAACAAATGGATTGGGACTGATTATAGTGATTTTGAAGAAGTAATAATGAGAATAATTTTTAGGTAATTTACTTCTTATATTATAATAGTTATTCTATGCTATACTACAGTTATTTATTTATTACTATAGTATTTTTTTTTTTATAATATAATATTTACTCAACTACTTATGCTCTTCTCTACTATCATATTTAATTATTATATAATTTGTGATGTAGTATGTAGATGTAATTTTAACGATATGTAATTTTTATTTACAAATATTGCAGTCAATTTTACTGCAATTTAATCGAAAATGTATAAGTAATTGAGTACTTATGCCATCAAGCATTATAAAATTTAGAGACTATAAGCTTCTTAAGACCTAGTCTGTATGTTAATAAAAAAATAATACTCTTAGTAATTAGAAAACTTTAGTTTTCCAAATTATTATGTTGAATCACTTAAAAGTAGATTAGAAACTCAATGATAAGTTATTTATTGATCGTGAAAACTTTAATGGTAGATTTTAACCAAAAATTTAAGGTAAAGATTATTAGTTAGAAATTAACCAGTGTGGTCAAACCAAGGGACATATTTTAAATACAAGATGTTGTTTTGTTTTCCACCAAGTTAAAGAAAGTTTTATATACATGATGAATGAATTTGCAGATTGAAATTTGATCAATTGATTTTAACAAAAGTTGTGTACATCCACAATTCAATTTTTTATTGAGCAAGATTGACTAAAATTTGCTTCGAATGATGGTAGCATAAGACACATAATTGTTGATATCTTTTTTTTTTTTTTTTTTTTTGTGATTGCTGTCAAGAAAAAATATGAAAATATTTCAACAAAACTGTTTCCAGATATAATTTTTAATCCTGGTTTGACCATTAAGACTATTGAATAGCTTGATATATATACACCTTAACAAACACGTAACCATTTTTGTTGGTGTATATTTATTTACTTATATGCATGATGAAATAATTTAGATATCATTGAAAGATAAATTTGACAGTTCTTAAAAAAGGGACCTCATAGGTGATATTAGCTTTGAACTTTTGAATTCATTATCCAAATAGTTTATTTGTTATTTATAGTAGTTTATGGTAATCAAGTAAGTAACCATAATTTATTCTATTATTAAATGGAAATGGCATGAATATTGAATTTAATCATAACAAATATTTTTCTTTTTTTTATATATAAATATTTGTTTTATTGATTTTAAGTGCACAAAAAGCTTAATCACATTCAAAAATTAATTTGAAACCTCACAAATGTATATAACACAAATTTTTAATATGTCTTTTCTCTAGTGCACTCAAAACACTATTTAATTACTGAGTTTCTATTGTTAAGATTCAATGAATACGTCTTGCCCATTATAAATAATATTTATAAAAAGTAGCTACGGGGAATTGAACAATGTATTAAAATGGCAAAGTAAAAAATTAATATTAATTTTAATCTTTTAATATAAATTATATTTTGAAAGGTTGATTTAAGTAGAAATAAGCCCATGCTATAATTAACACAGAAAATTACGCTCAGCTACACTAAGCACTTTGCTTGAAAAAGTTTGGTACGATACCTAAGATTAGACTGGGCTGTTTATATTCAAATGCAAATGCTGTTATATAATTTTATTCAGGTACTTCTATTTTTATTCCAACAAATGTTTCTTTTCAAAAATCAATGTAACATACTTCAGTTAATTTTCAGTTCAGTTGCTTCTAATACCGTATTGATTCAGAAAATACTTATTAACCAATATAAAAATTAATTCTTATCTTGCTAAATTAAATTAAGCGAAAAGTTGAGGCCTGTACGTCCCATTAGCATAATGCCATCACTTAGAAAACTAACTGTCGCATGGTTGTCAGATTTATTGAATGCTAATGAATCAGTTCATGCTGACATTGAATTAATCTCACAGTGTGCAAACATTGTCGCTTATGCTTAGCAAATCTGTTATACACGCTATATATGTTGGTTGTGGTTCAATGTTTACATGTGTTTTTATAGGCTTTAAAAGGACATTGAAGAAAACACTATCCATTCATTTATATAAAATAATACTTACTTAGTTGAGTTTTACAGACGATGGCAGCGACCAAGAGAAATGCTGCTGGTTTGACTTCAGCGGTTCCCAGGGCTACCCTCAACGATGAAGAGCTGGTATGTGTACGATTGTATCTATTGACTGTAAACTAATAATTATTTTAAGAAATAATAATTGGGAATTAAAACTTAATTTAATTTTACATGATGAAAAATTCTAAATAAAATTTTTTAAAAACTCGTTTTATAGTTGGTATCTTTTTTTTTTAAATTATATTTAATGAAATTTGCAACTTTATTATAAGATGCAACAAATAAATATGAAGAGCATAAAAGAATAATGGCATTAACTTAACTTAAATTGCAGATATGCTACCAATCGGTAGTATTCTATAGTATCTTAATTGTTAAGTTTTTCAATTTTAGAATTATAACCAAAAAAACCAGCACAACTTGATTTTTTTTCAAATATTTTTTTTTTGCACCAAAATAAACTTCCCAATTTTTTCCGGGAAAGAATATGCTTCAATGAGATACATGGAAAATTAAGAAAAAAATATGTAAAAATGATAGAATCAACCCATTCCTAGGGTTTCGCATCCCATTAATTTTTAGGTTCTAGTGAGTTTGGCCGCAATCTGATCTATCTTCCTGATCTGTGCCATTTTAGTTTTGTTTGGTTCAGATCTGGGTTTTAAGGGTTTTTTAGCCCCATTCGTATATGAATAGTTTACAGAAAAGGAAAATTTCTCTCTGTTCATAATAATATAAAATAATTTTAAAAAATCTGTTTGATAATAAAATTCAGCAAAATAATATAAAGTTTTTTCAGTCATGATGATTTGTTTGATATACTTTGAACAACAATTATTTTTATTTCTTTGTCTCAGAAAATGCACGTCTACAAGAAAACACTGCAAGCGCTGATCTATCCCATCTCCTCCACAACTCCACACAACTTCATGTTGTGGACTGCCACTTCGCCTACTTACTGTTACGAGTGCGAGGGCCTCCTGTGGGGTATTGCGCGTCAGGGTGTCAGGTGTACGGAATGTGGTGTCAAATGTCATGAGAAGTGCAAAGATTTGCTCAATGCTGACTGTTTACAGAGTAAGTAATCTTTAATATCTCTGTAACAGATTATTATAACTTCTTTTTTTTTTTTTCTCTCATTTTGAATTATATTAATAATTTGATTTCTTAATTTTTATTTTATAGGAGCAGCAGAAAAAAGCTCAAAACATGGGGCAGAAGATAAAGCCAACAGCATTATAACCGCGATGAAGGAAAGGATGAAACAGAGGGAAAGGGAGAAACCAGAAATTTTTGAGCTGATTAGGTAAGATTACATTTGCTTTTAATTTCAGACAAAACAAAAAAATAGTATGTTTTTTTCGTACCATCAACAATATGAAGTTCAAAAAAATTTAAGGAAATGATTCTTTATAATGATTTGTTTTGTTTTTTAAGTTTCATTTAAAATTCTTTGTCGTACTCATTTGTGTACATTATACTATATTGAAACAAGAAAAAATGCTCATGGATTCAGATTATTAAAGTGTTTGCCTAGACTCTCATATTTTCTGCAAAAATCTCTCATTGAAGATAACAAGACCTATTCTTAAATAGTGTCAGTCTAAAGAATCTTGTACTCCTCTTTAGCACCTGTCAATAATGTGAAAATATCTCGATTTCCTTAAACTCTATTTTCTGTTCCATTTATGTTTTTTCCTTTCAATTTGTGATTATTCTGGAAAGTATGATTTTAAAAAATCGTATGACATATGACCCCCACGGTCTTTTTAGCAGTATCATTATGAGAAGCAATATAACAGTTGTTTTTGGAGTCAAGAATTCAACTATACATGAACGAATGCCATATCCCTAAGAATCCCCTCCCTATATGTAACTTGTTCATCAGAACAAAAATACTTAGATAAAAGGCAGGACAGAATAGAAAACAAACAAAATTATAACTGAATGGCAGGAATTTTTGGATAACCATTCCCAGAATTTATTTGAATTTTGAAACTAGAGTAGGGGAGAGCGGGATTGGTTGGCATAGGGGGTAGGTTGGCCATTGGCTTATAGTTTCCGTCACACCTATTGTGAAGACCCCACCATTGTACCATGTGACCCGCTCGACCTCGGGAGTCTTGTCCTGAGTTTTCAATCCGATGCTAACAGTGTAGAGAAGAGTGTGCTTCATTGATTGATTTTACAACATCTAAGTAAATTTTTATATTTTCAGTAAATTTGGTTTAAAGGCATGGCAAAATATTTGACTCCGATTCTGTTCACATAGCGCCATATTCCTTTGGAAAACCTAACCTTTCGACTAACCAGTTTCATATGATCTCTCCTGTGGGGTTAGTTGGCTCTCTTCAACTGGGGTTGGTTTGCGCAGTAGCAATTCACAAAAGCAAGATAAACATTAACAAAGGTGAAATTACCAATTGTCTTTAGTTCCAGTAAGGAGGATGAGAGCAATTTTTCTTATGCAGAAAGTGACGACAGTCTAAACTTCTATCTTCTTTTATTGTCATTCTATTTTCCTTTAAAAGCTATTAAAAAATTATTATACCATTATAGTGCAGCTTTTAATAACAATAATATCTGTCAGGCAGTACTTGAATGAGATGACTAAACAACCCCACCTTCTAGGCCAACCTGCCCCACATAGGGGGTTAATTGGCATACTCTGGATTGACGAATTCTTCAATTTTCTATGATCTTAGTATTAAATATTATTTGGTGAAAAAAATACTTGAAGTACTCTAATACTTTGAGTTTACAGTGGTACCAGCCCTATTGGGATTATATTAACGACTCAACAATCAGAAAAGTGAAAACTGTTGCCAACCAACCCCGCTCTCCCCTATTCCAGTGATTGATCTCATCTACTGACAAATACTAGGCCTATACATGGATTTTTTTTTATAGCTTAACATACCCCAAAGTGATTTAAAACATATAAACTGATGAACTTTGTTCATCTTAATATCCTGTTTTGATTCAAACAACCAACAAAAAGCATCTTCAGTCTTGATAGGGACCATAAATGTCAAACGTTTTATCTAAAGTTTTTTTGTCATTTTAATCTTACTTAAATTATATACTGAGCATATAAATGTTAATTTTTTCAAAACTTTGCTGTTACGATTTGACACTTATGAGATTTCACATATAGACCATCTCTTCATAATTTAATTAAAGAACCATTTCCTTAAATCAGGTTTTCCAAGAGGATTTATTCAAAATTTTATTAAAATAAAAAATATTACTCATAATTATTTTATCTGAATTTTAATTTTGTTTAATAGCTAACATAACCTCAGGCATTAATAGTAATGTTTACACTGGCTTTATATAGAAAAAGGCTGAAGTTTAATCAGAATCATCTCTTATTTATTTAATGCTCTTTTATCTTTTAAATTTCTCATGAACATATTGAAAGTTTCTGGAATATAATTAATAACCGCTGTCAAAATGAATAAGTAAATAAATAAAAATAAGAATGATTTGTAATACTGTAAAATGATGAGGATGAGAGCAGTGGTGGAGTTGGTAGTGTTGTCTTTTGGCAGGACCGTCTTCGGCCCAGACCAGAAGAGCCATATAGGACACATGAAGGCGGTGAAGCAGTCTGTTTTAGCGGGGACTAGCAAGTGGTCAGCTAAAATAGCGATAACAGGTTTGTTCTCAACTCCCGACTGCCAAAAGAGATAACTGAAAAAATTAACCAAATGTGTTTGAATTCCGTTCTTCATTTTATTATTTTCCCCCTCAGCCTGTTTTCTTATATTTGTAAATAATTTCTTCCGGCGACTGCTTGTTTGTCATAAATCAAGACTCTTTGATTTTAGTTTTATTGTGTACATATAAAAAATGTTAAAATATCAAGGAAAAAGACAAATTCAGCAGTCAAATAAGAAGAAAATATTTTCGCTTACTATCTTATATGGTAATATATTGCCTGTGTATTTTTCCTTTTTATCATTTTCTTGATTGTTTTTTTCTTCCCTGTGCACTCAGTGAATGTTGTCTTTATTATAACATATATCTCTCATTTGTAAATAAACTATATTGACAGTATGTTGTGAAGTAATTGGTGTGTATGATCTATGATCGCATTTGATTCATTTTATAGTATAAATTGTCAATATACTTTTAAAATTAAGGTCTAGCAATCCCACAACATGCATATGTACTATGTCTGAACTTAAACACTTCATATTCTTGATACATTTTAGTTTGAAATTAATTCTTTCTAACTTATTTTCGATATTCAAAGAATCTACTTAGTTTTCTTCTTTTATTCATTTCAACAATTTATTATTATCAACAATGAGACAACATTCACAAACTATTTGTTCCTACACATTACGATGATCTTAAATTTCCTCTTGCATGAGGTTCTCGAAACCTGTTTTCATTTAAACATTAAACCCAGTTGAAGCATCGTAAAGTGTATTCCTAGCTCTATTGATGCAAACCTATACCCCAACATCTTTTTTCCTTTATCCCGTACCATTAATCACCCATCAGTGGTTTGTACGTTTGGTTGTTTGATGGTAGTTTGTTCTTGGTGTGTTTGTGTTTTTGTTTGCAACAGAACAACGTTCACGATGGATCCGGACACGCACATAGACTCGCTTGCCCAAGCTGAGGACATTGTGCTTGAGGGGACCTCCAAATGGTCTTGCAAGATAGCCATTACAGGTCAGGCCTACATTGCCTGCACACGAAAAACCACCTAACAGCTGTGTCATTGTACAATACTAGAGCTCACTTACATAATAGCCATTAACATTAATTTTAAAAAAATATATTATAAAATAAAATATTACAGATTAAGTGTAACAGTAGCACGCTTCATAATCTCAATTTGGCAATCACTAATAATATAATCACATCTATGCACAAATTCCTTTAACAGTTTCTGCAAATATTGTTTTCAAACTAAAAAATTATTTATTATTTTAGTATTAATTTTATTATTTAAATTTTTTTCCCCTGGCTCTACAGCCCTTGCAGTGCTTTGGCCTCCTTTACAATGCCTCTCCAATCCTCCCTGTCTGCAGCTCGGTTTCTCCAACGACATATTCCCATCCTCTGCAGATCATCCTCGACGTCATCTATCCATCGCAGTCTGGGCCTTCCTCTTCCTCTTTTGCCTCCTGGTTTGCCATATAACAGTTTTTTTGGGAATCTGTCTTCTTCCATCCTTTCTACACATCCTAGCCATCTTATACGGCTAGATTTCAATAGACTGACAATGTCTGTTTCATTGTAGAGTTCCCGTAACTCTCTGTTATTTCGCGCTCTCCATTGGCCATTGATACATACTGGTCCAAATCCGCAGCATATTCTCGCTTTCTTGCGTCAGGACCCACGTTTCACCTACATACGTCACGATTGTCCTCGAAATCATTTTTTAGATGACTACCTTTGCCTTCCGTGATATATTTCTAAATCTTAGCGCTTTTCGCAGTGCAAAAAGACATCTATTGCCTGCAGCGATTCTTACTTTTATTTCTACTGCAATGTCGTTTCTCTGTGTCACTAATGTACTAAGGTATTTGAACGTTTCCACTTTCTTATATGTATTGAGTAGTTGTACATGACTCTCTCTATCTTGCGTGTCGCTTTTTATGGAAATCATGAATTGGGTTTTTTCCTTATTTATTTCCAGACCCAATTGTTTACTTGCCTGTTCAAATTCCTGTACCGGTCCAGAGAGTGCTGCTTTTGTTCTTGCTGAAATCACCACGTCGTCAGCATATGCCAGGAGTTGGGCAAGTCTGTTGTAGATTGTTCCTCCAGGGGTTCGTTCTGATTGATCTGGTGGCCTGTTCAAGAGCTATGTATTTCCTAGCTGGAACCGCTCATACATGAGTTGAACCTTAAAAGTGTTAACCTGACAAAGTTTTTTGTTAACCTAATTTTAATGATCAATAACTTAGCTATATTAGGACCGAGTCATCTACCAATTAGCAATATTTTATTTTTTTATTACTATTTATGAATAATTAATTCATTCATTTCTCAAGAAAGATTATCCTTCTTCATATTTATATTTATATTTTATTTTTTTATGAATTACAAGTTTTTGTTAGTTAAAATTTTCAAAATGCCATTTGATAATGATGGAATTTGTAGATTTCAACTTCCGGAAATATAAAATAGAAACCTGTTAAAGGAATTTGTTTTTGGTCTAACATTTAAATTAATTTAGTTGATATTACTTATACATAATTTTATCATACATGTTAATCAGCCTTTAAAAAAAAGCTATTAAAGCATTAGCTTATTAATATAAATTTCATATTTCTGTCTAAGCTATAGTATTTTATCTCAAATAACGCACATTTTTCTTTTACTGTGTTGTAATATCTGCAATAAACAATATATTTGCCCAGCTTTTGATTTGTTCCGAACAAAGTGCCATAAAAACAGACACTAAACAAAGCTTTTTCAAGGATGAATTTATAACTGAACCATCTATTCATTAATTGTACAATCACACAGTTACAGAAACTCTCTAACATTAACGAGATCCAAGAGAGTGGCTATATTATAAATGTAGGATGAGTAGATTATAAAAACAAAAACAAAACCAAAACGTAGATGTAACTTCTTACAAGATAAATAAACATAGAAAACTCATACGAATAAAGACAATTTAGATTGCTTTACAATTAGTTCTTAAACACTTAGAAATTAGAAACTAAACTGCAACTTCTTTCTTCTGCACTCTTTAAAATGGTTCATACATCTTTACTCCTATTTCTTTAGATGAATAGTTACTATTTCTTCATTTTCTGTTTGTTTGTTTTTTTATATGTAATAATTTCTTCTCAGAATCTTTCTAAATTATATTAGTCTAGTTCCTTGATTTTCTTGAAAAAAGTAGCTACTGAAACAGAAATTCATTATTCAATATGATCCCTTTTCTTTTGAACCCTTCGTTGTGCTCAAAAAATAAACTAGGCACGTTATATTATTTTTGACCACAGAGGTAATCAATTTAGAATGATATGTATGAGAACAGTCCGGGGTGGCGGTCAAAAAACTACAAAATATTATTAAACTATTTTATTGTAGCCATTTCAACACAACAATGCAGGTCTTCGTCAGGGCTAAATGAACAAGACATAAACAAAAAAGTGCCTTTTTTTGTTTCCCCTTCTCTTCTTTTTTTTTCCTCCTACCTCTTACCGCCGGTAGCCTCATTGTAGGCTTTGAAAGCTCCACTGTCACATGGTAAGCTTATCTACATTTTCTATATCTATAACTCCGTCACCAATTAATCCCCCTTCATTCCTGTACATTTCTGCCTCCATATTACCTCATCAAACACCATTCTGATAACATACCCCTTTAATTTATGTATCTTGCCCCATTTCATCACACTACCAATATTATCAGTGTCAATAGCCATACATCTCGTTAATATACATTATATATTTACAGACCTTTATATTTTATCTAATTAGTTCATATGCTTTTTCCTATGTATTCATATTTTTTTTTGTCTGCGTCTTGTTCATTTAGCCCTGACGAAGACCTGCACTGTTGGGTTGAAAAGTTGGCTCCAATAAAATAGTTTAATACTATTTTGGGGTCTTATTAAGAATCCCGGCACCAGTGATTTAACCTGGTTAAATAGTGATTTTTGCAATATCATCCCATGTGATTTAATAACCTACTCTTTATTGTTAGGTAGGTTATTTCTAATTTGTTGTTATTTCAAACTACAGATGATTTTTGTCTCCTCTATCGTAGATTACTTTATAAATAAAGCATTTTTAACAATAACACTAACAAAAAATATATACAATATTTACATTGGAGGCATAAAATGAACAATATCTTTCAAAATCCTCTTAAAAAGGTTTTTATTTCTGTATTTCTGACACCAGATGAATTCACATAAATAGGAATCCATATGACTCCTTCCGGTCCCACATTCCATTTTGTTCCATATCAATAAAGGATTCTGCATAAGACTGCATAAAATAGTAGATTTTTGATTGCCACCCCAGACTATTCTCATATCATATTCAAAATCCGGTCAGCCATCATTTATCCAATTTTGAATGAATTAGAGAAAGTAAATAAAAATTAGGTTTTCAGCCAAAGTGTCTAGTTTTGACTTTCTTGTCCAGTAGGTCAGTGGAATGAAAAAAAATAAATTATTTTATTTTAATGAGATTCAAATCCCAAAATTTATCTATTTTATTCAATGTCATATAATCAGTGATTTTTTATTGATCTCATATATTTCTTGGGTTCACTATTAGAGGAAAAATAATCATTTTTTCTTATTTTTCTCTTCTTTTATTCATGTAAAAGTGAAATTCAGTTATTTAAAAAAAAAAAAAAGAAGTATATTTAAAAAAATTGCACTCTTTGGAGAAGAAGAAAAAAATAAGGAAACAATCTCTTACATGAGGATAGACAACATATTATTCCGTTAGAAATATAATTCACACCAATGTGACTAATGGACTATTGACCATCACATGATTGTGCTGCAACAGAACTGGTAGTAGTAAGCATGCTTATATTTATTAGTGTTGATGTAGTGCTTGTTACGCATGTGCTTCAGCTGTATTGGATAAGTGTTGTTTATTTTCTGTATAAAAACACTGAAATGTTGACTTTTCACAGCCTAAAGCAATGCTTATAATAGGTTTTCATAAAATTAACTATAATTATATAAATAAGTAACTAATTTCAATTATTTTAATTCAGAGTTTAATTTGAAAACAATTATCTCATTTATTTGAACTATATTTGGTCACAGTTCCTTCAATAGCCAATACCTACCATTGCAATTTTTCATTGCATACAAATATTATATTGATATTTCTTTCATTTGATTATTTACCTCTTGGATTGGGGTGAAGTGTTGATCAATTTAAAAAAAATATATCTTTTTGCTGAGAGCTATCTAAGCACTCCTTATAGCATAGATAAGATATAACTATATGACCTTACAGCATAGTAATCCTTAACAGTGGAGTGGCTCAATGGTAATAAGGCATTGAGCTGCTGTCCTGATTTTGAAACTGGCTAGGAATATTCTGTCACAGATCTTCAACCTTCATGGGTTGTATTAGCATAGGTTTTTTTTTTTTTTCCTTTTGTAATCCTAATAATAATTTTGGATTCCTAATTTGACTTGATTCACAAGCACAGCTTGGAAGACTGAATCTTCCAACATAAGCTGAAAAACTGAAGTCTCTAACAGTTTTTTAAATTAAATAAAACTTTCTTTTCTCTAGTTGTACTCGCATCAAGTGCAATGATACGAATAAGATGGAAATTTTCCAATATACTATAGAACATGTTGTTATAGTACAGGTGATCATAAGGTCGGCCTGCCTCCAACTTTTTATTCAGGAATGAGCAATCCGAAGATTGGCTTTGAGCTAATACGTTTTTACATGTGCCAAGATGTAGTGACTGTTTATTGCCAATTATTTTATTTGGTTTCGAACTTCAGGATAATCCTACTTTTAAAATCCTGAGGTACTCAAAAGCAAACTTCTAAATGAAATTGCTTTTCTCACTGAGGGGATGAGTACTTGTTCTTGACCAATACTGATGGTCGGAACCTACCTAATAGGGCCATCGGTCTGTAGTTGAATTGAACATTCAAGGGAAAACTTGATAGGGACAGGTCTCTTTATATCTAAGGAATGTTGCTACTGTCTTTTGATGATGCTTGCCGTTATTATAAAAACTATAGTTACTCATAGTTGAGAAAATTTGAGAGGAACATAGTATATATTTATTTGTTTTTGTCCATTAAAAGTTGAAGATGAAAGTATTTTAAACAACTTAAAACAAATGTTTTATATACTTAAAATTTTATATGGTTGTTTTACTTTTTTTTTTTTTTTTTATCAACAGAAATAGAAAACCTTCCCAACTCTTTTTCCTCTCATTTTTATTTAATCATAGTGCTGTAATAGCAGAAAATCTATTAGGGATATTTCCTGGTACAAAATAAAATTGAAAAATTCTTTTCATTTTTATTTTTTATGAAATTTTATTTTATTCAAAGAATTTTATTATCAAAAATTCTTTTCATTTCACATGATTAAAATCAAGGCAAGGTAAAATTCACAATGTTCCTACTGGCCATTTAGCCTTATGTCTGTCGGTAATTTCTTTTTACTCTCAATATCCCTGCTTGGTCATGTGTGATATAAAAGTGATATTCTAGAGGTATAACCCAACCTCAACCATTGTGGGAAGATTTATTCCATAAGTCGGTCATGAAATAAATGTCGAGCCCTCCAAGGCAGGACAGCTGCCGCTAGACTCTAAAGTACTTCAGAAAGAGTAGTTTTCGTTAAAAAAAAAAAAATTAATTGGGAAGGTTTTTCTATTGATTAATGACAAAAAAGAAAAATTCAGACAGTAAAACAATGATTTCAAAATGAACTGTCACCAAATTGAGTTGCTCAAAATTCAAAAGATCTGATGTCACCATCTAAAATAAGGTCATGACTAATTTAAAACGTTTTCTTTTTAATGTACATATCCTAGAGCAAACCTTATGCATGAAACAATGTTAAAATTTATAATTTTTTCTTTTCTTAATATAACAACATTTTCATCTTCAATTTTTAAAATTAAATGAGTAAAGGATTTTTTTTTTATGATTCCTCTACTCCACTATTTTAAAAGAAACAAACCAAGTAATTCGTTCTCCTTTTTGAAATTAACTGTGTAATAAAAGTTATATTTACTTATAATTAATTTGTAGCATTAGAAGGCAATTTGGTCAGTGTAACCCTAAGGTGAACTAAGAGCTAAGCTCTTTATATTGAGAAAACTGAACTTAAAGTTGAATTTTGTGAAATAGGGTTGTCTTACTTCTATTGGTTTTGAAGTTTATAAATATTTCACTTTTTATTTTATATTATTCAAATATAAAGAAGGATGATTTAAAAAAATAACAATAGGCAATTAAAAATTTATTAAATTGGTTTGGCGCTTAGTTCACTAAGGTTTTATACCGACCATCTGTAATGCTACAAAGAAAGGCTTGCTTAAATATTTAATTATATCATATGAAGGGGTCGGGGCAAAATAGTGCCAAGCAACATTTTTAACGAAAATAAACTGTAGCTACAGTCTGCTGTATGTTACGTAGGACTATATGTCTATGATGGAAATGTCACCTAAATACGACTACATAGAGCACTCTATAGTCATGTTTAGGTGGCATTTCCATCACAGACATATAGTACTACATAATATACAAGATACAGCAGCTACAGTTTACTTTTGTTAAAAATGTTGCTTGGCATTATTTTGCCCTGACCCCTTCATATATTAGAGCTTAAAACAAGAGCATAAAATTAGCTATTTAAAAAAACTTTTCTTTTTTTTAATATTGAGGACAATTTTATGAAGTATTAGAGGCTCTTATTCAGGTAGCCCACCTATCGACAAAAGAAGACTTTCCTTTGATGAGATAATAAAAAAAGTGTTTACCTTTATCTATATTTGGTGTTTATATGCTGCTGATGTATTAAAAAACTATAACTACCCAACTTACAAAGGGTCTTGGTTTCTTTACTAGGTATGGATCAAATATTTTTGTGCCCCCAGTTATAGAAACATTTAATATGGTCAAAAACCATGCTCATACCCAGGTTAGGACAAGGAAAGGTCTTGAACCTAACGATCGACTACTCGTCTCCTATAGTCCTTTCTCGACTCCAGTCCTATATCGACTGTGTATGCCGCAGATGAATCTACAGATCCCATTTATTGAGATCCAAGGCTGATATAACAGCAGATCAATTTGCTACTTCACCCCAACTTCAATCTGGTGTTAAGAGTCAGGGGACCGCTAACTTACTCAGCGAGCTATCCTATCCCTTAATGCCACATCAGTAAAATTAAAAAAAATTTCCCTTTATTGACTTATTTGTTCGGTATACAACTATAGTAAGCTAGGGGCCAAACCAATTTAATAAATTTTTAATTTTTTTTTAATTGCATATTTTTAGTTTATTTTTTAATTATTCTTCTTTATATTTGAATAATATAAAAGACAAACTGAAATATGTGAAAAGTGATGGAAGTAAACATAATCCTATTTCACGAAATTCAACTTTAACCACAGTTTTATCAAAATGTTTGGTGTTACACTGACCATTTCAAAATGTATCGATGTTATAATAATTTTATAGAAACATGAGTAAGGTTTAAGTGTCCCATGGCAGCCAAGTTCTTAGACCTCCTAATCATAAATTAATTAATTTTTAGAAAACATTATTATTAAAAAGTCTAACTTGTCAGTTACTGAAAAACGAATTAAAATAAAACATATCCAAAAAATGTTTATTATTATTATTATCTATCCACTTCTAGGACGTCCTTGTTTCCGTTTTCTCAGCAGCTCCCAATTCAAAACTAGTTTCATCCATCACTTGACAGACATGTGTTTTACATTAGCATACCACTTTAGCCTTTGGTGTCCATTCCTTTATTGCGGCACCAATCCGGTCCCGAAGGAAGTCATTCCTGATTTTGCCTATCCTTGTCAGACGTAGACATCTTCTCCAAAAGTCCCTGCTTGAACCTCTGAATAGAGTCGAGAGGAGATTCTCTAGGTTTCAGATATGTGTAAAAAAATTTAAACATTTCAATTTTGAGGTCACTTCTTCGCCAAAGGTTTGCGGTATTTGCCACCCGCAAGTTACCTTGTTTTCACTCTTACCTTATCTATTGTTTAAATACATCATTAAAAGTATTGTTATTAATTTTTAAAAAACATTAATAAAACAATTTAAACATTTAAATTAAAACAATTTAGTATTCCTTTTTCGCATTCTTACAAATGTACTCTTATTTTTACATGTTATTTGAATATCTATGAACCATGATATTGATCCAAAAAGTGGAGCAGAGGAACGTTATATCTGAATTCAGGAATATATATTCTTTAACTAATAGATAATGGTTAAAATTTTACAGTCATCTGCGCTCAAGGCCTGATCGCCAAGGATAAGAGTGGTACCTCAGACCCTTACGTGACTGTCCAAGTTGGTAAGGTGAAGAAGAGAACGCGTACTATGCCTCAAGAACTGAATCCTGTTTGGAATGAAAAATTTTATTTGTACGTATTAAAAACTTTAAACTTATATCTTTAGTTTTTACATTAATGTCAACTATAAATATTCCATAGATCCTTCTGAAAATTTATCTCTTTATTTATCTTATATTTTAATCTTTCGTTTTATGATATCTAGATTACTCAAAAAAATATTTAAATTCAGTAAAACATGATTTATATTTAAGTTTCAAATATTAAATATTTGTTTGATCCATGCCAATGTCATAAATTTAAATTAATAAGTAGGAGCTAATTTATATATAATGAATGCTTCATATTATTATTTGCAGTGAATGCCACAATTCTTCTGACAGAATAAAAGTAAGGGTTTGGGATGAAGATAATGATCTGAAATCTAAGTTAAGACAAAAATTAACTCGAGAATCTGATGATTTCTTGGGTCAGACAATAATTGAGGTGAGTGAACAATGTTTACAGTTTTCGTTAATTTAAATAAAGTAAATAAATTGTACTCCTTGTACCTTAAGTAATATTCACAAAAAAAATTGCTAATGAGTTTAATCAAAATCGTTAAAGATATTTTTGAGAAAAAACTCCGTTTGAACAATTTTAATTAAATTTTTCTTGTCATATCTTAATTTGTTTAATCAAAATCCTTTAAGCAATTTTTGAGAAAATCGAAAAGATAAAAACGTGAAAAGGGGAAAAAATTATGAAATAAAGTGCCCCCTCCGTTTGAACAATATTAATTAAATTTTTGTTGTCATATCTTTATTGTATCTTATTCTATTCTTTTATTAACGTTCCCTAGTTAATTCTAGGGTTCAAGTATTAGCATTATATTAAACATTAGTATTTTAATTGTATTAGTACTTAACTTTTTAGCTTACTTAATCATTGTTTGTATAAAGCCAATGTCCACCTACTAGTTTTTCCTGACTTTTAACCATTAAATATCTTTCTGTTTTATAAGAGCTTTCAAAATTCTGTTTATTCTAATCTGAAGGTATTGTAATTTTTGTTTTTTTTTCTTGTATTATCTTCTTAATCCATCTTAAAATTTTCAATAATATTGCTAACTTTATTATGTACATTTATGCGTATAATATGCCTAATCGCATGGAATAGGCACATGTTTTCAAATAAACTCCTCTTGTATAGGGTTGCTATGCAAGAGAAAAAAAAAAGAAAAAAAAAATCGTGGGAAAATACATACTTACATCAAATACCCAGTTTTATCAAAATCGTTCGAGCCGTTTATGAGAAAATCGGAAAAAAAACATAAAAAGGTATGAAATAAAGTACCCCCTCCGTTTGACCAATTTTGATGAACTTTTCTCGGTTTCTAAGATTAATTGTTGCGAATAGTGAAATACTTGTTTAACATTTTGATAAAGAAACTCAAAAAAAAATTTCATCAAGAGGTTGACCCCTTAAAGTCCCCATACCTTTGAAAACGTATAAGGTTGAATTTTCTTATAGCATGATTTATGCTATGGGTATGATATAGTAGCTATGGATCTACTGGCATCCATCTGAGGTCAGGAGGACTGAAGTCCTGTTTGTTAATATTTTTTAACTAAATAGATTTATCTTCAACTATATTTAAGGATTGAATTACTGGGTACTTATCAGCTTTATTATTTTAAAAAAAAATTAGTTAATTTTCTTAAATAATTGTAATAATGTCCAACATTTTTAGGTAAGAACACTGTCCGGTGAGATGGAAGTGTGGTATAACTTAGAGAAAAGGACAGACAAATCAGCTGTTTCTGGTGCTATAAGGTTACATATCAGTGTAGAAATTAAAGGGGAAGAAAAGGTAAAGAGCAATCTACACTCGCAATTATTTATTTGATCAATACTCAATAATGAAATAATTCATAAAACTTTCGTTAAAGGTGGCCCCTTATCATGTCCAATATACGTGCCTTCATGAAAATTTGTTCCATTCCTTGTGCGAGCACAATGGTGGAATGGTAGTCCTACCTCAGGTCAAAGGAGACGATGCCTGGAAAATTTATTTTGAGCCACCTGGTCAGGAAATAGTCGAAGAATTTGCTATGAGATATGGGATTGAAAGCATCTACCAAGCTATGACGTATGTAAACATATTATTTTATTTTTTTATATAGGTACAGTATCAAAGTTAGATAGGCCTGCCTGGTATAATAAGAATTAATATTTTTTTATTAATATAATTTAGACACTTCCATTGCCTTTCTACTAAGTACCTGTGCCCGGGAGTACCAGCTGTGATGAGCACACTCCTGGCCAATATAAATGCTTATTATGCACATACGACAGCCTCATCTGCTGTATCAGCAAGTGATAGGTTCGCTGCATCAAATTTCGGAGTAAGTATCGTTTCATCTCGGCTATTCAATTTTTTACTTTCACTTACCTATCTATGAATTATATATATATTCACTTCTACATTATTTGTGATCAATTTTTGTAGAAAGAAAAGTTTGTCAAGCTTTTAGACCAGCTCCACAACTCTCTTAGGATAGACCTTTCGATGTACCGGAACAATTTCCCTGCATCGAGTCAGGAAAAACTTATGGACCTCAAATCAACAGTAGACCTTCTGACAAGTATCACATTTTTCAGGATGAAGGTTAGTTAAAAATTATTAGAAAGAAAAAAAGTTGAAGAAAGTATCTTATATTTTTTTTTTTTAAGTTGATGATAATTTAGACCAAATAAAAAGATTTTTTCAGGCTAAGGGTTCAAATAACAAAAAAATACAAATTCTTAAAGACTAAAATTGATTAAATCTAAAATTTACAATTATATCTTCCGCCTAATAAATAGAAAACTACAAATGGTAATTATAACTTACAAACTTATTACTTTTGCTAATTAATCTAAATTACAATCCTTGTTAGTAAATTCCTCTGAATATATACAGATAGTGCCAAGATAGCACTTATCACAACATATCACTATCACAAGGAAAGCTGTTGTTATACTGCATCCTCCAGACAAGCCGGTTCACTCTTTATATAGATGCGGTGACTTCTAGAATGGTACATAAGGGCCTCAAAAGTTCTAGAGATTCGCTTATATCTTTGATCCCGCAGGCGCAGATACCTCTCTATTGTGCACCAAACTTCAAAGCTCCTTCCGCCACCACCATTCCCCTATACATTAGCCGCAACAATATATTTTAATTTAGAATATAAATATAAAGATCATTCCGTTGGAGTTAGAAACATTAATGGAACACTTAATTTTTAGGAGTCATCTATCAGCAATAAAAAATTGAAAAGTAATACTAAAATCAAAAAAAAAAAAAAAAAAAAAACCTGTACCACTACAACCCATAAAGGGTCTTGGGTGCAGTACTATGTAAGGAAGAGTACTGTTTCTTGGTCAGCGGTCGTGCAAGGAGGTGATTTGACCGTGATCACGCTCAACCGCCAGGTTCTTTCCCCTTAATTTTTTAATTAAGGGTACCCACTTTATAGAGGCTGGGTTGGCCCCAGGAGGGTCTCTCGGCCCACGAGGCGAACTGTGGCGAATAATAAAGATATCATAAGCCATGTCAGATTCGAACTCGGGACCTTAAGCACAGCAGTCCACTGCCTTACCAGTGGGCTACCCCGCTCCACTAAAATCAAACCAAATTATTTTTTAAATAATGGTGAAGTAAATAATAAGTATGGTAATATGTTTAGTCAACAAGAATGATCTAAGAAAAGAAATTAAAAAAGTCTTTAAAATTGTAGAAATATTTAATGTACATTTATTAGATAACATCTATTGTACCTATTTTAGTATAAAATTTATTTTAACAATTTGTAAAAACATTATTAATAAAATGGAATATTTATTAATGTCATTACTTATTCAGGTCCAAGAACTCTCAAGCCCACCCAGAGCTAGCACTGTTGTAAAGGAGTGTGTAAAGGCGTGCCTTAGGTCAACGTACCAATTTTTGTTTGAAAACTGTTATGAGCTTTATAATAGAGAGTTTCAGGTGAGCGAAAAATACAAACACAAGATGGAGTAGCATTAGGTGCCGATAGTTTTAATTTACATTTTATCCTTTCCAGGTCGATCCTAACGAAGCAAAGAGAGATTCGGAAGACAACGGTCCACGGTTAGACAGCCTCGACTTTTGGCACAAAATAATAGCTCTTATTGTATCTGTGATAGAAGAGGACAAAAATAGTTATGTCCCTGTACTTAACCAATTCCCCCAAGAGCTCAACATAGGACAGGTCTCTACTGTGTTTCATTATTATTTAAATTTGTCATATATTTTCCAATATACAATTTTTATTGATTTTTTTTTATTTTAAGATGAAAAAATACAGTCGACTCCGTTTTATTGTATTTTTATTTATTAAAGCGGAGATCGTGAATCCACGTGTAAATGCAAAGAAAAAATGCCTAAATTTGCCTAATCATGTGAGCTACCGTACAAGTATGATAATTGATGCCATCAATTGGACATATTTGTGAGAAAAGCTATTTAATAAGTGCATTTAGGCCTATTTATTTTCGTCTGTTAATTTAATGATGGAGTCAAAATAATGCGACTAATTTAACTGTTAAAAATGTATTTTTATTAGATAGGTGTTTTATAATATGACAAAATATACAAAATTGCACAAAGTAAAATAACTATTTGCTTATAATATAAATTATACATATAAAACAAAATTTCGAAATCAGAAATAAATCAGAACACGTTTTTTATGTCAATTTTTTGAACAGGAATGAATCAAGTGTGCATTGTCTCACTTGACTTGTAAACTTAGGAGCCACATAATTAGTTCACCTTTTCCGAGCATCGAAACCTACCTCATTTCCTTTTTCGTAAAAAAAAAAAAAAAAAAAAGCGACTAATCTTTTTGGTGCGGTTTCTTGCTTCTAATTGAGAAATAGGCATAATCTCAGATTCTTAGGTTATTCAAGTTCCAGAATGTTTTGACCCAATTAGCCGATGTTTTGTCCCAATAAAGCGGTGATTTTTTACCTATATTTGATTCCGTTTTATTAAAAATGGCTCAATAAGCAGTGGTCCCAATTATCTGATGACCCAATTAAACGGAGTCGACTTTATATACATAACATAAGAATGATAGATATTGCTATTAATAAATGATTCATAAGGAAAGTCGTCATCAGGGGCCCACCATTGGTTTTATTACATTGTGATATAATATATAGTAATGCATAATACTATAATACAAATTAGACTTGGATAAAAAAATAAAAAAAATGATATTTCTCCAATGGAAATTTGTAATTTTGATAACATATATACTTAATATGTTAGATAATTTAATTTTACTGTTATAACATTTGTAAATTGCATAGCTAATTGATACTGATATGGGAAAAAAATTTAGTCAACTAATAATTTATAATTAAATGTTGCAGTTGTCAGCTGCAACAATGTGGAATCAGTTCGCTGTCGATATGAAATATGCATTAGAAGAACATGAAACGCATCGTCTGTGCAAATCATCAGCTTACATGAATCTTCACTTTAAGGTAATCATCTTATAAATTCAAAAGATAAAAAAATATAAGTTTAACTTTTTTCTCCTGGAAAATATTAGTATATGATACAATGGAAATGTATTTATTATCAATTACAATGTTTTATTTATTGTTTTCAATTAAATACATCGCTAATGAAAAGTATATTTAATCGAAAGCAAAAATAATAATAGTGTGGGAAGCATTTGTTTTGATGAGGAATGTGCTTTCACTACAATAATAAATTATTTTATTTATAGTATTATAAAAGTGATCTGATTGTAAGCTGATATAATTCTTTATAAATCAGGTGAAATGGCTGTATACAAACTACGTGAAAGACGTGCCTGCATACAAGGGCTCAGTTCCAGAATACCCTGCATGGTTCGAACCATTCGTAATGCAATGGCTCAACGAGAACGATGACGTTTCCCTTGAATATCTCCATGGTGCCTTTAATAGGGATAAGAAAGATGGAGTGAGTTTAGATGTTTAATTTTCTCTACCAGTAAATAACAGTACCCCAACGATGAAATAATAACTTAATTGATTAAGTCTATTAAAATTCATGATGAATTTATATTTATTTGCATAATTTTGCTCCATTTTTTTTTTTTTTTTCAGTTTCAAAGAAGTTCAGAACATGCTCTTTTCTCATGTTCAGTGGTCGATGTGTTTACCCAACTTACTCAGTGTTTTGATGTTGTATCAAAGCTTGAATGCCCAGACCCTGAAATATGGAAGAGGTACATGAAAAGATTCGCTAAGACAATAGTAAAAGTTCTCATAGCTTATGCTGATATTGTGAAAAAAGAATTCCCAAGTCAGCTGAAGGAAGAAAGAATAGTAAGTCATTTTATAACTATTTTATTATATTATTTATATATTTTAGGTGCATGGTCTGTCAAAGAAGTACCAGCTGCTTTAGCTTGACATTGGAAGTAAAAAGGAAGTAGATAGATCAAGTTTAACGTAGAGCCGTCGAGATCCAGAAAGATTAGAGTATCATGCAAAAAATAAAATAAATTACATTAAAAAGACTTTCTTGCATTATTTCTTTTAAACAAAATATTTACATATAAATATATAAAATTTATCTAATACTAATACAAACCTAATACAGTCAACTTTAGTTGATTTGAAACTTGATGAATCGAATTTCTCGATAGTAAGAAGTCAACGTTGAAACATTCTCAATGAATCAAGAAACCCTATGTATTTAGGTTGTTTTCAAAAGAGGAAACAGGGAAAAATAAATTTTCTCATTGCTTTGCAGGATTTGAACGCTTCATAACTTGGTATTTCCAATAAGTAATATATCAATAAATCAATTTTTTCCCAGAACTGAATTCAAAAAAGAAATCTTCCTATCTATTAACAGAATTATCACCTCTTTCCGTTGATCATTGTAAACAATTTCGAACCTCCTCTTAGTTTACTTTTCAGTCGCGATGAGTTCGAAGAGTTTGTGCCTATCAATTTTTTCTGCTCAGAACTGGATGGATCCAGATGGAAATAGATTCTTATTATTGAAAAATGCTTTGGATCGCAGACGACTGGGACTAACTCATGCAAAAAACTCAATTTTTTCAATGAACTGTTAAATCATATTTTTCTTGAAAATATTTATTTAAAAATAATGATGTGCAAATCTACATACACAGGTGTGTATTTACAAAATAAAATATTTTAATAAATATAAATTATGTTCATTTTGTATTTTTAGTTAGATTTTGTTAACAATGGGCAAATTTATTCAATTTTTGATTTGGAAATAATAATTATGATTTTTTTTTTTTTTTACATTATTCTCTTGGTAATTAAAACTCTCAATCAATCAAAGTATTTTTGGTGCCCCTTGAATTTCGAGTTGTCGAGTGTCGACTGTACATTTTAATGTATTTTTTTCAGGCCTGTATATTAATGAACAATATCCAACAACTGAGAGTTCAGCTAGAGAAAATGTTTGAGTCTATGGGAGGTTCTAAGCTCGAACAGGACGCAGCGAATATCCTGAACGAATTACAGCAAAGTCTCAACGGCTCACTTGATGAGCTGGCACACCTCTTCGCAAACAGGTCATTTTATTATAATTAAATTTTTTTGTATGTTCAATAATATTTACTAATAGATATTGTTATATTATTTTGTACCAGTAAAATTATTTTTAAGAAATAGTGACTAAAAAAAATGAAGCTTTATCCAGGATGAAATCCATTTGTATCAATTATTCACACTGACAAAATTTCCATTTCATGGCCATTTTCAAGTTGGCATATCCTTATAGGATAGAAACGTTTTATAATTTCTATCCAGCAATAACTTGATAACCATTTTCTGGTTTATTCTAAATTTTTATTACAAGAAAGTAGTCTAGTCCCAGGATATTTAGGACCAAATATAAATTACATTCCTTTGACAATTTTATATTTTAAGAGCTTTTGTCCATTTACTGACTACCTATAAGGGTCTGGCCACACATGTCCGCACCGCAGCACTAATATAGGTTATGTTTAGAATATTTTTAATTTAACTTACATATTACCTTTAGTTATGCCTAAAGGTCAGGCCACACATGTTAGACTCAGGCCACTTAAGGCATAACTAAAGGTAATATGTAAGTTAAATTAAAAATATTCTGAACATAACCTATATTAGTGCTGCGGTGCGGATTCGGTGCGGACATGTGTGGCCAGACCCTAAAACTGACGCATATTTATAAATTTACTTAAAAAGTATCAGTATTAGCAATCAACACACTTGTAGCTAGAGAATTATCACCTGTGTTCTTGTTTTTATTTTTAGACTTATTACTACAAGAATATTTCTTAAATTTAACTTATATTGACATCTAATTTCCAGCTTGGAGCCTCGAATAACTGTGAGTGTGAAAGAACTCGGAGATCTACTGCTAGCAATAAAAGGAGGAGGAAACCAAACGCAGAGGAACAATGTCGCTGCCGAGGCTGATGATGTGCTCCGGCCTTTGATGGACCTCTTGGATGGTGAGAGAATGATCACTAAATCAGAATCAGGAGTGAACAATGATAAATTATCATTGCTGCACTTTTTATTTAGTTTGTATATGAAATATAGAGATGTAAAGGCAAAATTTGAATCGTAGAGTAAAATTAATATAAAAAAAAACTTGCTATTGTTCTTTAAAGGATGAGCTTAATTATTTATTATTTTAATAGGTTCCCTTTCGTTATATGCACAATCTTGTGAAAAGACCGTTCTAAAGAGGTTGCTGAAAGAGCTGTGGAAAATTGTTATGAGGATATTAGAGAAAACTGTTGTCCTTCCTCCAATGACTGACAAGAGTGTAAGTACACAATGATCTTATATCATGTATGTGAGCATTGCTATAAAATGTGTTTACAAAAATTATATTTATTTTCTCTATGTAAATATATTTTTTTTGATTAACTATTTTGCTGCTACAGATGATTCTCAAGAATCTTACTGACAATGCCAAAAACTTAGCAGCGAATGCCAAAATTGAAGACATGTCAAGACTGATTAAAAACCATATGGCAGGAAAGCAAGATGTCAAAAACGCTTTAAGTGGAGTCATTGTGAGTTAATTTATTTTTTAATGTTTGTCTTGATCATTTTTTTTCTTTATTTGTTGGAATTTAGACGTTTTTATAATCTTAGAATTATACTGGCTAAGTAATTATCAAGCAGTGCCTAATGATTCAATATCCGTAGGAGGTTGAGAAGAATCTATCACCGAAGCAGTGTGCCGTTTTGGAAGCCGCCCTTGACACAATCAAGCAATACTTCCATGCGGGTGGGAACGGCCTAAAGAAGAACTTCCTTGAGAAGAGCCCTGAGCTGCAGTCACTTCGCTACGCTCTGTCTCTCTACACGCAGACGACGGACACTCTCATCAAGACCTTTGTGCAAACTCAAACCAACGAGGGTAAGTTTCATTTTTTATTTATATTCAAAATTGGCTAAAATGTATGTATATAGCTTCTATGTGTTGTAATTTCAATCTATGTTGATATGTTAATTTCATGGGACACTATCTTTCTTCAGAAAGATTAATTTTTCTTGTAGTTAAAAAATCATTTTACTTTAAAAATATTATTTGAAAATTTATTAAAACCATCATTTCTCTGACAAGATATGTATTGCATTCCTCATCAATGTCACCAAAAAATTATATTTTATACTAAATTTCAGCTACCAGTCTATCTTCAGGTGTATGGGTGTATCACAAGATTAGGTCAAATATATAATACATATTTAAATGTATAGTCCATGAGAATATTAATCTTACCATCATCCTATCTGGATTGAATAAAACATGCATATAAGACCTACTAAAATACTCTTCCAATAAGGCATATAAGACCAGTATTCCAATCGAGCTAGCAAAAATTATATTTAATTAAAATCTATGTTAGCTCTGAATTTTCAGTATCTAGAGGCAGTCTAAAATGATGGTGGCACTGCTAATGGTTGTTGGATCTTTATGAAGATTCTGACATTACCACCTTAATTATGATATGTCAATTATGGTGAGTAGGTTGGGTGGCTGAGGAAAATGTGTAATCATGGAAAATGCTTTGGCCAAGACATTTAATGATATTCTGAAGTTTGTGAGTTCAGTCCCAGAGCCAGGAAGTCTTTAAACACTTTAACAGCTAAGCACTCGGGACGAAAGTTGCACTGAGAAGCTAAGCAGGTCACAAGCAGGTTACACTCCCCATGCTAAGGCGTGCAGGCCACTCTCCGCTGCTGACTGCCTCAACTTCTTCAACTCTTTATAACCTTCTCCGACTATTTCTTAATGTTTTATTTATTTTTTATGATTCTATAATACCTTTATAATTATTTTAATAAATCAAAATGCTAGATTATCGATTGCAATAACAGATTACGTGGAGAAATAATAGTGAAATAAAACATTGAATATCACCAAAAAACACAGAGGACTATTGCTCCAAGCTTCTAGAACTCGAAATGAATAATGGTAAATATGTCTTTCAAGACCTCTGACGGTAGCTGGGGGAGGGATAAGGGACAGAAAAAAAAAATTTAGCAGGTGAAAAAGGGGTGAGGCAGGCTTCCCTGAACAGACGACCCAGATGATGGGCAGCTACCGGGCCGAAACAACAATTTCCGCAATAGAGACCCCTGCAGCCTAGCAGCCACTAGATATACTTATTAAGCCTCTGTGGATCCGCTAGGATGTGCCTCAGTCACGATAAGCTATCTCGTGTGAAGCTAAGGACGTTAAATAAGTGAAAAACCGATAGCGAGATATATCGTCTTCCGCTACTGGGGACCTAGACAAATGTCCTGCTCTCCAGGACATAAGAAGTAATCTTAATGACAATGACACCATATGGTGCTATAAATCAAAATCATATTGGGCAGCAAAAGCTAGTCTGTTTAAATAGCCTTGCTTTTCGGGGAACTGGAAACAAAAGTAAAGGTTAGCTTTGCTTTTTTTTTTTTTTTTTTTTTTTTTTTTTTTTTTTTTTTTTTTTTTTTTTTTTTTTTTGTGCATGGTCAAAAAAACTAAAATAAAAAACTTATGTTTAAAATTTTGTTGAGTTATGTCCTAATTTATATAATAAGCGTATTTAATTTGGATATTCCTGATTAGGTCCTATTGCTGAAATATAGTATAAAATATGACTTAGTGAAAATCAGAAGAACCATATTTACTGAAAGCAATGATAGTCTATATTCTAAGATATAATATAAGTTTATAAAGAAATATAAGTTTATATTCCTGTTTGGCCTTAAACTTTAAATACAAATAATTAAACTATGTCATTTTTATTATTATATTAAAAAAATTAATGGAAACAAACGAGCAATGAAGTAAAATGATTTTATATATACATTTGATTCTGTTCTGTAGGCTGACATTACTTTCTTAAAAATTCCTCGTGTGGACCTTGTGTTAACTGACTTTGTATTTTCTTTTCTGTCTCTGTGTGCTTCTCCTCTTCTGTGTGCTTGCGATACCTACCTAAACTAAATGTCAAACTCACACGTTAATAAAAATCAAACAGTCCCTCTTAATGACAAAAAGACATTGAGACAACACTCTGTGTCGAGCGAGAGGGAAGATGGATCGATGGAGGGGCTGGAGGAGCCGCTGAGGGCGAAGAAGAGGCGAGAGTCCTCCCAAGGTAGAACACTATCAGCGCCACTAGAGCAAAGCTTGTCACTTCACGCCCAAATAGCATTCTATAGATTTAGTTTTCTCGATTGTTTATACAATTTAATATTTAGAATTTTTATCGCAGTCTACTTCGATGCTAGTTTCCACAGCTTTAGGCAATTTTAGTGAATTGTTCACTATCACTTTAGTATCACACATAGTTTCTTTAATTTTAATTTTTCTATCTTCTGTATCACATTTATAGCACTGATTTTTTAAAAATAAGAATATTCAGTATTTTCTCTTATATATTTTATTTTTGTAATTATTTATAATTATGTCTTCATAAATAAACTGCTGGACAAAAGAATCTTTTATTATCTTGTAATTTATTTAATTAAAATTTAATTACATCAAATCTCTCACATATAAACAAATAAGTAAACTACAGACCAACGGTTCAATGGTTGTATAAAAACATTTTGTCCAGTAATTTACTTAATATTATATTTTACAATAATTGTTAATTATAGTAGATTGTAGGTAATAGAAAAATGTTGATTTATGGTGATTTTTTAAAGTAAGTGAAAAATTAGCAATTTGTCTATTTCTTTATGCTTCCTTAGAATTTTATTGTTTATTGTTGTTGGAATTGCCTCTACCCGGCGGGCTCATAGGCAATGGTCTCTCTTTTTTTTTTTTTTTTTTTTTTTTTTTTTTTTTTTTTTTTTTTTTTTTTTTTTTTTTTATAAACATTCTATTATAATATCCAACAACTTTCGGGAAACGCATAAGTTTTTCCACACTTTTCTCTGAATCTTGCAAAATTTCTCGTAATGATGCGTTCAACTGTAATTTTCTTCCAATTTCTTGAAAATATTCACAGTCAACTAATATATGTGAAACGGTGGTTGGGGCGCCACATTTAACGCAGGTAGGCTGTACTAGATTGTGAAGAAGGTATGCATGGGAGAATTCGCAGTAACCAATTCAGTTAGGCAGCCTTAGAATTTAAATTGTACGATTATTATATTTTTAAAAATTAACAAATAAAATAGGAATAATTCTTCATTTAAGGAAACTTTTACATCTTTTAGATCTGAGATTCTCCAATATTTTTAACTATTTTGAATTTTCCTCTTTAATGTAGATATCGTGTCACCATTTGTCTTTTTGTTGCTGTAACTTTCATTAACTTTATTTCAAATTTGTTTTTATTTATTTAAAGCAGTCTTGTATCAGTGTCATCTCCTTTGAGCTTTATTGATTTCAACATCATTTCTGGTTTTTGAGGTTCCATTATGTAGGAACACTAAGGTTGTTTCAAGTTATTTTTTCCGAAAGATGATTAACAATTCACTCTGCAGAAGGGTAGAGTAAGATGATGATAATTAACAATCAAGACAAATGATAAATGAGTCATAGTGAATAAAATACAACTTCAACACATTTTATCAAAATCTTTTTGCTCCAACCACATAAAACATATAAAACTTAAACACTAATCCTCATTTTTGTGATATTTTTCGTCTTACTGAGGTGAAGTAGTTTATTTCTTTCTCTCTGATAATTTATCCAGGCTGCAGAGCTATCTGGCTTAGGCTTATTGCACTAATGTTCTTGAACTAACAGAAATATTCCTTATCTTAATTGTAAAACCTTGGAACTCCATTTATAGTATGTTTTAGTTTAGATATATATTTTTTATGTGCATATGCTTGTATTCCTTTTTTTTTTTTTTTTTTTTGCTTTAAGATTTTATTCAAATCTTATTTGGCTTTATATTCCTTAAATTAATGCCAAAGAAAACACCTCAGATATCAAAAATTAATTTCTAAATGGAAAACAAAAATTTGGCGTATAAAATTTAGTGATTTGGAGTTAAGAGGTTTTATAATTTAGTTTCCGAATTGCTTCTAGTACAGTAGATGTAGAACATGTATTCTTAAATGCTACAATAAAGTTATATTGCTTAATAGATGACTAACAAATAAATATTCTTATAATAATTAATATTTTTTCTTATGTTCATTACAATAATTCATAACTAGTCAATATATATTATAAAGCAAAGTGTACAATGTGCGTGCCGATAGGGCCTAAAAACGACTCCACGTACGATCAAAAAAGTTATGTCTTTGTGTAGCCATATAGCCAATATCAACACACTACATTTAATCAATATATAATACCTAAGTAAATATAAGTAAATTAAATAATCTACCATTGGTACTAATTATAACTCAAAAGTAGCCCTCTACTTGAGTTAACACGATCATCCCCACCATAAAAGAATATTATAAAATGCGCTTTAACCTACTGAAATTATTAATACTATTGTGACTATTATGGCATTGCAGGTTTTGTCATTGTCATTCAAACGGTATTTATAACTCAAAATTGATATATTTAAAGCTTTAACAATCCGAGGTGCAGTATACAGGTATATAGGAGTATAAGTCAATTGCAGAATTCTCTTTAAATGTGGGTCTGATGTCTACGTAACTATTATCTGAGTAAAATTTAATTAGATAATCACAAAACCTACATAAAAAGTTAAGAATTAATGGACAGGTGTTAATTTGTTAAAAACTTAATATATATATACATCACTCAATGAATAAATACTATCTTAGAAACATGATCAATTTAAAATTAATAGCCCGATTGCCTGTCCTGTGTTTGTAAAATAATCTTTTGAATAAATTTTTTACTTAATATGGTCGTGTAAGGTAAATTACAGTTTTGTATAGTGATATACAGTTTTTACATCACTAAATCGAATGGAAAATTCACATGGCATTGCAGTCTGTAGATTGAAAGTTACCATAGACTATAAATGCAGCATTTGGGGAGGGTCGAGCCCCCAGTAGTCGGCGCCTAAGGTGTACTCGAAATATAATTCTGAGATATCAGATTTTTCAACTACAATCTAATAACTTATTATCTGTTGACTGCATGAAATGGGCTTATAGGATTCAAAATCACAGAAACCATCAAAAACGATGCATAACTCAGACTCTGCGTATTTCGAATCTTACTATTAATACCAAGTTAAAACCAAAGTTTCAAGAAGGTGCTAATTTTGTTCTATATTTCCTTTAATTTTAAAGTTTTTCTGTTATTAAATCGACCACACAACTACCGGAGCGAAGCCAGGTACCATAGCTAGTTACTAATATAAAATAACTTTCATTTAGCTTGGATACTTATAATATTATCTTCTGCCATCATATGGTATTTCATTTATTTGCTAGCTGAACAGGATATGAATTGATTAATTATTGGTAATAAGTGCTAACACAGTCCTGCCATATTGATATATTTTATTTTTTTTATTCCTAACATCATATACTTTTAGTCAAGTATTATAATTAATACGTAATAGGAGGGGGACCTGTGTTAGTTTGATATGATCAGGACTTTTTCATTAGGTAATAAATCAATAATCGATGATATGATTGGTATCTAATTAAAGAAAATAGTTTCATTAATAAAAATATTTGTTCAAACAAAAAGGGGATTTTTGCAGCAATTTTACGGCTTAGTGAAAAAACATTTTTCGCATTTTGCTTGAAATAAATATTTTTGCATGTTTATTGACATTAGATTTCCTCTTATCACTTCAAATATAATTTGATTTTTGATGTAAAATACTAAAAAAAAAAAAAAATTTCAGTTTCTATTTCAGAAATGACGCCAGCAGACGAAGGAAGCGTTGGAGAGGTATCGATACAAGTGGACTTGTTTACTCACCCTGGATCTGGGGAGCACAAAGTGACTGTCAAAGGTAAATTTTAAAATCTAATTAATTAAAACTTTGAATAAAAAATTTTTTTAGTTTAAAATTAAAAAAACTTTATCCCTATAGCAAAATTCTTCTTTACTATTTCACTAATAATAATCTGGTAACCTACAGAGTTTTTATTCTATATCATATTCAAGAAATTACTTTTCCAAATTAAATAATTGTTATTCAAGATATGTAAAAACCTCCGGTAAGCCTTCCTCCAAACATGAGGTATGGACAACCTCTTGGATTCTTCCAACTTATGATTTCTTTCTCTTTCTTGAGTTAATTTTTATTCCTTTTCTTTTCAACTCCTCATGGGCGTCTGCTAAATCTCTCTTTGGAATCGATAGTAATAATAGTATTATTTCGGATATAAAACAACTAGTTGTATTTCCCATTGGTTCACATGTCATGGTTATTTATTGGCAGTACATGATTTCAGCCATGTGAGAAAGAGAATTTAGGCTTAAACCCTTTCAGTTCTTAAAAAGTAAATTCAACAATGGTCTCTATAAAATGGTTCACCGCCTTTTTACTTTCACTTACCTATACATGAACTATACTCGTATAGTAAGGGAAAGTATTGTGATGTTGAAAAATTTCGACTTCCGTTTTTCAACGAAAATACACATTTGGGGTCACCTGAGTCCAAATAACCAAGTCTCACAAAATGGTCTGTGAGTGTGTGTGAACAGACTAGCTCAAAAAATATAAACCGTACGAACCTGAATTTAGGGTTTTGGGTATATGTATATGACCGCGATGTGACAGCAAAAATTTCATCAAAATCGGTCAAACGGAGGGGGTATTTTATTTAATAACTTTTTAGGTTCTTTTCGATTTTCTCAAAAACGGCTCTAACAATTTTGATAAAACTGGGTATTTGATGTATGTATAAACCAGAGTTGGGCAAAATTACAATTAATTACATTGCTAATTACAATTACATTGTAATTGTAATTATATGAATTAAAATTAAATTATAATTCGTAATTAAACTGTTAATTATCATTATAATTTGTAATTTTAATTTAATTGTAATTCGTAATTACGAATTATATTGTAATCTAATTTTAATTCGTAATTGGAAATTACATTGAAATTGATTCGTAATTGAACTGTAATCTAAGTTTTCAATTTGAATATAGCTTATAATTAAGTTGTATTGGTAATGTAATTGTACTTTTTAATTAGTAATTATGTTGAAATTACAAGGCAATTGACGAATGTCAGTAGTCCTACTTTTGAGACTGGTGGAATTTGGCTTGTCTGTCTTTTGCTCAAATGGGGGCAATTTCAACGCAAAAATATCTAAAACTAATGATAGTTGTGGGCCAACCTTGAGACTAAAACAAATAAAATTAAAATCAATAAGCTTATTAAGCATTAACTGTAAAAAAATCTGGTATTAACATATTTAAACAAAAATCTTTGATTATGAACAAGATAAATTCAAATGTATTTGAAACAAGAGTGTAAAATTAAAAATTTAGAACTTTCTAAATTTAAATTAAATTATCACTTTTAAACAAAATTTTATAACATATATAGTCTTCTCACTTTAACTTCTGATTTTTCTATATGATATTAATATTTGATTTTAAAATCACTCGTTTTTCAAAAGTTTTGTCCGCCAGTATATTGCATTTAGGGAGGTTCGTCTTTGTTGCGTAAGAAAATAGTTTTTCTACAGGAGCTGATGAAGGAAAGTTTTTTTATTTCAGGATATTTCTCAAGTAGTTGTGAACTCTGGTCTTCTTTGAAAAACTATAGGGTCATGAGCTCGGCATCAATGTAAGCAGAATCAACGCTTTTAATTTTTTGTGGTGTACCAAAATCAAAGAACGAACTATTTGGGAGTTCACATCGTTGCTTTACCGTTGATTTTATTTCTTTAATTTCCAAAGCGACAACTCTTCTAAATTCCATGAGAAGATGGTTGAGTTTTGCATCCTCTACACATACCATCCATCTGTTTTTAAAGAAACGGATGTGAGAATGCAGAGATAGCTGCATTTTCAGATAAACGGGTAGAAAAAGAAAAATATGGCTCAAATCTTCTGGTAACTGGTACCAAAAAGCATTCTGCAAGAGGTAAATATCCAAAAAATCAAAAATATTTTAAACTTTAGTACTTTTTAGGTAAGCCTTTATATTGTATTGCCTCTAACAAACGATTGGGCATGGATTGGACAAGCTTTTTGTGTAAGGTGGGCTTATCTTGTCCCATTCTTCTTGAAGCGCCTTTTTGAGATCTTCTCTGTTTGATATCTCATGTTTCCTCACTTCTGTTTCTAATTTACTTCATGAATTCTCTATGAAGTTTAGGTCTGGTGATCTGGGCGTTGTTTATATAGTTGGGCAATTATATGAACACGTTTATTTTGGGGCAATTATATGAACACCATTCTCTTGCAAGATAAGAAGAATGCTTGGTATCGCTACCACTATAAATAGCAACATTATTTATTACCCCAAGCTCGGTTACACTTGGTTTAAATTTTTTTTTCAGGGTGTGACAATTTAAATGTTTATCAATTGTTCCCTCAATAAAATGAAGATTTCCTAACCCCAAGTCAGTAATACACCCCCAAACCATGACATGACCACCTCCAAGTTTGATGGTCGGGCGAAGATTTTTTTCATGGCTCTTCATATGCCTTTCTCCAGATGAAACCTCTAACATCAGGGCCAAACAAGGGGGGGGGGGGGCGCCCCGCCTGAGAGGTGAGGTTACTCATAAAATATTACTATTTCTATATGAAATATTTAGTCATTTTTCAAGTCCACTAATTGAAAATGAATTGTATTTAAACATTTACAGTAATTTATAACGTCATTATGTACTAATATATATTTTAAATTAGGGCCTTCATTACTCATGAAATGTAAAAAAAAAAAGTGCGCCCCCCCTCAGAAAATTTTTGTATCCGCCATTGCAAAGGGGAAGTAATTAGCATTTGAAATATAAATATTCGTTTGCATCATTTTGACAGTGAGACACTGTATATAGGAGGAAAATAATCTAATTGTAATTATTATAATTTAATTAATTACATTGTAATGAATTACATTATAGTGAATTACATTGTAATGAATTATATTGTAATGAATTAAAAGTAGGGAATTAATTGTGAAATTACATTGTAATTAATTACAATGTAATGAATTACATTGTAATTAATTATGCAATTCAATTACAAAGTAATTAATTACGCCCAACTCTGGTATAAACCCGCGATATGACAGCAAAAAAATCATCAAAATTGATTCTACGTCAATTTCTAATCAAAGTAAGTTAGTAAGTGAAAGTTGTGTGTTGCGTGCATCGTACCAGATGTTTTATTTACAAATTTACTCATGTCGCATTCAGTCAAAAGCTGGCTTATACATAAAATTCTTTTGGTCTCAAGCATGGGACATTTCTGTAGTATTTCTAAAGCTGAAAATGAAATCTATTGATTGTTAATCAGGATTAAATATTTTTCTTCTTGTCGTGAGATTTTCACCTATAAAAAAAGCGGCTCTCCTGAATGAACTATATATTTTGTTTGAATCTACTAACTATGCCATTAATTTTAAGAAATGACATTACTTAATTTTAATTATTTTTTACACCCAACTCATACAGTTAACTGATCCCTTTGATTTTTAAATTCCAGACTTATTAAGTGAAATATCAATCATCATTGATACCTTAGATCCATTATTGAAATTGAATTAGAATAAAAATAAATTAAAATACTATTGCCTATTGATTTTATTTTTATTACAGTTGTTGCTGCTAACGACTTGAAGTGGCCAACAGCGACTGGAATGTTCCGACCGTTCGTAGAGGTCAATCTGATTGGTCCACACCTAGCCGACAAAAAGAGGAAACAAGCAACAAAATCGAAATCAAATAATTGGTCACCCAAGTTCAATGAGACTTTCCACTTGTAAGATATAACACTTAACTTACACCATTTGGCTTGGTCGTAGGATACCAATATAAATGCTTATTATAGCTTAACTTTATCATGAAATATGATAATTTTTATTTCATTATTACTTTTTTCTCATACTTTACATTGTTTGAACCAGCTTAATATTATTTAAAACTTATGCTTAACTATAAATTTCAATACGAGACACAAAAATCTTATCAAAACATTAGATTTTTCACCCGAAACTAATAAACTGCATTGGAAATGCTCTGTGTACTGGATTAGAAATAATGTTTTAGGTCATTTTTATTAAGACAGCGTCTAGAATTAAAAATTTGAGATTACTAAAATTTGCACAATTAATTATGTTTTAAAAAATGAAATAATTTTTTCATAGAAAATATTTATTTTTTAAAATTATATTAAATTTATCACAATTTATTAAATTAAGTAGCATGAGACAAATTTGCCCACACCAACATTTTTGTTGTTAATGTTTTGAGTATTTCATAACATTGCCTTTTTTAAATTCTATCAATACTACAAATAACTAATAACATCTAGCTAACAAATAACATTTTATATTCACTTAGTTATATAAGAGAAAGTAAAATGATAGTTGTTATTGATAGTGATGTCATATAATCTATGTAGTTGTTAGGTAATGTTTTTATATATGTGAAATAAAAGGGATGTAATGTAAGACATGAAACTGTTGCAATCTTGAAAGTTTTTGACTTCCGGTTTTCAAAGGAAATTTGGGGTCCTTTGGGGTTCCCTGAGTTCAAATAACTAATACACACGAAATGGTCTGTGTGTATGTAAACAGACTAGCTTAGAAAACATTTAACAAGCTATTTGAAGTAGGTATATGCCCATTGTATGCCAACAAATATTTCCTCAATATGGAAATCAAATAGGGAGTACTTCACACCAACGTCTTTTTTTACACGATTTCTCAAAAACAGGTATAACAATTTCGAATTTTTAAAACTTACTCAAGAGCTCAAAATTTGAAAATTTATTTCGAATTTATTATCGGCCGTTATTATGAACAATTTCTATCGCTTCTTATTTACGACATATCGAAAAACTTGATCATTCAGTCAAAAACTGGATTTTTATTACTATAATCCCATAAAGAAAATAAGTATACTAAAATATCCAAACTAATCCATGGAAAATATGGAGTCCCATGAGTAAGTGGGACCAACTGTCTGAAGTACTGACGACAGTACTCACTTTCCAATAAAATAAACAAAAGCAATTGTCATTGAAGAAAAAAGTTGTGGATTCCCTTTCCACTAGTACTTAAGTACCCCATTTTCAAAAAATAATTTAGTTCAAGAAAGCTAGTAAGTGAAAGTTGTGTGATATTCCCTATACAATACAAGTAACCAAAATTTAATATTTCTATGAAAAAACAATTTCAAAACTAAATATCTTAGGTTCAGTATGTATCATTTTTGATTATTCACCTACATAAATACTACTGTTACAATAAGAAATTAAGATTATTCATTGAGTTAAAATATTATTTTAATTTTTTTTTTCAGTATAATTGGAAATGAAGAGCAGTTAGAATACTTTGAGCTTCATATCTGTGTGAAAGACTACTGCTTTGCACGAGATGATAGATTAGTTGGAGTTGCGGTAATGCAGCTTAAAGATATTGTTGGTCAGGTACGCTGTTATTGTTTTGGTTTTTTACCTAAATGTCAGTGACTTTGTTTAAGTTAACCAAAGTTATGGTTACACATTATATAATTATAATAATATAAATGGATATAATACAAGGCTAAAAATTAAAGTTTCAAAAAAAAAAAGTAAAATTTTTCTCAACGAAAGTTAGGAAAATTTAGAAATGAACATTAAAATTTGGTATAAAAATTAGTCAAAATTAACATTGTAAATAATGAAGTTATAAAATTTGATTCTTTTAAGCATATTTTAACCAGAACTGCATGAAATTTCTTTCTAATAATATATGTTACCAATTATACTAAACTTTCTAGGTCCATGGATGATGGCCGTTCAGGGTCATCAATATATATAAGAATAAATAATAAATAAAATCTATGTTGCAGGGTGGCTCCTGTGCATGCTGGCTTTCATTGGGCAAGAGAATCCAAATGGATGAAACTGGTTGGACTATTTTGAGGATATTGTCGCAAAGATCTAATGACGAAGTTGCTAAGGAATTCGTCAAACTTAAATCTGACATCAGGCCAGAGAATCCACTCGCCTCGTGAGGCTTTCTCACATCTCCAACAACACATTTCTTCATCAATATTTTCATTTTTTATTGTTCATTTTTATCTAGTGTACATAAGCATCGTTTGATTCTTCTTTTTTAATTAATTTCATTGCATTAATTTTGTGCCATTACAGTAGACTCGATAATTTGCTGCTGCTAGACCTTAAAGATAAGTAAACATTAATCCTTAATGAAAGAAACAAAAAAAAGAAATTGGAAAACTTTTTTGTAATGCTTCAACAAGTGAAAAACGTAAACTGTAAAGATGAACAGTTATTTATCTTTATATGATTCATTGAAATCTCAAGTCAAACATGAAATGGCCTTTAACAAACCCAGGAAAATTTAAAACTTGAAAATTTTTTCTGGAGTGAATTTTGTTGACAACAAAAGGGAAAAATCAAAAGATAAAAAAAAAAATCAAATATCTTTATTATTTAAGTTGGTATTAGTTGAATAAGAATACATACATACATGTATGTAACTTACTATTTAGTTTGAAATTCAATTTAACAGATTGAAAACACAATCTGATTCAATGAGAAAAATGTATCTGAAACATTTAATTCATGTATGTATTACATGATTTTTATTATGAATGCAAATGGCAAATTATCAAGAGGCTACTGTAATTATATTCTGACACCATGTTTTTTTTTTTTTTTTCATTATCATTTGTAGTTAAATCTCAGGTAATGATGCTCAAATAATTTCCTGTGCCAATGAAATTTAGTCAAAAAAAATAATTATTGTAATTTTATATATACGTAAAACATATTTTGGTTTTAAAACGCACATTGATATGTTTAATAAGTTATAGTATTTAGAAATTATTAGTATTGAATCTAGGAGCTCATGATGAAATGTGTTTTGGCGAAAAAAAAAGAAGCAAAAGAAATGAAAAAGTAACGCACATTAACACTGATAGTGATCTCATGCCTTAATAAAATGCTGTTAACTTTGAAATCGGGAAGAGGCCTTTTCGAAATCATAATCAGTGTTAATCTACAGATTAAAAAATTTACTGTATATTTCTTATCGCATTATATTATTATAATTGTTGAAGATTGTAAATTATGTGATTATTGTTACCAGCTCGTATCATATCTTGTAAATAATTTGCTTATTGATTTAATAAATAATTACTGACCATTTGAATGCCTGATAATGCTACCAAATTAACAGTGGTATTGTTATATATATATATAAATATGTGCGCATGGTGTATATTTCGTGTGACAGGTTTTTGAATTTTTTTATACTTTTTTTTGTAACTTTTTTTTTCTTGCATTAATCCAATCGACAAGTATAGAGTTTTTCTCTAAAAAAAAAAATAAATAAATCCTTTTTTGAATGTTAATACAATATTAACATTTGTTCCAAGTGTATATATAATACAGTATATAAATACAAATAAGGAAAAACTGAATTTATATTTTTTTATTAATATTTTATTGGAGAATCCATTTAGGAAAGAAAAAAAAATAATTCAACATTTAAAACTATTAAATTTTAAATATGTTTCGTGTAAGTACAATATTAACGATATGGTTGGTTTGTGGATGTTCGTGCTCTTTGTTGACAAAATGGTTGTGGCGAATAGATTATGAATATGGTTCTTGAAGTTAGACTAAATTGGAATTGAATTAAGGTAAATTTTGATTTTATTTTTTGTTTTTTATTTACTTTTTAAACATGGATCGATTGTTATGTGAAATAAATCATGATATAACATTATGGTTTTCAAATTGATCGTTTGAAAAAAATATTTTGATGCACTTCTTTTTTTTAGGTAATTGGTGAAAAAAAAATTATTTTTTTCTATTTACTTTCTCGTAACTATGTGGCGGCTGTTTTACCTTCAGATATTATTACAAAAATTATCAATTGATATATATATTATACATTGACATTGGTGTAATCAAATTCCGACTTTTTTATTTTTTTAATATGAATGTGCGAAAATCATATTGTGAGAATAGCTGTGAGATACAGCTAGCCGGTGGAAAAATTAAATTTATTATACCTATAAATAAGTGTCAATTTTAATATATTAGCTTGAAATAACGGCATCTTCTGAAAAATATCATAAGAAATATTAAAAATTTGACCTATTATAAGGATATTGAGAAAAAAGAAAGACAATAATCTGAATAATAATTATTCCTAGATTATTATTAATGAAATATCTAATTCGACTATAAATATTTTTATTGTAATTAAATAAAATTAAATTCTGGCTTGGATAATGCATTGGGCTTAGAATGTTAAAAAAATTGCTAAGTTTATAGAACATGAATATCTAAAATACACATTTATTCACCATTTTAATATAAGAATATGATATTTTTTTATTTATTCATTTTTCACTATCTATGCTAAAAATTGGTCTGCATTAATATAAAAGCATTGTTAAAGATGTGCGGATCTCATTAAAAGCTTTTTTAGGAACTCCGTTCTCGTAAAAATGAAATGAAATAAGAGTTTGTGTTAATCAGAGACTACTATATCTCTGGGGTATTTTAACTAAATGGAAATCATAAAAAAAATCATCCAAAATAAAATCAAATAATTCATTTACACTTTCACTTTTAAAGGTATCCTTCTTGCCTATCATCAGGAATCTATTGTTTCATCTCTGGGTAGATATCCAAAATCAGAGTGCCTTTTAACCATAAAAATCATAAAACCTATTCGCAGAAAGTTTGAATATATCTTAGAAGTACTTACCCAACCTTCTCGATAGGATTCTCTTGTAGTTAGTTGAATGGCTAACTGATTTGATCAAGCTGATACATTACATCAGTTCTGTCTTGATATTATTAGAATTTCAAAATGGCAGTAACCGATTTAATATACCTGTTCTTTTTAAGAAGTTATTTTTTTTGTTTTTTTGTGTAACCCATTACTAGAACTGTTTGACATTCAAAGGAGTTGTCCTAGATGTTTAATCAACCTATTCTATCTAACCGGAGTAGGAAGGGTCGAGTCTCCTTCTTTTTTTTTTTTCAATATCATAATTTGTAAAGTTTTCAATCAATTTATCATTCCGATTAGCAAAATTTCATGGAAATGTATCTATCTACCTAAACAAGGAATCCCAAGAAGTTTTTAGATGATAGCACCAATATTTTGATGCCTCTTCCAATGTTATTATTGAAATGGTTTGAGATGTCACATGAGACAAGGTCGCCTTCAGAAAACCATTCAAATCATGATTTATTCCACGTAATTTAGCGTAGTGATAAGGCAACTTATGATGATTAATAATTGTTTGTATATTGTTATTGATGTGCAGACATATCTCCGATACTAACCGATTCAAAATCTAGAAATGAAAAAAAAAAAACTTGAGAATGCGCAGCAAGGGCCTCAATTCACTTGCTTCTTCTTATTGATTTGCTTGAACGATGAGCAACTCAAAAAAACAAATTATTTCCTGCAAGCTTTTATTCTATAGATCTTTAAAAAAATACTTTTCATAACCCGATACTATTATCTCTCTCTTTTATCAACTTCTAATTCTTCATTTTATAAATGTTAAAATGTTTTTTGAATATTTTCCCCCATACCACTAAGCTTTTTTGTCTTCTTTTTTCATACTTCAAACTCTACTTTTGTAAGATACTTAAAAGCATAAGGCAGAATACAAGATATCTTCATATTAACAGGTAAAGAATGAATATTTTGCATATCAAATGTCATGAATGTTGTGTAAAGATAATATAAATTTAATTTTATTATACATTGCTTATATAATTGTGGATTCTAATGAAAATTGTGATAAGGTATGTCGGTTATGTCGTTAACCTATTAGATGTGTTCATTGTTATACAATATTGTGTATATAAGTTACATGTCCATTTTGAAGTGTATTTCCAATCGTGTACTTTTAAGAAAAAAATTTTTGCTGACAATATGTTACGTGTTGCAAGAGATCTATAATATTCATATGTGTGTATTTAAGTTTCCTCAAATGTTACTAAGATATTTTATTTAAAATATAGACCCTATACAAAATCTAAATTCCTATTGTTATTGATACACAATACTCTCAATTTTAATGGCACGTCTTCATAATTTAATGAATATCTTTATGTTTTGGGTAGTTTGGAAATAATTTAATATTGACTTATTAACTAAGTGTTTAAAATAAATCATTTTCATTGTATCGTGCAAATAGTAACAATTTTTAAAACTATTTTGATGTGCACAAGTTGACAGTTTGCAAGGTATATTACTGTTTTTAAATAGTTCTAAGTGTTTTACCACCTTTCAAACTGATGGATGTACTATTGTTCAAAATATAGTGGAATTTAATGTAAGTACAAAAATATATTTCCTATTTTATTTGTCAAAAAAATTGTCCATCCATTTTAAAATGACTAGCAAGAATATGTTTGAAACGATTGCAAAACTATTCAGTTTATAATTTTCGTTATGTGGAAATGAACATATTTATAGTTATTTATTATAAAAACTTTTCAAATTCATCAGTTTAATTTATAATTGTTTGATGAATAATTTCAACATTTTATATACTTCTTTAAACTAAGTCTTGCAGTGTCTTAAAATCTTTTGGGAAATTCTTATCTTAACATGGTTGAAAATTCCATTGAAAAATTGTGTGACTGCAATGTAAAAATGTAAAATAAAATTTTCATTCTATGAAATGAAAACATTATATTTTAGGTTTTTTTATTTATTTATTTTATAATTTTTTTAGATCAAATTTTGATTTATGTAAAATTCCTGTATACAAAACACTGTAAAGTAACAGCACAAAATATGATCTTTCATCAGTCTATTTTTAATAATACAACTTAATATTGATTAATAACGTACATTATGTAATTACAACATTTTCATATTAAATATAAAAAGGCAGTATGCCTTCATTTGTAAGAGAAAATAAAATTCTTCCAGGTTATAATCATAAAATTTTACTAAACATGCATTTAGGACATGCATATTACAAGATGAATTTTTATGTATAACTTTATATTAAATATTGTAAATGCTTTTTATTACTGAGTAACAGACAAGCTTTTATTTTTTCTATCATGTGTAAGTCAGATAAAGACATTGTAAATTCAATCGATGAGTCTTGTACATTAATGGAATATATGCATGTGTTTTTCAAAGATAAAATAAAATAAAAAAATGACAACATTTAAATAATCTATTTTGTTTTTATTTTTACGATTATTTCAATTAGAAACCATTTTCCTTCCTTTGATTTCATTTTTTTTTATTTTTTTTTTTAAAGTAAAATGTAATGGGAACAACTGAACCGAATGAAAATAATAATAATTAAAAGAGGAACAGGGATTGGGGCAGCTCAGTAGTGTCACTCAACTGCTAAGCTCAAGGTCCTCCTGGGTTCCAATCTGGCTGCGGCAGGATATATTTTCTATTCTACCGCAGATCACCCCTGGAGCCGAGAGATCCTCCTGCAGCGAACCCAGCCTCTATAAAGAGAGTAGTCTTAAATGAAGAATGAAGGGGGGAACCAAAGACCCTCCACAGGTTACAGTGGTAGATGTTTGAAGAAGAGACAAATGGGTACGCCACAATATTTTTTGCTATTGGTATCTCATTCCGATATGTATGCACAACCATTTGTGCATCAAAATATATTCATTTAATTTTACAAAGATGGCGATTTCAGGAGGAATGGACCAAATTATGCAGGCTTGTAGAGTTGAAAATCACAGTTGAAAGTTTTGATTTCCGAAAATCCTTAGGTAAGGCATGATGTCAAGGGGGTTTGTTCACAAAAGAGAGTGAAATTTACAAATATGCAATTATTTGTGTTATAGTTTTTAAACAGAAAAATTGACTGTTGTTTAATGTCTGGTTAATGAGGAAGCAAGAAAAGAGTTTTTTTTTTTAAATACTAGCAGACCCGGCCACGCGTTGCTGTGGTTCAGTAGTTATATCCTAATATTTTTAAACAAATACAGTGATACCAATATTCATTGATAAAGATGAAAACCTTTCAGCTAATCAAAATCCATCGTGATTGAGAACAGAGCATTCATTACACCATTTAAAAGTATTTGGTAAAGAATAAAGGAAAGTTAAAGTTTTTATTTTTTACATCTCATATTTCAATGTAGTTTGATTAAAAAAGAGCTGATTGTGTTTACGACTCACAGAGCTGCCAACACTATCGCCCTTTTTTTATGGATCGGTATAAACTAACTCGAAATGGCTATATTTTTCCACTAATTTTAAAAAGGATGACTGAAGTAAGGTTTGGTAACCTCAGCCATTGATCTATTGATTATTGGCCTAACACTACTTCAACTTGGTATTGTTAGTTTAACAACGGGTTTAATTTTGCTCAGGGTCATGCCAATCTTGGTTAACGCGTCATATATGTCCTTTTGATAGGCGTTTTTCTCAATTTCTTTGAGACCTCGATTTCCCAACCCTTCGGCTAATAAGTGTTCGGTAGGAGGGTGATGTGTTGAAGCTTTTAATTTAGCAATATATTTGAGTGATAAGAAATCTCTTCTTAAAGAAGTTTTTACATAATACAATTAAGAATTTTTATTTATTCAAGTACTAATTTGTTCAAATGTTTTGGGTTAACCTGTTTTTTTTTTTTAACACAAACCAAAGATTTAATGGTTTCCACATGAGCAGGCGATACCCATTTCCCAAGTGAGTTATGCCATTGCCCATGGGAAAAACACGGATTTTCAAAGTCCAAGTGGACATTGTTCACCCTTGGGATTTGTTTATGGTCATGGCAAAAGCCAAACGAATAGGATATTGAAGCCTTTTTAATTTTATTGAAAATTCTGTCGGTTCCAGGGGAATAGGTGGCAACAGGACGATATCTCCTGTAAACCTTCCAGGCAACATTTTTCCTTCAATAACATTTCCTGTGATCCTTTTAATGACCAAACGTGTACCATTGCACAATTGAGGTGGATTTAAGTTACGAAGAAGAATGATCGGTGAGCCAATCTTCAACTGGAGATTGTTTGGGTGTATATCCAGGGAATTAAAAAATTCAGATGGGATATTAACGGCTTCGTTTACATCTAGAACATTGTCAATTGATTTTGGAAGTTTATTTCATCGAAATCAACATTTTTTTCTGCCAAAATAGCACGACTACCCAGCCAATTATAGTCCAAATAATTGTTCAAAATATCAGGAAAGACACTTTATATTTCGTAGACAGTTCATTTTTCGTCTCTACAACAGTTCAGAAATTTTCTGGTAATTTGATAAATTTTGAATTTCGATGCAGCTCTATTTCACCGTAGAGCAATTGTTTAAAAAATATATCTGCCGATGGATTATTTTGCAGTAGTACTCTCATATTTATGGCGGATAAATCTGAAACTTGAAGTTACCCAAATAACAATTATTCCTGTTCAGTAGAGGTGTAATAATCATTAAATGTAAAATTTAAAAAATGCCGCAATTTGTAATCCTTTCTTAATCAACAATCATTTAAAGATAAGTAAAAAATTGTATCATTCCCAATAATAGCCTACTTTAAATTAAAGAAAGGATTAAAATCTTCGCTAACATTTCTTAAATTTTACATTTAAAGATAATTACAACTCTGCTGAACAGGAAGTAACATCCTCTATTCGATTGGGATTAAATTTTCTCAACTTTAAATTATTGTTAATAAAGGAGGAATTACAAATCTTCACTGACATTTTTTAAATTTTACATTTTAGATCTCGGGATAAAAATGATAAAAAAGGTTTGGTAAAATAAAAAAAACACTGTATTTAAATAATAATAACAAAACGAATAATGAAAATAAAGAAACTTCTGTTAAATAAATCAACTGAAAATATAATATTAAAGTCTTAATTATGCAGTTCTTTAATCATGCCTAATCAAAACACACTCAGGGAGTTTTTATGACTGTTACCCGCAGTGTAGCCACTATAGTCTCACTAATTTTCACTAATTTTTGGCAACACTGACTCCCCAAGTAAGGTTACGCCTATGACAGTAGGTGCTGTTACAACATTTATAGATTATTATTTCAAATAATAGCCTAATTTAAATTATTAAAATGCATTTACTATACTAAAAGTTGATATCAGGGTGGGCCCAGCAAAGCGTTTCATTGCTTAGCTAGTAATTTAATTTAAATACAAATAAAAAAGGAAAAGGAAGAAAAAGTACCTACACATTTGAGTATTTATTGTAACCTTTTCTTGATATATTTATTCTTTAATGAAAATTAACAATAAATACAAATTTGTATTACTATTTGTCTGTGGAAAATAATAATATATGAAAAATAACTGCACTCACATAACGCAATACAAAATTATAATAATGATAACCTGTATTACAATAGCATGCTTATAAACAAAAACATTATGAAATCGACATATGACGCCATGTTAATAAATCGAAACACGACCTACTGTATTTGCAATAATTCGCTATATAAGAATTATTTTGATCACTAATCAAGTTAAAAACTATCCGGTCCGGTAAGTTGGCCTAAACTATATGCGTTGAGCCAAATTTCATTACAATCGGTTGAGTAGTTTCTGAGAAATAGAGAGACAAACATCCGGACACGAGATTTTTATATATATAAGGATTAAATCGTTGAAGCTCTAACAAATGTTATTTTTGAACAATTTACTAGAACTTATTATAAATATTATATTATATATTAATAAATAAAAAGATCATGAAATAAAAATCTTTAAAATTTAGTGAAGGTGTTTATTTTATATACAAGAAATAATATTAAGCATTAAAACTAGTTTTTACATTGCCTAATTGACATTTGCAGGGAACACTCAGTTGTATGGAGACAATGATGTAAGACACAGTGATACTCAATACCTAAAAAAAATATAAAAATAAGTATGTACATTTGAAGAGATCGGGGAAAAATAGTGCCAAGCAACATTTTTAATAAAAATATACTGTAGCTGCTGTCCCTTTTATATAAGTAATACTATATGTCTATAATGGAAATGCCACCTGAAATATGACTATAGAGCACTCTATAGTCATATTTAGGTGGCATTTCCATCCTAGACCTATATTACTACATAATATACAAGAAACGGCAGCTACAGTTTATTTTTGTTAAAAATGTTGCTTGGCCCCGACCCCTTCATTTGAAACATAGTAAAATATACAAATACAGTTCATCCCCAAATAATATGATACACAAATTATAAATAAGTTTAAGTACTTCACTCAATACTAATTTCCAAATTATTTCTCGTCATAGTCATGAATATATATTAAATCAAAAAGGCATGATTAATCTCCAAATAAATAAAAATTTCTGTCATATATTTTACTCATATTTATCAAGAAAGAATTTATTAAAACTTTAAATTATTATGATTTCTTAGCTATGTCAAATAATTTTGGATGACTGATAATTGATCATATATCCAACAAGGAAAGAATTGATCCGAGGGGGGGGGGGTGATCAAAATAGCTGTAAACTTGCCCTGTATTTTTGGGTCGAAAAGAAGGCTACTAATAAAAATAATTTGTTACTATTACTAGTAGGTACTAGCATCACTAATTTACAATAAGTTAATTACTGGCCTCATTTTATTTAATTTAAAATCATTAATATTTTACAGACAAATATTTCAAAAGTGGAACTATCTAAAAGCAACATAAAAGTTAATATATTAATACAATATGATATTCGTATTATGGATAAAGGGAGAGCTGAAACGATAAGATGAGTGAGTGAGGTACTCACTGTTTGGTGCTCTCCGCTCTCCAAGCCTACTGTCACCTTCTGGTGGTGCTCCCTGGGGAGTTTCTTACTTGCGAACGATAGAGGTGGGGGTTGCCAAAGTGGTCCAGTTTCTGGGTCAACTTGGCAATCCTCCTAGCAAGTTACAAGCAATACATATGTGGAACGAGGTTCGCTCCATACTATTAAGACCTGGTTTGTTAGCCAAGACACGAAAGCCACAAGTACTATCCAAATGGAGGCTGCGGGAGGCGGAGGAAAACCAAAAGAACTAATGAAAGCTGAGTCAGCTGGTGGAACTTTGCCACCGCTTCCACCTGGGGAACCATCTGGTGGCAACCAATCCTTAAAGGTGTCTTTACACTCTACGAACTTTACCCTCGAACAGCCTTCACGAAAGGTACTTCATCTGTTTGCCTGTGTTCGGGGGTACCGCTAGTGTCACTTTTGATTTGGGTTTTTCCCAAGGGACAGGAGTTGCCTATTTTTATATTTTTCAGATAATATAAAATATATTGATAATGGAGATTTTTCTTCTTCAGAAGCTAGCATTGGGTGCGTCCTCCATATTTGTTTGCATAACATCACATTATGTATAAATGGCTGTTCGTGGAATGCAAGGTTCAGAGGAGAACCTATTGGAGGGTGAGGTTCGTAGAGAGTAAAGGCACCATTATTAGATGGCTAATCAGTCAAAAGAAAGAAACAAGTTAATAAATCTTGACTGGAATGCACTTAAAAAAAAGTGACAGTAACCTACGGGTTTAAACTCAGAAGTAATATGTTCACACTCAAGATAGCAGATTTTGTGCCTTTGTGCAGATGCTGTTGAAATGAGTGTGAGACAGCTGATCATATTTCTGTTGGTGTGATCGATTTCAAACGATCTGGTCGACCCTGCAAGCTCTATAAAATTTACTGACTTCCTTAGAATAACTTTTAAGGTTGAGGCATTAAATTGGGTGCACAATAGAACTAAGTTGGTCGAGGTGCACATGGCCACATTAAAAAAAAGTTATAAAAATATAATATAAGAATACTACTCACTGATTTAATGAGTCTATTGTCGAGGTTTATTGTCTTGCAAAGCCTATATTCAGCTGATGGTCTCAATTTCAAGTACGTTTTTAACATTAGCTGTTAAAATTTAACAGAGAAAAAATTTAATATATATAAAAAATAAAATAACATATAGACCAATAGTAAACTTACATCCTTGCTTAACACATTAGTTTGATCTTCTAATATGACAGAATATAGTTCTTCATAAAAGTCATGAGCCTAAAACAAGCCACAAAAACATATTTAAAGAATAATGCAGATTATCCACAAGACGAATACACATAATGAATAAAAGAATTCTTAAATAATTAAACAATAAATCAATAGAACGGATCCATTATGGGGCTTTGATTACAAAAATTATCTTTTTTTTTTTTGTTTTATGTAGAGAACAGATGTCAATGAATTTCAAAGTAATTGGTAATGACAATGAATAATAGAAAAAAATGTATGAAAACTTAAAAGAAAAACGATAGGTTGTTTGATAGTCAGGATTTTCAGTTAAACATCTTTTATTTTGAAAAGCCAACGTTTCGATCCCTACATATGGATCTTCATTATGGCTAAAAGAAGGCAAATATATGAGTATCTATGCTAGAAGATGACAATAAAATGTTTATCATGTAATTATTAACTATTCATCGTAACAAGTAGGGGTAACAGAATAATGGAAACCAAATCCAACTATCATGTTTACATAAGATGGATACTCTACATAACTGATACTTATATAAAAGATGGCAAGCATTATACACGAATATTTAAATAAGTAGCTGGTTAGCGAGATAAAATAAAGTCTGATATTTACCTTCTGAGTCCAGAGTAATACAGAGACTGAGGGTAAAATAAGGTGAGAGGTAGTATAGGGGGTTAGTTTGCCGACTTCAAAGGTTTATTTTGGCGAAACATTGGCTTTTCAAAATGAAAAATGTTTAACTGAAAATCCTGACTATCAATCAACCCATCGTAAAGAATAACAATAGACTACTTCTCACCTTTAAAAGAAAATATTTATTTGCCTTTAGCTCACATTTCTTACAATCATTGTTAATAAAACATACATAATTATTATCTATTAAATTTGATGGTCAATAGTTTTAAATAATTTTATCTAAAGAGAAAATGTAGGCCATCCCCGGATCTAAAAGCACCTCAACCTTATGGGAGGACCTGGGTTCTAGTTTTGGCCATGGAAGAGTTCTTTCCTCTTCAAATAAAATTGTTTAAAAAATGATTTAATATTAGGGACTATTAAATTTAATAAATAAATGTTTTGCAATGACAATCTGTCAATTAGAAGCAACTACGGACATTATCCAGCCCCCTATCGCCTACAATGTGGCAACATTGATGGGACTTGGGTTCAGTAAAGAGAGAAAGTAGACATGGCCAGGGATATGGCCCTGGTAGCCTAGTGATTAGGGCGTTATAATGGTGATATGGATACCTGGGTTTGAAAGGGAATCAGGTCTTTTTTTCTTCCAAAAAATATACTATTTTTCTTCTATATATTTTTTTGATTATCAAATTCTTTCATATTCTATACTTAGCCGTTTCTTATTACTTGCAATTTATTTATTTATTCCGAATAAATATAATGAAATTTATTTCACAGGAATAATTTTTTTCTTTGCCATCTAAGCCATAACAGACGATGATAAACCTTTGACCTGTTATGAAAATAATACTAAATTTTCATGAAAAATGAGGAGATTAACAAAAATCGATAGAAACTTTTTTGATAAAATCCGAAAAATGCTTGAAATAGGTAGAATAAATTGCTGTAAACTTACGGTAACTCAGTTTTGTTTCAATACTCTCTCCAGGCAAGGATTATATACTTCCTTTACAAAAATCTTAGGGCAATCTTAGGGGTGGATTTAGCTTTAATTTGGAGGGTCATAACCCCCCTGTCTCATAATCACTGGCTAATAGCACCTTTTTTTAATGAGATTATTACCTTGTATTAAGAAAGACGGCGATCTAAACAAACAAACTTTTATATGTAGAGCATAGTTTTTTATTTTTTGTTCGATACCCCTACCTGGCCATGCGTGGCATACGGGGGATTACTCTAGAGGTATAACCATCCTATTCTAACCATGGTCGTAGGTCGAGATTTATTCCGTGGGGCCTCCACGAAATAAAAGTCAATTATCCCAGGGCTGATTCGAACCGCCACACAGTGGTCAATAATTGCTTTTTGGCGGACATAAATCTGCCATTTCCACAATTTTACAGATAAATTGATGGGATCTTTTTTATTACCTTTTTTATACTTTAGAATTTTATGCCACAGTATACATTTATAAGTGAAAACCTTATGTATAGATGTAGTCGTTTTATGTTACAGATTAGAAGGAGCTTGTAAATGTACCTGTACCATTTAGAGCAGATTACAGGGCCAAACATTGCCAATTTTTCTGTAAACAAATACAAAATATACGTTTCTAAAACAGGCTCAAGTGAATTTAACTGATCTTTTTATGTAGTCGTAGTACAAGTAAGACTAGAAATTACCCCAGTGATAACTCCGGGGAGCACCCCTTTGAAACCGAGAAAAACGGTTTTTATTGAAAAAAAGTAGTATATAAATTGCTTTTGTACACTAATAAGCGAACCAAATTCATGTTGCTCATAGGTTATATACCAGCCGTTGAATGTAAACTTTCAGTGAAATCGGTTTATTGATATCTTATTTCTAAAAGGAGAAAATCGAGTTTAATGTTGAATTTTTAGTTGTTTTTAAAATAACCATAACTTCTATGCAATTCGAATTTTCTTTTGGATACTCGGTGGTATGAAAGCCCACCCTCAGGCTAAAAAAATAAAAAAGAAAATTCTGAAAAATATTGAGTTCTTCCATGTTTTTTTGCATACTAATGAAAACTATCTATGAACACACAAGAAACCTGGTTTTGGGTAAGCAAAAAGGACACTTAGACCGAAGCAATCTTAACGGGAATTGCTTCCTTAGTTTTTGAATTTTATTAAGAAGGTAATAAAAAAGATCCCATCAATTTATCTGTAAAATTGTGGAAATGGCAGATTTATGTCCGCCAAAAAGCAATTATTGACCACTGTGCGCCACCGTTGGGCTGGAACGTGCTATAGCGGGTCCAAGCGGGTCAAACACGCTCGGCTATCCCGGCCCATTTAGAGCATAGTAACTACCTAATTGCATTATTATAGTATATATATATATATACATATACAAAAATATTAAAAAGCCAAAATATTTGGGAGGTCACAACCTCTGACCCCCCCCCCCCCCGGATCCGCCCGCCGTTGGGCCATATATAGGGCTACGAGCCCGCGATCTTAGGTTTAGTAATTGGCTATGCTAATTACAATTATGGTAAAATTAACAATAATGATAACATCTTAAACCATCCGGTATCTTCCGCAAACGAACAATCATTCCTAAAATATGTAATGTAAGTAATTATCTTTTATTTTTTAATGAATCTGATATTGTTATTGTCCCTTTTACCTATATATTGTGACGTGAACCAAAACAGATGTTTGTTTATTTAACGACACTTCATGCTACTTGGCTAATCGGACGATGCTACAGTGGCAGTCCTAAATTTTGCCTATGTAGGCATAATCAACAGATGTTTATTTCTCTTACGTAAAAGTTCTAGAATAGCCTGGAACGGTTAAAGTCATGTATTAGTACGTGATCGCATGTTTGGTTTATTCTAGGTCTTTCTAGGCTTGGATTGATAGTGGACTATACATAAGAAGCGATCGACTAGTGACTTGGTTTTACTTTAACAGCGAAGCGTACAGTTACTTTTGAGTCACTGTTAGTTACTGTTTTGTGACTTTGTTACTAACTTGAGTTATGATTGAAGAGTGGAAATGCATAAGGGTCTAAGTGCCAAAAAAATAAAACAAAGTTTTTTTTTTGCCAAATTGTTATGTGCCAAAGCCATTCTTCAGAAATGGGTATAAGCAATGTTTTGTTTTTAGAAAAGAGTTCATTGAACGTATGAAAGATGCCAATGGTGTATTTCACCCTAGAAGGTATAAGTCACATAATTTCTGTAAAAAATTCCTAAGGCACTTATACCCTTATGCATTTCCACACTTCAATTGTTCGTAATACTTTTACCTAAAAAATTATTTAAACCCACATGGGTGTTACATCATAACTGAAGGAGTTAAAAGAAGAAACTTATAAAGGGAAATAAAATTTAAACTTACACTTCTCTTCAAGTTTTCACCTGAGCTGGCCAATAACCACAGCCAGAACGTGTAGAGAGTGATCATTATGGTCCGAGACTTCAGGTTGATGACATTTTTCTTCGCGAACTCGTCTTCAAATCTAAATATCATACTAGAAAAACGGTGCACGTTCCAAATGTAGGTTATAATTATAACAGCGAGTATCATCGTTATTTGAAAAGAATATATTTTTCTCAGTTTCCTAATCTGATGACAAAGACTTTTATGCAATTTGATCAGCGTGTGCAGTCTATATAGGCTATCCGAATCGCATTTCTTCACCAAAGTGCAAAGAAGGCGAAACCGTAAGGCTAAAGCATTCAGCAAAACAGAAAACAGGTGTATAACGATGAAGACACAATAGCGGTACTGGTTCTGTACCTCGAGCAAGAAGCTCAAACGGGAAAAGAAATTGGTTTGGACGAATATGAGATGAAAAACAAGGAGCGCGTGAAATATGAAAAACGTGTTGTTCGGGTAAGTGACCTGACATCCGATTGACCGAAGAATGGAATCCCACTTCTCCATTCCGCTGAAGAAAGACAAGAAGGTGGATCGGCGATGCACGTAGAGATAGAGGGAGGATGTGACGGAGAGGCAGCAGAAGACGAGCCTCACGAGGGTGAGAATGTAGCGAGCGGCGGCCACCATCAACACGTCGATGTGCCTCTTGGCGTAGCTCAGCGAGTAGTAGGCCCACACGGAGATGGCCGCCGCATATATGACCAGCAGCAGGAAGTTGATGGAGAAGTCCTTCCTCAGCGGCCACAGGCACATCACCTTGGAACAGACTATCATGAGGGAGACCTGCCGGTACAGTCCGCTACTAGGCACACTATCTTCTGCTACCCTCTTCGAAAACAGCTTCTTCCTCTTGAACATGCCAAAGTCCCCCCATGAGCGAAAACGGTTATGCTCGACCACTCTTAAATGGGGTATAGGGGTCACCCTATTCTCCATGAGCACTGCCACGGTCACAGCGAAGGCTCTCAATGCAACACTTATTTCAATCGCTTAGCCAATAGCGGGCAAGATCTAACAGTTTGGGTTTGATCGATTGCTCTATTGTTGTATTTCTAGTGCCAATGTCGGGAAAAATACTTTTCCTTTTCAGATGTAACCTTGAGTTTTATATAATGACAGTTCTACATTGTAGCGGCGATATAGCTCACTTAATTTATTCAACGATCCATGGGGGGGGGGGGGGGGTGAGTACTGTACGTGGAGTGTACTAAACCTAAACATACTTAGCAACTATTTTACATAAATAGTATTCAATTTAATTAGCTTAAGAAGATGAAAAAATACGAAAGTTGGATGTTATTCAACATCATGAGAGAAACAATACACAATTCGCTTCTTCTTTATCACCCGAAACTGAATTAGTTGTACTTTAAATTCATGTTTTAAGTAAAGTGATATTGTCGTGGTTAATGTGAATAAAACAAAAAAATTCTTTGAATAGGATTTGATTTTCAGTGCCTCCTATTAATTTAATAATAGGAAAGATAATTTAATGAATTTTTTAGTGCATTATATTCTAGCCCAAACAGAAAAACTAACTAATAGAACTCTTTACGAACAATAGTTCGAAAGAATATCGTCAATTTAAAAAATCAACTATTGAACGAACATAGAGAACTCAATGATTAGGACTGAGTAGTAGTAGGAAAAATTATAGTAGCTGAAATTAAACAGTAATTTATTATTATTTATTATCTTCGTAGGAATAACAATTTTCGCGATATTTCGTAAAATAAAATCACTAATTGTTATTCCATGCTCTAGGATTCCATGATATTTCCAAAATTGCACTACCGGGCAAAAAAAATAAAAAACAACTAAATTTTAATTTGATCTTTTAACTGGTTCACCCTCTCCTCTCCTAAAGTCAGCAATCAAAATTTCCTTTGATGTCTGGACGGGATGCGATTTAATTTTGATCTTTAAACCTCTTGGTCTAATAGTTTAACCAACTATTCTTTATAGGAAAAGAGAAAGCTTTCTCAGCGTAAATTCTTCATGGCTAGTCAAAGCTAGAATTTGAAATAAAATATGGTAAACTAAACCTGACTCAGAGCGTATGAAATAATTAAGCTTCAAGCCTGTAATCGTCAAATAGCGCGTACATAATATCGCCGTCACCATGCTAAAGTAACGGATGTGTAACTAAAAAAAAAAATTTTATAAAAAAAATATTAAACCGACTTCGAAACCTAGGAACCAGTAAAAATAAATTCACTGAAAAGTATGAAATAATTACCTTCTGATTTTTATGAATACACAGCAAAATTGAAAATGGTATAAAAAGTGGAAAAATGCAATAAGACGAATAATTTTATTTTGATTTGTACAAATACACACAAATTGTTAACAAAAATTATTAAATTTAAATATTAAATACTATGTTCAATACAACACAATCTTTTCGGAGGCGGCGCAAAATAGAAATGACATGTTACTGATACAATTCCATTAGTAGGCATTGGAATCAATAGATGTGAAGAGAAGATCCATTTAGAAGATTTTCATAATGTCTAGTGTAAAAAAATTTAAATTTTGCGCCGCCTCCGAAAAGATTGTGTTGTATTGAACATAGTATTTAATATTTAAATTTAATAATTTTTATTAACAATTTGTGTGTATTTGTACAAATCAAAATAAAATTATTCGTCTTATTGCATTTTTCCACTTTTTATACCATTTTCAATTTTGCTGTGTATTAATAAAAATCAGAAGGTAATTATTTCATACTTTTCAGTGAATTTATTTTTACTGGTTCCTAGGTTTCGAAGTCGGTTTAATATTTTTTTTATAAATTTTTTTTTTATTTCACAATTTTTAGTTGGTTTAAAAATTTAAAAATTTCGTTGGTAATTGATCGTAGGTAAAACAAACGTTGGTTTGAAAATTTCGAAATCTTTTTATGCTCTACCTCGTTTGTCTTTCCTAGGCCTTTTTATTATACAATAATTGTATAAACAGTCACCTTTTCAATTTTATGAATAAACACAGAAAAGTGGGAAAGCGGTGCGTGTATTATACAACTTTCAACACACTACGTTTTATGATTATAAATGGATTTTTTTTTTAAAAAAGATCAATGTTCAATTGGGAAAGGAACACATAAAATGTTTTTCCACAATGACAATTTTTCCTTTGCTAAATGTCGTCAGTACTTGTCATTTACGTACACCATCAGTGTTCCGAGATGTGTTGAGTTAAATATACATAAATACATAAATCCGGCCATTCTAAGATGAAGTAGATACGTCACTGAACAGTCGAGATTTTGGCCGGTTTTAGACAAAATATCGTCAATGAAGAATCGATGAGAATGGTAATATGACCTATAGTAAATTTGAAAGAATTTTTAAATTTTGATTGCTTGAATATCCTTCTGAAAACTATGGCGATATTATACACGACTCCGGTAGGGACCGTTAATATTGCTTTATTTAAATCGATCGTTGGAGAAGTAGATTAAACATCATTGGATAGATGTCCTAGCAAAAAAGGGGCAACCATAAAATTTATCGATATCAAAAAGACTGCCCCGCTAGGATAGAAGCAACAGGGTTTGGGACTCACATATGGTTAATTTATTATTACGAAGGATATTATTATTCTCCGTATTAGACTACTGACTTAATTCCAAAGGTGGAGTCAATTATGTTCGTAATTCGTTTCGATGAATTTTTGACTAAATTTATTACCGAAGTACTATGAATTATATCCTTCGTAATAAAACATTATTCAGAAAATAAATTGCTAAACAATGTTGCTTCAATTCTAGTGGCGTAGCATTTATCATCATTTTTAACAGTCATTTCCATGACTGCCAAATTTTTGCTGAGGGGACTTTCATAAAATGAGGTTGTTTTTGGGTAGTTATCAAGTTTTATTTTGTAGTTTTTATTGATGGTGAACACCAGCAAAAGCCTCGATAGTTGTAGAAACAAATTTAAAAACCGATACTAGTAATCCGGATAACATAACAGAAATGTCACTCTTAAAGGATCGGCACAAGACCTCCGGCAAGATATTCAACAGTAACCGAGTGTATCCGGAAGAAGACAGAGTTATCTGAATCCTTTATTAAGTCAACTGAAAATGAGCTTTTCCAGGAATTATTGTATTCTTTTTTAATGTGCATAGTCAATAAAAGATAGAAATCAAAATCTAATTTAAATCAATTATAGCTACAATTTTAAATTTAAACGATCCTTCGGGAACTTGAAGAAGTCTTAAATTCTGCTTTAAAACGATTACCAATACTCAGTCTTCCTTGGAATTCCACGAACTTTGTAGTCTTATGATTATGGTGTCCAACCGTCGATTAGATCTAAATTAAGAAGGTTTACTGTGAATATATATCTATCTAATATTTATGCTAATATCGCTACAGAAAACGACAGCGATATTATATTCTGCTGATATTTATATCTTCATTTAAATCTAATGTTGAAAAATTAGTTAAGGTTATGTATAGGTTTGTTCCAACAAGCACGTAAAACACATCGATAACTAACAGACTTCTCATGTTCTCCCCCCACTCTTTTGATTCTGAATTTGATTGGTTGGTTTTCCCATTTGATTCATCCAGCAGTAATACAATATTGGGATTTGTTAGTTATCAATTAGTTTTAATAGCTTGTTGGAGCATACCTTATGTTATATATGCCATATGTTTTTCCAATAAGTAAACATTTTGAGCGATAATTAAATAATTATTTTCATGTTTTTTCCCGATAACTTCTTAAATAAATTAGGAACCCCAAAAAGGTTTAAATGGGACCACCTTGGGAAAATACTCTACAAGATGAAAAAGGTTTCGTTCCAATTGGTCCACCCATCTCTGAGTAATCGGTGAACATACATAGAAAAAAAAAAAAAAAAAAAAGGCACAAAAAAAAAAAAAGTCACATACGTATCGAATTGAGTAACCTCCTCTTTCGTTCGAAGTCGGTTAAAAACCAATGCATATTCGTTACTTTAGCATGGTGACGACGATATGTACTTTACTAATGTTTTTATGACATACTTCGGGGATATTATCTTATACATTTGAAACTCAGATGTTTCAAGCAGCACAGATGATAAATAAACTATACATAATTAATATATTTTTAGTGAACTATACAATGGTTATGACATGTACAGATTTTTTGTTTACGGGCGGATTGTTGTAAAAAGTAACGGCTCATTGATACTGATACTGAGTGAACAGGAGCAATGATAAAGTGTTACGGACATTCGCAACTTGTAAGAAGGCTCAGGAGGTTGGAAATTTTCCGTAAAAAATTGATGAGGAATTATCACCTACGTGAGTAAGAGGAAATTTAACTAATTTAGGGCCTGGGCCGCATTTCATTTTTTTTTTTTAATAGTATAAATAATTAACGATTGTTACTGTTTCTCACACGTGTTTACAATTAAATATGAGGTTCTAGATTGTAAAGCCGAGCAAACACAGAGGCAGAACAGAGCAGCTCTGCTCTGAGTTGCGAGTGTCTCAATGTGCGCTCGACCTTAGAAAGGAGCAGTGCACACTGAGAGGAAGGGCAACTCATCACTTAATATACGTATTACAAAAACTGCTCTGCCCTGCCCTGCCTGGCTCTGCGTCTCCTGTTTCTACGTGCGCCCGGCCTAAGGCTAGGCTCACATTGAGACACTCGGGACGCAGAGCAGAGCAGAGCACTTTTTGTGAAACATGAATTAGAGAGGAACCGCGCACAGTGGGACGCAGAACAGGGCAGCGCAGTTTCCTATCTACCACACGTAGGTATTACAAAAACTGCTCTGCTCTTCGTCGCGAGTGTCTCAATGTCCGCTCGGCCTTAGGGCGGATTCACACTATCGCTCCGCTCCCGGTCCGCTCTCGGTAAGGCAAAATATTCGAAAGAGAAATAGAGGGTAATATTGGTATATTGGTATACAATATTGGTACAGGTCCAGTCTCGCTCCGCTCCTGCTCTACTCTCGCTCTACCACATTCACACTATCGCTCCGCTCCCGCTCCACACCCGGTCCGCTCTCCTAAAGTCTTATCATATTCACATTGTATAATGTTACACCGTTCACGATTGAAATCATTAATAATCGAAGCCGTCTGTATTTGGATTTTAATTAATAATTAACTTTCAGTAATTAAAGTATCTATTTATTCATCAATTTTACGGCCAAAAAAAAGTTCAACTTTTCGTTTGTATTAATAGCTGTTAATTGTACTTTTCTTGATGAAGAAGATAACATCATCAAAACATATAATAAGAAGAAAATATTGCAACACTATGATAATTATTAATAATAATCATAAATTAATTTAATTAATGGTGAAGAAATAATTTAATTTTTTTTTCGAATGTATTCTTATTCTTATATGCTTAAAATGATTAAAAAAAAATCATCATAAAAAAAAAATAAAACAGGAAATCTTGTTGTGAACCGGTTTTTCCACGAGAAAAATTCATGTTATGTTTGAGATATATTTTGCAATGAATGAACTCGTAAAAAACGGTGACCGATTTATTTATTGACTACATACTAATTGCTATTATAAAATAACGTTCAATTTGAAACGAATAAAAATGCAGTATATTATGAAAAATGTCAGATCATTAACAAAAAATATATTAAAGCAAAAAATAATTAAAATATGAATCAGGAAAAGAAGAGAACACAATCGGTAAATTGCAGCATTTACCGATTTCAAGCGTATTCGAATACATTCGGAAAAAAATATAAATTATTTCTTTACTATTAATTAAATTAATTTACTATTATTATTCATAATTATCATACTCGTAGTGTTGCAATATATTCTTCTTATTATATGTTTTGATAATATTATCTTCTTCATCAAGAAAAGCACACATAACAGCTATTTCTACAAAAGAAAAGTTGAACGTTTTTTTGGCCGCAAAATTGATGAATAAATAAATACTTTAATAACTGAAAGTTAACCATTAATTAAAATCCAAATACAGACGACTTCGATTATTAATAGCTTCAATAGCCTCAACCGTTCAAAAGTGAACGGTGTAAAATTATATAATGTGGATATGATAAGACATTAGGAGAGCGGACCGGGAGCGGAGCGATAGTGTGAATGGGGTAGAGCGAGAGCGGACCGGGAGCGGAGCGGAGCGAAACCGAGAGTGTGAATAGGCTCTTAAGGTGAGTTTCGCTCGATGCGACTATAACGACTAAAGGTCTTCGTTAAACGATAGTCGTTCAATGATTGAACCATAACACTGTTTCTTCGTATTTCTTGTGTGATATTTTGCTCCGAACATTGGAACCATCAATATTATAAGAGTCCTGCTTATTCAACGTTTTTAATAACGTTGAAAAATAATTGTAGGGTCTAGAAAATTTAATTTTGTTACTATTGTGACCGAAGAATGTATAATAATCGTCAGTAATAAACGATTATTAGTTTTGAGAACCGCGTGCAACATGGCTCCCATGATTTTTGATGCTGATGATAAAATTCTTCTCGAGGCTATGTCTTTTTAGAAATGCCTTTATAGACATTTTCTTTGTTAATCCCAACTATTCAACAAAAAAACGGATAAATTTCGGTAAAGCCCCTCTTTCTGTTTCACTTCAAATATAGTGCTGTTTTTTTTTTTGTTTTTTTTGCTCGGTTTTTTTACTCCCGACTAAAATCAATGTAAATTTTAAAATTGTAATCATAACGTGCTAGGATGGACTCGCCATAAAATGGCTAAATTATTATAAATATAATTACAATATATATTTCTTCAGGAAGTTATGTTCAATAATGTACATAAAATATTCATAACAATGTATATCATTATTAGGCAAACATTTTTTTGCTTTAAATTACTTAGTTTCGTTTCCATTTCAGAGCCAGGAGAGGATAACTTATGCCTTGTTACGAGATACACCAACGAATTAGAAATGGTAAGGACATGTTGCATAGCAAAATTAGAATAAAATTATAATATCGTATCTTATGGTATTTGGTAACCTTTAAGAGAATTCATGGAAATAAGTGGGTGAAATTTATACATAAACCATTTATCTGCATCCGCAACTTAAATTTTTTCAATTAAATCTATGCTCAACAATATCTAAATAATTATAAATTTTACAGAATCATTGCACACTGGATAAATATGATTTATCTGATATTCCTTATAATAATAAAATGTTTTTATAGCCAGTTATTGCGGATTTTACATATTTTATGGATTTTTAACAGACATTATTTGATGCAGGAAGTTAGAACAGTGACGCATCCAAAAGAAGATGGTAAGTTGAACAATTTATTATTCATAAAAAAAAAAATTATAATTTAATTATTTTTTTTTTTAGTTTAGGCTTATTCGCGGGCGCAATTGACTATAGGGTGCGCTAGAAATTTCGCAAAATGTCGAAAGGAACGGGGATAGACCCAGTTGATTTGATAGAGATAATTAGTAATTTTAAAAGACCATTAATTGAAGGGCAGGCTATACTTTATGCAAACCACATAATTACATGTGGAATAATATCAAGAAGTAAAAATACAGTTATTTTACAAGTGTGCCTTCAAATATATAAAATAATGAAATGTCAAATACTAATATTTGCCTGGATAAATAGTCATTTTCTTTAAAATGAAGACTACATATCGTCATATGTTTCGAAACAGGCTTATCTTAATTTTACAATTCACTCTTTAAGAAACTTTTTTATTTTTTGGAAATAAATGGAATGACACGTCTTTTGATTTTCTAATTGAACACTGAAGGACCGAGCAATATTATTAAACAGTTTTCAAATAATATGTTGTATCGATCGAGTTTCAACTATAGAAAAATAAATTAAAAACACCAAAAAACCCTATGAATCCCAGGTACTGGCCCGGCTTCTATACCCGTTCCTCTAGTTCCAGTCAAGAAGCAGTACTGTCGCTTGCGCCCGCAAATTCGCAGTCGAAATCGACTATAGGGTGCGCTAGTAGTTTTGCAAAATGTCGGAAGGAACAGGGATAGACATAGTTGATGTGATAGACATAATTGGTAATTTCAAGAGACCATTAATTGAAGGAAAGCTATCCTTGATAAAAACCACATAATTACGTGTGGAATAGTATCTAGAAGCGAAAAAGTAGTTATTTTACAAGCCTTTTGCCTTCAAACAAGCGATCTTAAAGGCCTGCCCTATCAAATAAAAGCGGAAATTAAATTTATTAATAACAATAAGCAATTTTCGTGTAATTGTACGTGTAAAGATGGTAGTAATGGTAAATGCAAACATATCATTGCAACTTTACACTACGTTCTTCGGTCAGTAATAATATTAATTACCTATTCATACAATCATCGTTATCAAAGCTGCCATTTTCACGACAGCTTAGTTTCTTTGTCATATTATTTATTTATTTGTTAATACTTTCAGGCATCATATTGAAAACTTGGAACAATTAAGCACAACGGAAGTAAGACAAAAATGGGAAGAATTAAAAAAAGAAAAATAAATCTATGACACTATGGTCCCAATTATCAAATCGATACAATATCAAATACTAATATTTATTTGGATACACATTTTCACTTTTTTTAAATTGAAAACTGCTTATCGTCATATGTTTCGAAACAGGCTTATCCATTATTAATTTTACAATCCACTCTTTAAGTAGCTTTTTATTTTTTGAAAACAAATGGAATTACTCTTTTGATTTTCTGATTGAACAATGAGGGTCCGAGCAATACCTATTAGATATTTTTCAAATAATTTTCTGCTCTATCGAGCTTTAATTATGGACAAATAAATTAAAAACTCCCAAAAAAACCTATGAATCCTAGGTACTGACCCGTTCCTTTAGTTTCAGTCAAGAAGCAGCACCGTCGCTTGCGATCGCGAATGTCAGTTTATTTGAAATTGAGTTATAATTTTCGTCAAATATGTTGTAATCGGTCGGTGAACAATTAGTCAATTCTAATATCTCAGTACATGTAAGATCTATTTAGTTGGTTTAATATCCGTAATCAGTAGGCACTATTTTGGTATTTTTGACGAAATTTTAATGCTCGATAATGAAAATCTGATTTTACACAAGTACCATTCAAACTTTAATAGTCGTGCCCTGAAAAGTAAGGGCATTTTCATAATCACTTATTGGCTGGGTTGACAGATACTAGGAAGTTACAGCATTTTTCCTGTATGTAATGCTGTTCATCCACTATGTACCAGTATGTACCCAATCGAAAAAGTAAAAAGACCAAGTTCTATCCATTGTGCCCAATCGAAATGTCCCTAAAATATGCCAAACTGTATATTTTGCAATAACGATTATTTACTAACACCGTCTTAGTAAGTAGGATAACATTCTAGGACAAATTTGACTATATTCTAATGTAGTCCTTCCATTTTTACGGTTCAAATCCTTCAATTCTTATTTCATTTTTCGGTTGACAATGTAGACTAAATGAGAATATTTGGCCACGCGATGAGGTCTTCTTACACATGTATCTTAATGCTTGAGGATTACAGCCTGAAGGGGGTAGGCCAAACCATAAAATCTCTCAGCTCTAGCGGGTGACAAGACAGTGACTAATTGGTGTAGGTCTATGGTCTACTTTGAGTCAGCAGGCGCCCAAGGATCTATATTTTTTTCCCTTAAGCAGACCGTTCATGGACCGGCCCTCCGGGCGTTTACACCGCGGATACTGGACATCCTGAAAAACCTCATCACGATTCTCGATTTGATAATCCTGGTAGGGTCATCGGTACTACGCCCGGTCGGCAAGGGGGTCATGCAGCGTATCCTTCATCGGCGAGCGGTCAACAAACCATGCTCAAAGCTTAACTTTGATTACCTGATATCGCAAGTGTCTTAACCCACCGGTTATCCCGGCAGCCCCATAATAGTCCATCATTCAGTATCCTATTTTTGATCAATAAATCCAGACCTTCCAACTTCATCTTACAAAACTACTTCCATTAACAAAAAAATAATGCAATATTCTTAGCTCAGTACTATTTCATCATTGAAAAATCAGGTGTGATGCCCGCAACACACAAATTTCACTTACCAACTTACTTGGATTAGAAATTGACGTGTTTTGTTAAATGCCACTACTCAAAGTTACACATTTTTCCACATTCATTTACTTATTTTTGTATTTATTTGCTCTTTAAAGTATACTAAATGTTTTTATTATGAAATAAAAGTTTTTACTAGTGATAATTTGGCAATGCAAGCATAATACTCCAAGTCGTCTGATTTTATAATTCTCTGTGTAGTCGTTGAACAAATAATTTCCATTAAATGAACAGAACATCTTTTATGATAAACAATCGCCTGTCATTAAAGACGTACTGCGCATGCGTGGCTCATGAGTTGAATATTTTTCTCCTGTATATGTTTACTTGATTCTTACTTTCACTTACCTATATATGAAATATATAGTAAGTGGAAGTATTGCGATCGTGAAAAATTTCGACTTTCGGTTTTCAACGGAAATACACGTTTTGGGGTCCCCTGAGTCCAATTAACCAAGTCCTGCGAAATGGTCTGTGTGTGTGTGAACAGACTAGCTCAAAAACTATAAACCGTGGGAACCTGAAATTGGGTATTTAGTGTATGTATATGCCCGCGATGTGACAGCAAAATTTCATAAAAATTGATCAACCGGAGGGGGGACTTTACTTAATAAATAGTGTATCATTTTCACGTGTTTTTTTTATTTACTCAAAAACGGTTTTAACGATTTTGATCAAATTGGGTATTTGATGTATGTATATGCCAAAGATGCGATAGCCAACATTACGTCAAAATTGATCAACCGGAGGGGGGACTTTACTTAATAAATTTTGTATCTTTTTCACGTGTTTTTTTTTATTTACTCAAAAAAGGCTTTAACGATTTTGATCAAACTGGATATATGTATATCCAGAGTGATATATGTATATGCCAAAGATGTGGTAGCCAACATTTCATCAAAATTGGTCAAACGGAGCGGGCACTTTATTTCATAATTTTTTTACCAATTTTTTAACTTTGTTTCGATTATCTCAAAAACGGCTTTAACGATTTTTATCAAATTCGTCATGTTTAATGAAAATTAGGTGTTCTTTAATATCAGGTAAGCTTTATCATTATTAAAATGTTCTGAGGGAGCTTTCTTTTGAAGGGATTTGGGGCCTTTTTTGTTTGTTTGTTTCCTATAAAGTACCTTTGTTTTTGTTTATATGGAGAAATTAACTGTCTCTAGTTACGCCTAAAAATAAGAAATGGCTAAATATGAGATATGATAGAAATAAAGAAAACATAGAGAGGAGAAAAAAAGAAAAATATTCAGTCAACTCATAAAACTCGTTGAGCCCACGCATGCGGAGTACGCCTTTAATGACAGACCATTGTTCATAATTAAAGCCGTTCTGTTCATTTGAGAAGTATCAATTAACAAAACGCATTAATTCCTAATCTAAGTAAGTTGGTAAGTGAAAGTTGTGTGTTGCGCGCACGCACCAGATTTTTTTTTACTTTCACTTACCTCTATATTAAATATATAGTAAGTGGAAGTATTGCGATCGGGAAAAATTTCGACTTCCGGTTTTCAACGGAAATACACGTTTTAGAGTCCCCTGAGTCCAAATAACCAAGTCCCGCGAAATGGTCTGTGTGTGTGCGTGTGTGTTTGAGTGTGTGTGTGTGTGTGTGAACAGACTAGCTCAAAAACTATAGGTCATACATTACTGAGATTGGGTATTTGGTGTATGCATATGCCCTAGATGTGACAGCAAAAATTTTATCAAAATTGGTCAAACGGAGGGGGTACTTTATTTAAAGAGTTTTGTCTATTTTTTACATTTTTCTCAAAAACAGTTTAAACGATTTTGATTAAACTCGGTATTTGGTGTATTTATATGCCAACGATGCGACAGACAAAATTTCATCAAATTTGATTAATTGGAGGGGGCACTTTACTTAATAAATGTTGTCCCATTATCACGTGTTTTTTTTTTATTTACTCAAAAACGGCTTTAACGATTTTGACCAAACTCGGTATTTGGTGTAGGTATATGCCCGCGATGTGACAGCAAAAATTTCATCAAAATTGCTCAAAGGGAGGGGGTACTTTATTTAATAACTTTTTACGTTTTTTTCGATTTTCTCAAAAACGGCTCTAAAAAGTTATGAAATAAAGTGCCCCCTACGTTTCATCAATTTGTATGAAATTTTTGCTGCCATATCGCGGGCATATACAGTGGCTCACAGTCAAAACGATGCAAGGAATTTACTTTGAAAGAAAACTATTTTATACCAAGCCAAAATTTATTTTCAACAATTTTTGTTTACAAATATAAAGTACAAACATTAGGCTAGAATTGACAATACTTAGAAGTTTATTTAGGATCAAATCCTAAAATTAAACTAAAACTTCATGAAAAATATACATTTCTAAGGTCACAATGAAAATGATGCAAAATTAAAAACATTCAAAAAATCAAAAAAAATTTTTAATTTGAGTACTTTTTAGATAATCCTTTATTTGTTATTACCTCTTTCAAACAATTGGGCTTGGATTGGAGAAGCTTTTCTGTTTAAGTTGGGCTTATCTTGTCCCATTCTTCTTAAACCACCTTTTTGAGATCTTCTCTATTTGATATCTCATGTTTCCTCAATGCTGTTTCTAATTTACTCCATGAATTCTCTATGACGTTTAAGTCTCGTGATTGGGGAGGTGTTTTTATAGTTTTGGGGAAATTATATAAACACCATTCTCTTGCAAGATAAGAAGAAAGCTTGGGATCGTTATCACTGTAAAAAGTTAAATTATTTATTATTCCAAGCTCGGTTGCACTTGCTTTAAAAATTTTCTTTCAGGATGTGACAATATAAATGTCTATTGTTCCTTCAATAAAATGAAGATTTCCTACCCCTGAGGCCACAATATACCCCCCCAAACCATGACATAACCACCTCCAAGTTTGATGGACGGGCGAATGGCGCTCTTCATTTGACTTTCTCCAGACTGAACCTCTTCCATCAGAGCAAAACAAATTAAATTTTGACCCATCCGAATACAGAACACTTTTCCAGAAGTCCATTTCTTTTCTTAAACAATCCTCAGAAAAATCCATTCCAAGCTTTTTATTTTTGTCACTGATATAAGGTTTTTGCCATGCAACTCTACCGTTGTATAGGTTTTTTCTTAAGACCCTTCGAATGGTTTCAGCACATACCATTTTATTTAAATGTTTTTTAACTAATGTGGTCAATTTTGAGCACCTAATTTTGGATTATTTGTTATTTGGCGCAAAATCCAAAGTTCATCATTATCAGTAAATAAATGTTTTGCACTCACACTAGCTTTTCTTATTATTCTATTTACGGTTTTAAAACTTTCAACGGTGGCATAACTCCTATTGATAGTAGAGGCGATTTTTCGTTGTGTTTAGCCCATTTTAAAATTCTTAATCACTATTTCTCGTTCACGAATAGTTGTGTGCTCACCCATTTTAAGCAAATGCCCGAACTAGACTAATTACTTGTATTCTTATTGTTTATTTTTGTTTTCAATGAAAGAATGAAAAGGAATCAAAAGGTTAATCAACTCATTTAGCCAATAATTGAAGATACTTGTTACTTTCACTTTTATACTTGTTACTCTAAACGGAAGTAAACATTGCATCTTTTTCACTGTGACCTTCAATCCCTACGAGTTCTAATGAAGAATTTTTTTTCTATTTTTATAATTGATATTCAGTTGATTTGATTATATAAATTTAATATATGACGATGAATCATAATGTTCTCATGTGCAATGGTTTTTAAATTTTAACAAAGGAGTAATTACCATTTGAAATAAAAATATTCGTTTGCATCATTTTGACTGTGAGCCACTGTACATATACCAAATACCAAATTTCAAGTTCGTACGGTTTATAGTTTTCGAGCTAGTCTGTTCTGTTCACACACCTTTTCGCGGGACTTGGTTATTTGGACTTAGGGGGACCCCAAAACGTGAATTTCCGTTGAAAACCGGAAGTCAAAATTTTTCACGATCGCAATACTTTCCCTAACTAAACATTTCAAACATAGGAAAGTGAAAGTAAAAATGTTGACAACTCTAATAAATAAAAGCCTTTCTTTGTAGGGAGGAAATTATAATTTTCGGCTCATGAATAATCTATACAAAATTAAATTTATAAATAAGATAACTAAACCAAGTAAATTAAATTAAATCAAATATTTGTTGAAAACTATCAACTGTTTGTTTAAAACGAACATTGACAGTCTTTCCACCAGCCTCTATCCTGGGTTGTTCTAAACAACGTATTGCCACATGACTAATCTATGATCTAACTCAAATTTAATTGTTAATAGATCTAAAATATGATAAAGTCAAATATAATTTTTGTTAAATCTAAATCAAATTAAAGCTGCAACTGGCCCTAAATGCTTAATAAGAGATGTATATTGAAGTATCTGTCAAGGGCGTACCCAGGATCAAAACTATGGGGGGGGGGGGGGGCAAGCTATGGTCGTTCAGGTTGTAACATCTTACAGCGGAAAAGGAGAATGAAACCAAAATTATATATAATTATAGTAGTGCTTTATCAACTAAGTTATTACAATTATTTGATGGAAAAAATGATTCTATTACTGCTTCCCGCCTTAATAGCTTAAAAAAGTATTGCACCCAGCCTTCCAGGGGGGGGTCAGCTGCCCCCCGCTGGGTACGCCCATGGTATCTGTTCTTATCAGCTTAAATCTCTGGTAGAACTTCCAACTCTAAATTTAATCATTATATATTGATAACAAGAAAATTTTATAAATTATAACAATAATTTCAATTCATTTTAAAATAACATTGTTTCTAAGGCTGATCTGTTTGTTGGGAAGAGGTTCTCCTGCGAGTGGGGTGCTGTTGTATTTCCTCTTATGACTTCAGTTATCTGATGAGATATCGTGGGAAAGATCAAAGCTTCGATAAGACGCTGGTGTTGGGAACCTTAGGTACAGGAATTGTGGTCGAAACCGGATCTAGAGTCCAGGGAATGTTTAACCATGGTAAGGCATGAGTTTATTGTGGCTTAACTATAACTTTCAGGCAATAGCGGATCTAGAAATGTTCAGAAATTTTTTTTTTAGTTTCATGAGTCATGAAGGACCCAATTTAAAGTAGGAGTTTATAGCAACATTATAAATCATAATTTATGTTTAAATCAAATCCAATCACCATTCTAGGGCAAAAACTATTACTAAATCAAAACATTAGTTACAAAGAAATAGTAATAGTTTAATAGTGGCCTCACCTCTTGGAGGAGGGTCTATCCAGGTGATGTCAGTAGTTTTTCTGTAAGAGAAGGGATGGTGGATCCAAAATTTCGAGGAGGGGTGATGAAATATATTCTTTGATATATTACCAAAGGCTTGGTATTCTAACACTTAAGATTTTCAAGTATTAATTAAGCATGACCCAGGAAATATTAAGAGCTGATGGATTAAATAGAACCTACAGAGGATAATAGAGGCACATTCATATGAGCTTTTGAGGACAGCAAATTTTTTCTGTGTAATAAACTCTCAAATATAGGAACAAGGGGGGGGGGAACTTGGAACCGACCGCAGTTTATTCTTAAGTAAACTTCAATTTTATCAAATCTTCTTTTAACAATATTCCTTTACTTTTAATAAGAGGACAGCAATAAGCTTTCTTAAAGGGAGGGGGGATGCAATACCATCCGTAGAGGACACCATCCCTGCACTAAAGGGCAAAAAACCGTAGAACAGAATATGCCAACTAAAAAAATAAATAATTATTAAGTCTGTTTAATAGAACTAGAAATAGTCATTTCTCATGACTCATATCATTATTATGATTATGTAAAGAAGTTGGTTGGGTTCGTCCAAGAATGAAAACCCATTAAATTAAGTAAATTATGGGTACTATTCTTAATAAGTGCGAAGGTATCTTTCATTATAGAAACAATTCACTAGACTCATGATTAAATAGATATCCTAAAAGTATAAAATACAAGTTCAAAATATGGTTATCATTTGTCCTTATTGTTAGCATTTATATTTTAGGTGACCGTGTAGCGATTGAACCTGGAATAAACTGCCAGAAGTGTACATATTGCTTTTCCGGCAAAACTAACTTGTGCCCTCACATAAGGTACCTTGGGACGGAAGGTTTAGATGGCATCCTTTGCAGATTCATAAATCATCCTGCGCATTTCACTCACAAGTAAGCATCCTTGATAATAATTATTTAGGTTTTTCTTAAGTGCTAAGTCATGGTTTTGTTAAAACAGTAAACTAAGTTATCAATTTATTCTAATTTAAAATCCAGAATTAAGAACATAAATTTTGACTTGATTATTTAAACTTTACTAGAAAATTAGGGAAGAAGGATTTCACAGAGAATAAAAATATTTTACTATAATATATAATATTTTACTATATAAAATATTTTATTATAAAATATTATAATTTTACCGCAGTAATTATTATTTATTTATTGAATAAGAAAATTTATTTGCAAAACTAAAATGAATGGTGTGAAAGGAACTTAACGTGCACCATATAATGAATATTACAATTTACATTTAGAAAAAGAAGAACATTACCCTTATAGTAACCAATCTACATATAACACTGAACAATAACAACAGGCAAACCAAAATCAGCTTATTGATATTTAGTGAATATTTTAGACAATTTTAAATCCAAATGATGTTTTCATGGATGTTATATTCTCCTCTCTAAATAGCAATTGGCAATTATTAAAATTAAATTTTATATTCCTGATTACCAACTCACCCATATCACTTCTTGCCGAAAATAGAACAATAATTATTAATAATTATATAAAACACCTTCATTATATTTTCCCATTATGATTCCAGATTGCCCGAAGGAGTGTCTTTAGAACTAGGGACGCTAACAACGAAAATAGCTGGGTGTATTCACGGCTACCGACGCTCTGGAATAACAAATCAATCAAATATTTTAATAATGGGAACTAGTCTCGTCGGATTACTTGCAATTATGATATTTAAACATTTGGGAGCTGGTAGCATAATTGTAGCAGGTAATTGAGATAATGAATAGTTCACTTTTTTTTCTTTTCTTCCCCTTCCTAGTCATTTCTGGCGTACGGGGATATGATAGTATACTTTTATAACGATTAGATGTGGTTTTATAATATTTTTATCATCAATCCGCAAGTATAGGTAAGTGTGAAACTCTTATTTTAATCAATCAGCTCTTAAAAATTCTCTGAAAATTGTTTAATAAAGTTCTAAAATTATTTTATAGGACAGTCAAGGCCTCGGATCAACATAATGTTATAGTACAAAATTCTAAAATTTCGTATAAAAACAGATTAAAATCTTTTAGGCTGACTAGCTACCAAAAGCGAAGTTAAGATGAGCTGAAAAGAGGGGACTCAGCGGAACCCCCACCTCAGTCAGCTACTTGCCTTGCATCGGTATCCATCGAATATTCCATGTAACATTTTTAATATGGTCATGTCAGAGTTGAAAAAAAAAAAAAAAAATGAAATATCTATGACTAAGTTTGGAATCTGATTTTACTTTGCGACATCTTGTTTTAAGGGAATCTTCCAAAATAAAGGAAAGGAAAAAGGAGAATCATAAAACTACTTTTAAATGACTCGTTTAAGGAAATTTTGAAAAATAATAGAAACAAAGTCACTCAGATACGTGAGTAGAGTTGGTGGGGAAAGCAGAGCGTTGCTTCAAAACCAAACCTCGTTCAAAGCAAGTGTAGAGGAGTAGACCTTTATGTCGATGGCCAGCTTTTCATTAAAAACCTTCAGTTTTGCTACTCAAATCCACTTTCGGTGGCCGGTCACCCTTAAAAATAGATTTCTGACAAGTTCGCTTTTATTGCAAATAAATATTTATTTATCATAGCAATAAGATTTTTTTTTTAAAGTAACTTGTTCACTTACGACGGAAAGTGATTTTATAGCAATCAATAACATGATACGATGGCTAATTTGACTAATTACCTTTTAGAGAGAACTTTTCTTAGAATATTTTCTTTATTTTTTTTTAAATAAAATTAAATACATTTTGCTGCTAATAATCTCTAAAAGCAGAATGTAATAAAAAGTTATTTATAAGGTGCAGTAAACTGTGTGAGATGAGTAAAGCTCATAGATTCAATTACAAGAAACTTTTTGTAGTTCATTTAGAACAAAAGGAACTCGTCACTTATCCGAACCAGGCCTAATGGGTTGATTTAGGGAAGTTTTATATAGCACAAAATTCCATGTTTTGAGGTTTACTGTACACAATTCACATTTAGTTGCAGAAAAATTGCATTAATTGTTATTCAAAAAAAAAAAAAAAAAGATATGGTTTTAAATTCTAATTTTCTTAAATAAAATTCACAGAAACTGTCAGGAACACATTTTATTAATGCTAAACAAAAAATTTTTTTGAAAACCAATGAATCATAAACATTAATTTAAAAAATCAAGATTCGTAGTTTAAGTTTTTATTTTTTATTTACTAATTTGGTTTTTTGACTGATAAAAAAATCATAATTTTACAAAAATATTTACCCAACTAAACCAATACTGTGAAAATAATTTTTTTTTTATTCCAATTCACTTTGCTTTTTTTTTTTCCAAAAATATTCATTTTTGCACATTTGTAAGTTTTCATTGCACTTATTAAAATTTTTCTGTACAGGATTCCGAGATTTAGATACAATAAAAAAAAATCTGGTGCGTGCGCGCAACACACAACTTTCACTTACCAACTTACTTAGATAAGAAATTGACGTGTTCTGTTAAATATAATTTCCCAAAGTCACACATTTTTCTACATCCATATCTTATTTTTGTTAATCGTTAAATCCGTTTTTGAGTAAATAAAAAAACCCGTGAAAATGATACAAAATTTATTAAGTAAAGTCCCCCCTCCGGTTAATCAATTTTAATGAAATTTTAACAGTCATATCTCGGGCATATACATACATCAAATACCAAGTTTGATCAAAATCGTTAAAGCCGATTTAGAGTAAATAAAAAAAACACGTGAAAATGTTACAAAATTTATTAAGTAAAGTCCCCCCTCCGGTTAATCAATTTTGATGAAAGTTTTACAGTCATATTTCGGGCATATAAATAGATGAAATACTCAGTTTAATCAAAATCGTTAGAGCCGTTTTTGAGAAAATCGAAAAAAACCTAAAAAGTTATTAAGTAAAGTACCCCCTCCCTTCAAGTAATTTTGATGAAATTTATGCTGTCACATCGTGGGCATATACCTACACTAAATACCCAATTTCAGGATCACACGGTTTATAGTTTTTGAGCTAGTCTGTTCACACACACATACACAGACATACAGACACACAGACACACACACACACAGACCATTTCGCGGGACTTGGTCATTTCGACTCAGGGGACTCCAAAACGTGTATTTCCGTTGAAAACCGGAAGTCGAATTTTTTCACGATCTCAATACTTCAACTTACTATATATTTCATATATAGGTAAGTGAAAGTAAAAATTAATATTTACCTTAAACCTAGTATCAGAGCAAGACGTAAGTTAGTAAATTTCTTAAAAAGTATTAGTTAGTTTCTTAAAAGGAGAGAAGCACAGCACATACCAACACAAAAAAGATAGAGAAAATATTTTAAATATAATGTTTATATTTCAATATGTTCGGATTAAAAAAAAAATTGTAGATAAATTTGCAGAAACAAACAACTACAAACTGAAAATGGCCAAGCTAGCTGGTGCTGATTATGTGATAAAACTGGCATCACTTTACAGCCCCGAATACCCAGAATACTTGAAGCAGATCATTACTTCAATAGAATCCAGAGAGCCTGATATAGTTGTTGATACCATAGGAACAGCCTCATCGTTAGATAACTCATTTAGTGTAAGTTCACAAATCAAACATTAATAATGGATATTGCTTGTTCTTTTATTATTATCAAACCTCTTCAATAACATCTTTGCACTTAATTGCAATCACTTCACTGACATACTCTGTGTAAGCATTAACCCTTTTATAAGTAATCAAAAGTATATATGATTCAGTTTATAAAAAGAAAGTCTTAACAACTATCTCTTTGAAATTCTTATAAAATGCTCATGATCAACTTTATATTTACTGTACAGAGCTAAACAGTTTGGTATTTGCAAGAAAATTAGACATTAAAAAAATTTCTTTTTTAAGAAGAAATCTATAATATTTATATTAAATAATTTCTTGACTTTCGTAAATTTTTAAATTATTTTATATTAATTTAATCATTATTGTGGGTAACCACCTTGTTTTTAAATTATTTTAAATAATTTATTTTTGAAGAAAAAAGATTTTATTTGAAAAGATATTTGAATATAAAATAATTTAAAAATTGACGAAAGTCAAGAGATGCCCAAAATTGGACAAAAATTGTCCATCTCCTGTAAATACTTGCAAAACTTGCGATATCGTGGGAGAGGTGTCAGTGAAGAGGAAGGATTTGGCACCGTTTGGAAGCGAGCTCCATGGTGCAATGGTTAGCATACCGCGCATGTCACGCGGAACACCCTGGTTCGAATCCCGGCAGAGCCAAGTCTTTTCTCTTCAAAAATAAATTATTTAAAATAATTTAAAAACAAGGTGGTTACCCACAATAATGATTAAATTAATATAATATAATATTTATATTTCAAAGCTCCAATTCAAAACATCTTGTAGAAGTAACATAATTGGTTTATTGCAAAAAGTCTTTAGGTTCCGAGGAAAGGTAACTCTTGTGTACTCATTGTTTGTATTAAAAAATATATAAATTCAAATTATCTGAACAGATCTTTTCACAATTTAAAATTCACAAGAACATAAGGAATCACTTGAATTTAAACAACTAGAATAACAAAAGTAAAGCCAAAAACTAAATTGTGAAAAACCTTGTTTAGCCATGACGAATATTAAATGCATTTTGATGTTGATATCAGTCGTGCTTACTGCCGTGGCAGAAAATGAAAGACTTGTGGTGTGGGCTAAGGCTAAATTAAAGGTGTCATATAAAAACTGTTATAATGATGAAATGTGTTTACAGCTTCAATAAAAAGGAATCGTTAGTCAAAATGAAAAATCGAGACAGAGTAGGAGTGCAACAGGCCCCCCTCCATCAGGCCATGTACATGCTTTAGTCTCTTGCACATATATAATTTTTTAAGTTTGAATTATGTATTTTTTTCACCTTTACAATATATCTTTATTTCCTAATTTTCAATACAAATGAAAATATGGAATGTATAAATATTGTAAAACTTCGGTGGGTAAACAAATATTTATTAAGCAAAATATACAATTACCAATGCAAACGAATTAATACAACTTAAATATTCGAGCAGGTTACAAAAATGATAACGTTATAGCACACTAATCATATGACTTGAGCTTCACTGTCAAGACACAGACTAAGACTAACTGGCCCAGTCACTCGCTCCTTATGTATAAAGCAAAACGAACATTCTGAAAGGTGGTGGAACGACGTAGATGGAACTCGAACATTCTGGATCCAAACAGTTTGCTCCAACCGCTTAGTTTGTTCCAATGAACGGTCTGGGATTTCAAATCATATGTTTTTTTTTAACGATTTAACGTTACAATATGAAATAAAAAATATAATTTTTAAAAATAAAAAAATAAATAAAGTAATGGACTAAGTGGGCATAGCTCTTGTTTGGTACCATTTCAGAGTGGTTCCGTAGTGTGCATGGGTAATTATATCTTCCAGAGCCAGGTGTTACACAGGACTCCCGTGTGTTTAGGGTAAGTTCAGTTATGCACTGGGAGGTCTGGCATATGCCTATGGCATATTACTTTTTAAAAGAGTGCTTATTTACTTTATTCCATTTAATTAAAATGAATTTTTTGTTGGTTTCCCATTTATATGCCGTTTCCGAACAACAGGATGAGTCACACTACACTTTCATAAAAAAATTTGCAAATTTCCTAATGTTGGAAAGAAATGACGAAATTCAATCACAAAATAACAAAATTCAAAGTGCACCCTAGGAAAACTAGAAAGTTTAGCTTAAAAAAAAAAAGTGTAAAGCTTTTTGCAACAAACCAAAGATAAATCATGATTTTTCACAATAAGCAAGTAGAAAATTTGATTTTCAGCTAATTAAAAGTGGAGGAAGAATAATGCTGATGAATCGAATGAGCAGGCCCGTTGAGGCGAAGTTCTTTCACACCACGTTAAGAGAAATTGACGTTGTCGGGGCTTATTCTTACACTCATTCCAGGTATACCTCAGGCAGTTAAAATAGTCTATTCACCTTGTAAAATTTATATACAGGTTGAAAAGCAGTTACAGCATTTGTAAGATTATGAGGATGTATAAAAGTATTTCAAATAAAAACAAATGAATTATGATAAATGGTAACTTTATTTCTAACATAAATAATAGGAGCCACAATTTTACAATAGGATAACAAATTTTAGTACTATTATAGGGTCTTTTTCATTTTAGGCAACCTGTTACTAAGTTATGATAATGGTTATTTTATGAATTTAAACAGTGATTTATCTATATCACATAAAAGCATATGATTTCATATTTGAAATTCTCTAAAGGTTATTATCGCAGTGTGAGTTAGCGTATAAATTTAATCTGTGCTCTGTATTTTAAAAATGAATCTGTTAGAATTATATTCAGTTTTGAAGTCAAATAAAATAGCAATAAATTTTTTACAAAGAATCGGTGTTCTATATGGAAAAATGAAATGCAAAGAAAGACACTACATGAAAATAATATACCGTAAGAAACGCGTTCCGATTTGGAGATGCCGAAGACAGGGATGTAACCAATCCAGAAGTGTATATAAAGGTACATGGTTCGAAAACTGCAGGGTTTCAGCCGATAAAGCCATACTATTTATACATTCATGGGCTAATGGTTACACGAAATCTTTTTGTAAGGAGGCGTCGTAACAAAGGCAAGGATTTATTCATAGAAATGTTCGAGGCAATGAAAGCCTATTGGCCTCCAGAACAATACCTTTTTTTTTTTTTTTTTTTTTTTTTTGCAATATTTCTTGTTAGGATAGTAAATAAATCATGTGTTTTTCAATAATGATGTAACCTTTTTTATTATTTAAATAACCGTTATCATAACTTAGTAACAGGTTGCCTAAAATGAAAAAGACCCCTATTATAAAACAAATAATAGAATATGATGGCCGCAGATAGTGCTATACCACAAAAGTATGTATAATGTCTATATATATATAAAGTATAGATAGAATCAATTATGAGCCCATCGAAGAGGGAAGGCTCAGAAGGACTTGGGACGAGGGCCTAAAAGAGGTTTTTAATGGGCGAAGAGTAGAATGGAAAAAAAGGAATCGGATTGCGGAGGACTGGGATTTGTGTATTAGGCTCTATTGGAAGGCATCTCATATCGAGCTGAGGTAAAAGAGGAAAGATCAAGAAGATATGAAGTATATTTTACGTGTTTATTTTAGCCTAATTTTGTTTCCTTAAATTTTATTTTTGGTTTTAGTAACTTAATTTTGATTGATATATTTTGTATATAGTAAAAATTGGACACATATACTTATTGTAAAACACAAGTCTAATATGAGAAGGCATGGAATATGTAAATATTATTCAATGAACTCTCATTCATTTGGACTACGATAGAAGGGAAAAAAATATGTATATGTATATGTAAAATATGTAATACGGTAATATACTTATATGCATTGTAAATATTAAAAGTATTTTTATGGGCAAGCTCTATCTGCAGCCAATCCATTCAATTCTTTTTTAAAATAAGTTCAAAAATCATAGTAAGAATGATCCCCTTCCCTTTGGTTCTAAATTTCTTAACATACAATATAAAAATATAACAATAAATTAATTATTCCAACATTTCACAAAAAATAGATCATTCAAAATATCACTGTATCTTATTATAAACTCTAATATTTAGAAATAAACTAAAAAGTAATTATAATAACATAAACATAGCTCCAATGAACTAGGCTAAAAACAAGCTTTGGTTTATCAACTCAAGGGAGAGATAGGGAAAATACTAAGAAAATAAGATGAATTGTCAAGAAAATTACCAAATCTCATGAGTATATCAAAAATATAAGTGAAGATTGAGATATGCTAAACAGCATCAAGCCCATACCTCAACTCATCTCTGTTAATTTATTTGAAACAACACCAAAATTAGTTCTATTCAGGCAGTAAAGTGAATTATAAATTATAAAGAAAAAAAAAATGTCTTATATTAGGTTTTGATGTAACGCTTCTTCACATTTTTTCCAATTATTTTTTTTAAACCTCCAGGAAACCTCTGCGATTGTCAATTTAATTTCCTATTATTATACAACCAAACTATATAGAAAACCATTTCATTCTATTCTAATTAACAAACACAGTTTTATTCTAATAGGTACAGAAAATATAAAAATATTTAACATCTTTTGAATAATTTAGGTTAAATTAAAGTTAGGTTTCCATTGGTTGGGCTCATTGATATCACCTTTTTCCCGCATAAATTTGCTTTTGTTATACTTTAATTTTTTAATCCTTTGTAATTATACCATTGTACTTTATACAATACAGTAATTAGTTATGTATATTTGCAGTTTCATAGAAGCCATTAAGTTGATGTCGAATGAAAGTATTCCAATAAAGAAAATTCTTCCAATCAAGATACCATTAGAAAGAGCTTTGGATGCATTTAGCCATGGAAGGGCGACTGGAGGCGAAAATTTGTTTATGCTAGTGAACAGTTACAATGAAAATGTAGAAACCACAAAACACTATGAAAGCGGTGAAGAAAAGTCAGCAAGCATTCCTGACCTAACACCAGTTGATCAGATACCCGAGCCAATGAAACAAACCACAAGTACAGAATCATCAACAGAGGAACTGAAACCAACCATAAGTACGGAATTATCAACAGGCACTGCTTCAGAAACAGAAAAAGTTAGAGAAGAAAAAACAGAAGTAATGCCAACAGAGCAAATTGATCCAACAGAGAAACATTACAAAGAAAAATTAACTTCAACAAGTCCTAGCGATGAAACAAAGAAAGAAGATACAAATAAGCAAAGGATCTATGAGGTTGTATTAAGACCAAAAAGTGCTGCGGAAATTGAGAAAGGAAGAGAAGAAATAAATGCTTCAGAGAAAGAAACCGGTAGAGAAGAAATGCCAACGCAACAAATTGATACATCAGATAAACATGAAAAAGAAAAAATAACTTCAACAAGTCCAACTGATAAACAGAAGAAAGAAGAAACGGAGAAGCAAAAGATCTATGAGGTTATATTAAGACCGAAAAGTGCTACGGGAACTGAAAATGAGCAGATGCCAGAAGGGGCAACTGAGAAAAAACAAACAAAACAGGACTTCTCCTCAGATAAAAAAGATGAGAACCAAAATACTAATAAGAATAATGAAATAAAAAATAATAAGGATGATACAAAAAATAATGACAAAAATTGATTATCTTTTTTATGAAGATTTTGTACACATTAAATATCGATGATCCATTCTGGTGAATATACATATATATATCCACCCATGTTGAACTTGTAAGAGATTGATCATTTTAAAATTTTATAATAAACAAAAAATATATAAACAATTCTAATAACATACTTTAATGCTCTTTGAATCACACTGAGATCAAGGATTGAGGAACTCCTCTTATCACTGAATTGAGCAATCTGAAAAATAGAAGACGTTTAAACAGTAATAATTTTACAAAAAATCTTCATTACAATAGTTTTCAATTAAATGGGCTGGTCACTAAGATTTATTTTATTTTTTTACATTACATTAAAGAGTTCTTAGATTATGTTCTAATTGAACAAACATCGCACAAGTGGATAAAAAAAAAAAAAAAAATGGATGCACTATTGAACTAGTAAAACGAATTAGTTCGTTCAGCTTCATTATTTACATTAGATTTTTCATTGTCATTGAACCCATATTATGATTTCTCTATTAACCAGGCAAACATGCTTTCAGTTCTGATTCAAACAAAAAACATGGTTTGAAAATAGACTAATCCCTGATGAATGACAAAGTGATATTCTTAATTTGCAACTCTTGTCCACAATTTCGTAAAAAATTGGTAGTAGAGTACATCATTACACATTTTGCTTATAATATAAAATATTTTTATTGTAAAGCAAAGTCAGCAACCAATTAAATGAAATAAATAAATATTATGGTAATGGACAAAAAATTGAATTAAAAATGCTATAAAGCTATTTAACAAACTATTTTTTTTCCACATTATCTTTCTCCAATAAGAATATTTTTAAATATAACACATGGGACCATCGCCATTAGGCAGAGTTGGGAAATAGTTAACCAACTAACTAATTCTGACAGTTAACACGTTTAGTCCGGAGCCACCTCTAGTGCAAGAAATGAGCCACCCACCAGTGGCTTCATACTCAATGTGTTAATTACTATTAGTTCAATTAAGCTACTATAAACCATTAGTTAATGAAAATGAACTACTACTTTTTATAACTACAGTAGTAGTTAAGTTTTCCTAAATACTAACAAATAGTTAAAAGAAATAGTTACAAATTTTAACGACTAACTATTAGTTATTTTGCTGAAAAAGTAGTTAATACTTTTGTATTTGACAGGTGACAGATTCTTTTTATTTTATTCTGTCATCCTTCTATTCACTTCTCGCCAATGTTATTTTTCATTTTACTTAGGCCATATCATTGGTACACAACAAAATTAAGAACTCTTATTCATGTTTTAATTTATTACTGACCACACATCCCAACCTATTTCTATAATTTTTTATTTTTTATGCTCATAAAATAAACTATATTATAATAACTTAATGTGTGTAAATAATGTATATAATGACCTCAACAACATAATGAATATACATGACACGAACCTGAAGTTTCAAATATTTTCTGTTTCAAACTACATTCAGCATCTACATCTCTTGCCGCAGCCAAGGCTTTCGCACTCTCTGCTTGTGTTAACCACCATTGTACCTGTAAACACTTTACACTATATATCTGGAGAAAAAAAAAAAAAAAAATGAAAATCCAGAAATAATGGAGAAAAAAAAACTAAAAACTTAAATATTAAACATAGTACCAATTATATTAAAAAAAATTATATTATTGACACTGTTTACCAATATATTGATGTTAGGATAATCTTTGTTATGAATTTAGTTAGGCCAATCCCTCTAGAAAACTAAGAATACAATATCCTATGGTCTACATTTACGGCTTTATAAAAAATTATTTCTTAGAAACTTCTAAAATGAACCAATAGTTGACACATCAAAATGTAAAGGTTTGGAAAGTGGACATTTATGGTTTTAAAGTTGACACATGCATTAATATCTGATTTCCTATGATTTTTTAATAGGTAATAAGGACTACAATAAAACTTAAAAAATTTTTTATTTATAAACAAGTAAATTCACAATGGAAACAAAATAAAATTTCTATAATTTAATTATTTTATACACAAAAAGCTTAAATGAGACAAAAAACAAAAACAACATATATTCAAACGAAAAATGAGATCACCCAGTTAAGTATGATAAATAAATTTTAGTAATGGCCAAAGTTTCGTTTTTTTTAATGTTGGGTTTGCACAATTTTACACTTTCCAATGATGAACTTCACTCTTCCAGTGCTCTTTGAGACACTAAAAGATGGTCACATTCATTGGTTGAATGAAATGTGTAGCATCTTGATAAAGTGCGACTGATAGCAAGTATCACATGTTCTTTGCAGAATCGGGAAGTGGGGAGAGTCAGATGAGACGCTTGTCTATATAGGAATAGGATTATTGGAAATGCAATTTTGCTCTCAATGATCCATGGATAGAACACACTAGCTACAAATTCATAAAATAAGACACCTGTCATCCAGCCAGACTCAGACTTTCATAAACCACCCCCAGATGGAACACTATTTGCTAATTCTGGTGGTAGTTGACATCGATTTCAATTATTTAAATTATGGATTAATATCTGTTCTAATAGTTGACACCTACATTTAAGCCCTAAAACATTGTATAAATATACTAAAAAGGATATCAAATGATTCTCATGAACTTAATGAATACCATAAAAGTAATTAAAACATAATTGAACTCAAATAAACCAACTAAAAAGCTTTTTTAACTTGACTTTTATGAAACAGGGTATCAGAAACCAAGTTTTCAGGCCACTAGAAAATTTGCCATTTCAACCTCTCACAAATAAGCTTGAGTTTTCATCAAACTAAAGTCAATGGCAGCACAGCTATCTAGTATAACTTGGCAAATAACTGCCAAATTTTGTGCAAAATGTCAACTATTGGAGCACTGTCAACTTATGGTACAGTTACCCTATATGGAATCAATACTAGACACAACTGCTAAGATTGCCTAAGGTCACAGGTTTAAAGTCAGTCTGAGTTTAAAACTTCTGTTACAGATCAACAAAAATTACTTTGAAAAATCAATGAACTATTATATCATTAAAAGTAATTGACAAATTAAATAATGATTTAACTTCAAAGGGTAAAACGGATGAAAGTGATCAATAAAAGCTTTCTACTTCTGGATGAGTTCAATTTGAAATCACGTTTATTTACCCAGTCTGACTCAACTATTAAATTTATGAGGATGCAAGGAGGGAAAGTTAAAGATAAATTTTAATTTTTACAATTATCACTATGTCTTAAACACCACTGTGTGTAATTTCACCACATACCATTCCATACCACCAAATACCATTCATGTGTAATTTTATATAAATAAATAATGTTGTAAATAGATATATATAACCTGCCGAACAAGCAGATCTTTCCTGGTACCAGGAGGTTCTTTTTTAAGATGCGGGATTAAGACATTCAAACTTGCTTCGAACTTATTGTACGCTGTCAAATAGTCCCCTTGAGCCATGTACATCTGCCCAGTAGACCCGATCTCCAAGGCATCGTAAACTTTAGGTGTAGACAGGAACAGCTCCTCTGCAACCATCAATTTCTGAATAGTCAAATTATATTAACCTTATAGAAGGAATAGAGCTAGAAAATAAATAAAATTTCATATCATTTTTAAAAAAATATAACTGCTATAAAGTATCAGGTAGAAGGGCTGAACTGTAGAATGAAAAGGTAAACTAAATCCCATGAACTTTTTGTGGCATAGTTTACCATTTCATTCAACAGTTTAGCCCTTCTGGATTATATTTTCAGATTTAAATCAGAACTGTTGGAAATGTGACTTACACCACTCGGACTATAACTCCTTCCCTTCATATACAGATTAATTATTACTATTATTATCTTTTCTTAATTTTCTGATTTATAACTGAACAATACATATATTTTTATTCAATATTTTTTTACTTCTTTTGCTTGGAAGTAATATATTTTGAAATTTATTTTATTCATATTATAGATGGGGAAAAAGCTGGTTGCGCATTCACCTTAACAGTAGACGGTATACAACATGACAACAATTTCAACTGGGAACCAATTGCTCAAACAATCAAGCTGAAAAATTAGCTGTTTTAAAGGTCACTGAATACATTTTACAATATTCAAACCTCTCTCCTACTTTTTTCAAAATTTCAACTGACAACAAAATTTTAATAGACAACATAAGGAAATCTCAATGCCATGACTTGTTGGCTGAGACAATTAGAAAAAACCTTTTACATCTTCTTGACATGGACATTATGGTTAAAAAAGAATGGGTTAAAGGGCACAGCGGGATCGCAGGAAACGAAGCAGCGGACCACCAAGCCAAATCTATGATTAAATCCCCTTATCTTATATTAAAAAACATATTTTGACTGAAAACATAAGTACTAGGAACATCCAATGGCAACAAACAACAAAAGGAAGACCACTCTATAAATTTGTTTCAGAAATCACACTTACTATGACAAAATTAAAAGCTCGCACTACAAACTGACAAAATTTTTAACTGAACACGGACAAAGCAAATCTTACCAACTTCACAAACATTTCATCACTTCCCATACGACTGCCCAATTTTAGACAATAAAAGATACAGCCTTGTATTATTTATATTGTATTATATTATATATTGTATTTCTTTGGCCAAAGAAAGTACGCGAAATGGAATTAAAACCCATTTATTACTTACAAACATTCATTTCTAGTATTAATCAAAATATATAAAAAGTGTAGCAAAAAAAAGTTTCAATGAGAGGAGTGGAATTTTTTTTGGCCACCAAGTATTTTCTTGAAGTTTGGAGAGCATGTTGTAGCCACCATTCTGATGCAGTTGTCCAAATGTTCATCAGTCAGTCTGTTTCTATTTTTGTTTTTTATGAATTTCATACTTGAAAAAGATGCTTCACACAAGTATGTAGAGCTGAACATAGCTCTCAATCTCAAAGCAACTTGAACCACAATCGGATAATTTTCTTTGGGGACTAGAGGCCAGATTATTCCAGAGGTAGAGAGGGATCTTAGAGACAGGTCATTTTAAAAATCAACAACTTCTATTTTAACTGTAGCCTGATCTCCACCAAAATGTTTTACAACACAAGCTGAGAAATCTTCTGCATCGATCTCTACAAAGGGAGTTTTGAGGAACTGTGCCACTATCAATATGCTTTTAAAATCTTGGAATCGTTGATCAAATTGTTGTCTTATATCTGAAAGAATTTCCACGTATTCTTGGTAAATGCTGGGGTATTGTGGAGGATTTTGTTTGTCAACGGTCTCCTTCAGACTAGGAAAGTGCTTGTATTTAAACTGGATTATATTCTTTTCCCACACGAGCTTTTTTGAAAATGATGTTACATCTGAAATCATTCCACCGATGTTCTTATCTTTGCCTTGAAGCTGCAAGTTTAAACCATTCAACTTTTCAGTTATATCGGTAAGAAAGGAAAAATCTTTTACGGATCTTCCAGTTCAGTGAGATGCTCACCCCGTTCTTTGAAGAATTTCACCAGTGCAGGTAGCAACTCTTTGAAACGTTGCAAAGCTCTGCCTCTTCAAAGCCAACAAACCTCTGTATGAAGCAACAGATCACCATACTGGCATTCTAACTCATCAGTTAGTTCTCTGAACATTCGTCTTTCAAGTGCATGTGCTTTTATTTTATTTACTATTTCGACAACTGTTTTCATGACATTGTTCATACTTAAGAACACTTTCCACACAGTGACTGCTGGTGTATGATGCAATGGTAAGACAAAATTTTGGTATGTCACTATGAAAACACAATTAGAACCCGTTTCAACTACATGTATAACAGTAACTACTCAACAAGACTGGGTCTAAGAATGATTTTTTTATTCTTTTAGTATTGTTTCCTAGTTGTTTGCCCTAAAATTGAATCCTTCTTTAACTATGAGAAAGACAGACGATTGATATACAAAGTAAATTAACCAAGTCCCTAATCACAATAAAAAATATTTACAACAAGAAAAATATGTCTATAAACACTGAAATCAGACATTACAAAAAAGTAGTTGTATCAGAAATATTATATGGTTGGGAAATTATGGAATCTGACAATTAAATATGGAAGAGACAAATTAGAAGGAATTGAAAGGAAAATAATCAGAAACTGTATAGGGAAATGGAACATCCAGGAGAAAATATATCAGAATATCTCCAATAAAGAAATTAATACGTGTGACTCCAGAAATGACTAATCGGCTGCAGCGCTGCCAACAACTCAGTGTTGCCCAGCCGCCGAGCGTGGCCATGAGCTACCCAAAATTACCCCGCGAGCCACCTATGGCTCACGATCGACACTTTGGTGACCACTGTTCTAGACCATTCTCCTTATGACTATATATAAGGAGCGATTGACTGGACAGTTAGTCTTGTTCTGAAGCGCGTCATGATCATCTCTGTGTTACGATGAGATAACATGTGAATGTTGAATAAAAGTTGTTAATATATAAGTGTTACAGTATTGCTACCTTTGGAACAAAAAGGGTTAATTAATGTATAGATCTCCTAATTTTTACTTTCACTTACCTATATGAAATATATAGTAAGTGGAAGTATTGCGATCGTGAAAAATATCGACTTCCGGTTTTCAACGGAAATACACGTTTTGGGGTCCCCTGAGTCCAATTAACCAAGTCCCGCGAAATGGTCTGCGTGTGTGCGGGTGTGCGCGTGTGCGTGTGTGTGTCTGTGTCTGTGTCTGTCTGTGTGTGTGAACAGACTAGCTCAAAAACTATAAACCGTGCGAACCTGAAATTGGGTATTTAGTGTATGTATATGCCCACGATGTGACAGCAAAAATTTCATCAAAATTGCTCATTTTATTTAATAACTTTTTAAGTTTTTTTCGATTTTCTCAAAAACGGCTCTAACGATTTTGATTAAACTGAGTATTTTATCTATTTATATGCCCGAGATATGACTGATAAAATTTCATCAATTCAACCGGAGGGGGGACTTTACTTAATACATTTTGTATAATATTCACGTGTTTTTTTTTTATTTACTCAAAAATGGTTTTAACGATTTTTATCAAACTGGGTATTTGATGTATGTATATGCCAAAGATGCGATAGCCAACATTACATCAAAATTGATCAACCGAATGGGGGACTTTACTTAATAAATTTTGTGTCATTTTCATGTGTTTTTTTTTATTTACTCAAGAAAGGCTTTAACGATTTTGATGAAACTGGGTATTTGATGTATGTATAAGCAAAAGAGTTGATAGCCAACATTTCATCAAAATTGGTCAAACGGAGCGGGCACTTTATTTCATAATTTTGTTTTCCAATTTTTACCTTATTTTAGATGATCTCCAAAACGTCTTTAACGATTTTTTATCAAATTCGACATGCTTAATGAAAATTAGGTGTTCTTTAATATCAGGTAAGCTTTATCATTAATAAAATGTTCTGAGGGGGCTTTTTTTTGGTGGGGGGGGGGGGGGCTTTTTTGTTTGTTTGTTTCCTAAAAAGTACCTTTGTTTTTGTTTATTTGGAGAAATTAACTGTCTCTCGTTACGCCTAAAAATAAGAAATTGATAATATGAGTTATGATAACAATAAAGAAAACAAAGAGGAGAAAAAAAGAAAAATATTCAGTCAACTCATAAAACTCGTTGAGCCCACGCTTGCGGAGTACGCCTTTAATGACAGACCATTGTTCATAATTAAAGCCGTTCTGTTCATTTGAGAAGTGGCAATTAACAAAACGCATTAATTTCTAATCTAAGTAAGTTGGTAAGTGAAAGTTGTGTGTTGCGCGCACGCACCAGATTTTTAAAAATAGAAATATTAATGTTTGTTCTTTTTTTCTGATTGGTATATTTTAAATCATTCTTTATCAGGAAAAGTCATTATTAAACCAGTCAGTAAATAAACTAAAGAACAAATAGAAGAACAATACTTTACTGAGGCTAGGGCTATCTTGGTCTGTAGAAAATCTTTCAATTTCAGGTTTGGTGGGTTTGCTCATTGCCATTGCCTCCGTTGAAATTTCTGATTGCTTCACATGAGAATCTGCAGAACTATTTTCAGATCCCTCTGAAAAACTGTGTGAACTACTGCTTGCTATCGTAAAATTCTTATTGTGTTCGAATGAAGAAGATGATATGCAGTCTATAACATTCATCTGACCTGGAAATAGAACCTAAATACACATATATACTTATAAATGTTCAAGTATAGCTTTGTAAAGTAACTATTTTGGAAAATATATGTTTTGAAGAAAGCATGCATATTTATCTATAAAGTTGAAAAATTTAAATGTTTGTATTAAAATTTACTCTTTTAATGCATATAGTTATCCAGAACAAAAACTTTAAAATTGGACAATGTCTTATCATTCTTAGGAATAAATCATTTGGTTAAGAAACTTAATAAGCAAGTTTTGGTGCAATTAACTGAAAAAATTAAATTTACACAAACCGGTATGACCAAAATTCTTTTTCCATCGCTCTTCCTGGTCTTTAAATTGAGATATCTCATCATTTTCCAAGCATGCTTTTATATCCTCTACTTGACTGTTATACTTAGCTAAGGTTGCTTTTAGTTCCTCGGCTCTCGATAAACACTGAGTTACTTTCAGGTGCATATTGGTCCATTCGTAGGACTCTTTTAAACCTAAAATAAAATAAAATTTAATGATATTTTCAATAAATATTAAATGAAAATCAAGAAAAATTGCATAAGTAAAAAAAATTAAAAGAAAACTATCCGTAATTTAGTTATAATTTATTTCCTTTCTTTTTTTTGCAAAGTTTTTAACAAAATAGTTATAAATTTTACTGAAATAAAAATAAGCTGAAGCAGCTGCAAGAAGACTTGGTTTAGAAGTCAATGAAAGATGATGTTAACGTAAGATTCCTATTTGTATTAAAATAAAATTTATAGTTGAATCGCGAGACACCGGAATGTTCTCCAACTCAACCCGCTTAAGCATTCTTAAGTTTAACAGAGGCGGTTTGAATCCGCCCTGGGTGGGGGGGTTTTTTTTAGTTTGTAGCAGACCCATAGAATTAATCTCAACCTTCCCACCATGGTAAGAATAGGTTGGATACACCTCCATAGTAATCCCCCATATGTCCAGGAAGTGGTATCCAACAAAAAAAGTCAAATTACACATAATTATTGACTTATATAATTATAATATATCAGTAATTATCGATTGAATTTTGGAAATAAACATACAATTACAGAAATCAGGCTATAGACAGACTTGTAAAATATACTAAGATACAACATGATCAAACTTATATATTTATAAGATTGCATAATAATAGGGTGTATAAAAAAAATGACCGTTTTAGACAAAAAATTAATATATATTTTTTTTATACTTTACAATAAAATTAGTATTCAAAATATAACCCATTGTTATCTAATATTGCTTGCCATCTTTCCGCCAGTTGCATGATCCCCTGCTGGTACCACTCTTTAGGATGGCTATCGAAGAATTCCTGCACCACTGTTTCGACTTCTTCAAAGGTATCAAATTTTTTCCCTTTCATGAAGTGGGCCATTGACCGAAACAAATAAAAATCTGATGGAGCAAGGTCTGGGCTATATGGTGGGTGAGGAAGAAGTTCGATCCCATCAAGATTTTTTAATTTTTCCTTGGTCTGACGGGAAGTATGCCGCCGGGCGTTATCTTGCTGTAACAGAACTCCTTTTCGATTGACCAAAGCTGGATAAAGTTGCGACAGTTTTGCATATACTCTATCTAACTGTATGCAATAGAAGTCAGAGTTAATTGTGGTTCCATGAGGTACGAATTCATGATGGATTACACCTTCATAGTTCCAAAATAGGCAAAGCATTGATTTTTTTTCGAATTGTCCTCTTCCAGTAACCGGAAAGGCCGTTTGACCTTGACTTAACCACTGCCCACTAGTATCAGGATTACGCCAGTAAACCCACTTTTCATCACAAGTAACAATTTTTATGTAAAATAGCAAATCGTTAGGGTGATTCAAAAGATTTTTGCAAATCTCTACCCTTTTGGCAGATTTCTGGGGCGTCAGCTCGTGCGGGACCAGTCTGCTGCTCCTTTTCACCTTTCCCATGCCGTGCAGATGGCGACACACAGTATCTTTCGACGCTCCGCACTCCCTGGCAAGGTCTCGAGTACTTGTGGCTGGATTTGAGTCTATAGCTTCCTGAAGAGCATCATCTATATCCAACGATGGTCGCCCTGACCCCTTCTTCCGTTCTAAGGTTGTATCTCCACTGTGAAATTTTTGGAACCAACGCCGCGTGGTACGCTCGTCAAGGAGACCTTCTCCTTCAATTCTGTTGATTTCACGAGCCGCTTCAGCGGCAGAACACGATTTTTTCCAATAATGTCTCAAAATAACAAGAATTTCGTAAGACACCGTCATGTTGCTTCTCCAGCAAAAACTTGTGAACTGAGGTATTATTGAGTAAGTCCAGTGTTGATAAATACAGTTGGATTAACATTCTAAAGAGTACAGGACTTGTTGGTAAACAATACATAGGATTAACGTCTTCACAGTCCTTGGAATTCATGCATTTGACGAAACGGTCATTTTTTTTAAAAAAAATGATAGGTTCTTTCTTTTTAAAGAACTTTTTTTAATGACATTGCCACAATAATTAAAATACCAATATAGTCTCAAGCAGTAGTCTCTCTCTTGTCTATAGCAAGTAAAGATATTCTATAAAATATCATGGGGAGTGAAACGACTGAAGGCATGCTAGGTTGATGAAGTGGTAACTGATGTAAAAAAGGTACTACTTTCGCTATTCCCCTTCTGGCTTTGACAGCTGATAAGCACACTGCTATCTGTTAGTCACCATGCGAACTACCATCCCCACCACCTCTCTTCTTAACCTTTAAAGGTGGAATTTATGGCTAGGTTAGAATTATATTAGGCGTCTTTTTTTAGTAGTATCGGACCATGAAATCATCTCAACCCTAACCATCTCCACATATTCCTGGCAAATAAACATCGATTAATCGTACTTTCTGTACATATGATTAATTTTGAAAATCCCGCGTCTCCCCACCCTTGCATCTACCAAACATTACTTTTCATCGAAATGTTATCATTTTTCGAATTATTAGTATTTTAGAGCCTGTAAAATATTAATATTGAACCTAGACCATACCAAATACAAGTAATTATGTAACTATTCGTTATGCTTATAAGTTCCTTACCCAACTTAAATATTTCATGATGGTTGATTCATTTCAAATACATTTCCTCCTATTGTTTTCAAAATATACGTTTTTTAAGAATATTTTTTCATAAAATTTGTTTATACACTGCCTCATTATCCACTTCTTTGTTTTTCTTTAACATATTATCTTTTCATTATGCCTATAGTTTTTTGAAGAAGTGACATTAACATACTTTACAAAAAGTTAAAGTTAAAAAAAAAATTAAGAGATAGGATTTATTCAATTGAAGATGTTTATCTAATTCTACTGTTATTTTTCACAATATGAAGCCACCTATTTTGTGGGTCATATTTATATTTGAAAGAAGAAATAAAAATCATACATTGACATACATGAAAGGATATTTCCCATTTTTCATGTTCATGGAATGTCTAGGTTTATTATTAAAAAAGTGATCGAAGTGGTTTTTAAAAATGAATTGTTAAATTAAAAAGGACGTTAAGGTATAGGTTTGAATTACTCAGCGACCTGAATACAGTTCGAAATACTGATTCTTCGAAATAGTCAGAGAAATGGATAGAAAGTGATGTATGAGAGAGCAAAGGGTGGGGAGACGCGGGTTTTTTAAAAGTTAGAAAATTATATCGACTGACACAAAATCGATGTGTAAATTTCAGATGGGGTGAGATAGTGTGTGATGTAAAAATGCTGTGGTAAGAAGTTTATTTTTCAAACAGGAGGGGAAAAAGGAGAAATATGGCGGTCCTAGTAGTTCGCATGGTGACCAACAGATAGCAGTGTGCTTATCAGCTGTCAAAGCCAGAAGGGGAATAGAGAAAGTAGTACCGTAAAAAATCTTCTAATCAATAAAAGTCATTCCAAAACATAAAAGAATAACGGAAACTAAGGATATTACATGGAGTGAAGAGCAAATAAATAATAATAAAAAGTAAGTATTAATAATACTGACTATGTAAAATGGGAACCATGTATCGCAAGGCTCGACAATATGCACTGAAAGCTTCAGGATACTTTTTCTGCTCGTCGTATTTCACGGCTTCATGAAGTATATGAATGGCAAGTTTCTTGTTTTCTTCAGTTGGAGCATGAACTACATCAACAAATGGATGGTTAAAGAAGTCATCAAAGTTCATTCTATGATCTGGATTGTATACCAAAAGACCTTTCAACAGGCTCATACAATCTTCAGAAATAGTGATTCGTGTAGGATACTAAAATCAATAAACAAAAGAGCTAATAAATGTTATTACAATATTTCATCAAAAAGTTAATATGGTATGAACGGTACAGTTTTTTTTAGTAAACCCAAACCTCGTTTTTCTAATTTAATTGTTTAGCCATTTCAATATTTATAAAGATCAATGTAATTTATGATTGAATTAAATTTACCTCTATTGGAGTTTCTAAGGTCATGGCACTTATAATACCCTTACAAGTCTTATCAGAAAAAGGAGCTTTTCCATAAATACATTCATAGAGGATTACGCCAACAGACCACAGATCAACTTTATAGTTGTACTTCTTCCTCAAAATGATTTCAGGTGCCATATACAATGGAGAACCTCGGACACTTTCTGTATAAGCTTCCTCAGAAAGATACTGTGAAAGTCCAAAATCTAAATAAAATAAATAATACCCAAAATAATAAATTAAATCTGCTGCTATTAATTATTATATCAATAATATTTCAGCAAAAATTAAATTTAATTAACAACTATCAACATATAAAAAATCAAAATTAATAATGCCAATCAGAAATGTTCACTATCTCACTTGAGAGCACATCAATCAAAATGAGCCATTTTTAAACACGATACCTGGCAGATATGGATAGAAGTAATTTTCACTCACTGAAGACTTAAACCCGATATTGGGTAACCAATATTTATTCTTTTGAACAAGATAAATCCCGAAGGGGTACAGTAGGTTTGTTTCACACCCTCTCTGAACTTTCTTGTTTGATTTGATTGTCAAATATCAAAAATCTATTGATGATTACTTATATAATTATACATTTCAATAGAAAAAAAAAAACATGATTGTAGATTAATACAACTTGCTGGGGATTAATATTAGAAAGTAAATAGATTTTAGGTATGTCTAATATAAATATTTACTAAAACCATTAACTAAATTAATGTCACAGAAAATAATTTTTTTTTTTAGTGTGTCCCAGTGTAACCCTCTTTATGTCATTTCAAACATATAAAACACTGAGAACCAATATGTCAATTCTTTTATTATTTTAATACATATATATAATGGATTTTTATTTTTATATATTTGAAAATCATCAATACAATTTATAGTAATAATTTTTTTTCCAGACTCCCAAATTTTTTATCCATAAGGTCAATGCAAACAATATGGATATCTGTAATTATAATAATGGTATGTTATTGATAACCATACCTTTGATAAAATTGACCCAGAGAAGTGTGGACAAGTGACAAAAGTCTAGAAATTGTAACACTTATGCGGGTAACAAATATTTATTCAACAAAAATATACAATTATCAATGCCAATCAAATTAATACAACTCAAATATCCGAGCAGGTTACACAAATTATAACTTTATAGCACGCAATCATATGGCCTGAGCTTCACAGTCAAGACAAACACTAAGACTAACTGGCCCTGTCACTCGCTCCTTATATATAGTCGGAAAAGGAACCTTCTAGAAGGTTTGAGGTCCTCCTGGGAGGTTCTAGGTCTCCGTCAAAAAGATCTAGGCCCATCCACATGCTCCAACGGTTTGTTCTGACCGATAGTTCGTTCCAACAAAAGGTTTGGGATTTTAAACCATATGTTTATAATTGGCAATTTAACGTCACACTGCCCCCACCTTAGAGACATTCCTCCTGGATGTCTTCTTTTCCATGCGTGCATGCTCCCTAGGTCGAACGAAAGGTCTCTTCCGTAATCCGCTGTACCTTTCTTCATCGTGGTTCCCTGCATATGGCACCAAGCGATTGTAATGGCCTTCCCTTGGGACACTTGAAAACCCTGTAGATCACATTGATGATGCTCTTTTTTATCACGTAGGGTCTCTTGCAGCTTTAGGCAGAATCCTCGCTTTCTTCTGGGTTTGTAGAGCCAAACGAGGTCTCCTTCTTTGTACCCGCCCTGATCCACTCTACTATCGTAGTGTCTCTTCATCAGGTCGCTGGTGAGGTGAAGGTTCTAGCGAACTAGCTCATGTGTGTATTGTATTCTCTTCTGGAGTCCGGATACATAAGTTGCCCAGAAGGTAACCTCATCTCTCGACCGTAGAGAACTCTTGTAGGTGTCTGTCCAGAGGATTCATTAACTGCAGAGCGGTAGGTCATTAGGAAGTATGGGATCTGACGGTCCCAATCTCGTTGATGGCCAGAGGTTATCTTGGAAAGGTACTTAATAAGGGTTTAGTTCATCCGTTCTACCATTCCGTCTGACTGTGGGTGGAGGGCCTTAGTCCTGGTTTTTCGAATCCCAAGTCTCTCGCAGACTTCCTAGAATAATGTGCTCTCGAAGTTCCTCCCCTGATCTGGGTATAGTTCAATTGGTACTCCGAAACGGGTGATGAACTCCTTCACCAGAATGTCAGCCAAGCAGCCTCTTGGTTGGGAACAGCATGTGCTTCTACCCACTTGGAAAAACATTCCATGATTACAAAAAATTATTTATTTTCAGAGTCACTCTCTGGGAATGGCCCTAATATGTCCAATGCTACCCTCTCGAAGGGACTCCCAGCAATGTACTGCTGCATTGTGCGCGGCATTTGCGAGCTGGTCCATTGCTTGAAGAGCAGGTGAGACATTTACAGCACCAATCCTTGACATCATCAGAGCAGTTCTCACAGTAGAACTTTTCGCGTACTTTCTGGAGTGTTTTCATCACACTAAGGTGTCCTCCTGAGACTTCATCATGTAGCAGACGAAGTACGAGGGGTGATCAAAAAGTTCCAGGACTGTTGAGATTGCGCGGCAATGGAGTGTCATAGAGCAGTGCGGTTGGCAGCATTGTTTAGCGTGACTCTTCCTGAGCTCAGCTGTTTATTCAGTTTGTTGATAACCTTCTTCATTGCAAAGTTACCGCTGTTTTCGTAAAAAAAAGTTTTTTGTGTTCGGCGATTTTGTGAAATGAATGTAAAGGAAGAGCAACGCGTTTGCGTAAAGTTTTGTGTGAAGTTGGGTAAAATGTTTACTGAAACTTTTCAAATGTTGCAAGTGGCTTTCGGTGATGAATGTCTGAGTCGGTCAAGGTGTCATGAGTGGTACAAAAGGTTCAAGGAAGGCCGGACATCGTGTGAAGATGATTCTCGTTCAGGGCGCCCATCAACTTCGACTGACGACGATCATGTTGCAAGATTGAACAGTCTCGTGCGTTCTAATCGTCGACTAACCATTCGTGAGATGGCTGAAGAATTGAACATTTCATTTGGTTCGTGTCAACAGATTTTAACAGAAAATTTGCAGATGAGAAGGGTGGCTGCAAAGTTTGTTCCGAGACTGTTGACTGAGCAGCAGAAAGAACACAGAGTTCAAGTTTGTCAGGAACTTCTTGAAATGGCAAATGACAATGAAAACTTCTTAAAACAAGTCATTACTGGAGATGAAACGTGGGTTTATGGCTACGACGTGGAAACGAAGGTCCAGTCATCACAATGGAAGACAAAATCCTCCCCAACCCCCAAAAAAGCACGTCAGGTCAAATCAAACGTCAAGGTCATGCTTACTGTTTTTTTCGACTGGAAGGGTGTTGTTTATCATGAATTTCTTCCACGAGGTGAGACCATTAACCGCTTTCGTTATCTTCAAACCCTGAGAAATTTGCGCGAGGCAATAAGGAGGAAGAGACCAGAGTTGTGGCGGAGCGGTGAGTGGGTGCTGCATCATGACAATGCGCCTGTTCATTCCGCACTGCTCATTCGCGACTACTGCACCAAAAATGGAATGACGGTCATTCCCCAGCCTCCATATTCACCTGACCTTGCCCCTGCAGACTTTTTCTTGTTTCCAAAACTTAAGAGACCCATGAAGGGAAAGAGATTTGAGTCCGTAGATGACATTAAAAAAAAATCGCTGGAGCAGCTACACACCATTTCACAAGATGATTTCTCAAAGTCCTTCACACAGTGGAAACATCGTTGGGAAAAATGTATAGCTTCCCAAGGAGAGTACTTTGAAGGGGACGACGTCCAATAGCCTGTAGATTTTTTAAATAAATTAATAAAAAATCAGTCCTGGAACTTTTTGATCACCCCTAGTATCTCTGGCACGCAGGTCTTCAGTATCAGATGCTGCTTCCTGGATAGGCTGCCGCCTACGTTCTCAACAACCCCCTTGAGCAAGCCGTCTTCTATTACCGGGGAGTTCCACTGTGCCCAGTACGCCTTCAAAATAGGTGAAAATGGTGCTATTCTTGCCAGGTCGGATGATGATTGACTATTCCCGTATCTTTTTCAACTCAGGATCATTTTCTTGTCGGTCCCGGATTTTGTCAGGTGTCCATTTTTCGCTACTATTCCAACGCCTCCTTTTGTTCAATCTGGCTACAGTGGGAGCAATCGGGCGGACATGGTCTTCTGGACCATGAGGATATTTTGCTCATGAAGAACCAGGTGTATGCGACAAGTTTTATTTCTGTGTCAATGGAAAATACAACATGATCACATGTCCATCCGGTCTTGTTTATAATGAAAAAACTGGTATCTGTACTTGGCCTGATGAAGCTAAAAAGAAGGGATGCTCCAGCGAAGGTACGTGTAAAAAATATAATTTAAAACTATAAACCTGATGAATTTGCATCGCAATGTCTTACCCCCGGTCGGTGCTCAATTTCAAAGTCGTATTCTTGGAGCTTTTGCAGCCATCTGGCAACTTGGCCTTCAGGGTTCCTGAAATGCAGCCACTTCAGCAAAGCATGCATGGTCAGTCCGCAACAAAAACTTCGTACCATACCTACCATATTGAAGAAATGGTCTATAGACTTAACAACAGCCAGGAGTTCCCGTCTGGTAACGCAATAATTGAGCTCAGGTTTTGATAGCGTCTTGCTGAAATAACCAATTACCGTTCCTGGCCCTCCTACAATTGTGTTAAAACACTACCAATACTTTCTTTGCTGACGTCTGTATCAAGGATGAATTTGCCTCCTGGAATTGTGTAGCCCAATATTGGAGCCGAGGTCAACCATTCCTTCAAGGCGTCAAATGCTTCTTGACACTCATTGTTCCAGCTGAAAGCTCTACCTTCTTCAGTCAATCGACTCAGAGGCTTCGCAATGTCCCCAAACTTTCTTACATAATGGCGGTAGTAGGAACAAAGGCCCAGGAAACTTTGAACCTGCTGTTTATTGACAGGGGTAGGACTACCTGAATTTTTACTGGGTCCACTGCTACTCCTTCTCCACTGACGATATGCCCTAAATCGGCAACCTTTGTTTGAAAAAGATGACAGGTCATTGCGTTTAATGTCAAATTTGCCGCTTTAAGCCTCTTGAAGACCTCTTCAAGATTTGACAGGTGTTCCTTAAACATCTGGCCAACCACTACGACGTCATCGAGATATACAAGGCAAATTTTCCAGGATAAGCCTCTTAGAATGTTCTCCATCAGGCGTATCAGAGGCCAAAAGGTAAAACGGTAATGGTAAAAGGTAATGGTATTTTATTGATAACCATACCTTTGATAAAATTGACCTAGAGAAGTGTGGACAAGTGACAAAAGTCTAGAAATTGTAACATTTATGCGGGTAACAAATATTTATTCAACAAAAATATACAATTATCACCGCCAAATGAATTAATACAACTCAAATATCCAAGCAGGTTACGCAAATTATAACTTTATAGTACGCAAATCATATGGCTTGATCATCACAGTCAAGGCAAACACTAAGACTAACTGGCCCTGTCACTCGCTCCATATGTACATAACATTCTAGAAGATCCTCACGGGAGGCCTCCGTCAAAAAGATCATTCGTTCCAAGAAAAGGTTTGGGATTTTAAACCATATGTTTTTATTTGACGATTTAACGTCACAATATTTTAATATTCTCAGAAGACTTTTGTCCCAGATATTTTATATTTTCTTATATACATTTTAAAATACTTTTATTAACCAAATAGCCTGCAAACACTATTTTATTTAAAAAAAAAACTCCTTACCCGCAATTTTCAGAGTAAAGGGTTTGAACTTTATCAGAAGGTTTTTTGGTTTCAGATCCATGTGGCAAACTTCTTTTAAACGAAGGTAAGCTAGGCCCATTGCAAGTTGCTGTATAGCTCTTTTACAAATAGACTCAGGAAGTCTGATAAGTCTTCTTATATACTGTGATAAATTTCCACCCTTACAATATTCAAGTACTAAGTAAACATTCCTAAAATTATTTTAAAAATTCAATAATTATGTTAAACTATAAGCCCAAAACATAGGAAATGGTTAAAAGTGTTTAAAACCAATAAGTATCATCAACAAAGATAAATCAACTTAATCAATAGCTGAAATGATTTCCCTCCCATTAAAAAAAAAATCTGGTGCGATGAGCGCAACACTCAACTTTCATTTAAGAACTTAGATAGATTAGAAATTGATGTGTTTCGATAATATGTAAACGCCATTCCTCAACTTCATACATTTTTCCACATTTATATGCTTATCTCCATAAATTATAGAGTATTTGTATTGCAAAACTTCAAAGTTCTCAGTACTTTTCGATTCATTATTGCTTATTTATTATTTTTTTTTTTTTTTTAGGGGACCTAATTTCATCAACAGTTGAGTTTTTTACTGCGAGTTGCTTTTTGTAAATATATCGTGAAGGTGAATCGATTGAATATGTATTTACGTCTCGTGGTAAAGTTTGTCTCTTATGCCTTTCTGGAAACCGAAAACGAATACTGTTCATATAAAATCACTTTATATTGCATTCAGAAATCTAATATAGAACTAAAGTTTATAAACTAAAATAAAATTGATTAAAGATTATCTTTACCATATTTTTTCTGACCTTAAATACTTTGAAAAATTTTAGCATCACTTATTTATTCTCTAAAGTAAAATACAATTTTTTACTGTTAAATAAAAGTTTTTATTTTAATCAGTGATAATATGGGATATAAAATTTTAGCTGTCACATCGCAGGCATATACATCAAATACCCAGTTTGATCAAAATAGTTATAGCCGTTTTTGGTGAAAATAAAAATGAGACAAAATTGATAAAATAAAGTGCCCCCTCCGTTTAATCAATTTTGATGAAATTTTGGCTGTCGCGGGCATATACATACATCAAATACCCAGTTTAACCAAAATCATCGTGCACTTATTAGCACTTCAATATATATATAGATATCGTATCTTCTGATACAATATCTCGTATCATCTTGTGTTCTATTCTGAATTTACTTAATATGTATTACGGTAAAAGATTAATTTGGTAAATTTTTGCTAAATGTCTATTGTGATTGTACTAAGCCATATTCCAATTATATTCTTTATTAGTTCCCTTTACATGTGTGTTATTTACATCAAATCTTGCCTCTGCTGAAATAATCCGGTATGTGCTAAATGAATGGATCATTAATACTTACTACAGTCAAATATGATATCTAAAAAATTAAAACCTTAACCCTTCTAAATTCTTTACCAAACAATTTTAAATTTGGTGTAAAGTTCTATTTTAAATCCCATTGGCTTATAGATTAGCTGTAACGTTTTTATCATTATCAGTGAATTTTGATTTGACTATATTAAAAAGAATAGGATATATGTAAATAATTCAACACATTATAGCAACTGAGCCAGAGCAATGCATAGCCAGGTCTGCTCCTATATATATTTATATCCTTTTCTTATATATATATAAAAATCTCGTGTCCCGATGTTTGTTGGAGGTAAACTCAGAAACTACTCAACCAATTTTAATGAAATTTCGCTCAATATACACAGTTTTGTCCAATTTAAAAGATAGGATAGTTTTTATCTTGATTACTGTCCACAATATTTCTTTTATTGCGAATTATTGCAAATACAGTAGGTCGTGTTTCAATTAATTAACATGGCGTCATATGTCAAATTCATAACCCTTTTTGTTGTTTGTCGGAGATGAAACAGAAACTACTCGACCGATTTTTATAAAATTTTGCTCATTATCTGTAGTTTTGTCCAACTTAAAAGATAGGGTAGTTATTTATCTTGATTATTGGCTTCGATATTTCTTTTATTGCAGATGAAATGCTTATTAGACTACGGTTGAGTCTGATTATTTGTAAGTTCTATTAATTTCCTACAGATTGCGGTGTAAGTTAATTATTGACACATTTCGTTTTCTTTCGATATTGAGGATGATTAAGCAGAAATTTTTTTTTTCCGGCTAGGTATAATAAATAAATAGGTATGATAAATAAATAGGTATAATAAATAAATAGTAAAAATAAATAAATAAACGCGTTTTCCCATGGTTTTAGCAAAAGACAGGTTAAACAAAATCATTGTGCACCTATTAGCACTACAATAAATAGAAATTGTGAATTCTAATAATGAAAAAATGTACATTGTTGTAAAAAGTTATAAATTAACGTTATCTATTTCATTTATAAAATTAAATTTTTACGTTTTGATAAGTAGCATATAAAATATTCAGCATGGTTTGAGGTAGCTCGCTTTTTATAACCTTTTTCTGGGAGAACTTCAACAAATAGACGTTATCTCATTTCACCATGTGTTATATTAAAATCATTTTAAAATAAAAACTTTAACCCTTCTTAATTCTTTACCAAATAATTTTAAATTTGGCATAAAGTTATTTTAAATCCAGTTGGATTTTAGATTAGCTGTCTCTTTAGCATTGAATTTTGATTTGATTGTATTAAAAACAATAGGATATAATTAATTCAACGCATTAAGGTCAGGCCACACATGTCCGCACCGCAGCACGGATCTGATTCATTTACGAGGGATAGATAGTAAACGTTCACACACGTGGATGCAGATGCGGTGCAGACATGTGTAGCCTGACCTTTAGGCATAACTAAAGGTAATATGTAAGTTAAATTAAAAATATTCTGAACATAACCTATAAAAACGATTAAAATTTCATGTTACTCAGAGAAAAACTCCAATGCAAGAATAGTTACAATAATAATAATAGCTCGATACGCCTAAAGGTCATGTCCGTACCACATCCGCATCCGCCTGTGTGAGTGGTTAGTATCTATTCTTCGTAAATGAATCAGATCCGTGCTGTAGTGCGGACATGTCTGGCCTGACCTTTATAGCTACTGAGCCCCAGCAACGCGTATACGCGTCTATATATATATATATATATATATATATATATATATATATATATATATATATATATATATTAAACTTGCTGGAAATGTAAATCAGAAAGAAACAGATATTTTTTCTTATATATTGAATAAATCTTCTTAAATATAAACATATTTTCATGAATAAATACATTAATTAATAGACAAAATAATTTATTTATTCCCAAAATTAACATATTTCAATATGAGCGTTTGGTTTCAAAACCGGTAACATCCATTTTTTCCAAAAACATTTTTTTTCTTTTTTTTTCAAGTTTTTAATGTTAGAAGTAATGTGTTCGACGCGTTTTTTTAAAAAAGACGTCTAGATCCTTTGAAAATCAATACTTAAAGATTCCATTTCTTATCGAAAGCTGTTCCATCCAAGCTTCACTTTTCAGAAAACCTTTAATTTTTCGAAATCCCAAACGGTATCCATGTTTCCAAACAGTTGGATGATGTTGATACTCTATTAAGAAAAACATTATGGAGATGACTGGAAATCAATAAGTACCCTAGAATTCTACAAAGTTGTAATATACAGGACAATGTCACTTATCCAAGTAAATATGCATGATACCAATATGGATGTGGGTCAACATCAAGATTTAAATGAAAATTTGTATATTTAAAAAATAAAAACTATGTATATATTGTTTACATTAAATAAAAAGATTTGTTTTTAAAAAATTTCTATTCATAATTTAAGCAAAAATTGATATTTTCTTATCAAAGTCAGGTACATCTAACATATTTTTTAACGTTAAATGAGATTTTAAAAAAGAAAATGTGATAAAAAGTTGTCAAAAATTTTTGTTTGAAGGTAATTGTTAGCAAAACGACGAAAGTTTTTTAAGTTGATCTTTTTTTGATCAGTCCTGAAAAATTGTTGAATATGGATGTAGCCGGTTTTGAAACCAAACGCCTCATATATAACTAAGCACATATGTATTTGTGCATCTAAAAAATAAAAGCAGATAGGCATGAATACTATTTTTTATTTTTAAATTCATTTTAATGAAGGAACACATGTGAACAAGCATTTACAAAATTTTATGTTAATTATAGATTACACATCATACAGTAAATTATTGTTATAAAAACATTTAGAAAGTGTAGACTAAAATAAAATTGTCATAAAAAAGTTCATTCGAAGTACACATATATTTATTAATTTTCTAAATTATCTTTTAGTGTGTGATGTTTAAAGAGCTGATATGTCATTTACTAAATTTGGAAGTCAAAAATTTCAAATAATTTAAATAAACACTAATTTAAATTTAGATAGTAGTATCAATTTCTAATGAAATAACAAAAGCATGAAATGATCAGATGCTTTAACATTAACTCAAAATCTACAGTGTCACAATATACTATCTATACACTAATATTAAATCTCAGCTGTCTATTGATAAAGCACAAAAATAGATTTATTTGTGAATGGTTTCATTAATAGAACAGAAGATTAAATTAAAGCTATATGTTTGATTAGCCTTGGAAATTAATAACAATTGAATGTTAAGCTTTTGGTAGTGTTGGATATGATTAAAGAAACAAAAGTACAAATTATCCTCTCAAACTCTCGATATAAGCCAACTGAATAAATAATCTTTATATAAAACTATATACATGATTTCAATTTGCATAACGGATTCTAAACGGTCAATCGAAACCGAATGTACTATCGAAGTGAAACCAAGTTATGAAGAGGCGCTACGAAGATGGTAATGTAATTAGATAATCTAAATCATTTTAATTTAAATGAAATTATTAATTATAGAACAAAACTAAATCTAACTCTAATTAAAGAGATTATAATAAGGTAAATAGGATCGAGTTAGAATATAACCCTAAAAGTCAGATCATGTTAATCTGTAAACTAGAAATAAAAATCATTAAATAATAACATAGAACTCACTTTCCATCCCATTTAAAATCCAACATTTTAACTATATTTGGATGGTTCAATAACTTCATGATTTCTATTTCCTTCACAATATCGTCTACTTTTCCTTTAGTAAGATTTGTTTTGCTAATTACTTTTACAGCAATTTTCTCTCCAGACACCTAGCAAACATTGAATGAATGGGATGCACAATAATAATTTGATCTTAATAATTTAGGCGTAAGGTGAACAATTCCAATTCAGTAAATTAATAGGAATAATAAATAGTTAAAATAATGACAGTGAATATTTGAATGGAAAATATGATCTTTCCGTTTATTCTAAATAAAAAAGATATGTTACCTTATGAATACCTGCATAAACTTCAGAAAAACTACCCTTCCCAATCAAAGAAGTGAGATTACATTCACTGAGAACTGAGATTTTTGGGAGGGTTGCTTTTGCCATTTTTAAGAAACAGTAATTCAATTAAGTAACAAAACAAAAGGCAACAATGTCATCAAACATAATAGTTGTGTTACAAACTTTTAATTCAAATTTCTGATAAGGATGCCTCCGTGATAAACAACATTATCAAATTGAGTCCTCTGGATCACGCATTGCTTACGAAAAGGTTTTATTAAAATACAAGATTTTAGATTCCTTTTACAATATAATTGCCACTTAAGAAATTTCAGGAATAACGAAATTCTTTTGTCACCCTTTTGATTGAGTCCCTAGTTTCTTGCAATTTTGCTGATGACGTCACGTGTTGTTAGTAAGGGCAGTTTATATGGCAGGTGCCAGTAGTGTTATTTAGGTGTAATTTCTAAATTGATGGGAATTTGAGGAGTTTCTTGCGAGATATCGAAGCTCTGTATTAACGAATTCTTATTTTTTTGAAATTTCAAGTTATGGATTCGGAGGAGGAGACTTTGTACGATGAAGTCGACTCAGGAAACGAATCTAGTGGAGACGATGTAGATTTTGCGATGGACGTTGGAAACAGTGCAAGAGAGAGACAACCTGACATAGATGATTACCCGTTTGAAGTTCTGTCAACGGAAGAAATTGTTCAGCATATGGTAGACTGTATTAAAGAAGTTAATACAGTTGTAGAGGTAATGTATTTTAAATGCCCTTGAATGAGGTTAGGAGATCCAAGCCATTTTACTCCTATACACTATTTATACTTTGTTCTATCAAGGTTACTTTGTGTTTATCACCTTTGTCATTTTTGACACTTTTAATTTAATGTTGATTTTTCTTGATTTATTTTAACATTGTATGTCACCGAATTTATCACATTTTAGATATACTCATTGAGTTCAGATAATAATTAGTTTGGCTGGCAAAATTTTGAAGCGATATAAAAAAACAAATTTATGGATTTTTACTTTTATATATTTAAAGTCATAGTTTCGAACAATAAAATAAATCTCTTATACATTAATTTCAAATTATTGGTTGAAGGGGTATGAGAACTATGTTCGTTTGTTCTGGAAAATTATTTACAATTGTATTAGAAAAATTGAGTTTGTAATATAAGCAAAATTTATGCTTTTCTTTTTAAGAGATATTTTTTTTTTTTTATTATTATTAAAAACTCATCAATTCTACTCTTCATAGATACCAGCTACCACAACCCGAATTTTACTTAATCACTTCAAATGGGATAAAGAAAAGTTAATGGAAAGATTTTATGATGGGAATCAAGAGCAGCTTTTTGCCGAAGCTCGTGTTGTAAATCCATTCACGAAACCAGCAATAGTTGCCAGACCTAAGGTAATGGTTCTACCTGTTACACTGTTAAGTCTTCTCATATGATTTCAGCTATTTTTCTACTCAAACTTGTTATTAGTTTAGGTAAAAATAATGGTATTTTTATTTTTGTTATAATTCTTAGGAAATGATTTGCTTATGATAGACAAAACAATCTGTGAAGTAAGTACAGTTGTTTCTGTGACCTATATACAGTGGCGGCAAAAAATATTTGCACACCAAGTTTTTTCATTTTATAACAATTTTAGGTAACAAGAAAAAATCATTCAATTTACAAAATTAAAAGTATATTTGATGCTAGATTAATATAAAAACAATTAAAATACAAAACTTCTTCCATAGAAAAATGAAAAATAAAACAACAAAAAATCCAGGAAAAAGTATTTGCACATCCAACGTTTACACTTTTATTTTATAATTTATGTAAATTTTATTACTTTGTATAACATCCATTTGCATCGATAACTGCCTGTAGAGGTCTTGGCATTGAATGAACTAGGATTTTAATTAAGTCTGGATTGATTTTTTCCCATTCCTGGATTAAAAGATTTTCTAGATGGTGCCTTCCAGTTATATTGTGTTTTCTAACATTAAGGTCCAATGTGTGTCTGCGGTGTCTGCGATTGGGTGTGCAGTTGTTATGGACGTTAAAAATTAGCTATTATTTTGTTTTATTAGCTGTAAGTTAAGGATCATCCTGTTGAAAAATTAATTGATCCTGATTTCCGGCAGAAAATCCTCACATAACCTTTTGCATTTAAAATTCACTCGATTGGTACGAGATTACCAACCCCATTATAGACTATGTATCATCCCCAAACCATTACATTTCCACCTCCATGCTTCACAGTAATTGAAACATTTTGCTTCTTCGGTTCTTCTTTATTTCTTCCCCCAATAGTCTTGCGGTCATCAGATCCAAACAAATTAAACTTGCTCTCATCAGAGAACAACACATTTTGCCTAAAACTGATGGTCCTGTCAATGTATTCTCCAGCAAAAGCAAGCCGTTTTCTGCGATTTTTTCACTAATGTAAGGTTTTTTCTCAGGACCATACCATAAAGCCATTTAGAATTTAAAACATTCTTTACAGTTTTTATGCTTACATACTCCACAGAAGTTGATTTGATCATATTAGCTATGGCACCTGCACATAACAGCTTGATTTTTCAACTTAAATTTCAATTTTTTTCCTCATTCTTTCAGTTAATTTTCTAGGACGATCTTTTCGCCGGTTATTTGCAATTTTACCTCGTTCTTCATATCTCTTGATCACATACCTTACTTTAGAAAAATGACCCAGCAAATCTGCTATTTTGCAATTTTTGTTGGTTATGCAATAAAATAACTTACTCGCAAGTGACGGCCCACAATTCTTTTTCTTTTGTCATTATTAATAGTCAAGCTGTTAAAAAAAGGTTTTACACGTTTGAAATACTTTAGAATACTGACTTTATTATATAAGAATATTTAATTAGGATTATGTTCAAGCAAGTAAATAACAACAATAACTAAACAAACAAACCTCTGTATTTCAGAACTCCATTTAACACTGAATTTAAACTTTTGGTTTAAACATTTTTAATAAAAATTAAATGTTATCAACTTTAGATAAAAGTAATGTGTACTTTAGAGTTTTTATTATGGTGAAATAGTAATTTATTATATTAAGAATTATAGTTCTTCTCTTTCTTATCTCATAATATTATTTATATATTTGTTAATTAATAAATTTGTAATGTTTGAAATAACTGTATTTTAAGGAACTGAGTGTTTGTACATTTTTCAGTACCGCAAACAGCAATCAAGTTCTGGAACTGAAGAATGTGAAATATGCTACACAGTTCTCCCTGGGCCTGTAAGTTATTAATATTTATTTGCTTATATTTGTTATAATGCAAGAATAAAATATTTTTTTCAAGTTTAGGTCTATCCTTGACTGATCTACTTAAGATAATATATGTTAATATTGCATTATTATGCGAGTTTTTTTCTGGGATTTTTTAAATGTATATCATTTCCATCGGGCTATTCTATACAAGATATTTCTTCTGAATCCTGTACTTAACCTAGCTTTTAGCATTATTTCTCTACTTAGTTGTAAATTCAGGAAAGGATAAATATTTTAGTGTATATATTAATAAAATATTCATTAATCATTATTTTGGAAACTTTCACCTCATGCTAATATTGTCAAGAGTAGAATTATTATATACAAGCAGACCCGACTAAGCGTTGCTGTGGCTGAGTAGCAATAATGCGTTGAATTAATTATATCCTATTATTTTAGATGCAGTCAAATCAAAATTCCTTGCAAAGATAAAAACATTTCAGCTAATCAAAAAACCAATGGGATTTAAAATAGTACTTGAGGCCAACTTTAAAATTGTTTGTTAAAGAATTTAGAAGGGTTAAAGTTTTTATTGTAAAAAGGAATACAATCACAATAGACAGCGAAAATGTATCGAATTAATCTTTTGCCATAATGCATATTAATTAAATTCAGAACATAATTCATGGTTATAGCTGAAAAGGGTTATGAAAATTTCTCAAACCATGCGAAAAAACCTTACGTTTTTTCAAAAGTACTTAACTAAACAAAAAATTTAATTTTATGAATGAGATAATTTATAACTTTTATAATAATAATTTACATTTTTCTTTATTATTGGAATTCACAATTTTTATTTATTGCAGTGCTAATAGGTGCACAAATGATTTTGTTGAAACAAATAGATTCAATGTTTTCCACCACGTTAAAAGGTGAGACATAGTTGCTCATGAGAAAAACACGGATTTTCCAAGTTCAAGCTGAAAAAAATAGATTTGGCAACTGGATCCTTCCACGCTAAATAATAAAATAAAAAAAATGATGTGTTATATCAAAAAATCAACTTAAACCGCCACCTGTTGGAAATTTATAGAACATACAAATAATCACATCAGTTGTAGTATAATAAGCATTTAATTTGCAATAAAAGAAATATTGAGGCCAACAATCAAAATAAAAACTATCCTATCTTTCAAGTTGGACAAAAATACACACAATGAGCCAAATTTCATCAAAATGGGTTGAGTAGTTTCTGAGTTTACCTCCGACGAACATCGGGACAAGAGATTTTTATATATATAAAGATAATTAACTTGTAATGTTTACACTCTATGTTGGATTTCATTCAGGAGGTGGGTCTGTATTTGACATATTTTATGAATTTTCAAATATTAGCACTGTGCTCTTTAACCTTTCTAATTTCTTAATACATAATTATTGTGCTTGGGTAGGTGGTGCAACTAGTTAACTGGACCAGTTCATTAGCTATTGACAGTCTTCTGGCAGATGTTTTATGTGTAGTAGTAAATTATTTAAGGTTTACATTTTTTAACCATATAATAAACAACTACAACTTTTTGGCTTTCACGATTTTCTAATTTTGAGTAATGGTTCTGTTAAGCTGAAATAATTTGACATATTATGCCAAAGTATTTATCAGTAATGCAGGAATGTTAACACCCTTCCGCCACCCCTATATTTTGATGTTCCCTGCCACATAAATTGTTTATGTTTCTAATGTTTTACAAATGTGTTTATCTGGCGCAAAAAAAAAAAAAAAAAAAAAATCCTCTAAAGATAGCACACCTGCTATAGAATAACAAAAGATGACAAGATAACAAAGATTCTAACAATCACAATTTAAAAATTATATTACTGACAAGATGAAACCAACAACTGATCTTTATTGCTATATCAAGACCTAATAAGCAAAATGAATGGTTTGCTGTCCACTCAAATGACAAACCAATGTTCTTTGAAAAAGTTTGATAAGCACAGGTTTATTTCGTATTAAACTTTTTACAACAGCCAAGACATTGTATCATTTTTCATACATGATTTATTTGTGCAGTTACTTTCCTTTTCCATGTCACTTGATTTACCAGAATTTAGGTTAAAGGTCCAGAAATCTCAGTTTCACTGGTAATAAAAAATTTCCGTGGTTTATTGCGATGCAAATGCAAAGATAGCAAAGAATTATTGAGATACTGATTGTACAGTTGTACATTTCAAATTGAAAATCTACATGTTATTTATAGCTGAACTCCTAGAGATTTTGATGTTTTATATTTCCATTTATATAAAATCTAGCACTTATTGTCTTAAAAATGCTTTCAATTTTATGTAAACTATTAATCCAATAATTATATAGTTATTATTTTACAGATGATGACTGGGCTTGAATGTGGTCATAGGTTTTGTACATCATGCTGGGGAGAATATTTGACGACTAAAATAATGGAAGAAGGTGTTGGGCAGACAATAGCATGTGCTGCTCACGGGTGTGACATACTTGTCGATGATGCCACCGTCATGCGACTTGTCAGAGATTCTAAAGTTAGGCTGAAATATCAACACCTTATTACTAACAGTTTTGTCGAGGTTTGTTTACTAATTTTCATTATTTCATTTCTTTAAATTCTTGGCTTTTATATTTATTTTATTCAACTGTTTTTAAATGAACAGTTTCAGTAATAGAATCAAGTCTCATGATAATTTGTGAAGGTTATCTAGCACATAAAATATAAGTTGCACAGAACTGAAGTCAGGTATGCACCTGAAGTAGATATACACTTGTGACGTGACGGCAGAGGTAGAGGTTATGTCAAAATTTAGTGTGTTAACTTGTAGGGGTTTAACATCAACTTAACGTATTTTACTATTAACTTGAAAATAGCTCTTACAATTTTGATTACACTCTTCAAGTTTGATTAGAATTAAATATTATTTTAAAAATGAGGTAGGTTTTATTATCATCATAGAAATAGGCTGATAAAATTTAAATGGCAGAGGAAAGATTGTTCCTATAAAATACCGTCAATTTTTTTCATTTGGAGATATTAACAGAGCCTTATTATTTCTAATAATAGTAATAAGAAATGTCTAAATATTAATTATGAACCAATTAAATAAAAAATAATGGGGAGAAAGAGAACATGTTTTCTCAGGATGAAAATTTCAATTTCTAGGTATACATGATAAGAGCAGCGCCGGAAAAATAAGGATTTTAAAAAGGATATTATTTAGTGTAAAAAGTAATAGACATTACGGATTTGAACACCAAAATGACTTCTACTTTCAGACGTTTTAACAGTAACTATTGGTTTCTTGGTGATAATTGCAACTGTCATAAAATCAAAAATTATGGAATTAAAACAATCAAAAAATCTTTTTAATTTTCTATTATAATGAAAAACTAAGACAATTATTTTGTGGGAAGACGAGAGAATCGTGAGAAAAGATGAGAAGTATGTACTGCTCATAATGTTTATGGATCGAAAAAAAAAACCTATCGCATCCTGTAATATTTAATGAATAAAATTCACTTTAATCACTGTTTTCTATACTATTGACTTAAACAAAGAAATAGAAATTACCACTACCCGAGCAGAATATAATATTTCCGTCATTCCTGGAAATATTATTTCCCCATTATTGTAAAACCTGATTGTTCAGAAGTGCACATAGATTGTGCACATGTTTTGGCCTGGGCAGAATTTATTTCTAAAATCTCCTTAAAATTATATATAAAGAGACAGGTGAAGCTTTGGTAATGGCCACAAGTAAGGGGTGCTAACTCCATCCTTGGAACATTGTATGAAGTACTCATGGCAGTATTTTCCAATTAAATAAAATAAAAAAATTTAAGTGTTTTCTTTCTAGAGTTTTTTTTTTTTCAATACAATAGTTACAAATAATTTAATAATATAGTCTAACATTTTAAACTTATGGGGCAGTATCTTTTTTTTTTTTTATCTTCCAAATTGTGGCTTTATTTTGTTTTATTTATTTATTTATTTTAAGAAGGATTGAACAACAATCTTTTTAATTCTTTCGTAAGTTTAATATGATTTATTTGTTAATATTTTAGTGTAATAGGCTCTTACGCTGGTGCCCTTCTCCTGATTGCAATAACGCTATAAAAGTGTCGTATGTCGAAGCAAGACCAGTCGTCTGCAAATGTTTGCACACATTCTGCTTTGCATGTGGTGAAGCTTGGCACGATCCAGTTAAGTGTCATCTTCTAAAAAGATGGATCAAAAAATGTGATGACGACTCCGAAACTTCCAATTGGATTGCAGCCAACACCAAGGTAAACTGCCTACATTATAAATAATATTTGCGCTTAGTTTTAAGATTATTGATTAGAAAACCTTTAAAAGTAGTTATTTATTTGGATACATTATTAAAAACAGCTTCAGGCCCCTTTCGAGTCATTAAATAATAATAGTGCATTGTTTTATTGGATTCATTTTTAGTTTTTCTACTTTAGTCTCATTTTAAGCCATTAAATTTAATGAGCCTATCTTTCTCTCCTTTGACAATATTTTTCTGGTTCTTACCTTTTCCAAATCCTAAAACCCAGCTCCTAACCCTGTGTATCTTAATCCACTCCTTGAACTCAAAAGCCTAACTATTAGCATTTATACCTCATTGTATAGAACTGCTTCCTTAAAAAATTTCTTTCTTGTTCTTTCCTCCTTTTGAAATCCCAAATCTCTATTCACAAACCATCATCCTTCAAACATCAACTTTTTCTCTAGCTCTTTATTAATGAAAATTCTATTCAAATAGAACTTAAAACTAAATATTTAGCAGACAACAAAGTCATAGCTACACCATTTTAAATTTGCATTATGAATTCACTTGAATAGAGAAATAAAACTAAGTTTTAGATTTTGAATATTAGAGTACAGTCAACTCCGTTTTATTGGGACATAAAGGGAAAATTTGTTTTGTCCCAATTAGGCGGAGGACCCAATAAAGCGGAGACCATGAATGAAGGTGTTTTAATATAAAAAATATACAACATGAAACAAATTAAAATAACTATTTGTGTACAATATAAATTATACTGATAAAAACGAAATAAGAAATGAATAAGAACATGTTTTTATGTCAATTTTTTAACAGATATGAATGAAGTGTGCATTGTAAACTATGACCAAAATAACTAGTGGACTTCTTTTGGACGCCTAAGGACTTTCTTCATTTCCTTTTTGTGAAAAAAAGGCGACTTATCTTTTTGATGCGATTTCTTGCTTTTGGTTGAAAAACAGGCATGGTCTCAGATACTTAGGTTATTCGATTGACACCGGGTCTCATAGTTTTTTACATTAAGTTCCAGAAAGTTTTGGCCCTAAAGCGGTGATATTTTACCTATATTTGATTCCATTTTATTAAAAATGGCTCAATTAAACGGTGGTCACAATTATCCGATAGCCCAATTAAACGGAGTCGACTGTATATTAAATATATTCAGACATAATTGAGGTTTTTATAGGTTTATCAAAGAACCTTTTTATATAAATTATATGAATTTGCCTGTTCACATAACAATTTATGCTTAGTGAGACTGTTTATTATGTGGAGTCGACTGTATATTAAATATATTCAGACATATGTGAGGTTTTTATAGGTTTATCAAAGAACCTTTTTATATAAGTTATATGAATTTGCCTGTTCACATAACAATTTATGCTTAGTGAGACTGTTTATTATGTGGAGTCGACTGTATATTAAATATATTCAGACATATGTGAGGTTTTTATAGGTTTATCAAAGAACCTTTTTATATAAATTATATGAATTTGCCTGTTCACATAACAATTTATGCTTAGTGAGACTGTTTATTATGTGGAGTCGACTGTATATTAAATATATTCAGACATATGTGAGGTTTTTATAGGTTTATCAAAGAACCTTTTTATATAAGTTATATGAATTTGCCTGTTCACATAACAATTTATGCTTAGTGAGACTGTTTATTATGTGGAGTCGACTGTATATTAAATATATTCAGACATATGTGAGGTTTTTATAGGTTTATCAAAGAACCTTTTTATATAAGTTATATGAATTTGCCTGTTCACATAACAATTTATGCTTAGTGAGACTGTTTATTATGTGGAGTCGACTGTATATTAAATATATTCAGACATATGTGAGGTTTTTATAGGTTTATCAAAGAACCTTTTTATATAAATTATATGAATTTGCCTGTTCACATAACAATTTATGCTTAGTGAGACTGTTTATTATGTGGAGTCGACTGTATATTAAATATATTCAGACATATGTGAGGTTTTTATAGGTTTATCAAAGAACCTTTTTATATAAGTTATATGAATTTGCCTGTTCACATAACAATTTATGCTTAGTGAGACTGTTTATTATGTGGAGTCGACTGTATATTAAATATATTCAGACATATGTGAGGTTTTTATAGGTTTATCAAAGAACCTTTTTATATAAATTATATGAATTTGCCTGTTCACATAACAATTTATGCTTAGTGAGACTGTTTATTATGTGGAGTCGACTGTATATTAAATATATTCAGACATATGTGAGGTTTTTATAGGTTTATCAAAGAACCTTTTTATATAAGTTATATGAATTTGCCTGTTCACATAACAATTTATGCTTAGTGAGACTGTTTATTATGTGGAGTCGACTGTATATTAAATATATTCAGACATATGTGAGGTTTTTATAGGTTTATCAAAGAACCTTTTTATATAAATTATATGAATTTGCCTGTTCACATAACAATTTATGCTTAGTGAGACTGTTTATTATGTGGAGTCGACTGTATATTAAATATATTCAGACATATGTGAGGTTTTTATAGGTTTATCAAAGAACCTTTTTATATAAGTTATATGAATTTGCCTGTTCACATAACAATTTATGCTTAGTGAGACTGTTTATTATGTGGAGTCGACTGTATATTAAATATATTCAGACATATGTGAGGTTTTTATAGGTTTATCAAAGAACCTTTTTATATAAATTATATGAATTTGCCTGTTCACATAACAATTTATGCTTAGTGAGACTGTTTATTATGTGGAGTCGACTGTATATTAAATATATTCAGACATATGTGAGGTTTTTATAGGTTTATCAAAGAACCTTTTTATATAAGTTATATGAATTTGCCTGTTCACATAACAATTTATGCTTAGTGAGACTGTTTATTATGTGGAGTCGACTGTATATTAAATATATTCAGACATATGTGAGGTTTTTATAGGTTTATCAAAGAACCTTTTTATATAAATTATATGAATTTGCCTGTTCACATAACAATTTATGCTTAGTGAGACTGTTTATTATGTGGAGTCGACTGTATATTAAATATATTCAGACATATGTGAGGTTTTTATAGGTTTATCAAAGAACCTTTTTATATAAGTTATATGAATTTGCCTGTTCACATAACAATTTATGCTTAGTGAGACTGTTTATTATGTGGAGTCGACTGTATATTAAATATATTCAGACATATGTGAGGTTTTTATAGGTTTATCAAAGAACCTTTTTATATAAATTATATGAATTTGCCTGTTCACATAACAATTTATGCTTAGTGAGACTGTTTATTATGTGGAGTCGACTGTATATTAAATATATTCAGACATATGTGAGGTTTTTATAGGTTTATCAAAGAACCTTTTTATATAAGTTATATGAATTTGCCTGTTCACATAACAATTTATGCTTAGTGAGACTGTTTATTATGTGGAGTCGACTGTATATTAAATATATTCAGACATATGTGAGGTTTTTATAGGTTTATCAAAGAACCTTTTTATATAAATTATATGAATTTGCCTGTTCACATAACAATTTATGCTTAGTGAGACTGTTTATTATGTGGAGTCGACTGTATATTAAATATATTCAGACATATGTGAGGTTTTTATAGGTTTATCAAAGAACCTTTTTATATAAGTTATATGAATTTGCCTGTTCACATAACAATTTATGCTTAGTGAGACTGTTTATTATGTGGTGTCCATCATTTGATCATGGAGGTGTTTTTTTATGTTTGTAATGTATCAGTTGGACTCACACCGATGTTACCATCAACCCCAGCTCCCAACTTGCAGACAATGTAACCACCTTCGATATAATAATTACCTATGATTATCTCGTTTGCCAACTTCATTACATCTACATGCTGGCAACTGCTGCGTCAATATACACTGACTAATTGAGGGGTTGTGTTCTGCCTTCATCTATACAATTTTAAATAAGATCCCTGGGTTATCTTATCCGTAACAAATCTGATCTAGCCAGAGTGAGAAGATCAAGATTCAGTACTTAAATTTCAACCTGCCTCGCCAAAATCAAATGAGCACTATTCATGAAGTTGCTGTTAACACCTAACACTATATACCCAATGTTCAAAAAACCCACTTCTCTCTTTGTAAAGATGAAGCAATCTGGGTGTCACAGTTGTTTTTGTTTAAAATATTATCCGATTCGCACCTGTACAAACTGAACTTAAAAGTTGGTTATTTTCGGTAAGACCGTAATTTTTTATTATTTTTTCTGTTCCATAGGAATGTCCCAGGTGCAACGTTACAATTGAGAAGGATGGAGGATGTAATCATATGGTTTGCAAAAATCAGAATTGCAAAGCCGACTTTTGCTGGGTTTGCCTCGGACCATGGGAGCCTCATGGATCTTCATGGTAAGTTGTCGATGATTAGTCAGATATAATCTACAGCCATTACTCAGATCAAATCATATGGATTTGACAAGCATTATAAGTTATGCATAGCTTGAATAGATAATGTTGAATGATGAATATTTAAAATTATAAAGCTTAAATTAGCTTTAGGCTACATACCTGAAAGTATTTAACTGCTAGTAGTTGAATATACCCTAAGAAAAATATATATTTTAAAAAATTACTCTTGTTTGAAAAAATACTCTTGTTTTCAATCTAACAATGGTTTTTTTTGGCGGGCAAAAAATCTTGTGAATTCTCATCTATTTTCATCAACCATAAGTATTGTTTATGATATTTATTGAACCAAAACAATAATGACAAGTTTTTTTTTGTTTTTTTTTTATGAAATTGAAAGGAAAGCACCATCAATTAATGGTTTTGTTTGTTAACTAGGTATAATTGCAACAGATACGATGAAGAGGAGGCTAAAGCTGCACGTGATGCACAAGAAAAATCTCGTGCTGCACTTCAGCGCTACCTTTTCTATTGCAATAGGTACATGAATCATATGCAATCACTTAAGTTCGAACATAAATTATATGCCTCTGTCAAGGAAAAAATGGAAGAAATGCAACAACACAATATGTCATGGATCGAGGTTAGTTTTAATTTGGATCAATTATATAAAAAAAGATGTTAAGGTTATTTAAACATTTTAATGAATTCATCTCTTAAAAAATTTTTACCTTGTTAAAAATTGATAAAGGGATTTCAAATGGCTTCAGAATCCCTCTCAAACTAACACTAGCTATAATCCAGATGTGCCTCAATGTTTTGATAGTTGAACTTAGTAAGTTTGATTCTGTAATCTTTTTAAAAGGATTTAATCAATTTAATAGGGGAGAGCAGGGTTGGTTGGCATAGGGGGCAGGTTGGCCTTTGGCTTATAATTTCCGTTACACCTGTTGTGAAGGCGCCACAATTGTACCATGTGACCCGCTCGAACTCGGGAGTCTTGTCCTGAGGTTTCAGTCTGATGCTAACAATGTAGAGAAGTGTGTGCTTCATTGATTGATTTTACAACAATTTTTATTTTGTCAATAAATTTGGTTTTAAGGCATGGCAAAACATTTGACTCCGGTTCTGTTCACATAGCCCCAAACTCCTTTGAAAAACCTAACTTTTCAACTAACCAGTTTCTTGTTTGGTTGTTCTCCCCTGTCGTGGCAGCCATCTTTTATATGATTTCTCCTATGGGGTTAGTTGGCTATCTTCAACTGGGGTTTGTTGGCGCAGTAGCAAGTCACAAAAGTAAGGTAAACATAAAAAAAGGTGAAACTACTACTTGTATTTAGTAATAGCGAGGAAGAGGAGAGCAATATTTCCTATGCAAAAAGAGACAACAGTCTAAACTTAAACGGAATCTTTAGGAAAAGCGAAAAAGATAATGACATTGAAGATCACCTTCAGCCGCAATCGAAGCTTATTGATGAACCAGCCACACCTGGCTAACATGAAAATGAAACTAGTGCACACAGACACTTTCTCATGATACAATTGAAGGGCCACAATATTTATCCTACCTAAAGTTTTTGAAGATGTGTTAAATTCGTTTTGTTTTATGAAAAATTTGTTTACATTGTTCTAACGCAATGATGCTTCTAAGCCATTACATTTTTCTAATTTCTGCTGTTTGAAATGTTATATAATTTTGTTCAATTGAAATAAATATGGTAAAATGCAACCATTTGTCATTCTATTTTCCCTTACTTAATAGCTGTTAAAACCCAATCAAAATTATTTTATCATTATAGTGCAGCTTTTAATTACAATAATATGTGTCAGGCAGTACTTGAATGAGATGGCCAAACAACACCACCTTTTAGGCCACCCTGCCCCACACAGGGGGTTGATTGGCATACTCTGGCTTAACAAATTCTTAAATTTCCTATGATCATAGGGTTAAATATTATTTGTTGAAAAAGTACTTGAAGTACTCTAATCCTTGGGGTTTACAGTGGTATCAGCCATATTGGGATTATATTAACAGGAATGACTCAACAATCAAAAAAGTGAAAACTGTTGCCAACCAACCACGCTCTCCCCTATAGATGTACAAAAAAAAGTTATTCTCACTTTTCTGTGTAAGATTAACATTTTTAATGTCAGCAGATGTTTTCTGAATACTTATTCTTATTTTTTTTTTTTTTTTTAGGTACAATTTCTGAAGCGTGCTGTTGATATTCTATGTCAATGCAGGCAAACTTTAATGTATACATATGTTTTCGCATATTATCTTCGAAAAAACAATCAATCAGTGTTATTCGAGGTAAATTTGTGTCATTAATTCTAATATTATGTTTTCCTTAAGGAGTTGCCTTGATGGATAATAAGAAACTTTTTGCAGGATAATCAGAAAGATCTAGAAAGTGCTACTGAAACTCTTTCAGAATATCTTGAAAGAGATATCACTTCTGAAAATTTAGCTGATATAAAACAGAAAGTCCAGGACAAGTATAGGTAAGTATTTTTTAACATATATATACTATCTTTTATATATATATCCTCCACCTTCAAATTTTATCTAGTTATGAGATTCTATAATAAAAATTAAAAAAAAAAAATAATAAATAAAATAATAAAAAATGTTTTACTTGTAAAATAATAAAACTAGCTATTTTCTCAGAATCTGAAAATAAGTGCCTCAAGTGGACCCCTAGTTTTTTTGGATACAATTTTTTACTAAAGGGGTCTACTTAAGTACTTATAAAATTTAAAAGTGTTCATTAACCCATATTATGCTCACATGTGCGTTCTTCCCCTGCTTACTTGATTTATAATTATATATATTCATTTTCATTTATATCCGATTCTGAATTAATGTAAATTTTTTAATATTTGAATTATTTCATTATTCATAAATTGTAGGTACTGCGAAAGTAGACGGAAAGTTCTTCTAGAACACGTTCACGAAGGCTATGAAAAAGAATGGTGGGAATATACGGAATAGTGATAAAAGAAGAGAAAAACTAATGAAATAAATGTGTGATATAACATTAGTGCATCAACTGAAGTGAGGCACGATTCTAGGATGAATAAGATAAATGTATATGTATATATACATATATTTAGGGATGAAGTTGGAAGTGTACAGAACAATTGAAAAGTATATATTTATATAAGGACTAACAAATACATATATATTTGACATTGTAGGAAATTGTGTCTAATATATATGAATAGATGTTATGAGTTTATTTATTAGATTAATACTAAGATCCGTTAAGGAATTTAAATCGGCATTAAAAGTCATTCAAATTTTATGATGAATCTAAATGCAATTGATTTAATTTTCATTGCAAGAATCAGTTTTCTATAAAAGAAAAATTGAAATATGTTTTGTTTGGTTCCTAATTTATTAAAATTGTTTTTGAGTATTTTTTTTCTTTCTTTCGTTTGCATTGTAAATGCGAGAAGCTTTATGTTTTTTATACTTTATTTTTTCATATTTGAGACGTTGAGAGCAAAAATTAATATATATATACACTGTCAACTGTATTATATTTTATCATTGATTTTTGATTATCAGATATTGTACATATTTATGTATACATATATATTTAAGGTTATATAATTATGTTGTAGAGAAGAAATTTTATTCATGAAAAATGAAGAGAAAAAAAAATCTATCGCGCTGATATAGCAATGTTAATTTCCTTTTTATTATAGTATCTTAAATAATATAAATATCTTAAGTAGTTTATCTCAGAGTTGATGATTTCAATTGCAGGCAATTTCTTTTCCAAATCAGCTTAACACATCGCTTTATAGCTTTTGTTTTCCCTCCTTAAAAAATATGCTTCACTCCATTGAGAGGTTTATATACACACACCATTGTTTTGTTTTTTTCGAAGGTCACGGATCTGCTTCTATCTAGCTCCATCTTTTTTTTTTTAAATTAGAACTAAATGCACTTTGTAAAGATCCAATTAATGGGAAGAGTAGATTCAGATATTAAAAGTTACCACCCTCTGAGATTTTTTATTAAATTTTTTTTTACACACTTGCATACAAGAAAGTATTCATATGTGTGTTATATATGTATATACACTTTTGTATATCACTGTACAATGTATACACCTGTTCATTGTTTGTGTGTTTGTTTTCGCGTACATATATCATATGTATGTTAGGGTTTATATGTTGTGATTTTCTTTAGGCAATTTTTTTATTGTCTATGTAATTGTATTATATGAAAGATGTGTATATACTTATAAAATAAAAAAACAATTGCATATTTTTTCCTATTAAGATTATTATTCTTGTTTATTTTACTAGTCATGTGTAGATATTTTAATTTTCGAAAAAATAAAAAATTTATATGCTGAACATACAAGGATGGATGGTTTTATAACTTAATAAAATTATGTATCTAATTCATGTTAGGCCAACCTTGTTCCTCTAATCTTTGTTACATATTCTCCATTAGATGCTTGTTTATTGTTCTAAGAATTTAAAATAATATTTTTAAAACTTTTTTCTATTTGAAAAAGAAAACTGGCTTTTATAATTTTTATTTTAACATAGATAGAAACCTGCAATCATTCCTTTCCCTACACATCCAACTGATATTTTGGATATTATATCTTCTATCAGGTTGTATACAATTTTTTTTTAAATGTCTGAATTATCAAACCACCAAGACAAGTTCCTCAATTTCTAAACATCAACAGTATCTTAACTTCTTATTGATTAGTATATACCATTTTAAAGTCTCATTTTTTATGGTAACGTAATGTTATTACTGTTTTGCTTTATTAATATTAAGTAGATTGTAAGTCATAAGCCATCAAATAGCATGCTAATAAAATATCGCCATCTGAGTAGTATCCAGAATAATCATGAACAAAATTTAAGACTCGAAAGATACATATATTTGAGAGACTTGAATAAGCCATTCAAATTTGGAAAGGAGAAGTTTCTTATTGCTTACAGATTCCTTGATGAATTCTATGACTTCAGATACTTGGTAACCAGATCTTACTTCAAGTTTTAGATTTGAAGACTTATCTCTTGAATTAATAAATTTGCATTCATGTGATATATAGCCAATTTGTTACATTCAGTCTACAGAAATTTCAAATTTAGAAATCATAAAATTAAATAATGAAATATGACTGTTAAATCTTGTCCTTGAATATAAGAAACATAATCATATACAAATGCAAATTGTTATTATTAGATTAATTCAGTCAACCAGTGTTGGAAGGCCATATTGTTTAATTAACGTAACTTTATGCCTGTAAGGCTAATCGAAAGTGCTTCAGTGGGGGGTCCTAAATTTTGCCAACCCAGGTGTAATTAGGAGGCCCTGTTATAAATCTAATTAACACATTAGGAACAATTCATTTTATTTTTATTACAAAATTATGATTTATAATAACAAAGAAATTATAATTTGAACCATTGCAATCCTAGAGGTAACTTAAAAACAATCTAACAGCTGAATAGCGATCATTGGATTATTAACTAAATTTAAATGATCAGAAGCCTGCATTAAAATATGAAAAATCAAATCACAAAATAACATTTCTTTATATTTACAGTTACGGATTGATATTATGTCTTATATTATTTCATGTTTTGTATGGGATGCACATTCAAAAGGGGGATGTTAAGAACTAATCTTTTGTTTTGCTCCTTAAGGCTTGTGAATGTTACGATTAATGTGGAATTGCAACTGAAATTAGTCTAAATATTAAGAATGAAATTTGAGATCAAACTTTCTTTTATGACATAAGTAAAAATGACTAATCATAACGTAATCAAAAAGATATATTCTGATATTATTTGTTATACAGGTTTATAATAATTCCATTCCCTTTTGACTTTTCAATCTCCAAACTTTTCATAAGTGAATATTTAAAAAATATATCAGTACTAAGTTTAATTTCATAAATTAAGTACCTATATTGTTGCATTAATAAATACACTTATCAGATACTATTATTCAATATAATAGTTCTTAAGAACAGATTGAATCAGTTCATAAGAACATACTAGTTCCATTTTTCTAGCTTAAATTTATTCTAATAGATAAAAAGAAAACAAGAATTGAAGTTTTAAATGCTAAGATCATTAAATACAACAACATACATCAGAATAGATTCAAACTTATTAATAATATTTATAAAAGTACAAATACTTTATATTTAAATAAATTATATCATCTTAACAATCAATAAAACATAACAAAACAAATTTGATCTTGTTAAAAGGCCTTCAAATCCAATTATTGTTATAAATAAATAATTATTTCTATTATACGCCAATCATCACAGTAAAAGTTATATGATGAAACTTTTTCGTAACTTCATTCAGAAATCTTTGTCCAAACAAGTTTTTTTTTATGAAAATTAAAATTAGTGTCAATTTATTTCCAGGCCTGTTTGAGAGCCTTACGAGATGCAAGCTTTTTCGTGATATATGCGGCAGAAATGAGACCGCTCAAAACAGCTGTTATCAACCAGTATTCAAAATCATCTTTTAGGACATCAAAAGTTCTGGAGGGAGCCACCCTGGTATAAAATAAATCTGAAAGCAAAACAAAAATTAAATTTTGATTAATTGATCCTTTAAAATATAAATTATAATCCGATTTGTTAAATGCATTTTTCTGATTATCACTTAACTTCTTTTAAAAGTTAATAATTTACTTCCAATGTCTGCTCTTACAATATTATCTTGTCCATTCGAAACTATTACTTTATGACTCCACTTCAAGACAATAAAAAGGAAAGTTTATTAAGCTTCTAAAGAAGGTGCACATAATTTATTATTATTCACATTATTTATTTTAAACTCCTTATGCGAAGGCATAGAAATAAACCAAAGAAAAGGTATTAATTATAAAACCTAAGGATTTTTTTTTTTTTTTTTTTTGTTGCATCCTAGAAGGTTAAAGGAAGAAACTGCATCAATACAGATTAACTTAAGACAGTCCCAAGTAATTAATCTTAACTTTTAAACTGGACAGATTAAATGCCTACCAATCTTTGTTGACCCCCACTCTCTTCTTAAACTGAAACGCTGGACTTAATATGACCTTAAACTAAGTTTTTTTTCTTCCTATCTTTTTCCAGTCCTATAAAATACTCTCGCTCAAAAATTACATCCAAAAATCTTGGTCAGTAATATTCAGTAATAATTATTTATTTATTTATGAATGCTAACTCGCTCAAGGAAAACTATAAAAGAAAAACTCACTCTTAGTTCCTTCTGTACAAAATCAACATACTACAGTATTGTTAATAATAGTACTGGTGGGGCAAACTTGTCCAGCAAGCAGGCCTTTTCATGCTCCTTTTTGCCAACGCCTGATGTCTGTAACGAGGTTGACACCACGTACTTACCAAATTTTAAGTCTTAAGATTAATTTTTAAAATACTAACAAGAAATAAATATTAACTTTGTCCCAGGTGGGAATTGAACATACCAACTTTTTGAACTGGACACTCTGGAACCCATGCCCTGACATGCTCAGTTCTTACATTCTCTTTAAATTTGTATTTATTTTATTCCTATTACTAATCCCATCACCCTTGTTTATAGATATAAATAAAAGTACTGGGTTTTTTTTTTTTTTTCAAAGGAAGGAACCTCTTCCATTTTTTTGTTTTGTTATTAATTTATTTTATCAAACATTTCGGGCTTCTGAAGCCATCTTCACAGGATTATCTGTATTACTACAATGATTTAATTAGTTACATATTGATTGTTTTTAATTTTATTTTAGATTATTTAATATCTGAAGTAACATTTTTAAACACTTAACCAATGCAACTAAAACCATCAGTTTTGTCAAAACTTTTTAAGTAATGAACACATGTCACTGATTAAAATAAATAACATTTAAAAAATTTTTTTGGTGGTTGTGAAACTACTTCTATTTTCACAGTTGTTTTTGCCTCTGTTCAACTCGGAGCTAATACTCATTTTATCGCCATGATCCCTCACTCCCCTATTTTTATTTATTTGTTATTATTATAGTCTATATTAGTTTCTATATGTTCTTTAAATTTTTGATGATGTGAAGGTTATTTAAGTGTTTAGTATCTGATTGATAACTTATTGTTTTTTGTAAGGTATGTAGCTTCTTCTATTTCTTTTTTTGTTTTTGGCAATTTGCCCTTCAGTTAAAAATAAGCCTACATTTTTAAAATGTACAATTATTTATCATTGAGGACAATATAATTAAAGAATAAAGTATTTAAAACTCCTTTTCAATAAACCAATAAAATAAAACTATAAATCTTTTGAAGTGTATGATACGTACCTAAGCCATAAATTAGAACCAGAGACGTTGACTCTAAGCCAGCCGGAGAGGTGTGAATACCGGTGATGTGAGGCAGGCTGTGATTGTACGTTAGAGTTGCTTCATGAGGAAGGCTCAAGTCAGGCGTATAAGGAAGGACACCTTCTTCCCTCGAGTCGTTCGACCTGTGTGGGTCGAGCAGAGCCCATGGAATTTCGATGACACTTCCAGTACTAACTCCCACTGTTAAACATTAAATAAATAATAAAAAATCTGAGTCTCAGAGGTAAATTAGAGGGCCAGGGTAGCTGAGCGTGTTTGACCAACTCAATATAAGTATTCTAGCAGATTTTCGAATCCAATAAAATAGTAAAATTAAAGAAGAACATTTTTAATATGCAATAAACAACTTTAAATACTAACCTAAAATATGTTTGTTCGTAATCCCCTTCTCAGTTATGGTTTCCTTCATTGCCATGATGTTATGGGGAAAAATATAAGCTTGCCTTTCAATGATCGGTTCAACGAGGTGAGTAAGGGAAGAGAATTCTATAACAGAATAATTATCAGTTCACAAACAATATTAATGTATGTAGATATGATCAGCTGCAAAAATAATACTAAGAACTTTACCGGTCGAATTCCTCATCGATTTTCCCTCATAAAGATCCAAAGAAATCATTTCAGTTCTGCGAGCCTTGTCATTGAAATAAGAATACACAACCCAGTTTTCAGAATTGACCATATGAACAGGAGGCATAGCACGCTTATGAGCTGCATTAAAAATTACTCCTCCGCTAACAGTATCAATTAAATATACAGTAATCATGTCTGAAAAATAAAAAATAGGTCGTTAATCGTAGATAGAATTTTTATGATCTGGCATATTTATGATTTTTTTGCTAATTAATGCACTAATTGCTTTAATGTGCTGCAGTACAGGTGCAAATGATGGAAAACAAAAATAAATAATGCACTCTACACAATTTAATTAAATTATTTTTAATGAAAAATAATGGAGAAGTAGAATTCAAAATTCAGCCAATTCCATCAAAGTACATTTTTTATAGCTGGCAAATAAATATCATTTATAGGTGTTATCATGGTACAGACCTTATTTTTATAAGCCCATATTCAATTTTATTTAACTATTTATGGAAGAAATCCTTCCACCTAATGATAATCTAGAAGAAAAAATATATAAAAAAAAAAAAAATTAAAATATATATTGCTTTATATATAGTATATATATATATATATATATATATATATATATATATATATATATATATATATATATTTAAAATATATATAGTTTCTGGCTCCCGCTTTTCTAAGGCGGGTGGGGGTTACCAGAAACGGCATACATCAAGTTAATATATGAAATTAATGTATTGAATAAGTATCAATGAATATTGGATTCTATTCCATAGGTGACGTGTTTATTACCAATTTTACTTTATTTTAAGAAACCTGTGGCATGGGGCGAATGAAAATAGACAAACAAATCCAAATAGAACTCCATATTTAATTTTTTTAACTAACAATGTAAATCATTAATACCCCCTTCTAATAAATCCTATAAAGATATTTTACTAACAGAACTTAGTTACTGGATGCTGACTTAATTTAATGAATGCATACCACGCAATATTACAATTAGTACTGTATATTAAACTTATCTGGTGACTCTCTCTCTGGATCATTGTAAGTCTCTGGTATGATCAGTCTCTGCCATCTCTGACGCTCTCTTAGACTCAGCACCGCATCTTCTCTCAAACCCTGGACCTCCGCCCGAAATCTCCGTCTCCTCAACCTCCGAACTTCTCCCACTCCCTCCAACTCTTCGACCTCTCCTTTCTTCCTACTTATAAATTATCTTTCCCCCACTCTCTTCAAACTTCTTCTGATTGGCTGGCTATCCTAAAATTCCTATTCCGTGCTATATTTCTTCGGCTATATCTTTGCCAGGGCAAAACTGGGGTTTATGGCCCAAAGTTCTCCAACAATCTTCTTAGGTATTTCCCTTGGTGAGTGTCGGCAGCAATGTCGGTCTTTGGCTTTACTTATTTTAAATTTCTAACAATACGTTAATGGCCCCAATAACTTCCAAGGCAGTATTTCCAGGACCTTGCCGCCTGCTGCTTTCAGGTAAAACTGACCACCGGGTTTGAGCATATTAAGTACTTAACATATTATTTTAAATTATCAATGCAATTTACTTGCCCTATCCTGGCAGCATCTACGATACATAGCAATATATGCTGCACTTGGCTAGTTTTAGAGTTCTACAATTCAATTTTCAAAAATTAAAATAGTCATAAATCAAAGATAAATGCCTGAACTAGGTATACAATTTGTTTTAAGAAGATAGAAATATGCCATTCTGCTTTATTTTCAACATGTTAGTAATTTGACTACACTCAATTATTGATTGATGTCAAAGTCATTCAGCCCGTAAGAAAAAATCAACACTATCTGAAGAAAGCAATGATACTTCTTAAATTTTGTATAGTATTGTATCATGAAACAAAGTCATATGATTTAGTCTGTTACAGTATTGAAATTAAAATTATAAGTCATATACTGCTAGTCATATCATGCAGCCTGTAAAAAGTGCGGCCCCCTAAAATGACTACTTTTTTATTTATTTTTTTTTTTTTTTTTTTTTTTTTTTTTTGCTTAAAACTTGGAATGGATCGATCACACAGAATACTGTATCATCTTCAAAGAAAAGTCTATTGGACGTCGAATGACTTACCTCAATTTAAAGAAATTAATCAGAAACATGCTCCACTATTATGAATAGGTTGTCTTATAAAAATATTAATGTGTGTGAAAACTAAACATCAAATAAGTAAATTGTGTTTAAAAAAATTAATGTCATACATAATATAGCCAAAGATTATAACAATGACTCACTCTTATGAACAGGATCTATGGTGTGAGTAGCTACGGCGACTAAATGTGGGTTTATATATTTGTACAATACGCTCCTATCAGCAAGTACTCTCCCCTGAGAGTGGACTCTCTCTGCCTTGTTCTTTTGAGCGATACTGGTTATGGGTGCATTAAGCTGGATATTCCATACTCTAATAGCACGTAACTTCTACCAAAGAACAAAAAATTAATTATAATGAACAATATCTGTTACTGATGTTCAGTTTTAATTGGCTATTTGAAGATATGTAAAAGATATAATTTCATGGATATTCATGGAGATTAAATTTATAAATTCTCATGATATAAAATTAAAAAGCTAAAGAGACAGAAAGTAAAAGAAACAGAATAAAAAAAATAAAAATTGTTCCTATTTTTTAAAAAGATTTCATAGCAAGCATTTATTCCCTACCTATAGATAATACAACACAACAATTATCTATACAAATAAACAACATAAATAAATATAACATAATCAATTAATAGAATTGAATATAAAATTTAATTCAAAAAGTCTATAAAATAAACATATGTTCTTACCTGATTAGATTTAACTAAATTGTATCCATTTAAGTTGCCCGTTTCAACGTCTGATGCATACACAAAAAGATCCTGATGGAAATCCAAAGCGTCATGCAGAGTTTCAGGAGGAAATGCTTCTACCACACCGGTGTCGGTGATTAATAATAAACTTTTAACGAATTCTTCATTTTCTTTTGGAAGCAAGAGGGTCTGCTTAACACGGAAATTATAAACATTTAGCCCGCCAACTGAAACAAATAGACAATATGCTTGTGTAACATATAAAATAAACATTTTATTTTTATTTGTTTGATATTATGTCCATACAAGGGAACACAGAAAATAAAAAAATAATAGGGGAGAGCGGGGTTGGTTGCATAGAAGGTAAGTTGGCCTTTGGCTTATAGTTTCCGTCACAGCTGTTGTGAAGGCGCCACCATCGTACCATGTGACCCGCTTGACCTTGGGAGTCTTGTCCTGAGGTTTCAGTCCAATGCAAACAGTGTAGAGAAGAGTTTGCTTTATTGATTGATTTTACAACATGTAAGTAAATTTTTACATTTTCAGTAAATTTGGTTTTAAGGCATGGCAAAACATTAGACTCCGATTCTGTACACAAAGCCCCAAACTCCTTTGAAAAACCTAACCTTTCATTAACCAGTTTCTTGTTTGGTTGTTCTCCCCTGTCCTGGCAGCAATCTTTTTATATGATCTCTTCTGTGGGGTTAGTTGGCTCTCTTCAACTGGGGTTTGTTGGTGCAGTGGCGAATATGTTGATATGAACTACGGGGGCAAGACACACCCAGAAATCGTGACTGCACTTTTTTTTTTTTTTTTTTTTTTTTTATGATACAGATGTATTAGTCAGCACAATGGAAAAAAAGCACGAGTTTTGGTCATGGCCAAAAAAGAAAGATGAAATATGGTACCCCCTCACCGATGTTGTTAAAAGAATTCCGCTACCGAAACTGATCTGTGATGCCAAAAAAACATTCTTTATTGACTTTTGAGGACTGGTAAGTATTTTTCGAGAGGAGTTATTGTTCGCCTAAGAATATTTGTCCTACCTAAAGTTTTTGAAGATGTATGGAATTTGTTTTGTTTTATGAAAAAAAATTTGACATTGTAATGGATTCTTCTAATCCATTACATTTTTCTAACTCTGCTGTTTGAAATGTTACATAATTTTGTTCAATTGAAATGAATGCAGACGTATGGTAAAATGCAGCCAGCTGTCATTCTATTTTCCCTTGATAGCTGTTAAGAACCGATTCAAAATAATTATACTATTATAGTGCAGCTAATAAAAAAATCATGTTCAAGTGTGAAGAAAAATAAAAAGTACAGATGAATGTAAAAGGAGACAGAAAAAAAAAAAAAAAAATGTGAACGGAAAGTAGATATAAGAATAATAATATATTAAGAGAGTAGTAATAAGCATTCAAAATATAAAATTAAAAATAGAGAAAAGCGAAATAGGGGAAGTACGATTGACTTATATTAATATTTAATTAAGTTAATACTGTAAAGTTACTTACATAGAGGTTGGCCTGTGATCGGATTGAATGCATACAATGCTGTGTTTTCAGTCCCCTTCAAGCATAAAATAAGATGTATTAGAATTAAGGAATTAGTTGAAAATATTTTTATTATTTTTCTTAATATAATGTACATATTGTAACACTTCTGTCGGTAAAACAATATTTTTTTAAATAAAAATAACAATTGTCAATGCCACACAAATTATAACAACAAAAATTATAACTTTGTAACATGCAAATAATCATATGACTTGAGCTTTACAACCAAGACAAAGACTCAGACTGTCAGGTCAATCGCTCCTTATATATAGTCGTAAGGAGAAGGGTCTAGAACCTCGCAGAACGTAGTGGATGGGGCTCGAACTTTGTAGTCACACACATGTACTGTGACAGCTCACTCCAATGTTAGTATGTTCCAACATAAGGTCTGGGATTTCAACCATATTTTTTTCTTAAACGATTTAATGTTACAATATGTATAAAGGTATGAGAGTTTAGGAAACTTTCAAAAGAATAAGAATCATTATAACTTTGACTTGTAAAAAGGTTAAATTATAAGATTTAGCATTTGGAATTTTTGAGTCTTAGAGGTAATATTTCCATTCAATCTGACAAATCAGAAGTCAAATGAAGATAATTTCATAAATAGAAGTAAAATGCAAATAAAATTGTATGTTAAAAAAAAATATATTTGTAAGCAAATATTTTTCAACAATAAATAAAGCAAATAATTCATAAAAACTGATAGAACACTTTAAATGAATTATTGAAATAAATGATATATTAAATTATACTAAATTTACATTATTTATTATAAAGACTTAATTGCTGTTACCTTCTGCTTAAAGAGAAGAGTGCATATTGCAGGATAGGGAAGATGCCTGCTTGTTCTTTGTACGAAAAGAGGTACGTATGATGAATCCAATGCAGAAAAGAGTTTCACATCCTTAAGGTAATGTTGCCAAATGATATCTCCTTTGTCATTTTCCATGCCATAAATCTGTGGAAAAATTAATTGAATACAATAAAATAAATAGCATTTTAAAAATAAATTCAGTCTTTAAAATTAAATCATATCATTATAGAGACAGATATTAACGTAAAGGATGTAATAACACTGCCTGTCAGACTAAAATTACTGTAAATGTGTATATTTATTTCTGCCTTACAGACAGATATCACTTTGAATGTTTGTATTAATATCCATCTATCAGTTAGATAATACTATAATCGTTTGTATTCATGATTAAGTGTCAGATCTTATAATAATCAATCAATATAATTTGTCTGATGCATCTGGATTACTTCTTCCTTTTCCTGATTTATAAACATAAAAAAATGTTTATCCAAATGTGACTTAAAAAAAATTCTATAATCTATGTGTACAAAACTTGTAATTTATATGATCTCTAAGTTAATTCGGAATCATGTATATATCACTAATTCTTAAATTTTTATTCTACTCAAAGTTTCAATGTTCAAAAATATTAACAATTTTCTTATTGGTATAATTAATATTGTTGCTCTTGGCTAATTAACATTTTTAAAAAATCATTAAAATTTTATGCTAATCTATAATACCCTAAAAACAAAATCACAATATGTTTAGAAAAATAAATTAATGCAAGTAAGTAGTAAACCAAGAAAAACTTAATTTCATAGGTGGGTGTTACTGGAAGTGAGATTGGGGAGATGATACCATCTAAGGGTTGATATTACACCGGAACATTAAAAAAAAGAATATTTATCATTAATTATACTTTGTAAGGTTTTTGTTTATAATTAATGAAAATATTGAACATTTAAACTAACATTTGAGTATGCTGAATTAAGAGAATTATAAAAAGAAAAATTTTGTAAGTAGTTTACCACACTAGTGTGTACACTACTTCCATATTTAGTTTGCTATCAACATTTGTTATGCTGAGAGTGTTAAGGATTGCCTGCTTCAGCAAACTTGAGTGTAGCAGCAGTATTTCATAATCACATAATATAGTATTTTTGGGGAAAGTTATACATACAATGTACCTTGGCAACCTTCGTGACGATAATAATGAGCTTGTGAAGACCAAACTGATCTTTAACAAGGTCCTCCCTTGATTCGCTTCTGTGCTCCTTCAATCCCAGAATGTTGATAACTGCATTGACAGCCTGCAAGCACTGGCTGTGGATTCTCCTGTACAACATTCCCACGATACCACCTAAAGTTCATCATATAAATATAATTAACAGATAATCTAACTTCTGTATTTGATCAAGATTATAAAATAAAGAAAAATTATGAAAGATAAAATATTTTTTAATATAATTCTGAATTAAATCGAAATATTTACCATGAAATATAATTAATACAAGGGAAAAAAACAAGGAAATCAGTTGAAATTATAATTTGTTCGACTGTTTGAATTTAATAATTAAAGATTTTTATCTTTAGGAAACACATTGTAGGAAATGCATAGGGAACTTAATAAATCCACAAAATAAAAACAACAAAAAAAACACAGTACTGCATCGGTTATTATATTCTTTAATTTTATTAACAGATATTTATCACTTATGCAAACATTTATATAGCAATGAATATATTTATAACCCATTTGGTAAATAGAATATTACACTACATTTTAATGCCTAGCAACAAAAAGGTATTACTTCACAAATGCCACACAGGCATGGTGGATTGGCCAAAATCACACTGGTGATCTAAAAAAATAAGGGCACACTGAGAATTTCTTTATTTCATTTAAGTAAAGCAGAACCACAACTAGTTAATAATTCTAACAAACAAGTGTAACACTTTTTTGCAATGTTTCTGCACGCAAACGACACGTGTGGATGACACAGTGTATTGAGGGGAGTCTCTTTGAGAGAGTAGCCCTAGACATATAAGGACCTTTCCCAGAAAGTGACACGGAAATAAGTACGTCTTTGTCATTGGGGACTAATATTCCATATGTGTGGAAGCAATATCCCCATATTGCAATATTCCATATGCCGCCCCCGAGCAAGAGGCTTCTAACTTGGCTGACATTCTGGTAAAGGAATTCATCACACGTTTAAGAGTACCACTAGAACTAAATTCAGATCAGGGTAGGAACTTCGAAAGCAAATTATTCCAGGAAGTCTGCAAAAGACTTAGGATTCGAAATACTAGGACTACGGCTCTCCATCCACAATCTGATGGAATGGTTGAACAGATGAACCGAACCCTCACCAAACACCTTTCCAAGGTAGCCTCCGACCATCAGGGAGATTGAGACAGTCAGATCCTGTACTTTCTCATGGCCTACCGATCTGCAGTAAACGAATCCTCTGGCAGACACCTACGAAATTTCTCTTCGGTCCAGAGATTAGGTTACATTGTGACCTCATTTTTGACAGCAAAAAAAGTACATCTGGTATGGATGTATCCGGACAAGATTATATGCCCAGACTTCAGAAAAGAATAGAATACACTCATGAGCTAGTTCGCAAGAACCTTCACCTCGCCAGCGACCGTATGAAGAGAAACTACGATAGTAGAGCCGATTAGGGCAAATACAAAGAAGGAGACGAAATTTCTCTTCGGTCCAGAGATTAGGTTACATTGTGACCTCATTTTTGACAGCAAAAAAAGTACATCCGGTATGGATGTATCCGGACAAGATTATATGCCCAGACTTCAGAAAAGAATAGAATACACGCATGAGCTAGTTCGCAAGAACCTTCACCTCGCCAGCGACCGTATGAAGAGAAACTACGATAGTAGAGCCGATCAGGGCAAATACAAAGAAGGAGACCCTATTTGGCTCCACAAGCCATGGACAAAGCGAGGATTCTACCCAAAGTTGCAGAAGAACAGGTAGGAACCCTATATGATAAAGAATCGGATCAACGATGAGATCTACAGGGTCTTCAAGTATCCCAAAAGAAAATAATGATCGTACAGTATAATCGCATAGCGCCATATGCAGGGAACCATGGTGAAGAAGAACAGGCGCAGCAAATTCAGTGAGAGGCCATCGCTAGAGAGCAGAAATGTCTTGGGGGGCAGTGTAACGTGCTACATCCCGAAAGAAACTGTTCTAGTACATGTTCTTGATTGTTCAAGATTCTTCTACGCTTTTCGAGAACTAGAATGTTTGAATCCAGACTGAATATAAGGAATATAAGCAATGGACTAAAGTCTTGGTTTTGCTCTAAAGACCGAATGATATGGTTACTTTTGTGTTACTGTGTCGTTACAAGTTGATAATTTTTGTAACATTTGAGTTTTTATTGTTTGTCAGACATTGAGAATTAGGGTCTGGCCACACATGTCCGCACCGGATCCGCACCGTAGCATTAATATAGGTTATGTTCAGAATATTTTTAATTTAACTTACATATTACCTTTAGTTATGCATAAAGTTCAGGCCACACATGTCAGACAAAGGCCACTTTAGGCATAACTAAAAGTAATATGTAAGTTAAATTAAAAATATTCTGAACATAACCTATATTAATGCTACGGTGCGGATCCGGTGCGGACATGTGTGGCCAGACCCTTATTCTCATTTTGTTGATAAGCCATAACTACCTTAATATTTCATCTAGTGATGGGCATAACAGTGAAATTTCGATAACAGGTTATCCAGTAACTGTTATCTAGTGATAACAGGTTCCTATAACAGGTGATTTTAGTAACATATGCTACTTTGCCTATTATTGGCTTTGTTTCAGAAGCGGATCTAGAAATTTTCTGAGGGGGCGCATTTTTTTTAATTTTTGGATCATAAAGGATCCCGCAGTTTATGAAGTAAATAAGTCTTAATTTTATTATAAACTTCCAATCGATTTCGGAATTACTGATAATTTTTAAAATGGTATGAAAGCCGAGGGCGATGATTTCAAAAGTCGGAGAACATATTTCATATATTCATGTGTATGTCGGAGTCCATATTTATCATAATTCTCATTTACAAGTAGTAAACTTATTTAATTAATCACTACTTTAGCGTTTACATTATTCGGAGCTCTAAGGCTTAACATTGCGCTAATTACTGTGAAATAATTTCAAAATAAAGAGTATAAATTTTGAATTTTAAGTTATTGGATGTGTCATTCAGAAGAGTCAAATAATAGATATTACATCATTATAACAGTGAGGGAATAACATTTTCTTTCAGACTGTTAGAACAACCAGCGATAACACCTGTTGCCCAATCACTCCTCTGCATTGTAATAATAGCTAGCGATAACAGCTGCTGCCCAATCACTCCTTCGACTGTTACCGAATCACTCCTCGCACTGTTATAACAGCCAGCGATAACAACGGTTGCCCGATCACTATTACCCAGTCACTCTTCCAGACCACTGTTACCCAATCACTCTTTTAGCCTGTAATAACGCTCTCTCCTGTTATTGCGCCTGCGCAAGTGATAGGTTGCTCAATAATGAAGGAGTGATTTCAATAACGTCGGTATACTGGTAACAGGTTATTCCAATCACTGTTATTTTATAATAATAGGTGATTTAAGGCTGTTATGTTATTTAGACCCCACCACTAATTTCATCCAATCCAATGATTAAGACAAGATTTTGAAGATTACCTCCTCTTATTCCAGTACCAAAAAATAAGCACATCCACCATAAAAAAAAAGTAAGAATGTTATGAAGAAAAAAAAAACTTTATTTCATATACACAGTTTGATTTATATGATCTTGGGCCAGCCACCATTTTAGATTGACACTTGTGAATTTTTTCAATGAAAAAACTTTCATAACTCATCAATTAATAAGATATGCAAATGATCAAATGTTCAATAAAGTATAAGTATAAATATGTTTTACTTTTACAAACTTGGACAAATTAAAATAAATTTATGTAAAAAAAAAAAAAAAAAAAAGACAATGTAAAAACAGAATAATTAATTCAACAATGACACATCAAGGACCAAAAAACTGATTAGTTTAAACAACACTAAAATGAATAATGATTCCATCCAAAAACAAAAGACAATTTCAGTACAAAAAAAAGTCTCAGTACGTCACAGATTTCATGCTACATGCAGAATATTATTGACTGCTACATAGTGATGGATATGATATGACTGCAATTCATGATTCGAAACATATCAACCCGCCTTTAAGGGATTTGAATCGGCACCGTTAGACTGAAGAATGATTAAGTGGGTAATGCTCTAAAACAATCAACTGTAAAGCCCCTTTTTATTATGGTCTTATTCTACAGGTAAACTGTCCATTCCTGCCACATTGAGAAGGTTATAATCTATAATACATGGGTCTGCCAAAAAATCAATTTTAACACATACAAGCCTCATTCAGACCTGTGCTGCTTTCAAACTGAAGAAAATCCTCATTCTCAGTGAAATAGAAACTTTGTTGACTTTTTGGGCTCAAATCATTACATTTGCTTCAAATTCATTACAGGGAAAAAGTTCTTTTGCACCTTTCTATAAATTTGAATTCTTTGACATGAAGGGTTTCTCAAATGACTAATTCAATTGTAAATTGTATAAAATATAGTCTCCCTTTATCTGTTTTGAATTTTATAATAGTTTTTGGAAAAATTGATGAATAAAAGGCTATTTTTCAAACATCAACAAACCCTTAAGTGCACCATAAAAAAAAAAAAAAAGAAAAAACAATTAAAAAAAAATCAATATCAAGCACACAATACAACAAAAACATCCATGCTACTTTAGGGTTACTTACTTGTTAATCCTAAGTCCACTGTTTGAATAAAAATTATTTCATAAATATTAATAACCAACATAACAGATTTAATATATAATCAAAAAAAAAAAAATTACATTATTTAAAATTAGATAAAGGAAATACCTGAACAGAGATAAAAAAAAACAAAAACAACAACAATGAAGTGAACATCACAACAGCTTCAAGAAGGTTAGAGTAAGTAAAAGTAAATCAGCTTCTCAACAGCCCAATTAGGGCCCGTGAGCGAGACTGACTCTTAACCCAAATTATAAATATATATAATAAAATATATTTTATTGTAGCCTACATTTCTGACCAAAGACGCAGGTCATTATAATTTTATGCCATCCAAAGAATGCAAGAGGTTCATTGTTTGGCTAAATGGGTGAAATGTCGGCTACCATAAAATAGATATGAATACTATTAGTAGGTTTTCCCCCAGTAATTTTATTATATGTTTTTAATCTTAAAAATGTTAATTGTGGAAAATTTCTTCTATTTACTTTCTGTACTGCTATGAACATAACTCAATTGAACCTTAAACAAGGTTTCCTAATAAGTTGAAAATTATACCAATTGATTAATACTTCTTTTCTAATATTAAATAAACTAAAAATCCTGATTATAATATTAAGTTAAATAAATCCTTACATATTGTGGGTGGGCAATAATTAAATAATGTGGAATATGAATGCTAAAGTAAAAAAATCTGGTGCGTGCGCGCAACACACAACTTTCACTTACCAACTTACTTAGATAAAAAATTGACGTGTTTTGTTAGATATCATTTCTCAAAATCACACATTTTTCTACATTCATATCTTATTTTTATTAATGTTTAAAGCCGTTTTTGAGTAAATAAAAAACCCCGTGAAAATGATACAAAATTTATTAAGTAAAGTCCCCCCTTCGGTTGATCAATTTTGATGAAATGTTGGCTATCACATATTTGGCATATACATACATCAAATACCCAGTTTGGTCACAATCGTGAAAGCCGTTTTTGAGTAAATAAAAAAAGCACGTAAAAATGATACAAAATTTATTGAGTAAAGTCCCCCCTCCGGTTAATCAATTTTGATGAAATTTTTACAGTCATATCTCGGGCATGTAAATACATCAAATACCCAGTTTGATCGAAATCGTTAAAGCCGATTTAGAGTAAATAAAAAAAACACGTGAAAATTTTACAAAATTTATTAAGTAAAGTCCCCCCTCCGGTTAATCAATTTTGATGAAATTTTTACAGTCATATCTCGGGCATATAGATATATGAAATACTCAGTTTAATCAAAATCGTTAGAGCCGTTTTTGAGAAAATCGAAAAAAACCTAAAAAGTTATTAAATAAAGTACCCCCTCCCTTTGAGCAATTTTGATGAAATTTTTGCTGTCACATCGCGGGCATATACCTACACTAAATACCCAATTTCAGGTTCGCACGGTTTATAGTTCTTGAGCTAGTCTGTTCACATACACACACACACACACACACACACACACACACACACACACACACACACACACACACACACACACACACACACACACACACACACACACACACAGACACACACACACACACAGACCATTTCGCGGGACTTGGTCATTTCGACTCAGGGGACCCCAAAACGTGTATTTCCGTTGAAAACCGGAAGTCGAAATTTTTCACGATTGCAATACTTCCACTTACTATATATTACATATATAGGTAAGTGAAAGTAAAAAAATATCTTGATTAAGTATATACAAAAATTCAATTTTTCAAGTTTTTCTAACAAAAAAAAAGATGTATACCCTTTTTATAATATTAACAATAAATACCTAAATACTTTTAAAGCTTACAAAAAGTGCTTATTCATTCATTAAATCACAAAAATGTTATAAATTGTTTTAGATGACATTTCGGCCATTTTAAAACTCTAATATATAAATTATTGCTACTATATTACAATAGCACTTTTAATATGGAAAAATGTATACTTTTGGAGTTAAATTTCTAATTTTGAACTTAAAATAACATAATTAATTTTTTTACATTAATCAGATTACTTCGCAAAAATGTTAATATATCCAAATTCCCTAATATAAACATAATTCACAACTAACATTTTCTTATAACATTAATTTACTTATAACAAGCAAACATTTATAATCATCAAATTATAACCAGAAAAAGGCTGGGAAATTAAAAAGATCATGATGAAAAAAATTTAAATTAAAAAGGTAAAATTGGTGAAAATTACTTATACATTAAACTTATTATAAAAACCAATACATAGTTACTTAATGACAATAAAATTATTTTATTTAAAAAAGGTAATATCTAACCTTCTTTGTTCCCGAACTCTTTTTCTATTGCAGCTTCCTCATCAGAAACAGGAAGATCAATCATTTCAACAGTTACAATGTTCGCAAGTGCTTCTTCTCTCACCCAAGATACTTTTCCTATTCATATTTACAGATTAACAACAGTGACATTAACAGTTCATTTCCAACTTAAATTATAGATATCAGAAAAATTACCTTCATCTAAAAGAATAAGGGAGTCATCTTCACCAACCAAAGCAAAGTAGCATGAAAAATCGGGATATTCAGTAATACATTCGAATGAAGACAACATAGCTTCAGGCAATCGGGCATTATCTGTTTTTTTCTTTTCTTGTAGTGAGTATTTAGTGCTTAAAATCATTCCAGATATTTCATAGTCCTAAAGCAAAAGGCAATAATTAACAATAAATATATATAATCAGTATAATAATTTATATATCATCAATTGGCTAGTAAGGATTTGATCATTAAATTATAATAGTGACCTCACCCCATCGCTGTATGAAGCCTGAAACAAAACTGGTCCTTCTGAAGTTTTCCTCACAGCTGCCACTGCATTCTTTGGGACATCCAAGGATAAAATAGAACCTTCAACAACAACAAGAGCTATGCGCTTGCCGGAAACAGTGGTTACCAAGGCTGAAGGATATGGTGAAGGTAATGAAGTAACAGAGGCTAGTTTATCGGGGAGAGAGATTTTTCCAGAATTTAGTGCGTTTGATGATAAACAACGTGAAGTAACAACTCCTGTGTCGGAAACGCAAATTACAGTCCCGTCATCCAATATACACCTGCAAACAAAAAGTGGATGTCCTGTTTATTATAATGTGAGTAAAGTTTTCTAATTTCAAAGAAAAAGATTTAGTTTGATTCATTCAATGTATTGTTACAACTGTTTTTTTAGGAAACAGTAATAACTAAAAGCAGCTTTTTTAATTAAAAAAAGGAAAACAATTACTGAGTAAACATAAAGTTTTAAAAATATAAAAAAATCTGATGGGATCATAAAATTAATTAATCATAAAAATGTTTGTTTGATTGTTTTAACGTCGATTGTGCCACTAAGGCTAATCGGACGATGCTACAATGGGATTCCTAAATTTTGCCTATTCAGGTATAATTAGGGTAGGGATCTTTAATGAGTACATGACATCGTACAGGCTCGGGACCTCCATTTTACATCCTATCCGAGGGATGGCATAGACTAGGATTTTTTACTCCCATTACAAAATCCTATGGCCACCTCTAGAGGCGACCCGCGACCTTTAGTATTGTAAGTTTGTATGCTTACATACACCTATCATAAAACTGTTATGAACTGATCTACTCAATAATTTTTCTTTTACCTAGAAGTCTGAAATAAGTATTAACATTTCTGGTCTGTTGTGACAAATGATAACAAAGGACATATAGATGACCAAGGTAACATTGGGTTCAAGAATTCTAGAAAGGGAGGGGGGGACGCTAAACTTATGATTTTTATAATCACCAAGCTGTGGTGATAATATTTTAGGATTGTTTCATCGCTTCTTCATTAAATGACATGAACTATTACAAGAATCAAACAATTATACCTAATCAATCGTTTTGTTTAATCCTGCTTACTATTAATTGATAGTAATGTATCTATATTACAGACAATAAAATTGCAAATGATATAAAAACTGTAAATAAATGCATAAAAATGAGGTAGGAATGTTATGCAGGGGTACACTATACTTATTACTACACTATACTTACTTGGATGAGGCATCTAGCCAAGGGGCAGTAATAGTGCTCGTAAATCCTGCAGGATTTCCAGTTTTAACGTTATAGGATGTTACTTCAAGCATATGTTGAAGTAATCTTACTTGGTATAAATTATTTTCATCAAAGGTCCACTTGATATCACTATAAAGTAATAATTTAAATTTTAAGTAAGAAGTGAAATTAAAGTGTTATTAAAATAGAAAGTTAAGCTTTCAAAACTTCTTAAAAATAAATATTAAAAATTTAAAGCTTACCTGGGCTCAGAAGCAGGAATACTCCATTCATAGCTCAGAATACCAGTATTTAATTTCCACCCACGTAACAGGTATGGCCCATTACCTGAAAGGGTGGTCACTTCGCTACCAACAAAAAAGGCATGAATAGCACCATACTCACCCTCTTCCAAAACTCTCCTCCATTTTAGGGAACCTAAAAGTATTCAATATTTCTTTCAAATGTTAGTTCATAAATAAGCTGTCACTGTATTTAAAAAAAAAATAAGGAATAGTGTCATACCATCATGAAGACCAAGAGCTGCAACCACATTGTTTTCAGTTGCAACATACAGTTTTGAAGAATCTCGGTCATTTAAACCAATATGTGAGTATTTAATCCTTCCCACATAAGATTTTTTCCTAAAATAAATTAACACATCTCAATAAACTTGATACAAAACATAAGAATTTGCTTTTTGAATATTAGGCAAACAATTATTGCAACATTAAATTTCTTTAAAATTAAGAAAAGTGGCAAAATTTGTGGTAATCATTTAATAAAAATGATATCATTGTTATCATTCCAAGAGAGATATATCATCATCACCAAGCTAAAGTAACGAATGTGCAACTATAAACCTATGCATATTCCTTACTTTAGCATGATGATGGAGATATATATTGCAGAAATTTAAGATATAATTAGTCTCTTGATCAAAAAAATGAATGTGAATAATTTATACATGTACATGTATTTATATAATATATGAAACATGTAATTTAAATCCATCTCAGCATAGACTTAAAAGGATTAATTGAAGACATCCTGCTAACATAACTTGGAATAGTCATGTTAAACTTAGGCGATCACAGATTATGCAAAGCTAATTAATTAAACTTGAATCACTAAATGAGGTTAAAAGAGGGTTTCTTCTCACATAAAAGTACAATAATATAAAAGTAACTTAAAAAAAAAACATTAAAAATTAAAAAAAAAAAATTACTAACCAGTCAAATTTACCAACTTGATCTTCGTACAAAGCTTGAGATTCGTATATTAAAATTGAAAAAAATATTAGTTTTACACAAAAAATCATTATTAAGAATTAAATAAGCTTTTGAACAGCCTCACGTAGATGTGAGGAAGCGATCGAGGACGTTTCATTCACTTGATCAATTCAATGTAATTAAAGAGGTAGAAGGTATTAAATAAAATATCATGTTTTTTTTTTGTTATCAAGTTATTTATTTGAAACATTACTAGAAGTTAGAAGGATCTTCCTGTATTTAATGTAACAAAAGGAAACGTTTTAGGATAACATGTTAAATATGATTCGTAAATTTAACTAAAACAAGCTATAAACATACTACATATTACCTATCAAAATCAACATCTAACGCAAAAATAATTTTAAATTAATTTATATTTAGGGTTAAATGGTGGTTTTAAGATATAAATATTAATAAAATATGATTTTTCACAAAATCCTAAGTAGGATTATTACTATAAGAGGATTACTCTTTGTATTATTTATGCTAATAATGTTCTGTGAAATTTTAACAAAATGGTTTGATATAATAAATTAAAAATAAAACCAAAAACTATTTTTTTTATCAAATACTTCATTTCTGTCCTGTGGGCAAAACTAAAATTGATTTTGAATTGTAATGATTAATTACATTACACATTGATTAATACGCCTGAGACCAGCCCGCTCCATGAATAACAACTAAAAAAAAAAAAAATGTTTGTGTGCGCGCGCACCTGAGCTACTAAAAATAAAGTTATAATTCAACTAAACCATAAATAAATAAATTTACAACTACGTCTTTTCTAGGAAACTTTAACAATGGCAATCATAGAATTAAGAACATAGTGAGTGATTAAAAATTACACAAACCCAGTTATTCTGGTTAACTAGGAAAAACCATCAAAGCATTTGGACATTTAATTTTATAAAAAAAATACTTAGTGCCTTTTTGCAAAGGCCGAAGTTAGTGCTAACCCTCAAAAGTAATTTTTATACTTTGTATGAGTAGGTATATGTCTTTATAAATATATTCGCATATTATAATTAGTACTATCTGCTGCCGACCTCTTCTCAATTAACTAACGTTATATAGTATAAACCCCATGTCAAAATGAAAGAAAGTAAATATTTTATTTTCCATAATCAAAAAATCTGGTGCGATGCGCACAACACACAACTTTCACTTACCAACTTTGATTAGAAATTGACATGTTTTGTTAAATGCTATTTCTCTTAGTCACACATTTTTCCACATTCATTTTTCTTATTTTTGTTTGTATTTGCTCTTTAAAGTATACTATTTTTTTTAATTATCAAATATAAGTTTTTACTTGAGATAATTCGGCAATGCAAGTATAATACTCCAAGTTGTCTGATTTTATAATTCTCTATGTAGTTGTTGAAAACTTCATATAGTTACCATGAAACAAATAATTTCCATTAAATGAACAGAACATCTTAAATTATAAACAATGGTCTGTCATTAAAGGTGTACTGCCACGAAGGTATATGTTTACTTGATTTTTTTCATATTTCATATGTACCCATTTCTTATTTTTAGGCGAAACGATATAAGACGAACTTATATAAGATATTTTCTCCATAAAAACAAAAACAAAGGTACTTCATAGAAAAAATTAAACAGGCCCCTTCCCACCAAAAAATCTGGCTGATATTTTTAACAGATCATTGGAGTACGTTCGCATATGTGTGATAGTGATGTGCATAGGTTGTGCAGCCTGCTCATTTTTTTTTTTTTTTTTCATTTTTCGAATAATCACTATTACTGCACGTCTCGTTTAACACTACCGATCCTCATTCTTAGATTATCGGAGTTAATCGAGAAAATAAAATCATAGGTAGAAAGACATTTATGAAGTTACGATTTTCCGACATGAATCCTCAAGAAAAAATATTTGTCAAATGCCTAATTACTCTTTTTACCTGAAACGAATTAAGATGTTCTAAAACAAGTAAATTAACCGGGTAAAAATGGCTACTGAGCTTCTATTATTCCCATGTGACATCTATTTCCGCTGTTTACAAAGGTTTTCCTTTTTCAAGCTTCATTATTTCCTGGCCATTCTCACCAGCCCCACTCGGCCCCCTGTCGATACACCTCGTTACCTTTCTTCCATCTCAATCTGTATCTCTTTTTTACTTTTTATTCCTTTTTGCTCTTCTTTTTTATTTGAGGAAATATAGTACATATTTGCAACGCCGATAACAAAAAAATACGGCGCTATAAGAGATAACCTCACCTCTTCAAGGCTTTCTATAATTTAGTCACTTTTATCAATCTTGAAGAAAAATTATATGTAACATCACTTCGTCCTTGAATGTTGAAGGACCATCGGGGATTTCTTTTGTTTTTCCAGGCTTCAGCGTGACCTTTATTTCAAATAGTGATTAAAGTATTTAATTTTTATATAATTTCATCATCAATAAAATGTATTAAGAATTTCTCATCAGTAAGATCTAAATATTATAGGAATCTAGAGGAAAACGCTTAAAAGACGAAATATCAGGTTTGAAGATAAAAAAAAATTATGAATCAGACTTATTATTATTAAAATTATGAAATACATTAAATCAGACAAAGCTTTGCAGAAGAAAAACTACACTAGCTCGGTAGTCTGTAAAACATCAACTTGTAAGTAACAAGTTAATGCGTTCGGTTTATTTTGTACTTCAGAGTTAGGGACACGATCATTTTTGCGTCAAAAAGACGGGTAATGCTTACAAGGCGATATGAATTAATTTGTGAAAATGCTATTTAATTATTTATAAATCAGTAATAACTTAGGGCTACGTGTTTTTTCGTAGCTGGTTCCTCATTCGATGTGTTAGAAAAATGTAGTATTTATATCTACCAGTGATTATTATTTAATAATGATTTTATTGATTGCTAATGATTGATAGTTGCCACGGAGACGGTATTCGTTGCAGGCGTTGATTGCTTTTGGTTTTAAAACCGGCTACATCCATTATCAACAATTTTTCAGGACTGATCAAAAAAGGATCAATCGGAACCGCTTTTGATAAGAAATGGAATCTTTTAGTATTGATTTTCGAAGGATCTAGACGTTTTTGAAACAATAGCGCCTAACACATATTTTTTAACATTAAAAACTTGAAAAATTGAAAAAAAAAAGTTTGGAATGTAACCGGTTTTGAAACCAAACGCCTCGTTTATCTTCGGAATCAACCTAAAAGTACTCTTTGAAAACTAAAAGGTGATTTCAGGAGGGAACGGACATGCACGGCTTTAAACCTATGCTCCAAAAAATAATTGAAATCGGAATAACACAAAAACACTGTATAAAATCTAAAATATCTTTATCCCAAAAACGTACGCCCGTAGTATCTCATATGAGTCATGAAGGACCTAATTTAATATATGAGTACATTGTAAATTACCATTAAATGTTAAATATCATGAATTTTCCATTTAAGGAAGTAAAACATTACTAAATATGCTTTATATGTATAAATAGTAATAGATAAACTAGTACGCTCTTTTTACGCTTTATATTTTTTTTGTTTTTTCTACCAACCAAATATCTTAAATAGCTCAAAAAGATTTTATTGGCATTAAAATTTTAATCAATATTTACCACATTAAATTTCCTACACTTTGTTATCATCCCTAAAAATCAAGATCACTTGTAGTTTGTGGTTTTGACAATGAAAGGTGCAATCACATGAAGGTTGAATATAACATGTAATTACAGATCTTGAAATAAATGAGGAAAGTATAATGTATAAGTATATTACAATGTTCTGCGCCTCACAAGAAAAGAAAGTAACTAATTACGTGTCTTCTGATATCTTCCTTCCATCGGAAATGTTGATATTGCTCAAAATCGTCTGAATGCTCTTCAAGTAAATGAAATAAGAAATCTTAGCACTGAGGCAAAACTATAATTCATAGATAAATTTTATTTCACATACAAAGTCAGCTAAATGCTCATTAATTGTATTGATTTTCCGTTCGGTAGCTTTCCTTGGAGAAGAGGGAAAGACCCGCCACGGGTCAGACCCCCTATGAGGGGCCAATATTAGAGAATTCAACCCATCCCCCCCTAAAGGAAATCACTGCGATAAGGGTTGGACCAACTACCCGCCCCGACAAAAATATGACAAGGGTGCCCCCCTTTCTCATTTCACCTCAAAAATATATCTCGTTATTAATAATATTTTGATACCAAAACGGGTTTCAAAAATTATTTATTTACGTAAAATTACATTGTCAAGGGAGCAATGAGAACAGTTAAATAACAAACTTTACGGAACAGTTAAATTTCACAGCGACAGAAAGTAACTGTATCAGCTTTCCAGGTTAAGACTGGCCCATTCGTCACTTGCTCACTTATATCACTAAAGACTACAGAACGTTCTAGATCTCCTTACAAGCATTGCGAACATTCCAGAACATGGTCAACGCGCTATAATTGTAACCTTTTCAGAAAATCCTAGACCTTTTTATGTACATAAAAGAAATAAAAATCTGGGGTCTTTTCATTTTAGGCAACCTGTTACTAAGTTATGATAACGGTTATTTTATGAATTTAAACAGTGATTTATCTATATCAGATAAAATCATATGATTTCATATTTGAAATTCTCTAAAGGTTATTATCGCAGTGTGAGTTGGTGTATGAAGTTAATCTGTGCTCTGTATTTTAAAAATGAATCTGTTATTATTATATTCAGTTTTGAAGTCAAATAAAATAGCTATAAAGTTTTTACAAAGGTTCGGTGTTCTACATGGAAAAATGAAATACAGAGAAAGACACTTCTTGAAAATAATTTACCGTAAAAAACGCGTTCCGATTTGGAGATGCCGATGACAGGGATGTAACCAATCCAGAAGTGTATATAAATGTTGAGTCATTGTGGTCATCAGTTAAACGCCGCAACAAAAAAGAAAATGAAACTCGAAGAAGCATGCTTGACTCCAACTTGTGTGAGCATTTATGGAGGCGTCGTAACGAAGGCAAAGATGTTTTCATAGAAATTTTCGAGGCAATGAAAGCCTATTGGCCTCCAGAACAATAACCTTCTTTTTACTTTCACTTACAAGTATTGCGATCATGAAAAATTTCGACTTCCGGTTTTCAACGGAAATACACGTTTTGGGGTCCCCTGAGTCCAATTAACCAAGTCCCGCGAAATGGTCTGTGTGTGTGTCTGTGTGCGTGTGAACAGACTAGCTCAAAAACTATAAACCGTGAGAACCTGAAATTGGGTATTTAGTGTCTGCATATGTCCGCGATGTGACAGCAAAAATTTCATCAAAATTGCTCAAAGGGTGGGGGTACTTTATTTAATAACTTTTTAAGTTTTTTTTTCGATTTTCTCAAAAACAGCTCTAACGATTTTGATTAAACTGAGTATTTGATCTATTTATATGCCCGAGATATGACTGTAAAAATTTCATCAAAATTGATCTACCGGAGGGGGGACTTTACTTAATAAATTTTGCATAATTTTCACGTGTTTTTTTTATTAACTCTAAAAAGGCTTTAACGATTTTGATCAAACTGGGTATTTGATGTAGGTATATGCCAAAGATGTGATAGCCAACATTTCATCAAAATTGGTCAAACGGAGCGGGCATATTTATTTCATAATTTTTTTTTCCAATTTTTACCTTTTTTTCGATGATCTCAAAAACGGCTTTAACGATTTTTATCAAATTCGGCATATTAAATGAAAATTAGGTGTCCTTTAATATCAGGTAAGCTTTATCATTATTAAAATGTTCTGAGGGGGCTTTTTTGGGGGGGTTGGGGTCTTTTTTGTTTGTTTGTTTCCTATAAAGTACCTTTGTTTTTGTTTATATGGAGAAATTAACTGTCTCTCGTTACGCCTAAAAATAAGAAATGGCTAAATATGAGATATGATAAAAATAAAGAAAACATAAAGAGGAGAAAAAAATAAAAATATTCAGTCAACTCATAAAACTTGAGGAGCCCACGCATGCGGAGTACGCCTTTAATGACAGACTATTGCTCATAATTAAAGCCTTTCTGTTCATTTGAGCAGTGGCAATTAACAAAACGCATTAATTTCTAATCTAAGTAAGTTGGTAAGTGAAAGTTGTGTGTTGCGCGCACGCACCAGATTTTTTTTTGCAATATTTCTTGTTAATAAGTTAGATAGTAAATAAACCATGTGTTTTTCAATAATGATGTAGTCTTTGATATTATTTAAATAATCGTTTTCATAACTTAGTAACAGGTTGCCTAAAATGAAAAAGACCCAAAATCTGTTTTGGTTTGGCCTGTCTCTGTTTTAACAAATGTTACTTACAAGGCTGTGTCATGAACCCTCCTGACGACTTCAAAATATAGTTCTTATCAAACTTTCGGCCAGGTATACCCAAGTAGTCTTCTTCAGCAGTAGGTTAAGCCGATGAGAACAATGCAAGGTCGAGTGTTATCTATCATGCCCATGTTTCTATTGATAGTATTTAATCTTCGCTCATAAAAACATGTCTGAAGGAAAGTCAAATTCTGACGAAGAAACACCTTCCACTTCTCAGTCTGTCATTCAAACACCTGGTTAGTTTCTATGGATCCGATTGCTATTAATTATCAAATATTGCCACGGTAGTTTCAATAGTCATAATTAATTTTAGTCGGAATATGCTAAGTATGGAACATGCTGGAAATGTTTCTTACAATATCCTATCCTTCACCCCCCCTCCCTTCCCGTAATGTTTAACATATGTATACCTTCATTGTTTTTAAATAGAAGAGAATATATATTTTTTTAATATTGAATAATATTCTGATCCGTCGGAACAGTGGAAGGTTTTAGTCCAGTTAAGTACACCCTTTTTAACGCAAGTATACAATCTTAAAAATAAAACGCGTTCCTTTCAATTCCTGCATAAAGGCCAGTTTACACTTTTTTGGAAGGAAGTTTGGAACCAAACTTTTCTTCTCTATTTGACTGCCTCACTGGGGGACGAATGCCGAATGTAGGTGGAAATAATTCTCGAAGCATCTTATATTATTTTAATATTTCTAAACTATTACATCTAAACATAAATTAGTAAATAAATTCAAATCCTTTGTTTTTTGACAAAGGATTTATAAAATAAAATAATATATATATTTAAAACATTGAAAAATAAAATATAATTGAAGCGTGGAAATGCATAAGGGTCTAAGTGCCAAACAAATAAACCAAAGTTTTTTTTGCCAAATTGTTATATGCGCCAAAACCATTCTCCAGAAATGGTTATAAGTAATGTTTTGTTGTTAAAAAAGAGTTCATTGGACGTATGAAAGATGGCATGAGTGTAAGCACTGAACGTAGTTCACCCTAGAGGATATAAGTCACATCATTTCTGTAAACATTTCCTAAGGCACTTATAACCTTATGCATTTCCCATGGCGCGGATCCAGCCGATCATAAAGGGGGGGCTGCAGTCTTAAAGGGGGGGGGGGGCTGCTGCAGCGTCACAGCCCTTCATTTGGATCTGCTAATCAGCTTTTTTACCTTTATGTTCCTTTCCCACAACTAAAATTCTACTTGTTCTGCACATTATTTGTTCTTTAACTTGCTTCCTTACATTAAGGAAAGTCAAATTCTATCTTTAAATGACGAAAACTTTTCCTAAGGGAGGCGCTGCAGCCCCCACAGCCCCCCTCCCCCCGGATCCACCAATGGCATTTCCACGCTTCAATTTCTTAGGTAAATTGTATGATATGGAACAATAATAATAATATTTATTTTTATAATACTGCATTATTCTAAAAATATAAAATAAATTTGAATAAAAATTATAATAAATTTGTATATGAAAATATCAACGAAAATATAAATTGTTGATTAACCTGAATTAAAAGTTTATGTATTGTCACGGGTATATAATAAATACTATGAATAAAACCTTAAGTATACTTCTCTTGTTTCAGTTATGAAATATTTCAAATTCTGGACATCAATATTGCGGATAAAAGGGCATAAAATTTATAAACAATACTCTCATATAATCCTGTAATAGAAGAACTCAACAGAAAATTAATAAAGAAAAATGTGTATAGAATTTCTCTCGTTCGTAGAACCAAAACCAGGTTTTGATCAATCGACCATCAAACCAATTTTTTTCTTTAAATTTGTCCCGAATTACTAATTTTCTTTTTTAACGTACATTTTATCTTCCTCTCTCCTTACAGCCCAATCTTTAATATTGGGTCTTTAACGAATATTCCAAAAAACATTTATATATTCTGATCTACCTGTGTAAAGTTGAAAAACCGAAACGGCAATTTTTTCATTTTGCATTTAGGAATAACATTATTGGTAGATTATTCATAGATTTTGGAGATGCTTAAATATATAAAAGGTTTGGCTTCATGTTTCTTCCATAAGAGCGTTGCACACTTTACCTACCATTATTGTGAGCTACCGTAATTTTTTTATGGAAAGTTCATTAGCAATTAATGAGTATATTTTATTTCGGATCTCTTGGATTTCTCTTTAGGTAATTTCGGCAGTCTTTTTTGAAAATGAAGGTCTACTAGTTCTACTAGAAGTAGAACTAAAGGTCTACAGTCTCGAGTAGACGGAGGTATAGGGTTGTTCCGTGCTAAATTATTTTCATTCTCCGAAGCATTCAAAAATGACAGATTTACACCTACATGAGCTAAAATAGCAATTCCTAATGGAAAATTCATTTTTGCTTAATACGTATTATATAAAGTGGAAACATTTGGGTGTAGGTCGGTGTAGATTGTTTGTAATCCAATTTTTTTATAATAATAAAATAACTTGCAGTATAAACTAAGTAGCTTACCGACTACTATGGAAAAGCCAAACAAAGACATAAACTACTTTGCCGTATCTCCATTCTGATATAAATTTGTTTCCGAAAACCAAGCAAAATGCACTTATCTATTTTGCCACTTTTGTAATAAAATGTGAAAATTAACTAACTTAGCATCGTGACGAATTTATTCGTTTTTTATGCGGTTTCAAAGAATTGATGGTTTATGAATTCCTTAGGCAGACCTTTGTTATAATGAAACAGGCATGATTTTTCATTTTCATCTATTCTTTGTTCCTAGACAAAAAAAATTCTCTTTCGAAACATTTGTTGGCCATTCTCTTTTAATTCTTGTACTTATGGATGATGGATCTCGTTTTACTATTGATTTGGAGATTTCCGTAGTCTAATGGAACTGGATACATATAATAATGTAAATTTCATTTGCACGTCCAAGTATTAAAATTTTGGTGCGATGCGCGCAACACACAACTTTCACATACAAACTTACTCAGATTAGAAATCGACGTGTTTCAAAAATATGTAAACACCATTCCTCAACACATTTTTCACATTTATTTTTTATTATAAAAAAATTGAGCATCACATATTTACTCGTTAAAGTCAAATAATTTTTTTATTAATAAATAAAAGTTTTTATTTTCATAATACGGTTGATTAAATTTTGGCTGCCACATCGTGGGCATATACATACATCAAATACCCAGTTTGATCAAAATAGTTACAGCCGTTTTCGAAAAGAAAAAAAAAAACCAACAAATAAGAAAAAATTGACTGAAAAATGTACCCCTTCGTTTGACCAACTATGATGAAATTTCGGCTGTCGTATCGCGGGCATATATATATATATATATATATATATATATATATATATATATATATATATATATATATATATATATATACAGGGTGACATGCTACTCGTGCGACAAACTTCACCAGTAGATTCTCTACCATAAAATGAATAAAAAAGTTCATATTGACCATGGTCCGATTCTCAACCATTTCGGAATAATTTCGCTTTTTATCGATTTTGTAAGATATCACGATCTGGCATCGGAAAACGCGATATCTTTAAATCTGAAAATTTCTGCGAAAAGCCGATAGCACCATTGAAATCTAAATTAATTGTTCTATAATAAAATGGTCATTTCAAAATTTTTAGGCCAATTTTTCGTGTTTTATTTCAGCCAGAACAACAAAATAAGTGAAAAATATTATAAATCGGAAAGTGTTTAACGTAATCCAGAGTTTCTAATTTTAGTTTCAGAAGGCAGCAAATTTAAGGGGAAATACCTCATTTAATAAAGCTTCTAACGCACTCTTCATTTTTTAATTTGGAGTTTTTAAGAACACGATATCGATGACAAAAAGAGAAAAACTGTATTCCCTAAGGCGTTTTTCAATCAGTGTTTGGGCGGGAGTTTTTGGAGATGTACTCATCGGTCCCTACTTAACTGGCCCAATTTATTTAATTTATGGTTCAAAGATTGCTAATGTTTGAGAATTGAGCCAACGTTTCGATCCAACTTGTGGATCTTCATCAGAGCTAAAAGAAAACAAATATATCATAATAGATGGTACTGTATACAAATAGTTATATACAAATAGTTATATATACAAATAATACAGAATGTAAAAATGCATAAAAAATGGAAAATATACAGAAAGAAGTATACAATACAGAAAAAAAAAATTTCTGTATTGTATACTTCTTTCTGTATATTTTCCTCTTTTTTTTTTTTTTTTTATGCCTTGTTACATTATGTATTATCACATTTTTTTGTTCATATTGAGTCCAGACACAACTATTTGTATACAGTACCATCTATTTTGTTAGTTTTTCAAATATTTTTGTTCACTCAGTTGTCATGTGCCTTCACTTCAAAGCGTTGGATTTCCCTGTCATAAACCTTTGAAGTCGGCAAACTAACCCCCTACCACTACCTCTCACCTTATTTTTACCTTTAGTCTTAGTATCCACCTGGACTCAGTAGGTAAATATCAGATTCTATTTTATCTTGTTAACCAGCCACTTATTTTAATATTCATGTATACACCATCTTTTATATTATTATCAGTTCTGTAATGTATCCATTTATTGTCACCCTCTAGCATAGATACTCATATATTTGTTTTCTTTTAGCCCTGATGAAGATCCACAAGTTGGATCGAAACGTTGGCTTACCACAATAAAATCATTGTAAACTGAAAATCCTGACCATCATTTAACCCATCGTAATTGAAGAACAGTTGACTATCTCTCACCTCTATTTTTCAACAATAGATTTAAATAAAGATATATAATATCGCTGTCTTTTCCTGTAGCGATATTAGCATAAATATTAGATAGATATATATATTCACAGTAAACCTTCTTAATTTAGATCTAATCGACGGTTGGACACCATAATCATAAGACCACAAAATTCGTGGAATTCCAAGAAAGACTGAGTATTGATAACCGTTTTAAAGCAGAATTTAAGACTTCTTCAAGTTACTGAAGGTTCGTTTAAATTTAAAACCGTAGCCGTTATTGATTTAAATTACATTTTGATTTCTGCCTTTTACTCGCTATGCACATTAAAAAGGAAGGCAATAATTCCTGAAAAAGCTTCTGATCAGTTGACTTAACAAAGGATTCACCTCTGTCTTCTTCCGGATACACTCGGTCACGGGGTCACCTGTGGTGTTGTGGTTAGCATGGCAACCTACAATACTAAAGATCGCGGGTTCAATTCCAGCGGTGGCCCTAGGATTTTTTAATAGGAGTAAAAAATCCTTAGCTATGCCGTCCCTCGGATAGGACGTAAAATGGAGGTCCCGAGCCTGTACGATGTCAGGTACTCGTTAAAGATCCCTATCCTAATTATACCAGGTCATTCAAAAAGTCCTGTCGTTTTTCGTTTGTTCGTTGTTTATTTTGATTCTAGAGTGTTTGCTAATTAATTCCGTTCAATACAACTTTTATCCATGTAAACACAAATGTTTATACTTTATGAATAGGAGGCTAAGGAGGATTAATTTAATGCAGTCACCATCCAACTGTCTAGTTAAAATGATTCCAGTTGAAACTCAAATTCGGTCGATTTTGCTCTATGAGTTTAAACTTGGCTCAAAAGCTGCCGAAACTGCTAGAAAAATATGCTCCGTGTTTGGGGAAGATGTGCTGTCTGAGCGGAAGGCACAATTTTGGTTTTCAAAATTTCGTGGAGGCGACGAGACACTAGAAGACGAAGCACGCTCGGGTCGACCAACTGTAGTTGATAAGGAGGACGTTCGAAGAGTAGTAGAGTTGGATCCGCGTCAAAGTTGTTCAGAGATAGCCTCTCAACTTAATATCTCAGCCACCACTGCCTGGAATTACCTTAAAGAACTGGGAAAAGTGAAAAAACTGGATAAATGGATTCCTCATAAGCTTTCAGATGCCAATATGCTAGTTCGTTTGACAACTGCATCTTCGTTAACTTCCCGCTTGAAAGTCGAACCCTTTTTGAATCGAATCATCACCTGTGATGAGAAATGGGTGTTGTACAACAACTTCAGACGATCATATCAGTGGCTGTCGGCAGATGAGAAACCTAAACAATTTCCAAAACCAGATCTCCATCCAAAGAAAGTTTTACTCATTGTTTTCTGGACAGCCAAAGGTATAGTGCATTTTGAGATTCTGAATCAAGGGCAAACCATCACTGCAGAAGTATACTGCAATATACTGGACCATTGCCAATCCAAGCTTAAGACTTTTGATCCCGGCTTAGTCAACAGAAGAAGACCTTTGCTTCTTCAAGACAACGCTCGACCACACACCGCCAAATTGACCAGGGAAAAAATTGACAGAAATAGGCTGGGAAGTTTTGCCTCACCCACCATATTCCCCTGACCTGTCACCCACTGATTATCACCTATTCAGAGATCTCGACAACAATCTGAGACAGAAATGTTTTCAAGACCGTGACAACCTAATTCACGAACTGACCACTTATTTTTGCAGTAAAAATCAACAGTTTTTTAAGGAAGGAATTTGGGCTTTACCATCTCGTTGGGAGAAGGTTACCGACTGTAACGGTCGATATTTTGATGAATAAAGGTGATTATTTGAAAATATTTATTTATTTATAATTTCCCCCAAAAAAACGACAGGACTTTTTGAATGACCTGGTACCTGGATAGGCAAAATTTAGGACTCCCACTGTAGCATCGTCCGATTAGCCTTAGTAGCATAAAAATGGACGTTAAACAAACAAACAATACACTCGGTCACTTTTGAATATCTTGTCGGAGATCTTGTTCCGATTCTTCATGAGAGACACTTCTATTATGTTATCCGGATTACTATTATCGGTTTCTAATTTTGTTTCTACAACTATTGAGGCTTTTGCTGATGTTCACCCATCAATAAAAATTGCAAAATAAAACTTGATATCTCCCAGAAAACAACCTCATTGTATGAAAGTCCCCTCAGCAAAAATTTGGCAGCCATGAAAATGATAGATATAATAAATGCTACGCCACTAGAATTGAAGCAACAGTGTTTAGCAATTTATTTTCAGAATAATATTTTATTACGAAGGATATAATTCATAGTACTTCGGTAATACATTTAGTCAAAAATTCATCGAAAGGAATTACGAACATAATTGACTCAACCTTTTGAATTAAATCAGTAGTGTAGTATCGAGAATAATAATATCCTTCGTAATAATAAATTAACCATAAAATGAGTCCCAAACCCTGTTGCTTCTATCCTAGCGGGGCAGTCTTTTTGATATCGATCAATATTATGGCTGCCCCTTTTTTGCTGGGACTTCTATCCAATGATATTGTTTAATCATTACTTTTCCAGCGACCGATTTAACTAAAGCAATATTAACGGTCCCTACCGGAGTTTTCGCTTGAATATCGCCATAGTTTTCAGAAGGATATTCAAGCGATCATAATTCCAAAATTACTTTCCAATTTACGAGTATTATAGGTCATATTACCATCCTCATCGATTGTCCATTAACGATATCTTGTCCAAAACCGGCCAAAATCTCGATAGTTCAGTTACTTCATCTTGGAATGGCCGGTTTTATGTATTTATGTATTTTTAACTCAACACATCTCGGAACAATGATGATGTATGTAAATGACAAGTACTGACGACAATATTTAGCAAAGGAAAAATATTGTCATGTTGGAAAAACATTTTATGTGTTCCCTTCCCAATGGAACATTGATCTTTAAAAAAATAAAGTAAATTTTTAACCATAAAACGTAGTATGAATGAATGAATGAATGAAAAATTTTACTTTATTCTGGGACATTTAGTCCCCTAAGAATAACATTGTTAACAATTTGTTCAGGCAGCATTTTTATCTGGCTGTACTATATACAATTATTATATTTACTACTATGTACTATATACAATTAATAGTATGTTGAATGTTGTATAATACAAGCACCGCTTTGCCACTTTTCTGTGTATATTCATAAAATTGAAAAGGTGACTGTTTATATATAGAGAGAAACACTTTATTCATCATAAAAGAGATGCTGCCCAACTACATTGGGTTGCTAATACACAGCACACTATATGTCTATCTGAGGCTATTTGTAACACCTTATAGTATTAATATATAATAATAAAAAGGCCCGGGAAAGACGAACGTGTTAGAGCGTAAAAAGATTTCGAAATTTTTTTTTTAAACCAACGTACGGTTTTCAACATTCGTTATGTTCTCCAACTAAAAAGTATGAAATAAAGAACATTTTATAAAAAAAATTAAACCGACTTCGAAACCTAGGAACCAGTAAAACTAAATTCACTGAAAAGTATGAAATAAATGCCTTCTGATTTATTATTCGGGGCAAAATTTAAAATTTTTAACACTAGACATTATGAAAATCTTCTCATGACGTCATGACGTAACATGTCATTTCTATTTTGCGCCGCCTCCAAAAAGATTGTGTTGTATTTAACACAGTATTTAATATTTTAATTTAATAATTTTTATTAACAATTAGTGTGTACAAATCAAAATAAAATTATTCGTCTTATTGCATTTTTCCACTTTTTATACCATTTTCAATTTTGCTGTGTATTAATAAAAATCAGAAGGTAATTATTTCATACTTTTCAGTGAATTTAGTTTTACTGGTTCCTAGGTTTCGAAGTAGGTTTAATTTTTTTTTATAAAATGTTTTTTATGCATTATAATATACAAATAAACTGACTGTGCTTTATGACGGTGTTCAAACCTCTGTTGTTCAGGTACTATTTGATTCAAAAGATAAATAATTTGTAACTCCTAAGCCAGACTGTTGTTTTCATGAGACCGACATCATTTTTTCGTTTAGTTGATCTTAACTGATTCCACCTTGATTGGCAATTCGTCCCACTGTTAACTTTTTTGATCAATCTTGCGATGAAAATTTTGTATTTCACTTATTGAACGTTTAATAAGAATATTGATCATCAATGTTTAATCATCATCACAAGATTTATTAAAAAACTTAACCATGTAAATACGACTTAACACTCCATGGATTGGAATGAATGAAAGAAATTACGAATATCATTTATTGTTTACTTCTTATTGTTTAATTCATTATTTATTTATTTATGCTTGCATGAGCATGAAAATCATGTCTATTGCAAATAATCATGTTAACAAACTTGTAGGTTTTAAGATTTTGCTAGTTGCCCATAATAACAAAAAATAATAATATATACTGTATATATACTGTTTAGACCACACTAAAACATATTTCAATCTAACAGTTTTGATGAAAAATGCTCATTAAGTGTTTATATTTTAAAGAATCCTTGGTGTAATTTCCTTATGAAGGTCTGACGTATCTGAAAGAGCATTTATAATTAAAATGTCCATGATGCATAACATACTATTGTTTTACCACTTAACAATCTTGCACCCAAGAGTTCTTATAAAGGCAAGTATTTTTACTTCCACTTACCTATATATAAAATACTAGCATTCCCCGTCGCGGCTTTGCCCGCGAGCCTTTAAAATCAATGCTGTGGTCATTTTCTAGGTATTGATTTAATATAAAATGTTATCTGATGTTAAGGAGATTTAGTAGAATCGGAACTTCCGGTAGGTGGAATGTTGGAGGGGGAAGCTGCCGGCTCGGTAGAAGAGGTTCACTCTTCGTGAACACTTCATTTTTCGGCTTTAAAACATGGTTTTCGACGTCCCATAGGAGCTTTTGAGTAAAACTCGTTGTATCAAGATCTTTAAAATGAGTCCAAATTAGACATTTTTTCTCGAAGTGCAAAAATAGGTGTCCGTAAAAGTTAAACGACCATTTCGATATTAAAACCACTTGGGGGTTATATTTTTGAAATTCCTTTCCTATTGGTTACCTACATCACGTTTAATATCTAAATTCCGAACTTCAAGTTTCTATCGTTAGTAGTTTTTGCTCTGCGTTGATTCTTTCAGTCAGGACAAAGCCTCTTATATAAATGGAGAAGAGATCAAAATAAACACGCACCATCCCCAATCATGGGAATCACAGTGTGCATAATTTGATTACTACTAATATTTTAATAATCAGTAGCCATATTTTATGTGAATGTCTATTTTAATAATATTGTTTATTGACATTTTAATAATATATTGAATCAACATTGAATAAAAAACATATGGTTTAAAATCTCAAAAATAGATTTCAGTTAGAGTTACACGAAAATTTCGCCATTTAAGCCCCTTAGGGAAATTTAGATCTTGTATAAAATCTAAATTCCGAACTTCAAGTTTCTATCATTAGTATTTTTTGCTATGCCTTGATTCTGTCAGTCAGGACAAAGCCTCTTATATATAGAGAGATATAGTAAGGGAAGGTATTGCGATCGTGAAAAATTTCGATTTCCGGTTTTCAACAGAAATATACATTTTGGAGTCCCCTGAGTCCAAATAACCAAGTCCCGCGAAATGGTCTGTGTGTGAACAGACTAGCTCAAAAACTATAAACCTTACGAACCTGAAATTGGGTATTTAGTGAATGTGTACGCCCGTGATGTGAGACCAAAAATTTCAACAAAATTGATCAAACTGAGGGAGTTCTTTATTTCATAACTTTTTAATTTTTTCTCGATTTTCTCAAAAACTGCTCTAACGATTTTGATAAAACTGAGTATTTGATGTAGGTACATGCCCGCGATATGACAGAATTTTTTTTATCAAAATTGATCAAACGGAGTGGGCACTTTATTTCAGAGCTTTATTTCCAATTTTTACGTTGTTTTTTTTCGATTTTTTCAAAAATGGATTTATAAAAATGGAAATATTAAAAATTTCGATCAAATTCGTCATGATTATTTTTTAGTTTACAAACTTTAGTTCCATAATAGATTTCTGAATGCAATATAAATCTATTTAGGAACACTAATCGTTCTCGATTTCCAAAAACGCATAAGAGATAAACTTTAATACGAGACGTAAATGCACCTCCTATTGATTTATGTTCACGATATATTTACAGAAAGCAAATCACTGTAAAAAATAACCAAGCAGTAAAAAATACTCGACTGTTGATGAAATTTGGTCCCTTAAAAAAATAAATAAGCAATAATGAATCGAAAGTACTATCAATTTTCAATTTTTGCCTCACAGATACATCATAGCTTATATTATATACAGATACACTACGCGACAAAATGATAGGCCACCACACAATTTTTCAGATACAAGAACTAGTAAATAATTGAAAAGAATGTAATTATACTCATTTTACGTCTTTGGCAAGTAGATTATTATATCAATGTATAAATTCCCCCTAAGTTATCATTTTAATCCTTTATCTTCTTATAAGGCTTTTTCATGTGCGACAAAAACATAGGCCACTCAGTGTTTTATTAAATCCCCAGTCAAACTATTCGTGCTATTGAATTAATTTTTTTTTTAATTACTGAAGTGTTTAGAAATAAATTTAAAACAATTAAAATTCCTAAAGATAATGTGCTGTGAAATAGGTGAAATTAAATCCTTACGCAGAAATATTGAACAATTTCAATAATTATTAGAGCTCAATACCGGTGCAGGCACGTGATTACAAATTATTTAAATATGGGAGGTAAAGATGACACAAAGAAATGCCCTGACAGTCTAAGGGGTTACCCTATGCTAGAAAAAAGGAGAATATTTTGCGAAGCATCCAACTCTGCAGGAGCTTCAAGACACACCGCTTTGTTAGCTGCAGTGATCACTAACATCCGAAACGTGCAAAAAATCCTTCTGAGTGCAGAACACTTGAAACGGCAGAGGATTCAGAAAAAAAAACATCAGTTTCACAACAACGGTAAGTCGAGTATAAAAAAGTTTGTGCAGGATCATATTGGTTGTTAGAAAAGTTTGAGAAAAGTTATATTCACTACCAAAAACCGGTAAATTTAGATTGTTTATAGATGACCTCAAATACTATTTTCATGACCACCAAGAAACCAAAGCATTTTAAGTCGCTGGCAAATGGGTGATGGTGGCGCACAGTGGTCAATAATTGCTTTTTGGCGGACATAAATCTGCCATTTCCACAATTTTACAGATAAATTGATGGGATCTTTTTTATTACCTTTTTAATAAAATTAAAAAACCAAGGAAACAATTCCCGTTAAGATTGCTTTGGTATAAGTGTCCTTTTTGCTTACCCAAAACCAGGTTTCTTGTGTGTTAATAGATAGTTTTCGTTAGTAGGCAAAAAAACATGGAAGAACTCAATATTTTCCAGAATTTTCTTTTTTATTTTTTTAGTCTGAGGGTGGGCATCCATACCACCGAGTGTCCAAAAGAAAATTCAAATTGCATAGAAGTTATGGATATTTTAAAAACAACACTAATTCAACATTAAACTCGATTTTCTCCTTTTAGAAATAAGATATCAATATACCGATTTCACTGAAAGTTTACATTCAACAGCTAGTATATTACGTATGAGCAACATGAATTTGCTTTGCTTATTAGGGTACAAAAACAATTTATATACTACTTTTTTTCAATAAAAACCGTTTTTCTCGGTTTCAAAGCGGTGCTCCCCGGAGTTATCACTGGGGTAATTTCTAGTCTTACTTGTACTACGACCACATAAAAAGATCAGTTAAATTGACTTGCGCCTTTTTTAGAAATGTATGTTTTGTATATGTTTACAGAAAAATTGGCAATGTTTGGCCCTGTAATTTGCTCTAAATGGTACAGGTACATTTACAAGCTCCTTCTAATCTATAACATAAAACGACTACACCTATACATAAGGTTTTCACTTATAAGTGTATATTGCGGTATAAAATTCTCAGTTAATTCGTCATATCAATTTACACTCGTTAAACTGTTTGGACTATACTTTAGGGTGGACATTGCCATTTTTCTCGTCTCAAAGCAAGAAGGACTGAATCAGACTTGTAGTGCTATAGATTGTCTAGAGAAAACATAGCTTTATCTTAAGTAAGGCAGACAAAGGCGATTAGCAACACAAGAGAGCAATACAAAAATGCCTGAATAACTATAGGTAGAAAATTATTATTTTTAGATAATAAGTGTTTGCAGGAAAATTCATAAAATCTTGAGTTCTTCCATGTTTTTTTGCCTACTAACGAAAACTATCTATTAACAAACAAAAAACCTGGTTTTGGGTAAGCAAAAAGTACACTTATACCAAAGCAATCTTAACGGGAATTGTTTCTTTGGTTTTTGAATTTTATTAAAAAGGTAATAAAAGAGATCCCATCAATTTATCTGTAAAATTCTGGGAATGGCAGATTTATGTCTGCCAAAAAGCAATTATTGACCACTGTGTGGCGTCATGATTTGGGTCAGTAATAATTATCGTGGCGAAGTCAGATAAAATTTTTACTTTAGAAACTAATGCTAAAAAGTATTGGGAAACATAAGAGAGCCAGTAATGGAGCATATAAACGAGTTCATCAAAGAAAGGTCCGTTTCCCGACAAAACAACGCTCCAGCCCACACGGCTTGGTTGGTAAAAAAATATTTTGAATAGAATAATATTTCACTTTTGCCTCGGAAAGCTTGTTCTTTTGATCTCAACTGCATCGAAAACTGTTTGGTACAATTGAGTAGGGCAGTATTCGCTGCAGGAAGCCAATTCACTTCTCTGGACGAACTCAGAGCTCAGCATTCAAACTTAGTAGTTTAATTTAGGCACAGATATATACAAACCTCTTTAAATCCCTTCAAAATAGAATGATTAACGTTTTAGAAAAATAAGGGGGCTCAATAAATATTAATAATGATAAAAATACACATAATTTTAAAAGTGGCCTTTAATTTTGTCGCAATCAATTTTCGTTTATTTTCTTGTTTTCATGTAAATATTTTTAATTATTGGATTATCCTTATATATATAAAAATCTCGTGTCCCGATGTTTGTCTCTCTATTTCTCAGAAACTACTCAACCGATTTTAATGAAATTTGGCTCAATGTACGTATATAGTTTTGGCCAACTTACCGGACCGGATAGTTTTTAACTTGATTAGTGATCAAAATAATTCTTATATAGCGAATTATTCTAAATACAGTTGGTAGTGTTTCGATATATTAACATGGCGTCATATGTCGATTTCATAATGTTTTTCTTTATTAGCATGCTATTGTAATACAGGTTATCATTATTATAATTTTGTATTGCGTTATGTGAGTGCAGTTATTTGTTCCTATATTATTATTTTCCACAGACAAATAGTAATACAAATTTGTATTTATTGTTAATTTTCATTAAAGAATAAATAAATCAAGAAAAGTTTACAATAAATTCTCAAAAGTGTAGGTACTTTTTCCTTTTCCTTTTTTATTTGTATTTAAATTAAATTACTAGCTAAGCGCTGAAACGCTTTGCTGTGGCCCACCCTGATATCAACTTTTAGTAAAGTAAATACATTTTAATAATTTAAATTAGGCTATTATTTGAAATAATACTCTATAAATGTTGCAACAGCAGCTACTGTCATAGGTGTAACCTAATAGAAACCTCACTTGGGGAGTCAGTGTTGCCAAAAATTAGTGAAAATTAGTGGCTACACTGCGAGTAACCAGACAGGCAACCTCCCTGAGTGTGTTTTGGGACACGGTTAATAGATATAACCGTGGTTTTGGGATACTTTGTGATTTGCTAAACAACTGCATAATTAAGACTTTAATATTATATTTTCAGTTGATTTACTTATTTATTTAACAGAAGTTTCTTTATTTTCATTATTCGTTTTGTAATTATTATTTAAATACAGTGTTTTTTTATTTTACCAAACCTTTTTATTATTTTTATCCCGTGCTCTAAAATGTAAAATTTAAAAAATGTCAGTGAAGATTTTTAATTCCTCCTTTATCGACAATAATTTAAAGTTGAGAAAATTTAATCCCAATCGAATAGAGGCTGTTACTTCCTGTTCAGAAGAGTTGTAATTATCTTTATATGTAAAATTTAAGAAATGTCAGCGAAGATTTTAATCCTTTCTTTAATTTAAAGTAGGCTATTATTGGAAATGATATTTCGTCGTTAATTTCACCAGAATACAATTTTTTACTTATCTTTAAATGATTGTTGATTGAGAATGGATTACAAATCGCGGCATTTTTTAAATTTTACATATAACCATGTATGTACATGTAACCGCAAGTTTCAGATTTATGCACCTTAAATATGAGAGTACTACTGCAAAATCATCCATCGGCAGATATATTTTCTAAACAATTACTCTATATTGGAAACGGTGAAATAGAGCTGCATCGAAATTCAAAATTTATCAAATTACCAGAAAATTTCTGAACTGTTGTAGAGACGAAAAATGAACTGTTTACGAAATATAAAGTGTCTTTCCTGATATTTTTAACAATTATTTGGACTATAATTGGCTGGGTAGTCGTGCTATTTTGGCAGCAAAAAATGTTGATTTCGATGAAATAAACTTCCAAAATCAATTGACAATGTTCTAGATATAAACGAAGCCGTAAATTTCCCATCTGAATTTTTTAATTCCCTGGATATACACCCAAACAATCTCCAGTAGAAGATAGCCCATCACCGATCATTCTTCTTCGTAACTTAAATCCACCTCAATTGTGCAACGGTACACGTTTGGTCATTAAAAGGATCACAGGAAATGTTATTGAAGCAAAAATGTTGCCTGGAAGGTTTACAGGAGATATCGTCCTGTTGCCACCTATTCCCCTGGAACCGTCAGAATTTTCAATAAAATTTAAAAGGCTTCAATATCCCATTCGTTTGGCTTTTGCCATGACCATAAACAAATCCCAAGGGCAAACAATGTCCACTTGGACTTTGAAAATCCGTGTTTTTCCCATGGGCAATGGCATAACTCACGTGGGAAACGGGCATCGCCTGCTCACGTGTGTGGAAACAATCAAATCTTTGGTTTGTGTTAAAAAAACAAAAAAAAAAACAGGTTAACCCAAAACATTATGAAAAAATTAGTACTTGAATAAATAAAAATTCTTAATTGTATTATGTAAAAACCTCTTTAAGAAGAGATTTCTTATCACTCCAATATATTGCTAAATTAAAAGCTTCAACACACCACCCTCCTACCGAACACTTATTTGCCAAAGGGTCGGGAAATCGAGGTCTCAAAGAAATTGAGAAAAACACCTATCAAAAGGACATATATGACGCGTTAACCAAGATTGGCATGACCCTGAGCAAAATTAAACCCGTTGTTAAACTAACAATACCAAGTTGAAGTAGTGTTAGGCCAATAATCAATAGATCAATGGCTGAGGTTATCAAAACTTACTTCAGTCATCCTTTTTAAAATTAGTAAAAATATAGCCATTTCGAGTTAGTTTATACCGATCCATAAAAAAAGGGCGATAGTGTTGGCAGCTCTGTGAGTCGTAAACACAATCAGCTCCTTTTTAATCAAACTTCATTGAAATATGAGATGTAAAAAATAAAAAGTTTAACTTTCCTATATTCTTTACCAAATACTTTAAAAATGGTGTAATGCTCTATTCTCAATCACGTTGAATTTTGATTAGCTGAAAGGTTTTCATCTTCATCAATGAATATTGGTATTACTGTATTTGTTTAAAAATATTAGGATATAACTACTGAGCCACAGCAACGCGTGGCCGGGTCTGCTAGTTAGCCTATATTTATTTGTCAAACTTCTATTATGATTCTTACATACAATGAAAAAGATAAAAAGTTGAAGATTTCTTATGAAATTTTAAAATTAATGGGGTGGCCTATAATTTTGTCGAGGAGTGTACATCATAACCTATACATCATATACAAATAGAAGCATATAAATGTGAAAAAGTGCAGCGTTTACATATTATCGAAACCGTCGATTTCGATAATATGTAAATTTGTAAGTGAAAGTTGTGTGTTGCGCGCATCGCACCAAATTTTTTTCTTTTTATTTTGCTATTCGCATTGACATTATTCACTGACAACCAGCGGATGTGATAGCAGTAATTAGATAGACGAACAGGATAGAAAGACACAGCCGCTTTCTTCGAAGCTGTCTCCTGTTATCGGAGGATATCACTTATCCCTCTTCTTATTTAATTTGTTACAGTGCGGTTGTTAATGGCATCTGGGACCAAATGGACAAAAGGCTGACATTGAAAATCCACATTATACTTAAAAGTAAGCGATATTGTCTATCATTCCAGCAAATTGGTCTAAGCTCTAAATCAACCTTTACCAACGCATTTACTATCTGCATACGAACGGCAATATGCATGACTTGGAGTCATTTTCTTGGACATACAAACTAGATTCCACAAAATAAAATTCTAAAGATTTTACGTTGTATCAAATATGGTATTATCTGAATAAACGATAGTATATATTTTTTGCTCGAGCGTTGCCATAGGAAGCTAGTCACCAGTGATGGAGTATATTAAAGCTTGAAGGTCTAGTGGGGGTAGGTGGTATCCTCAGTCAGTCTTCATCCAACATCGCTTCCTGCACCAGTGGTGAGTACGCTCCAAGATACATTAACATATTACATAAATATACCAAAATATATGATACATATACATGCATTATACTTGCATAAATAAGCTGTGGATCCTTGCAGTTTCATACATAAAGTTGACAAAGGTTAAGATAAAATATAAACTCCAATGCAGTTCCATTGCTAGTTTATTTGTATTTATTTTTATTATACGATTGTATTTTTTATTAAAATTAAAATAGCTGCCAAATATTATACGAAGTAACAAACCATTTTTTTTTCTTTTTTTATTCTTACATTAATGTCCAGCAACTGCTTGTATACATTGCTTTTAAAACTGATTTTATTTTTATTTTTAATTTACAAAAAAAGTAACTAAAAATCGACCCAGATTCCCAGGGGCATTTTAGCATCATTAATATTAATTATTGTTTTGAGCTTTTCGTTTTTATTTCCGTCAAAAATTAATGCATAGGGTTCTATATTATTTTTTAAATCGTCAAAGATAGTTTAATTTTTTTTTAATGTTTTTTGTGAACTTGAAAACTTTAAATATTCATTCTTCAGAAATGTAAAATTTCATACTAACTATTGGTATTTGAAGAATATCATGAAAAATAAATTTCTAAAATATTTTTTACTCTAACCTTGATTAAAGAAAAGTAACAATGGAAAAAAAATGTAGATTTATTTTTTACTTTTGACCCTTTAATTGCTTTTCTGAAATGTAGGGTTCCCGAAGGGCAATAATATTAAATTTACCAGTCATATATTTTATCTTGGACAAAGAAAGATAGACCAAAAATTCATATTATTACTACCCTCGGGATGAAATGTGTTTGTTATACTGTGAAAGGAAGATTTCTGGATTAGGAAAGTTGAAATCGCCCGCAATCAATCGATAAGTATAAACAATCTTTTATTTTAACACTTTATACCATTTCCCTCCCCCACACCCAAAATAATAAAACATATTTTAAAATTGTTTGTCAAGCATTGTTTCTTCAGAAAATATTTGTTTATATTCTTACTTTTTAATTTTATATTTAGTGATATCAAATAAAAGTATGGAGAACTAACTCATCTTTATTCATTTGGCATTTCGACCTACATCTTGGTCATTATCGAAAATTCAACTGATAGTTGAACTGGCTATATCCGATTCATATTAAATTACCTAGTGAATATTTTGTAGCAAAGAAACTGCTTCCTGGATAAAATTTTGATATGGACTGCAGGTTAATTGGTTTTTTACAATATTTATTTTGTTATGCATCTTCGAAGACTATTAAGTTAAAAGATTATTACTTGGATGAGACAATGTCTTACTCGGATTATCTGAATACGTGATAAAGATGGGTTAAAAACCTTATTTAAACATCGATATCCCCTTTATTGCTATATTGTCAAAAAGTTGGAGAAACATGAGCAATACTCCGATATATATAATATGTGACTTGCTAATAAATCTTTTTTTTTCTAAAGTTATAAATCGGCACCTGTCAACCAGGCATATCTTTTTTACTAGTCATATCATGGCATGGGGAAGAATGACACCCAGCATTAACTCTTCCCTGGCTTGTTATAGTTAATCTGGCCTGTTAAAGAAGGAGATCTCTCATCCAATGCCTTTTTTATCTCTTCCTCATATTAATGGCATGTCATCTGTAGCCATATCTAAATGAGGGAGGTTTCATGTCTGTGTAAGTTAGAGCGAACTTTACATGTATTGGCTCCATACAAGTCAGTTTGTAGGGTTTCATTAGATACGTACCAAGGTGTTTTGAAATGAGCCGTAATATTTTTGACTGAAAGGTTTGAAGTTTTTGTAAATGCGTTTTTTTTTGTTTTGTTTTTTTGGGTCAATTAGCTATATCTGTGAACAGTTAGTATGTCAACATAGTTTAAGTAAGAATGAGTATGTATTTAGTTTTTGACTACGTTTTAGTTTTGAGGGTATAGAAGAAAATGGGTATAGAAGGATTAGTCGTTTATAAAGAGTTTTCCATTTCGTTTTAGCGTAAGGGCCCCATGTCATCCTTCTATCGAAGATTGGACCGAAATACTATCCTGTATCGGTTTGAGGAATCGGATGTTTTCAATATAAATTGGAGTATTTTTTTGGATGATCAAACTTATACAGTTTGGATTAATCGCGATGAAGTCTAATATCCATCATACCAGTCATTTAATTTATGTTAAGTGGTGATGTAATGTTTTTTTTTTTTTATTAAATGAAATTTACAACTGTATTTAAATAAATGCATTTAGTAAATGTGACAATACTAAGAAATTTGTCTTGAACAAACATGAAGAAAAGCTACCTACTGGTAGCTCTCAACTGATACACTTAACATAGGAGGTCCCGTGGCCATCTTCTTTTCAGACGCCTAGGAGGATTGTCTGGAATTGAGGAGGAAGCGAGGCTGGATCGGGCCAAATCGGCAACATATGGGACATTAAGATCTTTATGGATGAGTTTATTTGTGACGAAATAAGAAGCTTTCGAATTTACGAAGGATTTTGGATTGCAAGGATTGGATTCGAGAGGAGTTTGATGGTTTGGTGGAGCCCCAAAGCTCGATGCCATAAGTCGAAATAGGTCTTATTATTTTCATGTAAATTAGCCTTTTATAATTAATTGGTAGTTTCGAGCATTTGTCAAGTAAGTGTTGAAGTAGTCGGAAGCGACGAGCAGTTTCTTGCCGTTTTAGTCTTGTATGGGGATTCCCAGTAAGGCGTTTGTCCAAGTGAAGTCCTAAGTAACGGATCTGTTATTAAAGGATACTGTAGGATAGGAGGTCGTAGGTTTACGACGAAGTGTAATGTGATTTGATGGGATTTGTTGGGATTGATTTTGATTCTCCAGTTTTGACACCATTCTTCGAGGATTGTGATATGGGATTGGAGAGTTTGGGATGCAAGGTCTGGGTCATTATTAACTGCTAGCACAGCTGTGTCATCGGCGTAGGTGGTGATAACAGTGTTGGGATGTGTAGGAATGTCAGCTGTATAAACTGTGTATAGGATGGGACCTAGGATGCTACCTTGGGGAACACCAGCAGACTGGGAAAAGAGGGATGAAAAAGCATTATTATGATTGATGTAATGTCAGTGAAAGATCTTGATTGTTGTTTTTAGAAGTTTTTTATCGTTTGCATAAGTAGCGGTCAATGTCTCATTGATAATAGGTATGTACAGTGTAGAGTACAGGAGTTAGTGTTAAACCTGGTGATAATCCCGCTGGGACTGGACCAATTTAAGAAATTAGTGATTCCTGCCGACCGAGAAATCTTTCGAAAGGGAGGTTTGAAGAATGAGATAGTAGGTTTACGGTAATATGGTATTGAGTTCAAAAAGAAAACCCTGGTGCCAGACTTAAAAGATACGCCAGTTGCATATTGTTTATGTTACAGCGCTCCAGCAATGTAGTCGATTACTGTGATATTGGTGGGTCGTTGAGTGTACTTTGCGAAATCGGAATTGATAGTCGGGTATTATATGTTTATAGGTCAATATGTCAACCTATGTTTTGTAAATTTATATCCTTTTTCAAATATTTCTGAACATATCGAAAGGTAGCTAATAGGTTTGTACGAAGATGAACTGTGTATATCTTTATTTTGTTGGTGGATCATCTTAATCAAGGAGTAATTCCATTATAGTGGGAATTTTGATGTCCTTTGTATGAATAAACAATAAACTTTGATAAATTTGTTTCAATCAAAGCAATTAACACCGACTTTGGATTATGTGTGAAGTTACAACAATTTTTAATTTATATCTGTTTTAATAAAGGTAGAACTTTTCATAAAAATTTATTATGATAAACGAAAAACACATAAATAATCTTATTCTTCAATGATTAATATCCACCAAAAGTTAGGCTTATATTAAATATAATAGGAAATTAAATTTTACTGTACATGATTATGAAAACAGTTAAAAAGTGAAAGGTGATTCAAAATAACTTTCTTCGGATAAGGTATAAATATTACAATCGTTTAGGCGTGATTTGATTTCGATTAACATCTATAAAGGTTATACATATAAATAAAATCATTTCGTTAAAAAAGTTTTTATCATTTCAATAGTTTTTTGTCAGACAATTCGCGAAAAGCTTCTCGATTCCACAGTGCTAGGACCTTCCATAGATCCAATCTCTTATCATAGTATCCATTACGTAATGTATTATTGCACTATCACTTACGATTAAGTTATGAATCATTTCTACTAGACAAGTTTCTCTAAATAGCTTGAATATTTGATAACTTAGGCGCTTTTTGTATTGGGAAAAACTATTTTGCATATCATATTTTTTTTTTATTTATTCATTCTATTATATTTTGCTACGAGGAAATCAGCATTGAGTGTGTCTTGATTACAAACAAGAGAATTTCAAGTATAATGTTTGGTTTAAAAATATTCCTAACTTAACATAACATATTGGCAAAAAGTCACGCGAAAAATTTACTGTTTTGTTTTTTTTCAACCTCAAGAACATTTTCAGATGACAGACATTCAATAAAAACACGTACCTGTTGACTTCTAGATCCACATAAACTGAATCCTGATGAAAAGAAATGCTAACTTGATATGAATATGGAAGGCTGGAAACACTTTTTTTTTCTCCTTCCAGTCAACTTGGGACGCAAGGAACATGACTTGAAACATTGAGGGCAGCCTTTTTTGGCTCACCCAACTCATCCATCTTATATTTTTCATAGGATTTGTTATTTTGTTGTTTTGTTAAGTGGGAGAGTGTATTCGGTGTTGGATTACGCAGTAAATTTATATATTTCTTCGCCGGTTTCAACGCATCTCACTTACTACCTTACTTACTAACTTACTGGACAGCACTACAGCCCGGGATGGGCCTTGGCTTCCCTTACGACATCAGACCACTGCTGTCTGCATAAAGTTTTTCTTTTCCAACTCGTAAGCTCACGGAAACTCAGACCATTTCTTATTGAGAATTCCATATCAGCAGAAATTGGCAAAAAGAGGCGATGATAAGGGAAAAAAGGCGGTGCAGTACAACAGCATCATGTTAAAAGATAAACAAATAGAAGAACTCTATAGAAAAGAAGTCAGTAAAAGTCTCATTGAAAAGATCTACATAGGTGAAGAAGACTTACAAAGGGACTGGGAAAGAGTAAAGACTTCGCTGTTAAGTGCAGCCAGGGATGTTCTTGGCAAAAGAAAGAGAGTGCGAATCAAACGAAATGAATGGTTTGATGAAGATTGTAAAAGGGCTCTGAAGGAAAGGAATGATGGAAGGAGGGCCGTTCTAAACAGGAACACCAGGCAAAATATGGAAATATATTTAGCCAAACGAAGAATAGTCAAAACTTTGTGTAGACAGAAAAAGAGGAACGTGGAAAGGGCACAACTGGAAGCATTACAAGCAGACTATGAGAAAAAACAGACCAGAAAATTCTATAAAGGGATAAGGGATTTCCAGAAGGGCTTTCAACCAAGGTCTGGTGGCTGCAAAGATAAAGAAGGAAACCTCGTGTTAGAAACTGTTAAAGTTATTGACACTTGGCGCAACTATTTCGAAGAGCTACTGAACGTCAGCGGAAATGGGATATCGCCCGAGAGAGAAGGGTTCATTTTGAGTCAGTCTGATGAAGATGATGTGGAACCACCGGATTTTGAAGAATTTCTGGAAGTGGTACAGTCACTGAAGAACTGTAAAGCACCAGGATATGATGATATAGACGCTGAAATGATCAAGCAAGGTGGAGAAACACTACATAGAGAGCTGTACAATATAGTGTTAAAGGTATGGATACAAGAAGAAATGCCACAAGAATGGGGTACAGCCCTTATATGTCCTATCCATAAGAAAGGAGATAAAGCAAATTGTGATAATTACAGAGGAATATCTCTTTTATCGACATCGTATAAAATATTTGCTGTACTCCTCAATCAAAAAATCAAAAATTAGTCGGAAAAGTGTCTGGTGGATTATCAGTGTGGTTTCAGAGAGGGCCGATCAACTGTGGACCACATCTTCGCTCTGAGGCAGACCTTGGAAAAATCATACGAATACGACGTCGATCTGCACCATCTGTTTGTTGACTTTAAACAGGCATACGATAGCATAAACAGAGAAGAATTAATGATGGCTATGGAAAAACTGAACATACCTAAGAAGTTAATCAGGTTGGTCAGAATGTCACTAACGGGCACCACTTGTAAAGTCAAGATACAAGGAATGCTGTCCAGCCAATTCTCAGTCAAAGTCGGCCTAAGACAAGAAGACCCTTTGTCACCGACTCTTTTTAACCTGGCGCTTGAGATGGCAATTTGTGCAATTCGAACAAATGCAAATGGCACCATATACAACAGAATTACCCAACATTTAGCATATGCTGATGATGTTGTGTTAACGGCAAGATCGATTGCAGCCCTTTCAGGTATTTTCCAAGAGTTCGAGAGTGCAGCGCGAAAATTGGGTTTGCAAATCAATGAGAAAAAGACTGTGTATATGAAGACCTCAAGAAGACCAACAAGGGCAGAACCAGAAATAAAATTTGGGTCATACATCTTTAAGACGGTGAGCCAATTTAAATATTTGGGAGCGCTTGTTACGGAGAAAAATGAGGTTATGGAGGAAATAAAAGCGCGATTGGCCGCGGGCAATAGATGTTTCTTCGCACTACAGAAGGCACTTAAGTTTAGAAGCTTAAGCTACAGAGATAAGGTCATAATATATAAGACAGTTATAAGACCAGTAGTAACATATGGCTGTGAAACCTGGGTACTGACAAATGAAATCGAAAGATTATTAAATGTTTGGGAACGAAAAGTACTCAGAAGAATATATGGACCTGTCTGTGAAGCTGGGAGATGGAGGCTGCGGAAAAACGAAGAACTTCGACGCATGTTTCAAGACCAAGAATTGGTGACATACATCAAGAAGTGTCAATTAAGATGGGCAGGACACGTCGAAAGGATGCCTGAAGGTAGACTGCCTAAAACACTATTGAATGGTAAGCCAGGAGGACGAAGGCAAAGAGGGCGACCACGAAGCCGTTGGATAGAAGGCGTCGAAAAAACTTTGGAAAAGCTGGGCGTTAGAAGATGGAGGAGACAAGCCCTAGACAGAGCGGAGTGGCAAAACGTCCTAAAACTATTGTATAAAAGGAGGCCCAGGTTCTCAAAAAGGACCGTAGAGCCATGGAGTGAGTGAGTCAGTGAAGCTCACGGAAATCTCTTTCTACGTCCTCCAACCATCGTCGTCTCGGGCGATCCTTACCTCTTGTACCTTGTATAGGGGTGAACAACATCTTCTTAGGCATTCTTTCCTCCGGTATTCTCATTATATGGCCTAACCATTCTGTTCACACTTTAGTAGTGACGCATCATAGAGACCATGTTTCGGAAGTGTATGTCACAACCGGTCTCACCAATGTTTTGTATAAATTAATTTTTGTTTTCCGTGACACTGAGGAGAACGGAAAAGTTTAATATTGGCGTAATAGGCGCGTATACCAGCCATAATTCTATTACAGATCTCTGCAGTGATTTTGTTTTTTTCGTTGAGTTCCGCCACTTGGTAAGTAAAAGTTTCCACTCACTCTTTCGAAACAGTATCCTTCTATTTCTATTTTTTTCTCTATCGTTGAATTTCCATTCGGTCTGAGATGCATATACTTGGCCTTGCATTCATTGATAGTGAGACCAATTTTTTCTCCTTCGTCTTTTAACGCTTTAAAACGCATCTCACTTTATAGGGGGTTAAAAATAACTGTCAGTTTGTTTGCCAGTTCATTCACGACATGCCGGTTACATGCTAAGCGATCATGGTCTCCTCTGGCCCCTTCTTCAGGTGACTGTACTAATCCAAATCTTCCTCTTGCCCTCACCTCCTCTGTTCTTATAAATAACGCTTTTCGTAATTTTTATTGTTTGATCTTCTTACAATTCTTATTCTTATCCATAAGTTTTTGTACTGAAAATATATATATTTTTAACATTGTTTAGGGCTAGATCATATATCAATTTATACCCGATTATCACACTTCGGCATAACCGCTTCCAATATTAGAGATATTCGCTTAGCGCAGAGCTTAATGTTCTTTCATTCAGGTTTTTATTAGTATGCGTTATTCAAACTTTGTAAACCAAGAAGTGAAAAGAAGTCAGAAAATTCTTATGGTGCCACTTACAGTTGGACGTACTCTAGTTACTTTTTCTAGACCTGCACTGTAGATTACTACAATTTTCAGCTTTCCTTTATATAAATCGAACCGTGGTGCCTAAAAAATAACCTGTTCAGATACCAAAACCAAAAATTTTTAATTTTAGGACTTGTACATTAACTTCGATCGAACTAAAAAACAAAATAGCAATCACTGAATGCAGAATTATATGTGTTATCCTCAAAATATGGACAATTTTCAGGTGTTCCAAAACCCCAATTATTAAAGTTCTAAAAGTAAAAAAAAAAAATGTAGTGATTTGTGGAATATAATGGGTTAAGAAAACTTTATGATTCTCAAATAAATCGCCATCTATAGTTACAGAAACAGAAACTTTTAAATATTGGACCCACGGTGATTGTATATTTTAGCATGGTAATTACACATTCCCTGATAAGGCGATTACATCTTCCAGATTTAACTCAAATATTTTGACCACTGTAAATTATAATGAAATTTTAATTATATATTCCATAATAGCTGGTCAATGTGATTGAAATAACAAAAAAGTAAGTTTCCGCGAATCGGTGAAAAATGTTTGCATTAAAAGAATCCCAGGTGATTACAATCAAAAATATACGCACCTCAGTAGGTTAATTATGTATTGAATATGCTCTTCAAATGAAACCGACCTTTAAGAACTTTCTCGATTTAAATCAGGCAGGGTCACCCCCTTCCACTGCATAACGAACACTCGCAATATTCTGCACTTTTCAAATATAATACCCCTTATTAGTTTTTGACTAATCACAATTGGTAATCACAATTGGTTTGGAGACCTACTTCCTGATTGTCTCCAAAGTTGGTGATCATTAAATATGAAAGTTTTCATTCAATTTTAGATTATTCTAATTGATTCTTTCTGAATTACGCGACTCCCAAACCACGAGATTGGTGCATTTTGTAATAGGATACTTTGAAATACTATAAACGTGGCTTGGGGGCAGCAACGGTAATTAAATTATTCAACTTAAGTAGCAAAAATATGATATATTTATTGAATTTATAGTCCACTCAACCCATGGATTTTGCAAATGAGCTCTTCACTTTACCACTTAGGATGAAAACAATGTAAGTGCAACGCGTTGTTGCTCAAGAATCTCGTTGGAACTCGATATCTGCCCATAGTTTGAGATTCACGCTCAAGGGGTTGAATATTATTCAATCAAATTCAATGAGCTTTTAATATAAAAAAGACAGAAAATAAATATTAAGGATATATTAGAGAAATTTTGCGTATGAATCGATTTTTTTGCTTAACCGAAATCGATATTTGAGATATTTGTTTTACGCAAAATTTAATATTCTTTAATACATTTACAAATAGAGCAAGCAAGATCTAATGAGGATGCACCGTTTATAATTTAAAATCCAGAAACTGAATTACGTTAAAAAATTTTAGGTTTTCCGTTCCGTCAATTAAATTTAAGCTCAAATTAATTGATTAAAATTAAACGTTTCAAATGTTCATCATATGACCTTTTCTGTATTGTTCCGTCATTAAGTGGGATCATTTACATTGTTTTGATGATCGCTGAATAACGTTTTAGTGAAGCTATTGTCCTTAAGTGATATTTCCTATCTCACTGCCGTCTATTTGAGTTACGATACAGTATCACTGCTCGAATGAACGAATCGTTATCGATAGCTTTATATTTATAGGCTGTCCCAGAAGCAATAGCTAATAAAAATTTTTTTTTAATAAATTTAAGATTTTATTTTTCATTTATAGGAATAACGATTATAATTAAGAAGTGACTAACTAACTAGTGACTTTAAACTACTCTTGAGTTTAAATGTGTTTGATACCAAGAGCACTTATTGTACTGTTTTAATTACAAATAGTTATTCTTAAAATTACTATTACAAACTTGATGTAAATAAAATTATTTAAAACTTTTTCTGATGCTACATAATTATGATTTTTTTGTTGTATAATCATATCTAAAAATGACATATTAAAATGTGATAATAAATAATTATTATCAGACCATTTATAATTTAGTAATAAAGCGTGATATATTTTTTTCTTCCTAGGTTTTTTTTTTTATTGTTAACGTGTTCACTTGATTTTTACTTAACTATTTTAATAGAGTACTTATGTATTTATCTGGCCGAATTAACTGTTATCCACCTCTTCATAACCTGATACGGACTGATAACAGCTCCTTCGTTGTTTATATTTATCAAAATTTATACTAATACAATTAAGTATAGACTTCATACTAATAAAGTAAATACAATACTAAGAAAAAAAGTGGTACATCGAATAGGTTTTAAAAATAAATATAAAACAAATTAAAAAAGTAAGTATATATATATGTATATATATATATATATATATATATATATATATATATATATATATATATATCAAGGTACCTGTGTGTATTAAATGTAAAGATTCATATTAAATTAAAGAATTTTAATAGTTGATGAAAATTAAATTAGTATGATTTAATATTAGGGCAAAAAATAGGTGAAGCACCCTCCTCGACTGTGCCGACCCTCGGATAGGACGTAAAATGGAGGTCTCTAGCCAATACGATGCAAAAGAGAAAGACTCGTTAAAGATCCCTATCCTAATTATACCTGGATAGGCAAAATTTAAGAGCACCACTGTAGCATCGTCCGATTAGCCTTAGTAGCATAAAGAAACGTTAAACAAAAAACAAACAAAGATGAAACACCCTGCGAGCTTTCGATAATAACGAGTCAAATATTAAGATCAATTTTTTTTTAATAGTATCATGCACTTACAATGCTATCAATTACAATGAATCATATACAATTGATTATTTTTGTTCCATTTGTTCACTTTGCAGCTCCTTTTTTTTTTTAATTAAAAAAATAGAATGAAATATAATTCTAAAATGATCCATAATTTTTCTAAAATATTGAAAATAACATGTAATACCTTCTATGAAAAAGAAAACCGCACTTGCCATCTACTGTCTCTCTGGGTCTCAGAATCATTGATTACCTATCAAGCTAGGTACACAGAGTAAAGTGACGTGTAACAATCAGTTGGTATATAAAACTTGAATAGGGTATTATGGGGCAAAATAAAAAAAAAAATTTTGATTTATATTTACTGGATTAATTATCCAATATATTGATTGTAGCGTAACAAATATAAACACTTTCTAACGTTTCAGGAATTTTTTGGTATGAAAATTGCGCTCGCCATATCCATTGATTTTGGCTACTCCAGATAAAGTAAATGAAAACATTCCCTCCCGAACGTTGCCATGACCTTCTGAATAGAGAGAGACAATCTGAGGATATGATATATAATATTATAATGCCTCCAATAAGGCCGTTTATTCTAGACTGTTCATGTCTCATTGTTCGCTTCCGATACCGCGTCCTTGCCAAACAAGGGCCACCGAGTAATCCGCTTATCTTTTATCTTCTCGTTAGTTTCATCAACGTATAGAATTTTAGAGTTTATAAGTTTTAGAATCCTAGTATAGAATTTTAGCGAACCGTTGATACCTGAACGTAGCACACAATTTATATATTAAAATAAAAAAGAGAGAAAGGCTGGGTTCTGTCAGAGGTCTATTTTTATAATAGACTTCTATTCCACTTTTTTTTATAATCTTTTTTTTCTGTACCCCTACCTGGCCATGTGTGGCATACAGGGGGTTACTCTAGAGGTGTAACCAACCTGTTCTAACCATGGTGGGTAAGTCGAGATTTATTCCTGACAGATAAGGTCACAGGGTGCTTCAACTTTGTTTGTTTTTTGTTTAACGTTCCTTTATGCTACTGAGGCTAATCGGACGATGCTACAGTGGGAGTCCTAAATTTTGCCTAAATTATTATATATAACTAGCTAAGGTGCCCGGCTTCGCTCCGGTAGTTGTGTGGTAGTTTTAATAACAGAAAAACTTTAAAATTAATGGAAATATTGAACAAAATTAGCAATTTCTCGAAACTTCGGTTTTAACTTGGTATCAATATTAAAATTCAAGATCTGCAGAGTCCGCCCAAATAAGGAACCCTATGTACTTTAGAGGGAGATTGAAAATAGTGAATGAACAATCAATTTTGCTGCAACTTAGTCGATTTATGCATTGTTTTTTATGGTTTCTGTGTTGTGTGGGCTTATTCTGAATCCTATAAGCCCATTCCAAGCAGTCAGCAGATAATAAGTTATTAGATAATAGTTGAAAAATTATATTTCCGGTACAACCTAAGCGCCGACTACAATGATGGTCCTATTATATCCAGAAGTATAGGAACTATTGATGATTCATAGAAACTTTTTTTTTAATACCTTTCTTTCATTTCAACCTCCCTTAAGTTATCCCCCCGTAATTTGGGCGGACTCTGCAGATCTCGAATCTTACTGCTATCACAAAGTGAAAACCAAAATTTCATGAAGTCACATTTTTTTTTACCATATTTCTTTTTATCCTGAACTATGAGGGGTGATAAAATCTTTCTGAAAAAATGGTGTAATTGGAGTTAGTCATATTGTCAACTGGAATCCTCACCATAGTAATATAACCAACTTCTTTTTCATAATTACATACAATAAGAACACTTAAAACTTTTTATTTTCGATTTATATTTAGTCAATTTATCTCTTCTTTTTTTTATTCTTCTATCTATCTCTTCTTATTTTTCTTGTTTTTATTCGCTCACTGTACAACTAAAATATGTTCACTCATATTGCATTAAATTTACTCTAGTATATGTTATATATTGGTTAAATGTAATGTGTTAATCAATTAACCTTCTTATGAGAAAATTAATTTTGTAAGATATCCAGGCGGCTTTTTAATTGATTGCAGAGATGTAAAATCATTATTTTATTTTGAACGCAAAGGTGAAATTAATTATTTTCGCTTGATGTTTTAGTAATTTAAAAAGAACAGCTGTAAAATATATAACCTTTACAATCTGAACGGAATGAATGAACAACAAACATTGAGTGAAACGCACCCTAGCGCTTCCTGGTAGTCTGCAGCTCGAACTAAATTTTTCATTCATAAACTCGTATGTCATTCTCAGGTAGGCTATTTACATGGTGCAAGAGGCTTAAAATTCCAGTCCTTTTCTCTTCAATTTTACACCCTTAAGAGAAAAACGGAAACCTTCTTCTCCGTTAGGGGTTGTATAGCAACACGCTGACATAACTTTATTAAACATACCTCAAAAGGCACGCACATTGTACACTTTGCTTTATAATATATATTGATTATATGTAGTTGCCTAAATTATTATATATAATTAGGATAGGGATCTTTAACGAGTACCTGATATCCTACAGGCTCGGGACCTCCATTTGACGTCCTATCCGAGGGACGGCATAGCCAAGGAGGGTGCTTCACCTATTTGTTGCCCTAATATTAAATCATTGCTAATTAAATTTTCGTCAACTATTACTATCATCGGAGGCCACCGTTCGGTTCGAGCATGCTAAAGCGGGTCGCGCTCAAACATGCTCGGCTATCCCGGCCCTGGTCAAATCCACTTTATAAATAACACCTTACATCGGAGGTCACTTGTGGTGTATTAGTTTGGATAGCAACCTACAATACTAATAAGATAGCGGGTTCGTGTCCCGCGGTTGTCCTAGGATTTTATAAAGGGAATAAAAAATTCTTAGCTATGTCTACCCTCTGATAGGACGTAAAATGGAGGTCCCGATCCTGGACAGTGTATTATACCTGGACAGAAAAACCTCAAGACTCCCACTGTAGCATTGTCCGATTAGCCTTAGTAGCATAAGGGCGGATTCACACTATCGCTCCGCTCCCGCTCCACTCCCGGTCCGCTCAAATATTCTAAAGAGAAATAGACAGAGAATTCCACTATCGGTACCGCTCCGGTCTCGCTCCACTCCCGGTCCGCTCTCGCTCTACCCCATTCACACTAGCGCTCCGCTCCCGATCCGCTCAAATATTCTAAAGAGAAATAGAGAGAGGTTAATCACAATATTGGCCCAGGTCCGACCTCGCTCCGCTCCCGCTCCACTCTCGCTCCACTCTCGCTCCACTCCCGCTCCACTCTCCTAAAGTCTTTTCATATTCACATTATATAATTTTACACCGTTCACGATTGAAGCCATTAATAATCGAAACCGTCTGTATTTGAATTTTAATTAATAATTAACTTTCAGTTATTAAAGTATTTATTTATTCATCAATTTTACGGCCAAAAAAGTTCAACTTTAATATATATATATATATATATATATATATATATATATATATATATATATATATATATATATAATTATAAATTAATTTAATTAATGGTGAAGAAATAATTTAAATTTTTTTTCCGAATGTATTCGAATACGCTTGAAATGATAAAAAAAAAAAAAAAAAAAATCACCAACAATACGCGCGGTTTTCCGACGTGAAAAATTCATGTTATGTTTGAGATATATTTTGCTATGAATTAATGTACTCGTATAAAATGGTCACCGATTTATTTATTGACTACATACTCATTGCTATTATAAAATAACGTTTAATTTGAAACGAATAAAAATGCAGTATATTATGAAAAATGTCAGATCATTAACAAAAAAATAATTAAAATATTAATCAGGAAAAGAAGAGAACACAATCGGTAAATTTGTAGCATTTGCCGATTTCAACTTGAAATTTTCAAGCGTATTCGAATACATTCGGGAAAAAATTTAAATTATTTCTTCACCATTAATTAAATTAATTTATAATTATTATTAATAATTATCATTGTGTTGCAATATATTCTTCTTATTATATTTTTTGATAATATTATCTTCTTCATCAAGAAAAGTACACTTACCAGCTATTTCTACTAACGAAAAATTGATTTTTTTTTTTTTGGCCGTAAAATTGAAGAATAAATGAATACTTAAATAACTGAAAGTTAATCATTAATTAAAATCCGAATACAGACAACTTCGATTATTAATGGCTTTAATAGCTTAAACCTTTCAAAATTGAACGGTGTAAAATTATATAGTGTGAATATGGTAAGACATTAGGAGAGCGGACCGGGAGTGGAGCGGGAGCGGAGCGCTAGTGTGAATGGGGTAGAGCGAGAGCGGACCGGGAGCGGAGCGAGAGTGGAGCGGATAGTGTGAATAGGCCCTAAAGGGGCGTTAAGCATACAAACAAAACTAAAACACCTTACATCTTTTGTACGATTTTTATGAAATGTTCAGGGATCTTGTGGGTTAGTATCTATAGTACCCCTTATTAATTCCACAATACACATTAACATCGTCGCGTTATTAAACGTAATAATAATAGCTCGTTTGATTGACAAAATGCTTGAGTTAAGTTAGGGATCAACGTAAACATTGTGCCATATCAATCTGTAAAATTCTTTATATAATTCAATTTTTTCTAGGATTTTTTTGACCCTTGGAATTAAAGCATAAAATTTAGTTTTATTGCACAGTTGCACATATATCCTTTTTCCTTATGACCTTAATCCAAACGTTAAAGATACTCTGACACTTTTGGCAGATTTTTATTTTTTTGATGCAAGGATTCAGAAGTCTGCTGGTTTGATTAGATAATGTAACAATTAATAATTTGTATGATTGGGATGTAATCCACATGTCCTTCTTTGGTAACAAAATATAAATTTACCTATAAATGATTATTATTACAATATTTATATTTATTATTACCATTTTTAATGATTATTACCTTTTTATTTATGATTTAGTATTTTCATTTTTTATCTATCTACGTAACTCAGATTATGAAAGCTCTAATATTCTAAGATCAAGGTTATCAAATGCTTTTGAAACACTCAGGAAACCAGAGGCTGTTCCGAACTGTTACCTCTTGGCGAGGATATAAAATTGTAATACAACTAAAAAATAAAAAAACAAATAAAAATAACATTACATAAAAAAATCGTAACGTTAAAGTTATTCAATATCTCGGTCAACTTAATTATATAGTGCTTTGTTGCATCAAACTCGTAATGGGTAAAGGTCATTAACGTGATTACCCTAATTACGTTTTTCTTCGTCTCATTATTCTCATTATACATTAAAATTAATAAATTATTTTAATTTAACCAAAGTATCCTTCCACTTTAATATTTTGAAAATAATCATTAAAGTATGGAAAATTAGTTATTACTAAGAAACATTATACACCCTTGACTAAAAGTATTAGCGACCCACACCGATTTCATGACCTCATTACATCCTTTTCGGTGCAGACTTAAAAACCCTCGAACAACCTTATTCATCATTTTTCTCCCGCTATTTATTTAAAAATGAAAAACAGTTATATTTTTCTGTAGGGGTACGTTTTACTAATACTCTTACCAGTACCGCTGTGTTACTTCTGGGCGGGGCCAGTATGTCGCCGTTTAATATAGCCTGATCTCAACTCCTTTTGGGTGTTCATTATCTCTGAAAAGCGAGCGGGAGTCATGGGCGGATGTAAAAGATGGGGCTGCAGCCCCACAGCCCTTCCCCGGATCTGCCAATCAGCTTTTTTTACCACGATTTCCCTTTCCCACAAATAAAATTCTACTTGTTCTCCATATTATTTGTTCTTTGCCTTATTCCTTACTACAAGCGTTGTTGTAAACCCTATGCTTACTTATTCCTTCCACATTTCCTGTACTATCCTAAGTACTAACTGACTAGCTCGTAGTTGACTACAGAGCGGGGAGGCAACAAACCAGATCATTTATAGAGCCATTACAGACGGGAAGTCGCTCTTAAGATGGATACCTCAACGTTCGCGTGATCTTTGCGTCATCTTATAGAACTCTCCGATAGTTTATACTCGGAAGTGTATGGATCTTTTTTTAAATAAAACCCGTCAAGTATATTATCTAAGAATAGTCTGATCTTCTGAATCTGTGTGATTGGTGGTTTTCTCGTTTCCTCATTTCTAAATTAGACAAACAATTCAAGAATTCATAAAATAGAATAAAAATTTAGTGCTCACATATTATCTGACCGGAATAAACTGTTATCCACCCTCTTAGTAACCTGGCACACACTGATAACAGTTTTAACATACCTTGTTTGTTTTTATCAAGGATCCGCCAATGAATAGATGGTAGAAACATTTTTTGGAAAACTAAGCCACTGGAAACGGACCATCCTGACTGACAATGGCGTCCTGTTCTTTCTGACTTTTCGATAATAACGGTTATATTTGTCAGCAACCATAAATCCATTTTTATTTGTATTTGGGGAAAAAAAATCCTACTCCTCCTAGCTTTGTCTTTTGGTCTCTAAACATTTCGATATTTTCCCATGTTTTATTCGTTGAAATTCCAATCACCATTTTCAAAGTTTACTTAAAATACAGATAGATAATCAGGATAAATGAGGTGAACAGTCAAGTGACTATAGATAGTGCTAGGTAGCATTTTTTCGGACTACAGATAAGGTAGAACGCGCCGTTTTGAAATGACTTTTACTTAAAGAATTAAGTTAATTCCTGGGTATTAGGGTTCACAAAGTTATATAAAATTATTAGTAGTAGGCCTAAACAATAACGTAGTTGTCAGTGTGTGCTAGATTACTAAAATGGTGACAAACAGTATATCACGTTCACATAATACTTAAGTACTAAAATTAAAAAAAAAAAATTAAAAACAGATATCAGTATATTTAATTCAAGAAGAGTTGCCAATATGTCGCACAATATCGTTTCATTTAAAACTTGGATCCAAACTGTCCGACAGCGGATGCACTTGTGACAACACTTTGCCAAGGACGTTGACCATTAAATGTATGAGTCCAAATCACTAGACAAAGGGCCTCAACAAGAACTAAAGGAAACAATTTTGACCAGTCTCATTGGCACATAAACTGTTTGGTAACCAACTGAATGGTTACCACCAATATCCATCATAACAGAACGCAGAATCATGTAGGGAAGTACTTTCTTTATGGGTGATTATCAAACAACGTACCATTTTTTATCCCCCATTATCAATTCATGAGCATATTTTTTCGGCTGAATGATCTAAAAACTCGAAAGATAAGCTCAATTTAAAATTAGATATCATCATTTGTGGAGGTAATCAGTCGCCCCTCCCCCAAAAAAAGATGTAATCACTAAGAGAAAAAAGAAAAATGGATATTCTGTTAGAAAATTGCAGAATATCGCGGGTGTTCGTTGGTCAGTGGAAGAGGGTAGCCCTGACATTA